>CM033326.1:66854505-67540333 GCA_019359835.1 Pharus latifolius | reverse complement strand
GCGGGAGGAGGCCGCGGGAGCGCGCGCGTCGCGCAGGGGCGCCCACATCGAAGACGGAGCGGGAGGGGGGAGGAGGAAGTAGAACTGTGCTTCGCCCATCTGGATCAGGTCTGCGATTCAGCTTCACGGGCGGCTCGCCGGGCCCGTAGAAGACGCCCTCGACCATGCAGCCGTCTTGCCGAGCACTCCAGCGCGAAGCGCCGCCCCGCGAAGTCATAGAAGATGCGCGCGTGGCGGCGCGACACGGCCGGGCCGCCGCCCAGGCCGCCCAGGTCCACGTCCACCCCGGCGACGTCGTCGTCCTCGGGCTGCTGGTTCTTGCGGCTGAGGCGGCCCAGGGTGATGGAGTAGGTCTGCATGTAGTACTCGAAGCCCTCGCCCGTAGCTTCGCGAAGCCCACCTCCATGTCCGACGCCGCCGTCTTGGCCGCCGCGGCGGCGGCGGCGGCGCCTCGCCGGGAGTTCACCATGCGGAAATGGATGGGTTGCGGTGGGGCCTTGTGGCTTTTGGGTGGGCCCGAGGATACTAGGGGTTGTATTGGCCCCACATTGTTTTCTCAATGTATATAACATGAAAAATAAGATAAAAACAACCCTAACATTTATTATTACACCATATTTTACTTAGATCCACCTATTAACAAAACAAGAATATGAGATGATGACGTGTATAAATCACATGAGTTCAATAATTTGTGAGCCACACTTCTTTATGCCACACACCTATCGTTATTTGCACTCATATATTGTTGACACGTGGGTCTAGGAAAAGTGAGACCCACTTGTTAGCATCGTTGGTTGAACATGTGCAAAGTTGCGTGCGTGAGGTGATGAGGTCTACAAAAAGCATGAGCCTCCATACCAGCACACTTTAATGTGGCTTGAAGCTAGCACGATGTAGGTGGGCCATGTCTAGTAGGTGTGCATCGTGTAAAGTATTACCGTTTAGTTAATGTGGAATCTAGATAGATGTATATTGCATTAGTTTGTAGATGTTGTTAGAGATGTCTTTAAGGTATATTTAACCGAGTTTAGATTATTCAATAAATCAATTTTTAGTCAAACTTAAAATTTCGTAGAGAAGTTGAAGGCATAAATAATTTCAGCCCAACACACCTAAGACTGACCTCTATATATCTCTACATCTATTATAGATAAGAAAGTTGATCCCCACTGAGATGTTACTGTTCAACAGAATCTTGCTCCTCGCTGCGCCATGTCGCTGTTCTTGCTGCGTCGTTCGATGCCCTGCTTTGACGCCTCCGATTTGTCCACGCATCCTTGTAGGTGAGCTTCGTTGTGGCTGTTGGATCCTTTGTTTGCACCCGATTCCCGAGGCGTGGGCTCCGGTTTGCTCCATGTTTGCGTCGCCTTCATCGCCATTGTGGTTTCTTCTTTTTTGCTCCACTGTGCTTGTGGCGTTCCGGCGTTCTGGGTGGCTGGGGGCGTTGGCGGTGGGGGGTGGAGCAAAAAAAGAACGGCACCCGCGTCGGGTTAACTTTTCGAGGAATCCTTCATCAATGGGCTGGACAAAGGGTCGCGGGTCGCGATCTCGGGGATTGCCCGACATGGTTCGTTAATGGCGATGGAGGACGCGGCAGTGGCAGAGAGTTGCGGCAGCCACCCTGTGTCGACGGCGACGGGGGGTGCGGCGACAACCTCTATTTTCCATGCGTGGCGGTGCGGAGCACTACGGCAGCCACACCGCGTCGGCGGCGGTGGGGGGCGCGGTGACGGCCTGATCGTCAGTGTTGGCGCGAACGCGGAAGCAGCGGCAGCAGTGTAGTCAGCCGGCTCCAGGACACCGGCTTGCCCGAGGCACACGCGCAGGGCTTTGATGATGAGCTTTCGACCCACTTCGACTGCTCCCCCGCGTGGTCCATCTGCTTGAGCTCTGATGTGCAATGTAATGTTGTTGCTGTTGTTATGGTCGTGGTAGCGGCGGTTCGAATTGATTTGGTCCTTGATTTGTTTGTAGGTATGCAGTGGATGTGAACGTGGAGAGGGCGGAGGACATGCTGATGCACAAGGGGCTGCTGGAGCAGGCAAGAGATCCGTCGCAGCGGCCGACCTTCGCTGAGCGTGTCGTGCAGGTGAGGTCTTCCTTACAGAATAGTTGTTCATGCTACTCGTTGTGATGTGATAAGTGGTCGTGTCGGCTCAAAAACTGCTCATGTTCGTTTTGTTCAAATAATACAAGGTCTGTTAATGACTCTTCATCCGGGCCGTGCATCACCACATTTGTGGCCAACTGTTCGAGCACTTGGTCCACGTGTAACCGATAGCCCAGCTGTTTCCCATAGGTGACCAAACAGCATGCTGTTCCCTGCATTCGACCAAAACCCGCCCATCCAGTTCGGCCATCGGCCAAAATTGACCACAACCCATAACAGGCAGTTCGACCATAAGTAGTTTTTTTTGGTTGACCACATTTGTGTTTTGATGAATCAATCAGATTTTTTTTGCTGTTGCCACCGACTGTTTGATGACCAAAATTGCTATCACAGCCAAGCAAAAAAATTATTTGCTCTTTTGCTGCTGCGACTAACACTCATGCTGACTAAAATTGATGACAAAAAAAAATTTCAACTAGGCGAATGTTGTTTCTTGTACCAAAACCGTTAATTTGAACAAGCTTTTTTGGCTGTGACGTCCATATAAACACAAACGATGCTACCATCACAGAAAACATGCTGGTTCGATCAAGCAAAAGAAAGGTCATTTTTTGCGCCCAAATTCATTCTGTGACGTGCCCAAATAAGTTCTTTTACGACCACGTCGAACTCTCTGTTTCAATTATTCAACCATTCCTTTTACTATCACAACCACTATTTTTACATTCACGACCAATATTTTTACTGTCAACACTAGCTATGTAGGCGCAATTCTTGGTCGTGGTTGTCCAATCCAAATTGATTGCACACGAACAGTTCTAGTCGTGGTCGTCGATTTCAAAGTTGGTCATATCAGCCCACGTCCCTGGTCGTCTCGGCCACTTCAAAAAAATACCCACCCTGTTCATGGTTGTCGTCCCAAAAACTGGTCGAATCAGGCAAAAACAATCACGACCGAAAAAATGGTCGAGCTGGTGCACTCCAAAATTGATCATATCAGTTTTTTATACAATACCATATTCTCTAGAAACCTATTTCCTCGATACCCACGGCAACGCGTGGGGACCTGCCTAGTTTTTTTAATTACTTGGTAGGGAGAGTCCTACTAATATCCATTAAAGAAGGTTTATATACAAATAAAAGAAAAGAGAAAAAACACAAAAGTAAAATAGAAACGATATAAACAGAAAGAAGAGAAAAAAGAACAAAACTAAGATATTATAGTGTGTCTAGTTGGTTGTATCACTCTCAATTTGATTTTAAGATACATAATCATTTATTATAGACTGTGTTTGATAGTCTGATCTACATGAGTGAGTTAGACTACAGGATGGAAAAAAGTGGCTCTGAGTTAGGTTGAGAGAAATGTGAGAATTGAGTGTACGAGTGAGTCTGACTCATGTAATGCAGTGATTAAAAGAGTGACCAAGGAATATTAAGGATTGTTAGAGTGAATTAAGAGTAATTAAGATGGATTAAAGGTTATTAAGACACATTATTTTTTTTAAAATAATTTTTCATCTTAATTCATTCACACATTCTATACTTACATCACTCATTCAACCAAACAATATCTCAACTTAGACTATATGATCTCATACAACTAAAGAAACAACTATCTTTTGTATCTCTCACCTTATCTCAAACTAAATGAGTTCGTCTCATTGTCAACCTGAATTCATACAGACAATCAAACACCCCTATATCTATCCATTGAGTGGTCGCCAAACTCTTAGCTTCATTAGCAATTAACAGAAGATGTTGAATTAAAAATTTGAGCCTAGTAAAATACCATCCTGGAACTTAGCGGAAATGTATTCAAATTCCGAATCTTTTAAATATTCCACAGCAAAAGAATAACTATCTCACAGAAAAATAATCTTAAGTATCCAGAATGCCTTTTAGCTGATATAAACATCTCATGAAAATGTTAAGAATCCCATCGAATGTCTAACACTTGCCAGCAAGTCTTTGCAAAGAGACAATTAAAAAAGATACTCACCAGGGACTGTGCAGTTGATTCTAATTCATAGAGTAAATTGTATTCTCTAGATTATTTGTACGGTTATCTCTCTTTGACTAATAAAGTCCCTAAATTTATTAGATTGTTTCATTTAAGATCATTTGTAAGTTAAACTAACAAAAAAATAATATAGTTCTGTGATATAGTATTTTTAAGTTGACATGATATTCATATTTTTTTTAATATAATATTGTGTCACATGATATGTTGTGTCAGTTTTTTTATGACATGATGTATTGAAATGGAGACTGAAAATACAACATTATTTTAATAAAGTATTTAGAAAGTAGTATAAAGAGATGATAAAAATTGAAGAATAAAAAATATGACGTTAAAATGCAAAATTTGAATTTAATTCCTGTACTTAACTAACAAAATAATAAGTTTGCAAATATAAACAAGTTTAAGGACTCGACTAAGAAGATAAGTTTTAAAAACCTATTAAGCCAAATTTTAAATTTAGAGTTTCATAAAAAAAATTAAAATTTAAAGATCTAACCGATATGCTACACAAATTTAGGACTCCGAATGCAATTAGTTACTTAAAATTTTTATAAAATCTTCTTACAAAAATGTGAACAAGGAAGGAGATGATAATAGATGCATATCGGTAGTGTCCCAAGAAAAGGAATATGCTCATTAAACACGTATGACATTGCCAAGCGACTAATCATAATGTGGTTGATTAAGCGAAAACTTGCGGACAATATGTATATTTATTTATAAATAGTGTCTATTCGATGGTTTAATTTAATTTGGAGGAAATGTATCACTCAAAATTCATCAATCAAACATGAAACATATTGCATATGGAGTAAGAACGTAAGATTGTACCATTCACTTCTTCGTCTTTGCTATCTTTGAACTTTTCTTGTGATGAGATTGTGCGCTTTGTGGAATTTGATGTTTCTTCTAAGCCACTATTGACATTACTAACTGTTGGAGGAGCATCGATAAAATAATCTTCAAAATATTTGTAATGCAACTCTTCGAGTTTCAAGATTGATTCTTCCAGTGAAGTGCTATTTGGATCCACATCCACTAGTACAGAAATGCAGTCTACTAACCCCTATCTTCTATCGGTTATTAGCGAAACAGCACAAAACCGATAGAAAATGTGCCTCGTGGGCAAAAAAGCCCGACGGATGTATTTTCCCTATCGGTTTCTAAGAAACTTACCGATAGAATAAATAGTATGATTTACTCTAGCGGTGATGAACATATTTGCCGTTAGAAGAGATGCATAAGTACTGACGGAAGAATGTTGTGCGCCGATAGGACTGGTCGACTTCAACAACTAGACTTATTCTATCGCTACTATATGAATATACCGACAGAATATATTAAAAGTTCCTATCGGCAATATGTAGTTCGCCGATAGAATAGTTGACCTTCTACAAATATTTTTATTCTATCGGTAATGGATTCTTTTACCGTTAGAATATATAGAAAATTGCTTAGAACTGTTCGTCTTCTAATAGTTTTATTCTATCGGTAATGCATGTTTATACCGGTAGAATATTGCACAAAATATCTTAGAACTGTTGGCCTTCTACAACTAGTAATATTCTATCGGCAATGTACGTACAGACCGATAGAGTATGTACAAAAATTCCTATCGGTAATATTTGTTTTGCCGATAGAACCATTCGGCTTCTACAGATGTTTTTATTACTAACGGTATTCTGTTTTCTTACCGATAGAAAATATATAATTGTTTAAATACACGGGTATGTCTCTTTCATTCTCACAGTTCATCTGGGCTCGTAGTCCTAACCCGTAAGCTCCATGAACGGCCGGCGCACCTCTACAGGGGACCGCTGCACCTCCGCACCTCCATCGACGCCCTCTAGACGTCGGCATCCCAAGGAAGGTACGTAAAATTTCTGCAATATTGTTAGATTATTCTAATCCGATTATGGCAATAATTCTGCTTTTTTTGTATCCTTCATTTTGATGTGTCTTCTTTTCAATATGATTATGATCTGTTCAGGTCCTTGGATGATGCTCGTGGGGGGCAACGTATTTCACGGTTCTTCATCGCAGTACGCTGCCTATGTTGGCTTGTTGGCGAAAGAAAAGGTGAAGATCACCGTCGAGAGCTGGAAGGACGTGAAGGGCGAGATCTTGGTTGGCTCGGTCGAGAAGATGCTTAAGCCCGGCGTGTTTCTCAAATCAGGACCTATAGAAAGCATCTTACATGTTTTTGCATGCACCAGCTTGTGGCCAGATGCTTACCTGCTTGGAGAAGAAGAATTGTTGTTATTTGCACAGCCATTCTACACCATCACTACACAGAACAACATCTTGGAAGGTAGGTTCTTTTTGTTAATGGAGTTGAGTTGAGTTGAGTTGAGTTGATCGAGTTTGAGTCCGAGGAAATCACCATTACGTACAAATGTATGTCGACGGCAGTTCCAGCTCCTCGGGCGTCTTCGAACTGAACTCCTATGGTTAAGTCCAATGTGGTTCAGACATTTGCTGTTTTGGATGAATGGATTTGTGATGTATCAGGTCTAACTTGTAGTCGGTAGTTGCATTGTGGCAACCTGCAAAGGTTCCCTTTTATGTAAAATGCATGTATGGGCCACTGGGTCCTCGTCGTGATCTGTTGTTAATTTCAGACGTGGCTTTTGTAATATACATCGAATGTGTGAATTGTTGTATTTGTATATTGTTGTATATTTGTGTATCATGTATTGCTAATTGGGACATGAACTTGAATGTGCAGGGAGCATTTGTGTATTTAATTGTATTGGTAGGTAGGTGTGTATTTGTACTGCTGTTTCAGACATGCACTTCAATTTGTGAACTGGCATGTGTATGTTTGTACCTGAATTTGTATTGGTGAACTGGCATGTGTATGTTTGTACCTGAATTTGTGAACTGGCATGTGTAATTTCTTTGGCAAGATGAAGTCCCAACTACCTACGAAAAGTATTTTTGTGTCTCCTAGTTAATCCACAAATTAGCATTTCTTGAAATATATTGCTTTATCTTCTAGTTAAGATCCGTTTGATGTAAGATCTGTTTGATGTTACATTGATATGATTCCTTGAATGTGAGAAATGGCATGTGCATGTTTGTCCCAGTTTGGTGACAGTACCTCCTCTAACGGTAAGTACACATATTTACCGATAGGAAAACATATATATTTGTTCAGTCATGCATATTCTAACGGTAAATACACATATTTACCGATAGGAAGCACATATATTTGTTCAGTCACGCATATTCTAACGGAAATGCACATATTTACCGATAGAAAAATACATATATTTGTTCAGTCATGCATATTCTAACGGTAAATACACATATTTACCGATAGGAAACACATATATTTGTTTAGTCATGCATATTCTAACGGTAAATGTACATATTTACCGATAGAAAAATACATATATTTGTTCAGTCATGCATATTCTAACGGTAAATACACATATTTACCGATAGGAAGCACATATATTTGTTTAGTCATGCATATTCTAACGGTAAATGCACATATTTACCGACCATTGCTGAGCTGCTCTTTAATTTGTTCTGTTGCACTCTGTGTCCCTCTGTTTGTGACGAAAGTTCCAGCTACACTGCTAGGGTGATCAGCGCAGGCTGGAGGGAAGTTGATTGCGCCCCTCTCTTTAAGGTATGCTTAATCGTCGACACCTATCTCTCTCTCCCTCTAGATCTCCCTTCCTCTCTACTTGCAAGCTAGCTGTATTGTGTAGTTCCAAGTTTGTAGCTCTAAGCTTGGGAGCTTGGTAGCTGGAAATGCGTCATGTTTTAGGAGCTAACTAGCTTGTATTGTGTAGTTAGCTAGGTTAATTAGTGTTAATTTCGTCAGGCTAGGGTTCAACACATGTATCTGTTGTAAGAGGCTGTACATGTACATATACATAACTTAATCGGGCAGGTTTCATGCATGGCTTACTCGTTAAATTTTGTTAATTGTAGATGGACAGGAAATATTGGATGTATGGAATAAAACGTACTACTCTTGAATATTTGGATGGTGTGAATGAGTTTATTAAATTTGCTGAGCAACAAAAGGAGAGGAAGGGAGAGAAAAATATGCTCTGTCCTTGTACAGATTGTATGAACTTGAAGAGGTTTAGCAACTCTGATCAAATTAAGAGTCATTTGATTCGTCGTGGTTTTAACGCGCGATACACCCGTTGGATATGGCATGGCGAAGATCTTGAGGAAACAAGCACCACTACTACCAATCAGCACGACTCGGATGTGGATTGCAATAATATCGATGATCATCCCAATTTTGGTAATGTTAATTCCGATGTGCACGTAGATGATGATGATGACAATCTAGATGAGATGTTACGTGATGTAGAGGAAGATTACAACGAAAATGACTTCTGTGAATTTGAGAAACTGATTGCTGACTCTGAGAAGCCTCTGTTCCCTGGATGTGCAACATTTACAAAACTGTCTTCTGTGCTGAGATTATATAACTTGAAGGCAGGAAACGGTTGGAGTGATAAGAGTTTCACGGCACTATTAGATCTTCTAGCGGACATGCTTCCAGAGGGAAATGAGTTGCCAAGATCTACTTACCAAGCCAAAAAACTGTTGTGTCCGTTGGGAATGGAAATCGAAAGAATACACGCATGCCCAAATGATTGTGTGTTGTACCGTAACGAGTACTCCAGTTTGCATGTTTGTCCAAGATGCGGCGCATCGAGGTATACGCGTAGGGACCGGATTGACAGTGAACGTCACGAGGTAAGGAAAGGGCCCCCGGCAAAAACTGTGTGGTACTTGCCTGTGATACCTAGATTGAAGCGGCTGTTTGCAAATCCGAAAGTCGCGAAGCACTTGCGTTGGCATGCTGAAGCCCGGAAACAAGACGGAAAACTGAGACACCCAGCTGATTCTATTCAATGGAGAAACATCAACAGAACATTTGCTGAGTTCGGCGGTGAACTTAGGAATGTAAGGTTCGGGCTGAGTACAGATGGTATGAACCCACATGGTAATATGAGCAGCCGGCACAGCACTTGGCCGGTTCTTTTATGCATCTACAATCTTCCTCCTTGGTTATGCATGAAGCGCAAGTACATCATGATGGCGTTACTAATCTCAGGACCCAGACAACCCGGAAATGATATTGACGTGTTTCTAGCACCTTTAATCGAGGACTTACAGAAATTGTGGAGCGAGGGTGTGCAGGTGTGGGATGCATACAAGAAAGAGAATTTCATCTTGCGGGCCCTGATATTTTGCACCATAAATGATTTTCCTGCCTACGGCAATTTGTCGGGGTATAGTACGAAAGGAGCCAAGGCTTGCCCTATTTGCCTAGATGAAACTGAGAGCATCTGGCTGCGAAACTGCCGGAAAACAGTGTACATGGGTCACCGCAGGTTTCTTCCGGTGCATCACACGTACCGTAAGAAGAGGAAATCATTTAACGGGAAGCCTGAGAAGGGATCAGCTCCAGTGTTTCTGACCGGTAAGGAGATTTACTCACGCGTGAACGACATCAAAGTTGAGTTCGGTAAGCATTCTAAACCTCGAGAAAAAAATGTTTGGAAGAAGAGATCGATTCTCTGGGATCTACCGTACTGGGAGCACTTACAAGTTCGACATTGCATTGACGTCATGCATGTAGAGAAAAATGTCTGTGACAGTTTGATTGGTTTGTTGTTGAACATTCCGGGAAAGACAAAGGATGGTGTGAAAGCTCGTCGTGACATGGTGGAAATGGGGATAAGGACTGAGCTTGCACCTTTAGAGAATGGAAAGCGTACATACCTCCCCCCGGCCTGCTACACGTTGTCGAAGAGCGAAAAAACAGAACTCTGTCGGTGCCTGCACGGTGTTAAAGTTCCATGTGGGTACTCCGCGAACTTGAAAAAACTTGTGTCTATGAAGGACCTAAGACTGGTTGGCATGAAGTCCCACGACTGTCATGTCTTGATGTCACAGATGCTTCCCATTGCTATCAGAGGCATTCTCCCAGTTAAAGTCAGAGAGACAATCACAAACCTATGTTATTTCTTCAACGCAATATCTTCCAAGGTAAGTACGTGCACTCGTACTATAAGTTCACTACCTCCATTTGTGGAGCTTAATGAGAAGATTTTTCTGATATGAATATTTGGCGCAACTGTGTCCTCGTAGGTAATTGATCCCGATGGATTGGACGCTTTGCAACGCGACGTGGTTACAACTCTTTGTCAGCTCGAGATGTATTTCCCTCCATCCTTTTTTGATGTTATGGTCCATCTGATTGTTCACCTTATCAGAGAAATTAAGTTTTGTGGACCTGTGTGCCTGCGCTACATGTATCCATTTGAGAGATTTATGGGTGTATTGAAGGGATACGTAAGGACTCGTCGTCGACCCGAGGGGAGTATCATGGAAGGTTATGCCGCCGAGGAGGTGATTGAATTTTGCACAGATTATATGGCCGGGGTTGACCCAATTGGTGTTCCTAGGTCCCGACACGAGGGTAGGCTTGAGGGAATTGGAACGATTGGATTCAAAGCTATCGTCCCCGCTCGTGATGTGTACGCAAAATCACATTTTTGGGTCTTACAACACATGACGGAGGTCGAGCCATACATACACGAGCACAAGGTAATGTTACGGTCACAGAATCCTTCGAAGTCAGACGTTTGGGTAAGCAGAGAACATAACAGGAAATTTGCTGAGTGGATCCAAGAAAGAGTCACGCGAGCTGCCGAGGGCTCCGTAAGTGAAACTGTGACATGGTTGGCTAGAGGCCCAAGATTCACTGTAGGGACTTGGCAGGGGTACGACATCAATGGGTATTCATTTTACACAAGAGCTCAAGACGCCAAGAGTAGCACGCAATGTAGCGGAGTGACACTGTTTGCTATTTCCGAGGATGCCAGGTCAGTAAGGGCGCTGAACTCATATTACGGTGTTATTGACGAAATATGGGAGCTCGATTACGGATTACTTAAGATTCCCCTGTTTCGATGCCAATGGGTCGAAATCCCTCGAGGTGTTCAAGTTGACAGTTACGGGTTTACTCTCGTCAATCTTGGTAGAGTCGGACACCAAGACGATCCATTCATACTTGCAAAGCAAGCCACACAGGTATTCTACATCGTTGACCCGGCCAATCCAAACTTGCATGTTGTCCTCCACAGCAAGAGACGTATTGTTGGGGTCGAAGATGTTGTCGACGAAGAGGAGTATAACCAATTCGATGAAATACCTCCATTTTTAGAGGACATTCAATCTATCCGTACTGAAGATATCGACGAAACAACGTATCTGCGAGATGACCACGAAGAAGGATTATGGGTTGAGAACCATTGATGATTAATTTCTATTTCAGGGATAAATGCCAAGCAAACAGCCCACAAGTTTTGCAGCAAGGTGAGGAACTTATCATTAATATATCAGGCAGTACATTTTTCTTTAGAATTTAATGATAAGCTAGTTCACAGCATTAATACATCTCAATTTTACTCCACAGCATGAGTTCTAACATGTACAGTACCTTTATCCTGTAAATATTTAATTCTTCCCTTCAAATAGCACTTGCAAAAATCTCATCGCAGCCTCTTCAAAAATCCCTTTTTTCTGACGGTATTTTGTTATTTATACCGATAGAGAAGGACATCTTCTCTCAGGCACTTCAAAACGTTTTCTATCGGTATTGTTCTATTTTACCATTAGAATAAATTCATTTGTCTCACGGTATTTGTTGTCTGACGGTTTTTTCCTGTTTTTACCGATAGAAGAATACTCTACCGCTTCGAATTCTCAACCGTGTCGCCATGCGTCGCCTTGGAAACTCTATAAGTACCTCGCCATGCGTCGCGGTATTTTGTTGTTTTTCTAATTCTCGAACGGTTGGACTCCTCATCTTCTCTTTCACAATGGCAACCTCCATGGGATCGTCATCCACGGCCTCCCCGGTAAGAACTCTAAATCTCCTCGGTTTACCCCTGTATTGTTAATCCATGTTCAGTTCATTCTTGACCTGTTGATTTGCACAGGGAATGGTAGCCGTGGAAGACACTGCCAAAGTGAAGGCTGACCTGAGGGCCCTCCAGGAGGAGCACAAGCTCCTTACAGACAAGCACACTCAGCTACGGCTTGACCTTGACGATCTCTTCCAGCGCATTAAGCGCATGAAGACGGATGGTGACAATGCTAGGGCGAGGACGAGGCGTCTTCGCGAGGAGAAGAAAGCCGCGGATATGACCATCGCTGGCTGCGGTTTGACTATGAAGGATACCATAGCGAAGCTGACGGAGGTCGCAGGCCTTCTTGACGCGGTAGTAGTTGATCCTAGGGACAACTTGTCGCTAGAGGAGTCCTGCGTCCTGGCTGCAAGTCTAACTGACTCTATTCTACATGCAGCCAGGGCTAAGACCACCCCTTGACCTAGCATTTTGGGTTTTATTTTTTATGTAAGTGATAAAACAACAATGAATGAACAATTTCTTTTTATGTCAATTTTCCAATTTTCCGGCTATCTTCCCTCTTTCTTTAACATTCTGCAGCTTTCAACCACGGTCTGTTTGATGTTAAATTGTGTACCTTTTCATAACTCTGACGGTATTTTGTTGTTTTTACCGATAGAAAAAGGGCACACAAATCTCAAGCACTTAATCAAAAAAATTTTCTGGGGAAAATTGGGCTCACGGGATTTTTTTGTTTATACCGATAGAAAAGGGCACCTTTTCATTACTCTCACGGTATTTTGTTGTTTTTACCGATAGAAAAATGGCACCCAATCTCAAGCACTTTAAAAAAATTTTCTGTGGAAAATTGGTCTCACGGGATTTTATTGTTTATACCGATAGAAAAATGCAATCACTAATTCGAATATTTTTCCGGGAAATTTACTTTTTCTATCGGTATTATTTTGTTGTTTCGATAGAAAATTACATAAGTCTATCGGTATCATTTTGTTATACCGATAGAAAAGTTCCTCCGCTACTTTATTTCTCGTACACGGCCCTTTAGTTTCCCTCCACTCGAACAGTTCCACCTTAGAGCACTGCGTCTCTTTGAGAGCGAAGAAAACCCCAACCTCCGCCGTGAGCACTCACTTCCTCTCTCCCACACGACGATCGCCGGCTGGACACTGGTTCGTCACTGCCACCGGTTCTTATTTTCGTCCTTCGCCCGCCGCTGCTGCGTTCTACACCGCCTCTGCATCACCAGAACTGATCGCCGCCGTAAATACCCTAATTCGTCGTTCTATTTCCAGCATCTTCTTTATTTGATCCTAGTGTTTTGCACGTACTAATTCTTGGAGTTTTGCAATTACACTAGGGTTCCCTATTGTGTTGGCTTATGTACATTCCGCAGGCAATGTTGATTTTAATTAGGGTTTACATAATATGTTCCAGTGCTGTAATGAACCTGTTTTGAGATTTTAACTTCTCTATACTGCTGTATGTGTGATCAATTGTATCCAACTGCCATGTAATGCAGATTATATGTTGGAGGTGTTCTTACACATATTCTATCGGCAGCTCATGTGTTTACCGATAGAAAATTTTCTGCACAAGTAGTAAAACTTAATTTGGATCTGGAAGGACATGAGCCATGCAATGTACTAGTTTGGTTGGGAATTTTTACTCACTTCGTATGAATATATGGCAATGTGGATGGGTCTTCGATGTATATGTTTCAAATGCCTATATACATGACTTTTCCCAACCTAATAGCTGTGAAGTCCTGATGACTCACATACAGGCTAGGCTAAAGATTATGCACAGTAGCACTTAGATGCTTGTGTGCATATTTACGTGTGAAATAATAATGCTGGCCCATGAATATTAATTAGTGTAGCAAATCATCGAGAATGTTATGTGATGACAGTGAATGGTGGCTTGTCAACAAAATTCCATATGTAGAGAACATTGTTATGTTCTATCGGTATCTCACGTGTTTGCCAATAGAAAAATTGTCTTGTGTGGAGGTAATTGTTATGGTCTATCGGCAGCTCATGTGTTTACCGATAGAAAATATTTCTGAAGAGTTCAGTAAGTAATTTATGCATGTCTTTCTTTTTGTATTATTTTCCCTTTTGCCGCCCTAGTTAGTCTCCAGTCCTGGGCTGAGTTATGGAAGTCCAAGGCGAATTAATTGCCATATATATGGTTTGTTGAAGGTTTTGTAGGGCAAGACATGTCGTCGTCTTCATCGGATGGTACTAGTGGTTCGACTAGGGCCAACCCCATCGTAACTACTGAAGATGGGGCTGTTACATCCCAGCGCAAGAGGGTGGGGCGAGGCGCGACGACGTTGGGGCGTTTGGCCAAACGCACTGATCTTTCTTGTGAGTTCAACCAATTTGGGAGGCCGATTGGAAAGAATGCTGGGAGGTACGCGGCCTACGTTGGGCTGTTGGCGAAAGAAAGGGTGAAGATCACCGTCCAGAGCTGGAAGGACGTGACGGCGGACGAGAGGGATAGGTTGTGGGCGGAAGTGAAGGTTAAATGAACTGAAATCGCTGAACTCTTTCGTAATCACGTTCTCTTGGCTTATACTAAAGTTTAACTAACTCGTGATTAATTGTATGCATTTTTCGGAAACAGGCTAAGTGGAACATCCCCGACGATACACCTAGGACTGCCTGCTTGAAGGACATGAACGGAACATGGAAAACCTTTAAGAGCTGGCTCGTCAGTAACTTCCTAGCTGCGGGGAAATCTCCTTGCGAGAAGTACCCCTTCATATCGGAGGAGGTATGGGAGGAATTCACCAAGCAGAAGGGGACTGAGGAGTTCAAGGCCCTTAGCGAGAAGAATAGGGCGATCCAGAAGAGGAACGACCACCCGCATCGGCTCGGATCCCGGGGCTATGCGGGGAAGGAGGAACAGTGGAAGAAGGAAGACGAACAAAATCCTGTCATCGACACCCCTGAGTTGCCGCTCTCCGAGATCAGGGATGAGAGGTGTAAGCGATGGTGGAGGGGGAGGGGGTCCGTGTCGTCCACGGGGTCTGTGCAGTTCGCAACCCCTGGGGACGCCGACGTTGTGAGGCGAATGGTAAGTTGGCTAACCTCGTAAACTGTGTGCGCACAAGTGTATATAAGGCAATTTGTCTCACAAGGTACCTTCAAATGTAACAGATCTCTTTCGAGAAGGAGGCAGCGGAGGGATTGTTTACCCCGCAGAGGGAGAACGACATCCTCACCCGAGCTCTAGGAAATAAGGAGCATCCCGGGCGGACACGGGCCGTGGGAGCCATTGTGTCGTGGAAGGCCGGTTTCGTAGATCCGGCTCCACCGAGGAAGAAGGCCCGCACCTGGAAGGAAAAGGAAGCTGACCTCTCCGATAAGATACGGGCTGAGGTACGGGAGGAGATACGGGCGGAGATGCGGGCTGAGATACGGGCTGAGGTACAGTCTGAGGTGCAGACCGAGGTCGCACAAATGAGGGAAGAGTTTGCACGGTTGAGAGAAACATTGCTGGCCAAGAGTTTAGATGCGGATCCCCAGGACGACGGTACCCCGCGGGGTCGGATAAGCAGTTGCGCTTCGAAGGTACTCGCGGATCCAGTGGATCTACTTGAGGTACTGCAAGCCTTCATCTGTGCACTTAAGTTGATGCCACTCCCATTCTGTTAGAGTTGTTTCGCTAACCTATTTTAATTGTACAAATTTGCAGGGGCCGGAGGGATGCATCCTACAGAATCACGTAGGCGCCGGGCAGGAAGTGGTTGGACACGGCTTCGTATATCCGTCTGGGCCGGATGTCCGGGTCCACTGTGTACCTCTGCGGTTGGGTTTCGCAAAGGTACAGGTGGACATGGCCATGCCGGGCTACAACGATTCTCCGTTGCCAGTCCCAACAGAGGAACTGCAGACACTTGCCGAGGCAGTGGGCTCCTACGTACAGTGGCCCAAGAAGTGTCTTGTAATACAACCGGTAAATCCTACACATTTTAGATTACATCCTACTCAGTACACTCAACTTGCATAATCTAACATACGTGCTCATTAATTGAAGTGGCCTGTCGTGGGGCTACCAGGGGACTGCGCCCCCAGCTCGGGGCATGAGGGCCGATCTCGTGCGAACCTGGACACATCAAAGACGGCCTCGACCCCACCCAGCGCATCCACGCCTCCACCTCGGAAGAAAGCCGCCATCACCTCGCCCTTGCCTTCGAAGGTACGCGCTCAGTCCCCGGCAAAAGGCAAGGGCGGCAAAGGCAAGGGCAAAGGGCGACAGGGACTGCCGCGGACGTTCACGAACGCGCTCCCACTCCTGTCGGAGGCATCTTTGCGGAAATTGGATCGATCAACCAGAGACCTCCACGACTGGTACCTACATCGAGCTCGGCGCAGCCTGAACTTCTTAGTTCCCTACAGGCCTGGGCAGTTCCACCGTGAGCCCGGGACTATATCCGTGGCACACGAGGATCTGTTCGACCTCTACAACTGGCGGGAGCTCGATATGTCCATCATACGGACTGGAGTCCTGTGAGTTTGATGATGCTATGTATTGCTGTTTTCTAACTCTGTTTGCTAACTCTGCATTAATGTTGCAGTTCATTTGAATACTGAGTAACTTTCTGTGAAATTAATATTAATCTCGTCCTTCGCATGCAGGTGCATGTACAGGCTAGCATCGGAGGCTGCGTGTGACAAGGTGGGTTTCCTCGACCCAGAGAAAATAAGCCTCACGATGCTAGAGCAGGACGCCGCGCACGCTGAGCAGTACATATCCAGCGCGCTGATGGCGCAGCAGGACAGGGACTTCATTCTGGTGCCGTACCACCAAAGGTTAGTGCATTTCGTACTAATTTAACTCAATCTTGTATGTTACACCTGAGATGTACTTTGAGCTAGCGGTCCTCTTTTACGTACAATGCAGGGGCCACTGGATCCTCATCGTGATCTGTCCGCCGAGGAACGAGGTGTACTACCTCGATTCGATGCGTGACAGATTATCGATGGAATATGTGCTTAAGGGGAATATGGGGGCGTAAGTAACTTATATGTTTGATTTAAATTTTGACCTCACTAGCTAATGATAATACATTAACCGGCAATACTAACTGAAATGCAGGGCTTTTGATAAATATGTGTCCGCTGGAGGGAGGCATGCCGCACCGCAGGGCTCCCTACTAGCTTGGAAAGAATATGAGGTACTCACGAGACTTTTTGTTTATGCTTAATTAGTTTATGGAAACAATATATAGCTAACATGTATTCGCATATGCAATTATCTCAGTGCCATCAGCAGCCGCAATCGTGGGAATGCGGGTTTTATGTGCTGCGCTACATGTACGACCTAGTGCAGACAAACTTTTCCCGATTCCCCCAGGTAAGCATCGATAGCTAACTCAAATTTCAAAAATGGGTGTCACGTTCTAAATTAGGATCGAAGTTAGTTACTCAGTATGCACACATGCTTGCAGATCACCATGTCGAAAGACCAATATGAAATTGCAAAGATTATATATCTTCGACAAATCTGGGCACAATATGTCATGGAGGAAGTAGCACCCAACCATCCAGCATGACAATTTTCTCCTTTTGGTGTACTCTGCATAGACTGTTCATATACATGTGAATAAATATATATATGTGAATAAATGTCCACATTGGATTGCAATCTGTATTTGTCCATACATATGTGAATAAATGTGAATAACTGCCTAATGTGTGAATTTGTTCTGTGAATTTACCTTGCATCTGTACTGTATTGTGTATCCAATCTATACTGTATTGCATCTGTACTGTATATGTGAATGTACTGTATTGTGATGCAAATAAAGTACTGTATATGTGATTGCTCTATCGGTAAATTCATCAACAACCGAGAGACTACTGTCCTTTTTTCTATCGGTACAATCAAAATTAACCGTTAGAAGAGTTTGACCTTTCCTGCCGGTGAACTCATACATATCCGATAGAGTACTAAGCTTTTTTCTGTCGGTAATCTTGTAGTTAACCGTTAGAATAGTGGTACTTTTCAATCGCTATTGACGAGTTTTCTATCGGTAAACTTGTAATATGCCGATAGAATAGTGTGAGTTTTCCTGTCGGTAAACTTATAATTAGCCGTTAGAATAGTGCTACATTTCAATCCGCTAGCGACGAGTTTTCTATCGGTATACTCCTAATATGCCGATAGAGTACTGAGCTTTTTTCTGTCGGTAATCTTGTAGTTAACCGTTAGAATAGTGGTACTTTTCAATCCGCTAGCGACGAGTTTTCTATCGGTACACTCCTAATATGCCGATAGAGTACTAAGCTTTTTTCTGTCGGTAATCTTGTAGTTAACCGTTAGAATAGTGGTACTTTTCGAACTGCTGGACGTAAGAATACGACGGGTTTTCTATCGGTAGATTCATAATATGCCGATAGAATAGTGAACTTCTTCTGTCGGTTATTTACCGATAGAAAATGTCCAGTCTTGTTCTATCGTGTCTATCTCTATCGGTACAAAAACCGATAGTAGAAGGGTTTTTTTTACCGATAGAAGACTGCATTTCTGTACTAGTGATCTCACATACAATAAGGACCTTCGTTGTAGAACATTGAGAATGTTGATTAAAGGCGCATGTTTGAATTGATAAATGCAAGTTTATCCACTGTGTTTGCAGATGTATTCCAAATTCACTTGGCCGGTGAACTACTAATGGGTTGAGATAATACTTTAATTGCTATCTCCGCTTACTCCGGAGTTTTCAATCCATTGGATTGCATCCATGGTGATAACATCAGGCCATGATGACCACGTCTTGATTTGGAGCTTTTCTTGCAATGCCTCTCGGAGCGGGGAGAATTTTGTACGGATAATCCAGACTAAAAATAAAAATTTAAAAATAACGTGTAATAAAAAGTAATTGTAAAATCGACCTAAGTCGCCATCCCGCATGACGACTTACCCCAAAAAACAATCAGAAAAGACATCCATCGCCATATGGGATGGCGACTGCGGAAAAACCATCAGTCGCCAGTTGGGATGACGACTGATAGGTAATATATATTTGGGGCCCCTGGCGACTGGCGCATTGCAAGCCAAAAAAACAAAAAACAAAAAACTGACGGCAGAGGGAGAAGAGGGGAAAAAGGAGAAGAGGAAAAGAAAAAGAGAGGAGGAAGAGGAGAAGAAGAAGAAGAAGAAGAAGAAAGGAGAAGAAGAAGAAGGAGGATGAAAGAAAGCATAAAAAAAAGGTATAATTATAAATTTGTGGTGATAATTAGTGTAGAATGCAGATATGTTTTAGGAATGTGTAGATCTGTTATGTAGATGTGTTGTAAATATAGATCTGTATGTAGAAATGTTATATATTAGGCGAATAAATTAGATTAATAAATAGTGAATTGATCATTTAGGACATACGATTTTTTCGTATGCAGATCTGATTTGTGTCTTAGGAAATATAGATTTATTATGTAGAAATGTTATATATTAAGCAAATAAATTAGATTAATAAATAGTGAATCGATAATTTAGGACATACGGTTTTTTCGTAGAAAATGTGCAGAAATGCATATATGATTTGTGCCTAATTTAAATATGTTGGGTATTTATGAATATAATGTATATGTAATTTTGATTTGTTGTGTAATATTATGTAAATTTAATATGTTTATGAATGAGATGTGAGATGTGTATTAATTAAGAGTAGTAAATAATTAAATTATTGATATGTGAGATGATAATATAGGAATTGTAGATTAGATGTGATGCGATGTCGTTAATCTGGTGTACTTCGATTAGTTGAGATGTTAAAAAATAAGTCGCATATGTCTTAAGGATGAGCATAAAGTAATGTGCAAAATATATTGGAGATATGATAGCTGATGTTTGTAATACTTATGTTGTAGACAATGTCGGAAACAAGAGTAGTCTATGTTTTCCACGGGGAACAAATCATTAAAAATGGACCATCTGGAGATGACCTAAGTGGTTGTCACCTTATAGACATGGAATTGAATGATCTTACTGTTCTTAATTTTGAAGACCTTAAGACCTGAGTCATGGACATCCTAAATATTGACACATGTTTACACAAAATTGTCATAGAAGCACTGGTGCCTATTGGTTTGACATCTTGTTAGAAATTGTGTAAACTTAAAGGCGATAGATCATGGGGCTCTCTTGTTAGGAGGGTGATAAATCCTAATCGTGGCCAGATGACTGCATACTGTATGTGACCAAGCTAGACAATGTACCATAACCAGCGGCAGAACTTGTACCCGAACCATTAATTAGAGGACAACATATGAAAATTGATCCAACCATGACCCATAATTCTGTGGATGTCCCCAACGTAGAATTCATGGGCGGGTATTTGTGTCCTGGGGATGAGGCTTAGGCCGACGAAGATGAAGATGAGGGTCTGGAATTTTCAGGCAGCGAAGGGCCGGAGGTGGACGTAGACTATGCAGATTCCTCTAGTGAAGAAGACTATCGTGGAATGGGACCTCCACAACAATGGCTAGATCCTAGTGGTTTTGAGCATGCACGAATCCACGACGATCGCAGTTCGGAGTGGGCAGGGAGTGAGCACAGATTAACATTGGGACAACATTTTCGAAGCAAGGAGGAGGCTAAGCAAGCCGTGGCGATGTGGTCCGTGACACTACGTCGGTCTTTCAAGGTTGACAGAACAAATCCGCGACTGTACGCAGTGAAGTGCAAGGTGGAAGGATGTTGATTTTATGTTCGTATTGCTCAGTACAAGGACAATGAACACTTCATTGTTTCCAGGATCACCGAACATAACTGTTCAGTGACAGAAGTATCACAGAGTCATAGGAATATGTCGTCCGTATTTGTGGCACGTGTAATTTTGTCGAACCTTCATGCAAATCTTGATATGCCATCAAAAGAAATTGTCAGCCAAATCAACGACACATTTGGGTACATCATTCAGTATGGGAAGGCATGGAGAGCCAAACAACTTGGTCTTGAGATGTTATTTGGATCTTTCTATGATTCATATAACTATGTGCCCAGACTGATCGAACAAATCGTTGACACCAACCCCGGCACTGTGATGGATATGGTCCATAGGCCAATTGTCGGCAGAAATGGTGAGATAGTTCCTGGAGCTGAGTACATGGAGCGTATATCCTGGTCATTCGGTTAAGTAATCTCTATATTCAAGTACATGCGGCCAGTACTTTGCGTGGATGGCACATTTCTAACTGGAAAGTAAAAGGGAACTCTGATGACAGCAGTTGCTGCAGATGCAAACAACCAGCTACTTCCCATGGTGTACGCCTTAGTGGAAGGCGAGAGTACATACAGCTGGGTATGGTTCCTTGCAAACCTGAAACAAACCATCGTGAAGGACAGACGGAATGTATGTGTAATCCATGATAGACACAAGGGTCTGTTAAGTGCCATCGATTTCATGTTGTCCACTTAGAACCCGCAGTACAGTTGGAATGACTTGATCAGTCGGTGGTGTAAACGACACCTTGCGGTGAACTTCTTCACACACTACAAAAGCGCACGGCTTATGAAGAAGTTCAAGCGGTTGTGCGATCAGAACCAAAGCCATAAGTTCCAACAACTTTGGGAAGAGTTAGAACAAGAAACTTCAGATCTAGGTAAATCTCAAAGGTCAGAGGCAAATAGTTCACAACAGCTAGAAGATGAAGAAAATGTCGTGGGGACTACAGATGTGCCGAGACGACGCACCCGAAGGTCAAGGCCAAATAAATTTAGTGAATGGATCAGTGACAAAGCTCCTGAGAAGTGGTTTCTATTGCACGATGAGGAGGTGCCAGATATGGCGTAATGACAACTAACATGGCGGAGGTGTACAATTTTGTGTTGAGGGGGGTGCGAGGTCTGCCGCTCACTGGAATTGTGGAATTTACATGGCATCGCACGGCTAAATACTTCTACGAGAGAGGTACAGCTGCAAGAGCATTGCTTCGGGTCACACCACCAAAATTTCCTCACGAAGTACAGATGTACTTAGAAATGAAAGCCGCGGCCGCTCAGAAGTACTCAGTTGAGTGTATTCCTAATAGCAGAAGACAAAGTTGGGTCGTTTATCTGCACAATAAGAACGTGGGGGGTGGATACATGCGACAATCAAGAGGCAAGGAGTGACATTTGAAGACGGTGTCAAGTGCACTTGTAACAAGCCAACTCTATTGCATAAACCGTGCTCCCATGTGATGATTGCTTGTGCGCACGACAACAAGTCGAGCGAGATGTACCTGTCAGTTTATTATGGTTCACGGTACCTTGCTGAGACATGGACTGCAAACTTTGAGATTTGGGGGACTCAGCAGCACTACAGAGATCGGTCGTGTAGGGCAGGCGAGATCCGATATGTTCCACCACCGCACTTGGAGCGGAAAGGTCCTAGACGACAGTGGACAATGCGAATTGGCAATGACATGGATAACGCAGAATGCGATGAGCTACGAAAGTGTGCCGTTTGCCGACAGCCTGGCCACACGAGGAGGACATGTCCTAATGCATCCGGACCTGATCGAACATGACTCAGTAATATTGTGCAACACTTATTCGTTCCTCTTATGTATTTGATGATGTACTAACTTAATGTTCCTGTTTGCAGGCATGGCTCACCCTCGTCCACAGTTTCCTGAGTTACTCGATCAGTACTACGACGATCGTCATCGGTCTCGAGCGCTGCGATTCGGAGAGGAGCTTCAGCCATTCCGCCTGCGATTGTCCGGCACGTCTTGGCCTCTCGACGGGGAGATACATCGCACGGCTGAGGGCGGCGGGGTTGCTTCCTTTTTGCAGGATGATCACCAGACTGGAGTCTTTCAGGCACGACCGATCACTGGTGACGAGGATTGACACCCGGGTCATTTCTAATAAACTTTTGGTTCAAGACAAGTTCGAACCAGACATGTATCTGGTGATGCGAACTCAAGCTATTCTGAGGGGCATCACCATGAGGTCGCAAGCTTTACGCGGTCAGGCCGTAAGCCTTGCGCGGTCAGAAGTTCGTAAGCTATACGCGAACTACACATTCGGGATATTGCGCGGTCAGCCAATATCCCGCGGTCAGAACATCTGCCGATCAGGATACTTGGGATCTATCTATTGCGGTTGCCCGTACAACAGGATATTCTAAGTATCCCGAAGATTCCTACACGTGGAGAATCAACTGTCAGAAGGTTAACACATACAGTTATCCGTGAATAACACGTGTTTAACCTGCGTGGAGGTTAAGAGCAGTTCCAAAAAACCGCATCCAACCGTCCGTGCAACCGTTTGATGCAGTTTCCTCTACATGGCACCCTTTCAAACAGTACAAAAGGGGGATCATCCGAAACATCAACAGAGAGAGATCGGAAGATCAAGAAACCCAAAATCATCCAAGTTAGCCAAGTCTACGGCCCACCTCATATAGCATTTTAGTAAGCCTTCTTTGGCTTATCCTTGTACACTTTTACAGGAAAAATCCTCGCCTGTGAGGACTTTTCCCTCCATTTGTAAACCTTTTACCACACTTAGTGAAATCTCAACAGGACGTAGGGCTTTTACTCCCACCATCGAGGGCCCGAACCTGTCTAAACTCTCTGTGCTCCTGTTCACTATTGTTCAGCATACCTTCCCGAAGGGTCATCTTGAAAGGTCTCACAATTACAAATTCTGCATAAGTTCGGCTGAGGACTCCGAGTCCGAATCGTCGACAGCTGGCGCCCACCGTGGGGCCTTTCTCAAGGCGTCCTAATTGAAATTCGGAGGTTCACCGAAACATGGCTGGAGCATATGATTCCGAGAACGATTTCGATCTCGAGGATTATGCCCATATACCCATGCCTTCTCCAAGCGATCCTGTTCCGATGGAAGAGGTCGAAGGCCAGAATCTTCCACAGGTTGAATCATCTCCCCAAGTCATGTTAATCGACCAGGAGGTAACTGGCACAAGGTCAGAACCCGCAGAGGTTCTTAATGTGCTAGGTGATGAATCCGGCCCGTCATAAGATCCCGCTGAGGGAAAATATGATGGTGACCCTGAAGTTAGCCCAGGAAGGTTCGACCCTGATAACCTCCACCGTCTCTTTGATTTCGAGTCTGACTCGGAACAAACCGAGATGTTCTCCCCATCGACGACCTCTCTCCCTAGGCAGTTTGCTGCGTTTTCGGAGGAAACTCCCGATCAACAGGCTGCCAGGGAAGAACAAGATCGCAAACAGAAGGAAGAACAAGATCGCAAACAGAAGGAGGAGCAAGATCTCGAGCAACAGGACAATGAACTACGCAGAACTGCCCTAGAGGCTCTTCAAGATGCGCAGGCTCGTTACGATGCTGCCCCGAGTTCTTCTCGACGGTCGCGTGGTCGTAGACGTGACCAGACTCCTTCCTTACCACCGGAGCATTTCCCAGTGGACGAAGAAACAGTAACACCTGGTGCCCCTAGGAGAAGTACCCATGGTCGACTGCGATCTATCGCGGAGGTCATGCGTAATTTTCCTCCTACGGTCACGGATGCGCAGAGACCGGCCTTTTTCAGGATCCTGGCGGAAAGACTGGACGAGGTCGCATCCGAGGCGACCCCAACAGCTTCTTCCCGCTCAGTGACACATCCCCGTGAACGAGATGGTCCTCATTTTGGCTCTGGCCGACGGAGTTACCCGCCACCTCTACCGTCCCGACAGGACAAATATCGGCGAATGCAGGACTCTCGTAGTAGGGATCGAATTCCCGTTCACTCTCGTTTGGGACCCCGAGTAACCTCGCCATTAAGTGAGTTTGCTCAAAACCCGACCGAAAGTCGCAGGACGGTTCACGGTCCTTACGTTGGTTGCAAAGCTTTCTCGCCTGGCCTACGAGCAGTCGTTTGGCCCGATAAGTTTCGACCAGGGGCCATTGAGAGGTTTGATGGAACTCAAAACCCATCTGAATTCCTTCAGATCTATATTACTGCCATCCAAGCAGCAGGAGGCAATGACAAGGTCATGGCCAACTACCTGCCAACAGTCCTCGCAGGACCGGCTAGAACCTGGTTGTTCAATCAGCCTGAGGGTTCTATCTATAATTGGGAAATGCTATGCGATGCCATCCTCAGCAATTTCCAAAACTGTTACCAAAAGCCGGGTAAGGAGGACGACTTGCATAGACTGCGGCAAACTTCGACCGAAACGCTTCGGCAGTTTGTCAAGAGGTTTGTCGGGGTAAGAAATACCATCCCGAACATATCTGATGGCTCCGTAATCAGGGCATTTAAGCATGCCGTTCGATACCGGAGATTCACTGAAGACTTGCTCATCCACCCTCCTCGATCAGTGGCCGATCTGTTCGATATGGCTGATCGATACTCCGATGCAGCCGAGGCAGTCGAATGGAACCGAATGGTTGACAAGGGGGACCTACCGCCCCAACCAGGCTTCAAGGACGCCAAGAAAGAAGATTCAAGCAAAAAGCCGGAGTCTTCACCGGGTGGGAAGTCAAAAAAGTCGAAGAGGAACCGCTCTGGACAGTACCGTGAGGTCGCTGACGAGGATTGACACCCGGGTCACTCCTAATAAACTTCTGGTTCAAGACAGGTTCGAACCAGACACGTGTCTGAAGATGCGGACTCAAGCTATTCTGAGAGGCATCACCACGAGGTTGCAAGCTTTACGCGATCAAGTCGCAGCTTTACGCGGTCAGACCGTAAGCCTTGCGCGGTCAGAAGTTCGTGGGCTATACGCGAACTACACATTCGGGATATTACGCGATCAGCCTAATCCCGCGGTCAGAATATCTGCCGATCAGGATACCTGGGATCTATCTATCCGGTTGTCCATACGACCGGATATTCTAGGTATCCCGAAGATTCCTACACGTGGAAAAACAACCGTCAGGAGGTTAACACGTACAGTTATTCATGAATAACACGTGTTTTAACCTGCGTGGAGGTTAAGAGCAGTTTCAAAAACCATATCCAACCATCCGTGCAACCGATTGATGCAGTTTTCTTCACATGGCGCCCTTTCAAGCAGTATAAAAGGATGGCATGACGCATCAATCAGGGGGATCCAAGTTAGCCAAGTCTACGGCACACCACATACAGCATTTTTAAGTCTTCTTTAGCTTATCTTTGTACACTTTTTACAGGAAAAATCCTCGCCTGTGAGGACTTTTTCCTCCACTTGTAAACCTTTACCATACTTAGTGAAATCCCAACAGGACGTAGGGCTTTTACTCCCACCATCGAGGGCCCGAACCTGTCTAAATTCTCTGTGCTCCTGTTCACCATTGTTCAGCATACCTTCCCGAAGGGTCATCTTGAAAGGTCTCACTATTACAAATTCTGCATAAGTTCGGCTGAGGACTCCGAGTCCAAATCGTCGACAGTCGCGGTCGCGGAGAAACCACCTTCGACCAAAGGTAATAAGTCTTCTTTTAAAAGTAAAACTGCTTCTGGCGGTCGGGATTCCGACCAGCCAGAAAAATCAACTAATCCGCAGGAGGGCAAGAGGTGGTGTCCACTCCACAACTCCGCAGGCCACGACCTCAAAAACTGCAGGAGTTGGTTGAAACAGCTGGATGATTTCTACCAAGGAGCTGGGCCAATGCCAACCTTACCGCCTAAAGAGCAGGCGTGCGGGGTTAGAGACGTCGATGGAGACGAAGAAATGGCTTACCAGGTACCTCAAAATCATGTTAATGTCATTTTCGGAGTTTCCTCCTCTTTCGTTTCCAAAAGGCAGTTTAAAACCTTTTGCCGAGAGGTTAACCAAACGGAGACATCCCTTGGCGAACCTCAATATCCCCGTTGGTCGGATATGCCTTTGACGTTCGATCGCACTGACTGTCCTGTGGGGCTAACTCGACCATTGAGGCTACCTCTGGTTATTACCCCAATCATCAGTAACGCGAGAGTCGAAAGGGTCCTGATTGACGGGGGAAGTTCCCTTGATCTTTTATTGGTCAAGACACTCGACGAGATGCAAATTCCTCGTTCGAAGATCAAGCCCATAATCCATCCGTTTTATGGGATAATCCCAGGCCCCTCCATGATGCCATTGGGACAAGTGGTCCTCCCGGTCACTCTGGGAGAACCAGATAACTTCCGAACAGAATTGGTTACTTTCGATGTAATCGATTGTGATTCAGCTTATAATGCAATCTTTGGCAGGCCGACTCTTGCTAAGTTCATGATGGCAACACACTATGCTTATCAGTGCGGGAAATTGCCTGGCCCCAAAGGTGTCATTTCGGTCCGAGGAAGTCGCAACGTGGTGCTCACGTGCGACCGGCTATCTTTGGAGATGGTCGATCAACTTCCCCTCCGGGACGCTCAGGTCGCCACCGTCGCCACCGATGCGATCAGGGCTGCTCCTCGACCAGATGAGAAACTCAAACAAGTTCCCTTGTACCCAGATGACCCATCCAAGACAATTCGGGTTGGGTCAGCCCTGGATGACAAATAGGAACTCGATCTCGTTGCTTTCCTCCGGGCTAACGCAGACGTGTTTGCGTGGAAACCGTCCGACATGCCCGGTGTCCCAAGGGAAGTAATTGAGCACAGGTTAGCAATTCGACCTGGACAACGACCAATAAAGCAAAAGCTCAGGCGTTTTGCCACCGACCGACAGGAAGCCATCCGAGAAGAGTTAGACAAACTCTTACAAGCCGGGTTTATACGCGAAGTGAATCACCCGGACTGGCTCGCCAATCCGGTCATGGTCCGCAAGTCAAATGGCAAGTGGCGCATGTGCGTCGACTATACTAGCCTCAACAGTGCCTGTCCGAAGGATGACTTTCCCCTTCCCCGCATCGACCAGCTGGTTGACTCCACTGCGGGTTGCGAACTGATGAGTTTTTTGGATGCCTATTCAGGATATCATCAAATTAGCATGGCAGAAGACGATGAAGAGAAAACTGCCTTCATCACCCCGTTCGGCACATACTGCTACGTCAGAATGCCGTTCGGTCTCAAGAACGCTGGTTCCACGTACCAGCGCTTGATGCAAAAGACCTTTCTTTCCCAGATAGGGCGTAATCTCGAAGCATATGTAGATGACTTGGTTGTAAAGAGCACCGAAAGATTGTCTCATTTGGACGATCTTGCTGAAACTTTCTGTAACTTGAATCGCTTTGGAATAAAATTGAACCCGGAGAAATGTTCTTTCGGGGTTTCTTCAGGAAAGCTTCTTGGTTTTCTTGTGTGTTCCAGGGGTATTGAGGTTAATCCTGAGAAAATCAGAGCTATTGAACAAATGAGGTCGCCCTCGACCATGAAGGATGTTCAACGCCTGGCTGGTCGCATGGCGGCTTTAAGTCGCTTCATATCGCGATTAGGCGAAATGGGACTACCTTTCTTTAAAGCCTTGCGGAAACATCATAACTTCACGTGGTCCGACGAGGCCGAAAAAGCGTTTCAGGAGGTAAAAACATATCTGTCCAGTCCGCCGGTATTGGTGTCTCCTGAAAAGGAAGAACCATTACTTCTGTATTTGGCGGCCACCCCACACGCGGTCAGCGCAGTTCTGATCGCGGAAAGGGAAGGAGTACACAGACCCGTCTACTATGTGAGCGAAGTACTTTATGGTCCTAAGGAGCGCTACCCTGAGGTCCAGAAGATACTTTACGCGCTACTGATGGCTTCCCGTAAGCTACGACATTACTTTCAAGCACACAAGATCACAGTACCCTCCTCTTTTCCTTTAGGGGATATTGTCCGAAATCCAGAAAAATCTGGTCGAATCGCCAAATGGGCGGTCGAATTCGGTGCCTTCGAGATCCATTTCACCCCTCGCACGGCGGTTAAGTCTCAGGTTTTGGCCGACTTTGTGGTCGAATGGACCAACCCTGAGCCACCCGTGCGGTTGGCAAAGGAACTGGAGTACCCCGATTATTGGACAATGTACTTTGACGGCTCCCGTAGTTTTCAACACTCGGGGGCTGGAGTGGTCTTAGTTACGCCTCAGGGCGAACAGCTTAAGTATGTTATTCAACTACACTTTGTTGCCACCAACAATGCAGCAGAGTATGAAGGTCTTCTTGCAGGGCTCCGGGCAGCAAAATTCCTCGGAGTCTGTCGATTAGTGGTGAGGGGGGACTCACAGCTAGTTGTAAACCAGGTAAACAAGGAGTACAGCACCTCCGATGAGACAATGGCTCATTACCTGGGGGAAGTGAGGAGATTGGAAAAACACTTCAGTCACTTCGAAGTCCAATACGTCCCGCGAAAGGACAATATTCTCGCAGACCAATTATCCAAAATTGGATCCTCACGCTCATCCGCTCCGGCAGGAGTGTTCAGTTGAACACTTGGACCATCCTTCGATCATGACTTCGGTCGAGGATGATCCGGCAATAGCCTTCGTTGCCAACCTCGGTCAGGAACAAGATTGGACTCATCCATTGAGGGTCTATCTTGAACATGGGACCCTACCCGAGGACGAAACCAAAAGCGATCGATTAATTCGAAAGGCGCGTCTGTACAAACTCATAGATGGGGTTATGTACAGAAAGGGTACTCAAGGAGTATTCATGCGCTGCATATCTCAGGAGGAAGGAAAATCCCTCTTGAAAGAAATACATGACGGTGTATGCGGTGCACACGCGTCATACCGAACACTGGTCGGAAAAATTTTTCGACAGGGAATTCTACTGGCCTTCGGCACTCGATGACGCCAAGTTTATGGTCAAGATGTGTCCACAGTGTCAGTTTCATGCAAGACAGGTTCATCAACCTGCTTATGCATTGCAAACTATTTCTCTCGCATGGCCCTTCGCGATCTGGGGAATGGACATCGTCGGTCCTATGCCACAAGCGGTCAATGGGTACAAGTTTCTGTTCGTAGCCATTGACACGTTCACAAAGTGGATTGAGGCCGAATCAATACGAAATATTACTGCATCAGCTGCACAAAAGTTCTTTCACAAGAACATTGTGGCACGATTTGGTGTTCCAAACCATCTCATCACAGACAACGGTTCTCAGTTCGCTAGCGGTCTCTTCCTAGACTACTGCGATCAGATTGGGACCAAGGTGTGCTTTTCTTCCGTGGCACATCCATAAAGCAATGGTGCCGTAGAACGGGCCAATGGGCAAGTATTGCAAGGCATCAAAAAACGTGTTTTTGATCGCCTCAAGACTCGCTCGGGGGCTTGGGCAGACGAGCTCTATACTGTTCTATGGGCACTACGGACTACCTCTAGTCGAGCCACCGGTGAGACACCCTTCCATTTGGTCTATGGGGCCGAGGCTGTGTTTCCTATGGAAGTCAGTATTGGATCTGTTCGCACGAATCAATTCGAACAGGTCAACCAATCCGAACAGCGATCGCAAGATCTCATCCTCCTGGAAGAACGGCGTGATCGCGCCCTGATCAAGTCCGCGGTATACTTGCAGGCTCTACGCAAGTATCACAGTAAAAAGGTGCGACCACGTGATCTCAACGTGGGCGACTTGGTTTTACGAAAAATTCAAGACCAGTCTAACCGCAATAAATTCTCCCCAAAGTGGGAAGGACCATACACTGTCGTCTCAGTGCCGCGGCCAGGATCTGCGCGGTTAACCATGGAGGATGGTCGGATTTTGTCCAATACTTGGAACATCGATCAACTTCGCAAGTTTTACGTGTAAGTATTCCAATCACTTTTTCCCTATTCAATTAGCATCTTTCGTAAAAAGCATGTCTTGTTTTCATACAATGAGTGTTTTCTTTAAGCCCAAATTATACAAATTCGACCTGGGGCTGATCGCCGGCGGTTAGGTTACTACAGCATTTTTTAACCGGATTCGCTGGTCGATCTCATGATCACTTCCAGATAAGTCGCTCCTAAATAAGCCGTTTCTCAACGCACACGGGACTATCTGGCTAGTCTTCGGTCATCTGGGTGGCTACCAGTTTGCAATAAGGTTAAAATGTTACTTTAATCTTGACCATCGGCTTGAAGCGCATATCCCTGGTCATCATACTTATGTTTTCCCCTCTGCTTAAAATACTAAGGCTCCAGTATTCACAAAACAGAGGCGGGGGCTACAGGAATATACTTATAGTATGAAACTTATGATGTGAATATGCACTTTCTTTTGAAAATATAGTTTTACATATATTGCATTGTAATTACAATTGTTTGGTTACAAAAATAAGGATCATTCGATCCCCAGCTCAGTCAGGAGTTTATCTACTAGGGGCTGGACTTCCTCTATGACTGCATCGAGCAGCTCTTCACTCTCGACCTCAACCGGACCCACCAATGCGTTCAGATCTGCATCTGGGCCATGGTGAAGTCGAACCCGGCTGAGTACGGCTGCTGCGGCTGATCGAACCCTGGTTCTGATCGCCTCTTCGCGTCGCCGTGTATCTCCAGGGAGATACTCAAGCAGTGAATCTGCCTGAGCAGTAAGCAGCGATGTCCAGTCATTTATACTGAGGTTGTCTCGCCTCAGTTCTACCACATCGGTCTTCAAAAGATCAGCCACGGCCTTTAGTTTTTCGAAGATCCGGAGGCTCAGTTCTTTGATTGCCCGATCGGTGTGGCGAATCGAGGATTCAAGAATCTCCTTGTCTCGACTGAGCTGCGTAATTCGACCTGCTTGCGCTGTACAAAGAGAGAAGATTATTCGCATATTATGGATTCAAGTCTTCCTAGTCAGGAATCGGCTTACCAGCATTCTCTGATCGAAGTCTGTTGAGTTCAGTTTCTTGTTTCTTAAACATTGAGACTGAACCGGCCACCTCCTTCTTCAAGAATGCAACCTCTCTGCAACAAAATCAAGGCAGTCACAACCAAGATATACCCATGTTAACCAGAGGGTAATGGTACTCACCTACGCAAGCTATCGCGTTCTTTTTGAATGGCTTCTGTACTAGCCATCACAACACGCGAATGGCTTGTTAGCCAGGACAATCCCTGTGGTGCCAAAGAAGAAGGTCAAAGGTGTCCTAAGTATAATTCAGGCACGGAAGCAGAGTCTTATTATACCTTCATAAACTTTTGTAAAACGGCATCATTCAGTTCAGCGAGAATCCTCGCTAGAGCCTCCGACGTGCTCACTACAGGGATAGTTGGCGGGAGTGCCGGCTGGACGCCACCCCCAGAGGCTACTGGTTGTGACCTGATCCCTATACTTGTTTCACCTCCCGCGGTCCGGACGACTTCCTGAACCACGGGAGTAGAGCGCTCTTCATTAGAGGCTCCCTCATCAGCCCTAGTTTCAACCTCCCCAGAGGCGGTTGAAGGGTTAGGCGCTGTCTTCTTTTGCCTAACAGGAAGAATGGGTCAGGCAACTTTTATTTAAGATTACTGTCAAGTAAGAGCTCTTACCTTATTTGAAATCCCATTCGTTCCTGGGACTTCTGGGAAAATTCCCCTTGCGAAGGAGAGCCGTCTCCGGTTCTCGCCTTCCTTATGGTAAACAAGGCAGCACCCCCCTAGAAATGTCATGTTATAGGCATATTCTTAGGGAACAGGTAAAAACACATAAAAAGATCTTTACCTGGGCCACCGGGCTAACTGGTGGGGCTGCATCTGAAGGCCTTGGCGATTCCAGAGTTGCTGGAACCATCATAGCTGGCCTTTGTTCATCCACCTCCTCCTCTGTCCGCAAAGGAGGAGGATTTTCCTCCCTGGAACCCCCAGTGGCCCCAGGGGGAAGCTCTCCTCCCTGTATATTCATTAACTTGACAAATGTGCAGAAAGAGTCATAGAAGGAACGGCCGAAAAAGATTCCTTACCTTGGTCGTCCCTTCGACCAGGGAAGCAGAGATAATTGACCCTGAAACCTCGGGGGCTTCAGGAATTGGAGGGTTACCCGCGACCACAAGATTTTCGGTGGTCGCAGGATCTTCCACGACCACCTCCTCGGTAGTAGTGGTCTCTGCGGGGCAGCTTGGGGCATCGCTGGATGGAAGATCCGCGATCTTCCTCCTTCAAAGGATCAGAGGAACGTCATCCTCTTCCTCCTCGCTCCCCTCTCCCTGTACGACGAAGAAGTGATTCCATGTCGCGCCTGAAAAAGTAGCAGGAATGCGATATCTTACCGCAGTCTTTCTTGCGGGACGAGGAATGCTTCGTGAAGACCCCTCCCCAGGGTTTAGCTTGGTCTTCTTAGGGGCAGGACTCTTTGTCCTGGGTCTCTGAGAGACCTTCTTCACATTCTTCGCCGTCGGCTTCTTCGGAGAGCCGACATTTTCACTTGGGAACGTCGCATTCGCAAACTTCCCTAGGAGCTGGTTCGCAGTCCATTACAAGGGATTAGCACTGGACACACACAAGACCTGCAGAGCCAAAGCTGGACAAGGGAATTACCTTTCGGCGCTCCTGTCTGAGGTCATCACCAGCGTGAATCAAGCTCTGCGGGTGAGGTGATCCCTTAGGGCCCTCTACATCGGAATTGTATGTCCTAAGGAGGGAGTTGGTCCGCCTTTCAATCTCGGATGAAGGCAGGACTGTTCCCAAACTCAAGTCAGAATTTGTACAATTCAAAAAGGAGAAAGTTCAGCACCAAAGAAATAAATACCTTGACTGTAGTCCAGGGTGCTATCACCCATGGACCTAATCTCCCACGCCGGATGAGCCCTTTCACGCAGAGGACTCACCCGGTTATTCACGAAGTCTCGAATGATATCTCGAGCCGTCAATCCTTCATTGACCAAGTGAAGAATCACCTCGGCATGCTTCGAAAGCTCCGAGTTCATCGCCGGAGGAATGTCTAACTCGCTCGACTTCTCCGGTCGCGAGTTTTCGAACCATAAACTGCTTTCGGATGGTGGAGAGCAGTAAAACCACCTTTGGTGCCACCCATGCACAGAATCTCGTAGGGGTGGGGAGGGATACTCCTTTTTATCCCTCAGCCGGAAGTAGATGCATCCGGCGGCGTTGGTACTCTTCGACCACGCCGAAAAGTAAAATCGTCGGAAAAGATCCACGCTGGGATATATTCCGACGAAGGCTTCACAAAGATGCTGGAATACTGCAAGAATCAGCATCGCATTGGGGTGGAGGTTGATCAGTTCCCACCCGTAATGTTCAAGGACATCCTTAAGGAACCGACTCTCAGGGAATCGGAACCCGCAACGCAAATACTCCTCAAAAACCACCAACTCGCCTTCTTGGACAATTGGGGTTTCTTGGTCCTTCTCCGCAGGTCGCCAGTTAATGAGCAGCCGCGGAGAAAGGATCTCCTCCTTCTCTAATGCCATCAGACTCTCCTTAGAATGGTGAATGGATCTACTCCAGGACGCCATCTTTGGTATAGAATCAAAGGGGAAGCTGGTGATTTGGGGAAGATGAAGGCTGAAGAAAATGAGGGTTTTGAGCGGCGGGAATAATAAGGGTTTTTAGCTGTGTGGCTTCTTTGAGAAGACATCTGCTCTTTTTATAGACCCAAGGCGACGCATTAATGAGTAAACGGCTCATTTCAAACGTTCCATTGAATGCTTTATTCATTTCCCATAATGGATACTGTCTCTGATGGACCCGATAAAGTACTCAGGCGTCGGATCTGAAACAAAAAGACTTCTTTGTTTTGGAAACTGAAAGCGTAAAAGGACTGAAAAATTTTCAGTACATTTCAGAGGACGTTTTTCCTTTTTATACTTTGAACATTTTATTCGAAAAAATCATGTAACCCAATTTTTAACGTACTGGAGTGTTTCTAATTGGGTTATGGTTTTATCGAAATCGTGTTTTAGGCTAAAACTTCGATTCTAATCGAAATGACATCCTGACCGAGTCCCAACTCTGGTCGAACCTTAGTTCTGACCGCGGCTTTGAAACTGATCGCGGAATCAGGGTAGGTCGCGGTGCTTTTTTCTTAAAAGCGCGATTCTAATCGCAGAACTGAAATTTCCTGTGTATGAATGGTCGCGGACTAAGCTTTTGGCCATAATTTCACACAGAAGGAATGAAGAATGTTCATATGAATAAAAGAAACTTTATTTATTACATTCTTTACATACAAAAGGGATACGGTCGATAAAAGCATCGACCTGTTCCGAAAGAAGTTTACAAAGTTCCCCAAGGGACATGTTGTTGTCAGTAGGATCTACACTGGCAACCCCCAGGGAACTAGCAACTACCCTAAGTCTATCTATATCGTCCCTAACAACAGACGCACTATTGTCCCTAATCAAGTCAGAGAGTTCTCGTTGTTGCTGAGCGAAGTCCCTCTCTCGACGAAAATGGTGCGCCTCTTCTCGGGATCGATCAAAACATTCTGCTAAACGCAGAATCTTCGAGGCCATCTCCTCGGTCTTCTTCTCCAGGGCATTCTTCTCTTCCAGAAGGGTCTGTCCGGAAGGAAGAGATGGAGCAGCAGAAGGCTGATCGCTGGGGCCTCCTACCTCCTACATTTTTGCAAAAGTTAGTCATACTAACTAAAATTATCAGCAAAAAGGGAGAAGAATTGTTACCTGTCCCGATGCATAACCCGTTGATACACCCATCTTGGGAGGAAGATCATCATATGGTGGAAGAGCAACCTTCCCAGAAGAAGATTGCTTCGCCAACCCAATATGGCAATCATCTGATCGAGGGATATGTGAAAAGGAAGGAGGCAGGATAACAAGAAAAAGACTTAGACGTGAGAGGGAAATTGTAGATCTTTACATGTCCAGGGGTCTGGTATTTATAGCCGCTTGGGTGACGGTTTGCATTCCAGACGCCTCGGGTTTTGCTAAAACATTTACAATTTTACCTCGAGATAAAAACAATTCTACGGCGTTATCATTGCCCGTCACGTAATGTCAGAACTCGTCTTGAAAAACCAACCGTTTTCACTTAGTGCGCCACTAAGTGGAGAAGTTAAAGGGCCGGGTTAAAAATCCAATGCACGGTTTTTAAATTCGAAATAAACACGTCTCTTCGTTTTCTTCGAATTTGGGGGCTAGCTGACGAGGATTGACACCCGGGTCATTTCTAATAAACTTTTGGTTCAAGACAAGTTCGAACCAGATGATGCGAACTCAAGCTATTCTGAGGGGCATCACCATGAGGTCGCAAGCTTTACGCGGTCAGGCCGTAAGCCTTGCGCAGTCAGAAGTTCGTAAGCTATACGCGAACTACACATTCGGGATATTGCGCGGTCAGCCAATATCCCGCGGTCAGAACATCTGCCGATCAGGATACTTGGGATCTATCTATTGCGGTTGCCCGTACAACAGGATATTCTAAGTATCCCGAAGATTCCTACACGTGGAGAATCAACCGTCAGAAGGTTAACACATACAGTTATCCGTGAATAACACGTGTTTAACCTACGTGGAGGTTAAGAGCAGTTCCAAAAAACCGCATCCAACCGTCCGTGCAACCGTTTGATGCAGTTTCCTCTACATGGCACCCTTTCAAACAGTACAAAAGGGGGATCATCCGAAACATCAACAGAGAGAGATCGGAAGATCAAGAAACCCAAAATCATCCAAGTTAGCCAAGTCTACGGCCCACCTCATATAGCATTTTAGTAAGCCTTCTTTGGCTTATCCTTGTACACTTTTACAGGGAAAATCCTCGCCTGTGAGGACTTTTCCCTCCATTTGTAAACCTTTTACCACACTTAGTGAAATCTCAACAGGACGTAGGGCTTTTACTCCCACCATCGAGGGCCCGAACCTGTCTAAACTCTCTGTGCTCCTGTTCACTATTGTTCAGCATACCTTCCCGAAGGGTCATCTTGAAAGGTCTCACAATTACAAATTCTGCATAAGTTCGGCTGAGGACTCCGAGTCCGAATCGTCGACAAAGATATTGATTACAATAGTCTTGAGATAAATATATACAAATCAATAACTTTTGCTTTAAGTAACATATAAAACATATGACAATTATAATAAAAGATGGTTGGTCGATTGTTGTAGAACAAGTACAAGCTGTTGCTTATGCGAATGAGAAAATTGTGTTGATTGACATGACTTGCATACACTTGATAAAATAAATTAATCATATGAAAGTGAGCTACTAATTCAAAGCACAATTAACATACACTTAAAATTTTAAAAATGAATAACATGTGGATTGTGTTGATAACACCTCACCTTTATAAAATTATTAAGTATTTCCACTTAGTTTCAACTAATTCTCTTGTCCCTTTCACCTGTAAGTATTGTTTTATTAATAACAAAACAAAACAAATGAAAAAATAGTAACTAACCAAGTAAATAACAGGTTAGAATTATATATACCTAGAACACGAGATGGACCACCACCTATTGTAGTATCATCTTGGATCTACAAGTAAAAGTTCATAGTTTGTTTACTTAGATGGTATTAGTAAGTAAATAAGAGTGATTATACTAGATAGAATGGATTACTTTTTCACGTGGCCATGCAATTGATCGTCCAAGCGCATCAGACATTTTTCTAACATTCCCATATGGACGTAACAATGGAGCATCTCTTTTCAACACATAGTTCACAACCACCTCACAACACTCGGGCCCAAGAGGTGTGTCACCAACTATTACACTTCGAGATGCCCTTTGAAGCGTACCCTTAGCAACAGGAATATATGGCCTCATAAAAGAAATCAAAATAACTTCCTTTCCTCCCTAAAGATCAAATAGAATTGCATATAAGCTCAATGATTACCTCAATAATGAGCATCCAAATTCAATAGAGTATAATTAACTGGCAACTATTACCTCCTCATGCCTATAGCGTGGTACATCATGTGTCTTACCAACTCTCCTTTGCATTATCTATATAAAAATTAAGGATAAGTTGATAGTATAAATATTGTTAGGTTAGGTACAACTTTGAGGTAAAATAATAAAATGTAAACTTACGTTTCGTGGAACCCTATTTTCACCTGCAGATGACTCTATAGAACAACCATCACTTTCGTCTCCCGTGTCCTACAATAATTAGTACATAACATTTGAGCAATTTAGTAAATAACCATATGTATATTATTGCTTAAATATTATAAAGAACACATATAAAAAAATCAACTGTACATGACCCTTAGATCTCTGATTGTAATCATTATCTATATTTTGCCTAGTCTGTGAAGCAAGCATTTGCTTCAATTCTTCAATTTCTTTTTCCATCCGTGTCAATTGCTCTTTGTTTCCCACACTCTCACTCTCCATTTTATCTAGCCTCTCTATCAAAAGATTATTCTGATTTTGAAGTCTTATCCTTGCTGCATTAGCTATTTGAAGCTTAGTGGATGAATACTTTTGTACCCCTGGCATCTTTAAGTCTTGAGGAGTAGGGCCCAAACCAATAGCACGTACACGTGAGCGTTTTTCTTTTCCAAAGACATGGTAAAATAAATCTCCTTCTGTTATGATTTTTTTAGTGAGTTCTGGCTTGTTGGCACATGTCTCCGCAATTGTTTTCTGAAAATTAGATAAAGCTCATATTTATATATATATGTTTACATTTGATCGTTGATTATAAATACTTGTAACCCTTCAATGACACTTACAATTATGTCTTCAGCTCCTTTTTCTGGAACTCCATTTTTATGGGTATGTGCTTTGATAAAAACTTCATGTCTAGCAGGCATATAACCCAGCTCTTTGGACTGCACTTCCATTAATATTGACAATTAGTTATCTAAAGAAAGTAGAAATAAATATTAAGACATTTAATACCATATCATGTGCAATCCGAGCAAGACTCTTGCTTCCAGCAGTATGTGTCATTGTCATTTTTGCACTATTTGCTTTTCCAATTTCACTTAGAGCCTATAAGATGAGAATATAATTAATTGCATAAAATATATTTAATTTGCAATTAAGAATCATTTATAAAGAAGTTTTACCTGACTTTTCGGAGCTCTCCAATGCTCTATGAGCCACATCCAATCTGTTTTAGGTACTCTAGAATCAATCTTCATAGAAAAAAGTTCCTCATCAGTTTTTGTTTCATCAAAATAATTCCTCTTTATTTCACATTTGAAATCTTTCCATTTCACTGCCGCTTTTTGTAAAACCCAATCCTCAAGGTCATCATGAACATCAAAAAATTCCTACAAAATTATCAAGTTGTCAATGATTATATACTATTGTACTATACATGTCTATGGAATACATAGACCATGAGTCTACAAAACTTGTCACTAGTTACTATTTTTTATGATTTTAAATAACTATAAAGGAATGCTATCCAATTTATGAAGTAAAATTCAAAATGCAAGTAAAAAATAAAATATAGAATCAAACTCTCTATTCATATTAGAATGACACATCTAATAATAAATTGCAAAGCTCCACATATATATTTTCACCCTTAATTAGAAGAAAAATTAGTCAGTGCTATGTATAGTAAGAGGAGCTATTGAAGCATATCTCAGTTCTATTAAAATATACATGTAAGGCTGAAATGAGAGTAAATTAATTTAGACTTTTTACTCTAAGTAGTATACAAATGTACCTTTACAGTAGCCCAAACAGATTCCTTTTTATCTACATCAATTTCATTCCAGTCTTTATAGGAAAGTGGTATTCCTGATCTCACTATTGTAGAAATAAAGTTGGTTAATGGTGAAGCTTGATCACCAACTGGTTGATTATTCATATTATGGTCAACATGAATTTTTGGTTCATTCCTTCGCTTCCATATGTCATGCTTGGTAGTGGGTCCTCGTCCCTTCCTTTTATTTTTTTGACCTGGATGAGTTTGCTCTACACAAATATGCAATTGAAAATAATAACCAATGATATAAAAAAGAGAGCAAAATAATGCAAAACTATACTTAAATATACCTATATTCAATGTTTCATCTTCATTATCACCAAGTTGTTGTTCTTCCATAGAAATGTCATCAGGATCTTCATTTTCAATACGTTCATTGCTAGTGATATGCCTTTGACGTTGTGATGGCTCTTGATGGGGAACTACAGGCTGATCATTGATGTGCTATGACATAATCAACATGCATCATATTGGGAGATAATTACAAAATAGTTCTTAGAAACAGAAATTAGCAACACATCAGATAAAACAAATAACCTTTTTAGTTCTTGTAGATGGTCTCAAGACATTTTCCCTCATTTCATTTCCAGGAAGTCGTATAGGCAAGCGCAATGCTCTCAATACCTCATTGTTTCTTTCAATGTTTGCTTGTCGTAACTCTTCATACTCACTCCGCATAACTCCATTATTTCTTCCTCTTGCGTTTTGCATCTTTACGGCTACAATAAAATTTTACAATATTAGACGAAAAAATAAAAGAACAAAGACATAAACAACACATTCAATGAATAGCATCTTACTTCCCCATTTGAGGTGGAGATTTCTCAACAAGTATACCATCAATGTTTGTTCTAACACAATTATTGTTGCCATCTGGAAGATTTATTTCAGCACCAACATTCAACTCAGAGATTTCACTAACTTTGTCAGTTACCACTGTATTTTCAATTTCTTCCTCCGTAGACATGTCATAGAGGTCTCTTGGCCTTGACTCAATGACAGCTTTCCAGTCTTTATCGATAGGATCCTCAATATAATAGACTTGAGTAGCTTGTGATGCTAAAATATATGGCTCATCTGATAATTTTCCCCCGTATTAATTGAATGCTTGAAGTTCACTGTCGTAATCCCAAATTTATCTTTCTTAACCCATTTGTCCTTTCTGAGAACATCAACCCAATCACATTTGAAGAGAACAACATTACCCTTTCGACGATAATCTAACTCAAGTATCTCAGTTATGACACCATAGTATGTTATATCTCCTATTTGTGGATTTTGATCCTTTGAACTAGAAAAACTACAAGTTTTTGCAACAATAGCTACCCCACTACTCTGAACTGATCTGCCCTCATCATAAGATATTGTATGAAAATTGTATCCATTTATTGAATAACTGTTATATTTTGTTGCGACCATAAAAGGCTCACTTGCTAGTATCTGAATCTCTTCTCCTACATCTTCCCCAGTTGATAGTAACTCATTCACCTAGAAAAATTTATTTATACGATTAATACAAAAACATTGAAATATGTATTTAACTAAAATTGTTGTTTATGAACTTACATGCAATCTAAACCACTCATGAAATGTTGCATGATGTATACGCTCTCTCTCATGAATCCTTTGATGACCAATAGATGAAAGATACCCCAAATGTTTTCTGCAAATATTTTTTGAATGTAAGATATTATAAAATATATATTTGAACTAATTTAATAACATTTAATAAAAAATTAGCTAGAGAACATACATCAAATATGGCTCAATATGCTCATAATTAAATAAGACATATCTGTGAGCTTGAATCCATGTTTTATGGTCCAACGTAATAGTGCACTTGCCAGTCAAACCGCGACCTATGTTGTTCAAGTATGTCGTACCAGTTGACAAGGTATTGAATTGTGGATCATCATTTCGACTTGGCCGATTAAATCTAGTCTCACAACCATGCAAATAACGAGAGCAAAATGTCATACTCTCATCAAATATATAACCTTCCGCAATTGATCCTTCTGGGTGACTTCTAGTTCAAACATAGCTCTTCAACCTCATCAAAAATCTATAAAAGTTTTGAAATAATTAATTAATGAAAATATTAATAACAGTCTAATGAAATTGAGCCTTCTACTATGGAATTAATATACCTTTCTATGGGATACATATTGCGGTACTGGACAGTGCCAGCAATCCTTGCCTCAGTAGGAAGATGGACCATTAAATGTACCATAACATCAAAAAATGATGGCGGAAATATTTTTTCAAGAAGGCACAAGGTTTCAGAAATTTCAGACTCTAATCTCTCCATATCAGTTACATTGATTACAGGAGAAAATATTTTCTTGAAGAAGTTGCTTACACGAATCAATGCAATACTAACATTTTCTGGTAGTATCCTTCTAACAGCCAATGGAAGCAAGTGTTCTAAAAGAATATGACTGTCATGGCTTTTTAACCCAATTATCTTCTTATCATGAACATTTACCTGACTTCGTATATCAGCTGCATATCCATCTGGAAATTTAACTCCTTTTAATACTTCACAAAACATTCTTTTTTCTGCAGAACTCAATGAGTAAGATGCAGGAGGTAAATAGAACTTGTCCCCTACTGAGATAGGATGCAGATCCTTCTTGATACCTAACAGTTGGAGGTCCAAGCGAGTGTTCAAATTGTCTTTTGATTTGCCATCAATATCCAAAAGTGTGTTAATTATATTATCACAAACATTTTTCTCGATATGCATCACATCAAGATTATGCCGCAACAAAATATCCTTCCAATAGGGCAATTGCACCCATATTGGTTGTTTTTTCCAAATACTTTTTGGTTCACCATCCTTACCCTTACACTTTCAGGATGGTCTTTTCCCTGTTGGATCCTTCCCAAAATCATTTTTTACATCTTTTGTTTGTTATATAACATCATATCCAGAAAGAGAAACTGGGGTTTCCCTATACTCTTTGGTACCATCAAATGACTCACTATCATTTCTAAATTCATGACAAGAATGCAAGAATCGACGATGTCCCATGAAGCAATGTTTTTTACCATTTTTAAGACGAAGTGAGCAAGTATTTGCATGGCAAACAACACATCCAACCTCACCAGAAGTAACTTGTCCAGATACATATCCATATCCTGGATAATCAGTAATAGTCCAGAACAAGGCGGCACGCAATTGAAACCATTGACCAGATGATGCATCACGAATTTTGACACCATGCCACATCACTAACAAATCATCGATCAAAGGTTGAAGGTAGACGTCAATATCATTTCCAGGAGCTTTAGGACCAGGAATAAGCAGAGAGAGGATAAAATTTGGTTGCTTCATACAAATCCATGGTGGAAGGTTGTAGGGAATCAAGACAACAGGCCATATGCTATGTAATGAACTTAGGCTTCGGAAAGGATTAAAACCATCTGTTGCCAAACACAGCCTAATAGTGCGACAGTCAGAATTGAAGTCTGGGTACCTGTGGTCGAAATCCTTCCAAGCGGGAGAATCAGCTGGATGGCATATCAACCCATCTCTAGTGCGCCCTTCACTATGCCATCTCATATCAGCTGCTATCTTTGATGACATATACAGTCTCTGGAGCCTCTTTTTAAGTGGAAAATATCGAAGAACCTTTCTAGGAATTTTGTGTGTTCGCTTCCCATCCGGGCTCTTCTTTTCTATCTTCCATCTGGAAGTTCCACATTTTGGGCATGAGTCTATATTTGCATGCTCTTTCCAAAATAGTATACAGTCATGTTCACATGCATCAATATTCTCATAACCCAACCCGAGACTTCTCACCATCTTCTTTGCATCATGGAAGTTTTTTGGCATTGTGGCATTCTTTGGAAATGCTTCCTTCAGTAAGTCTAATAACAAATCAAAGCTACTGTTACTCCATCCACCTAGGAATTTTATGTGAAGGAGCCTCACAATAAATTGTAGCTTTGTGAGTTTGCACCTAGGGTAGAGCTCTTGACTAGAATCACTTGCTAACCTATAGAATGTCTCAACATCTACATCTTGATCCTCCGAATCGGAACCATCACCACATATATCACCAACTTCTTGGTATCCACATCCTATGTCATGGACATTTCAGTGATCTCATCTAGCTGCGGCTCACTATCCATATTAGGAACATTTTCTATATTAGATTTCTTGTTTGTCCTGTGCAATGATGTTTGTTCACCATGAAATATCCACTTGGTGTATCCTTCTAAAAACCCATCACAAATCAAGTGTTCATAAACAACTTCAGCTTCTCTCCAAACACTGTTCACACATTTTCTACAAGGGCAGAGAATTTCATTTGCTTTTGCAGAATTTGCAAAAGCAAACTCTATGAAGTCCTTTATGCCTTGGTTATATTCAGTTGAGTACCTACATTTAATTATCATTAGTTTCAATCAAAAGAATCACATAAAGTAGCATTGTATTTGATTTAGTGACTGAGTGTTTGTTTTCTACCTAGCCGCACTCATCCAACGCTTGTCCATAATAAATGCCAAAGACTTTAAAATCCTCGTAGTCTTTCCTTATTATATGGCTTACTGTAAGAATCAGCTAGTATATCTGAAATAAAATTAGCTAGTATCATTACTAGTTTAATACGGATTTTAGTCTGAAATGAGTTTATAAACAAGAACACAAATAGACGGGGGAGGGAAGGTTAACAAATACTTCCTATTTAGAAAGAAATAATAGCTTACTGCAAAAATTTCTCTCTCCAAAGTGATTTGAAATTACTAGGTTAATTTTAATAATAATCTCAGCTAACTACGAAAATTGGCTAGCAAAATACAATTTGATAAGGTAAGTATTGGCCCATCACACCATGTTATTGTTCATATAAGCAAGCAATAACATCATTCTATATAGTCATTCATTCATTGTTGAAATACTTCTTTTGATTCATAATATAAGTTTACTTCTTATTCACATGTGAATTAAGAGTATTGAATGAGAGAAAATAATCATAATAAATTAATGATGCCTCTATTATATAAAGTTTGGATGTGTGAGGAAAAAATGTAAATGGAGGCGTGAGAGGATACCATAGAGGATAAAGAAGTCAAACATGTACTAAATAATATATTGGAATTATAGTAAGGTTTATATTGTGAAATATAGAAAAATAAAAATAGTCTTAAATTGTGAAAAGAAAAGTGTATGACACAAAGGCATAATTACAACCTGCAAACAAAGATAAGTACTTAAATGGAAAAAATATAGATCTACCAGAAAAATTGAAAAATATGGGATTAGGGGTTAAAATTACTTTTCCAAAAACCATAAAAAATTCAAATTAAGACACACAATTGGTGAGACTTTCTTCCTACTTGTCCAATTTTTCTCACCAAAGTGAAAATACAAACCCATTTGATATTTAACTTCTCCAATTAAGAGTCTAAAGACTTATATGATTAACATTGTATGCCAAAAAAAATATACTATTGGTCCCTCTAAATCATTGATTTCCAAGTTAAATAATATTTCGAAAAAAATTAAATGCTAGTTTTAAAGAATTGATGTTCAAGACTTAGTTTGGTCAAGTTTTGGATTCAACTTCTATCATAGAGAAACTAAAGTCATATATGATATAACTCTACTGCGACATATACTAAAAACTAGAGTTCTGATAGTGTTTGACAAAAGACTATTATTTTGTTGTTTTAAATAAAATTTACATCTTATAATAGAAGGTAATTGTAGTTGTAATAAATGACATAGCCATATAAATAATTCTAACTTTATGAGTATTTGTAAACTTGAAGTTAGAGCTGTTCAAGCACATCAAATTCTTTAGTGTAAAAGTGGTTTCAGCTTCATGCAGAAGCACCAACACCACAATGGATCTAACCTGCGAATTCTGTAGGAGCATATATATGCACAAACACAATTACATAACTAGGAGTATTTCCATACATTTCACATTTGTACACCAAAATTATAAAAAATTTACTAATGTCTATCTAAAGAGATAGATACAGAATTGTTTAATAGTTATGACTATATAACATAAGACTACTATTTTTTTCTGTTTAGTGGATGCATTGTGTAACACCTATAAATTAAAGGGCATGCATGCCTTTTAGAACACAATGATTGGCTCTGTCCAACCTTCTTGATATATAGAACTTTTTAAAGGTGATCAGTGATGGAAACTACTCAAAATATAGCATTATTAGTTTGCACATTATCCATGCTCAAATCCCTTGTTCTTTAGGACCATGTGCACCAACTAATATAGAATCCACTTTGTTGTTGATCATTGATCCTTGAGTCCTTGCACTTTATTATTTTGGTCAAAATAGTCCTGAACATTCATCCACCTATGCAACATGGGAATAGAAGAGCCTATTAACAAGAATTTGATCAATATAAGACTAGAAAGTACAGAAATTTGGTGTTACAATTTGAATTTGTAAATATCATATCTAAATCACTAGCTTTTGTTGATACTATATTACTCCAAATAAACTAAAATCTTTATACAATAACCAGTTACAAAAATTTGGAGTTACAATTTGAATCTCTAAATATCATATCTAAATCACTAGCTCATGCCAATGCTATATTACTCCAAATGAACTAAAAATTTGCACAATAGTCACTAGTTAGTTCCCCTCTTTGACATACTTTTCAAAGAATCTATAGCACACAAACTCCTTGTTCATATACAAATAGCACAAACAAGAATCATATAGCAGCAAAAATAATAATAATATTACCTGATTGCAACTAATTTTTTCAAAGATGAAACCTGACAGGAACAATCTCCAAGTTGGAAGTCCAATCTATGAAATCTGAAATTATGCAAACAGAAAATAGATTGAAGAAACAACTTTTAAGGCAAAAAAATACAAATGCAATTTTATATGGGATTATTCATGGGATTTTTTGTCATAACAATCTAGATGGACAATATAAGACCATTTTCTAGCCACATGACAACTTTGCTATTGCTTGTTGAGTTTGTTGCCTTGCGCTATTACAACTACAATAAAAAATTGTATCAGCTTTCTTTGGGTACTTCATCCCTAATTCTTATATTGATCTAGTTCATGCCATTCATCTACACTATTCAGTTCAAAATCGTAGTCACCATGTATCTCGATCGCGTCACTTTTTGTTTCCTTATTTCTCCAGTGGTTTAATATCATACTATTTGGTAAGATGCCTACCTATGTTTGACGACTTCCTTACTTCAACTCTCTCTGCATGGCCATCCTTATTGATGCTAAGTATTGTGTCAATAACACCAAAGACTTAAAGGTTTCGCAACTTAGATGGTTACATCAAGTACTATTTAGTCATACCACGACCACCATGTGGAGGTGTTTGTTGCTGTTTGTTTGCCTATGATGAGTGACAAAACCTGCTTGAAGAGAAGTTCTAACATGTTTGCTGAATTTGATTTTCTCTACTCTAATGTTTATTTTGATTTCAAAATGTTTCACTAACTTGTCTCCGTTGTTACAAAATAGTTTTGTTTTGTTGGTATACATCATATAATCAAACATTGCTTATCTACCAATTATTCCACTATTCTTTTAAAAAAAATCATTGGCATGTGCTCAATACTTGTGTTTTTCAACAAATTGTTTTGTTACAATAATAGATTCTTGGTACTTTTGGTAAGTTTAACATGTGTAATTAGGAAGTGTAACATGGAAGAGAAGCAAGTCATGAACCACTTATAACTTCAAATTTAAAGCAAGTAATTTTATTTCATAAGCATCCTTAACAGATATTTCACAGTAAACCTTTCATACTCATAGTCTTTCAATACTTTATATATTTCGGAGGTAGTGTTACCTAGAAGGTGTAAACAAATAAATGGTTGCAAACCAAAATTCTTTTTTAGAAGAATTTTCTTCGGAAATAACCTATAAAAAAGAATTACAGAAATAGTCCACATTAATTATTTTTTACAAAAAATAACTCTCCATTTCGATGCTGTGCGGGATGGTGCTGTGGGCAAGACATGCATGCTCATCTGCTACACCTACAACAAGTTCCCCACTATAAGTATTTCAGCTAATCATTTCTTCAAATCTTCTTTTCTTGCTCAATCAATGGTTGTTTGCTTCATTATGATCTGACCTCATATGATTTGGTTCTTGAATCTTGATTCATCTCTTTCCCCTTTTTTTTCTTCTGAAGATTCTTTGATGCCAATCTTGATTTTCTTTTTTTACTTTGTTTGTTGGGTTTTGACAGGATTACATCCCCACTGTGTTTGACAACTTCAGTGCCAATGTTTTTGTGGATGGGAGCATTGTGAACTTGGGACTCTAGGGAGGTGTTTGGTTGCCTGGCCCAAGGCTTGGCCTGGCCCCCGGACGCAAAACGGCCCGATTTTTTGTTGTTTGGTTGCCTGCACCGCTACTTCCAGCCTGGCCCGCACGGTGCAAACAATCCCGCTCAGCCTGGCTCGCGAAAACGCAAAACGCTCTTGTTTCTCTCGGCCTGGCCCGTGGGAGACGCGCAAGCTGCTTCCTGCCGAGCACGCGCAATCTCTGCCCCCGTGCTTAGGGTTACCTCACTCCTCTCTGCCCCCGCGCCTCCGCCTTCGCTCCTCCGCCTCCGCGAAACTTCGTCGCCTCCGCCGACAGAAAGCTCGTCGCCTCCGCGAAACCTCGTCGCCCGCGCCTCCGCCTCCACGAAACTTCATCGCCTCCGCCGACAGAAAGCTCGTCGCGGAGGCGCGGGGGCGGAGAGGTTGCCATTTCGGATGAGATGTTAATAGTGGCTTTCTTGGTTGTTTAAAACACTTGCTAAATATGGAAGGACTGATGCTTGGAGCTGTGCTGCTACTTTCAGGATCTTGCACTGGAGATTCTTGGCATGTTCACTGCAAGGGAAATGGGAAAAGTGTTCTTCACAAATAGCGGTTCAGAAGCAAATGACTCCCAGGTATGGTTGTTAACCGTACCATTCATTTTCTGCAGTTTAGCTAGTCATATTATCAAGAATGTAGTTCTTCCGGTTTGTGAAATTCAAATATGCAACTTCAATCTGATAATTGAAACTGTTTTGCATTGTGCCATAGAGGACTGGCTATTGCAAGAGCTTTCGAGCTTGTAGTACTGAAACATAAACAGTAGTGAGAATGATGTGTCTGTTGGAATTGATGAAACTCATGTGATGACCCCAGTGAATGTGGCAATGTCTTCTTCTGTTGTTCTTCCTATGAATGGGAAATCAGAGGAATCTTTTCCTGGTGTAACAAATGGTGTGAAGGACTTACATACATACATGCAGTTTAGACTATTTAAAAGGTAGCAAGTAATTGTGGTAAAATACTAAGCCTAATTTACATTTGTTTTTTTTTCCTCCAGCATGCAGCTGTGCCAAATCTTGATGAACACACATCATTCTTTGGTGTTTATGATGGCCATGGAGGTTGATCTGCACTCTCATTTTTCTATGAATGACAGATTTGAAGTCCTTCAATTGTTAGCATAATTGATCACTTCATGTATTCTTAAGTACTCATACCCCTCTAGCAAAATAAGGTCATTTATTTTGTCTAGAATGGCAGTATTCACACTTGGGAGAGATTTTTGTGTAGAATGTCAATATTTTATTTTTTGAGCAGGGTTTATGTTAGCATTTTTGTTGGCTGCTTAGTATATGCTTTCTTTTCCTACAAAGGGATATTGCACTACTGGTGTTTGATAATGTCCTTATGACTTTCTTTGATAAATTAACTGATACTTTTGATAATGAACTTTTATACTGTTGGAGTACTGTTGATTCATGTTTCCCTTTTTAGATGTAGAATTTATCATTGATCACCATACTTAGTTGCTATGATAAGATATCCTTCCATACAAGCATGACAACCTTCTAAAATGTTAATTAATTATCATATTGTTGGCTAAACAATGCTCCCAACCTGCAGAGTTACAGAGAGAAACTTGTCGATATTAGGGAGGAGATAATACGCAAGCGAAGAGCTAGTAAACTCCCAGGAGATACTGCATCCACTTTGAAAGCTTGGTGCCAAGCTCATTCTAAATGGCCATACCCTACTGTATGTGATAACATATTGATGCCATGATAATCTCTACTTATGGTATTTGGATGCTGTGCTCATAAGCAGTTCTTCCCTAACTCATTCAAGAAGACAAGGCTCGACTAGTGTAGGAAACAGGATTACAGCTAAAACAAATCAACAATTGGTAAATCAACCAACGTAAACACAACTATCACAGCAATCCTTCCTCATCCTCTACTGAAAAAACAAGAGGAAAAGGTATCATCTAGCAAAATTTTGCTAAAATTCTTCTCTACAAGCTTGTCACATTTTCAGCAATGCAAGTGATGGCACCGCCGAGCAATCTTGGTAGAATGTGGTTGGAAAGAAACTAGCTGTAAATAATGCTTCCATGAAGAATGCCAATATATTTCTATTTTCCTGAGACAACACTCAGACAAAGAAGGATCAATTGGTGCTTTCACGGATTTGTGATGGGTAGACATTCAATCATTGGGCTTTCACGGATTTCTACTTACAACACAAACATATGCAGTCGATATAACCAATCTCATAAGATGATAAAATTAGAATAAAAAACTGTGCTGGATGACACCATGAGTTTAATAATGAAAAATGGCCAGAGCATGCCTTTGAATGGCTTATACTATTGAAGTGCTGATAGCTGTGTGTAGTAAAGTTATGTGTTGTATTTTTTTGATTTTCTCATAGATATCTGTTACACATTTCGGGCATCGGGCCATGGCGTTATAGTCTTATGAGTGTGTATTTAATTTGAGGCATCCCTATCATTTTGGATGGTAGGTAAGTTTTTCAATTCACTGGTAAATTTTTCAGTTCAGTAACTAAATTCAGAATCCAAGTCTCTTAAGTTGTGTGTTCAGTTTCCTGAAGCTAGATTGTTTGTTCCATTGAATGGTGAGTTCTTTCACTTCAGTGACTACTTTAGTTACTTTAGATGGATGTCAGGTTCTCACTTTATCGATAGTTTGTTCACATATCTTTGATCTTTACCTTACTAGAAGATGATTTCTTGTAGGCCCAACTTGAGCATTGTCATTTGGTTGTGTTGACTATTATCATGACTCTGCAGCAAAATAGGCCCTTGAATTCTCAGAATGTAGCTGATGCACTACAGAAGTTTAATCTTAAGAAAACTGCAATGCAAAAAGCACTGGATGCATTAGCTGACAGTGGATAGGTTTCCTTCAAGGAGTATGGCAAGCAGAAAATTTACTTTGCTCGGCAAGATCAATTCAAGATACCAAATGGCTCAGAACTTGAGGAGATGAAGAATGAAAATAGCATGCCACAGGAAGAACTCGCAGCTCAAAAGAAGGCAATTAGTGAGGTTGAAGCTGGTAAGTTTTTTGTACTCTGTACTCTGTAGTATATGGTCCTGTTATCTTTGAGTGTTGGCAATTTGATTGGAGCTTAGAAATATCTAAGTACAAATCCAATTTTGCATAGGTATGAGCTCTGCAGTCAAACTTGACTCTGGAAGAAATTAATTCTAAGGAGGCTAAATTGCAAAGTGAAGTATGTTCCAAGGCCAGTCATTTATTTATAAATGTGTTCTTTTTAACCAATGTTGATGGTGGATATCATGTTCATGAAGGTCCCAGAAATGGAAGAAAAGCTGAAGAAATTGCGGGGTGGAGTAATCTTGGTAAAACGTGAGGACAATAAGGTTATCGAAGAGACATTTACTGAGAAATTTAACCAGTGGAGAAAGCGGAAGAGGATCACACACCTTTGCTTGCCAGAAGTAGCCGTCGGGCATGACGCGGCTGTAGAACAGGTCCACCACTACCCGCGAGTTGCCGTGGCCCTGCCCGCGAGTTGCCGTGGCGCCAGCCCTCGCCCCCTCTGCCCCTCTACCGCACTGGACCTCACTGGCCCCTTTGCCGCACTTGGCCGCCGGCCTCGACCCCTCACCAAGCCAATCTGTCGCGTCGTGCCCGATTTGCAGATCTACCGCACCGCCTCCTCCCTCCGCCAAAGGCCACCTCCCTCCGCCGCAGGCTGCTGCCGCTCCGCCTCCTCCCTCCGCCACAGGCTGCTGCCGCTCCGCCTCCTCACTCCGCTGCAGGCCGCTGCCGCTAGGAAATTGAGGTGGAGGTGCGGTGGGGATTGGTGGGGGTGCGGAATTGGCGGAGGATTAGTGGTGGAGAGGTGGGGGTGTCGGCGGCTGTGGGGGAGAGGCGCAGCGAGGGGATTTAGGTGGGGTGTCGGCCGGCCATGAGGAGGGTTTATATTTGGCTGAAAAAAATCTCCCGAAATATTTTCTGTTATTTTTTCCTCTGGAAATTTTCTCTCTCAAAATAATATATCTGCTATTGTTGTGCTAAAAATTTTCAATCTCAAAATAATATATCTGTTTTTGTTGTGCTGAAAATTTTCAGTTTTGCCAAAAAATATATTATTTATTCCTAGCGGTAGATCTGTTAAAAATGATAATTTTTCCCAACTGACACATCGCTGAAAAATCAAAATTTTATTTTCACCTGTACGACTGCTGGTAAAAAAAAGATTTTTCCAGCATAAAACACATTGCCAGCTGTTTCACAGATCCTATATATTTTTTTTCCAAACTGATCTACAACTTGCTATATATTACTTATTCCTAGCAGTAAATCTACTAAAAATAATAACATTTCCCAGCTGACACATCGGTGAAAAATCAAAATTATATTTTCATCTGCAGGACTGCTGAGAAAAAAGTTTTTCCCAGCAGTTTTACAGCTTGTGCTAGCCTACTGTGTTGTAGTGCATATTGATCGAGTTTATTCACAAATACATCAATGAATCTATTCACATATTGAGTTTATTCACAAATACAGCAATCAACACATTCAATATATATTACACAAGTCAGTTACTATCGATCGTTAATAGCCACTTCTTCCATGACATATTGAGCCCAAATTGTTCGCAGCTCCTTCAATTGACCCAACTCATATTGCTCTTTCAACATGACGCTCTGCATATATGCGTGTATCAAGTTAGGATCGTACGTCACATCCAATTAAAGTTCGACTTTGAGTCAGGAAAAATGGTTACCTTAGGGAATTGGGCAAAGTTTCTCCTGATCAGGTCATACATGAATCTCATGACATAGAAGCCAAATTCCCATGATTGTGGCTGCTGATGGCACTGGAAAAATTGCATATGCAAAGACATAAACCCACATTAACTTGAAAGAACTAATTAAGCTTAAGTTAAAAGACTCATCATGAGTACTTCCATCCGTATTAATTACCTCATATTCTTTCCAAGAAGTGAACTAAGAAGTTGATGTGGCGCCTAGACCGGGTCAGGTACCACTTGTGGAGACTTCTGGTTATTTGATCCATATTGCGCAGAAGGTACTCCGACACGAGTGGGGACCCGTTCTTGAACGTACCCGGCTGGCTTTGTTTGGCCTTGCCTTTGGCCTTGCCCTTACCTTTGGGCGGGGAGTGAGTGTATACCTTCGAAGGTTGGGGTGTGGTGCCGCCGGCCTCATTTGATGGCGAAGGGTTTGAGGCCGTCGGAGGAGGCATGGAGGCCGAAGGAGTTCGCTCATGCGTTGTGGCGGGGGTGGTGTCCTCAGGAAGTGAGCTGGTATCCATCGTCCACTTTAAGTACAAATGCATAAGTTAGATTTTGCAAATTGAGTATATTAACTGAGTTGTAAGCTAGAATGGCTAGGGTTTACATCCTGTAGTCTAACACCCTTCTTGGGCCACTGTATGTACGAGCCTAATGCCTCGCCAATTGTCCGCATTTCTTCCGTTGAGACAGGCAACGGAAAAGAGCTGTAGCCCGGGAGGGCCATGTCCACCTGTACCTTTGCAAATCCAGGCTCCAGAGGTACGCAGTGGATCCGGACATCCTCCCAAGACTGGTATACGACCCCGTTTACAACCACTACAGGTTTGTCGCCTATGTTGATCAATAGGCTATAGCTCTCCGGCTTCTGCAATTTGCAACAATTATAACAGGTTAGCGAAACAATTCTAACGTAACGGGAGTGGCATCAACCGAACTGCATATATAGCTCAAGAGTTGAAATACCTCGATCAGGTCCACCGGATCCACGTGAACCTTCAAGCCGCAACTACTCGGCCTGGTAGCGTCGACCTCGACAGCTGGATCTAAACCCTTGGACTGCACAACTCGGCTGAGGCGTTCATACTTCTCATTCATTTGAGCGAACATGTCCGCAAATTGTGTAGTCACATTTGCCCGTATCTTCTGAGATAGCTCCACTTCCCTTTCCTTCCAGCTGCCAGCCTTCTTCGCCTTTTGCCCGGGCTCCGAGAAGCCTTCCTTCCATGGCACCACAGCCCCCACGGTTCGCGTTCGCCCTGGATGCTCCTTGTTCCCTAGAGCCCGGGTAAGGATGTCGTTCTCCCTATGGGGAGTGAACAATCCCTCGGTCGCCTCCTTCGAGCAAGAGATCTGTTACATTGAAAGCTCTCCATTGTGAGGAACAAATATACACAAACTTGTGCTCACACTAGTGATTATAGTTTTTTCTACCACACTCTATGATTCCAACCAGGAAGTTAGCCAACTTACGAGTCGCTGCACGACCTCGACGTCCCTGGGGTTTGGGAACGCCACAGTCCCCGTGGCCGACACGGTCCCTCTGGCTAGCCACCAGCGCTTGCATCGCTGATCGCAGATCTCAGAGAGTGGTAGGTCAGGGGAGTCGACGAAATTCGACGCCTCGTCTTCAGCCTTCTTCCACTGCTCCTCCTTCCCCGCATAGCCGCGAGAGCTGAGCCGGTGTGGGTGGTCGTTCCTCCTCTGGATTGCCTTGTTCTTCTCGCTGAGGGCCTTCGTACCAGAAACAAGAAAATTAATGCACCGCTGCTTACTGCATACAATGGTGTAACCAAGCAAAGGAACCATACATACCTTGAACTCAGGAGTCCCCTTCTGTTAGGCGAATTGCTCCCATACCTCCTCCGTTATGAAGGGGTACTTCTCGCATGGAGATTCGCCTTTAGCGAGGAAGGTACTGACGAGGACGCTCTTGAAGGTTTTCCACGTGTTGTTCATGTCCTTCAAGCAAGCTATCTTGGGACCATCGTCGGGGATGTTCCACTTGGACTGTTTCAAATGGTGCATATAAGCAGGACTTACCTAATCTCTGGGATAAACCAAGGAAATGTGATTACTCAAGAGTTCAGTGATTTTGATTAATTTTACCTTCACTTCCGCCCACAGCCTATCCCTCTCGTCGGCCTTGACGTCCTTCCAGCTCTGGACGGTGATCTTCACCCTTTCCTTCGCCAACAAGCCAACATAGGCAGCATAGTGCCCGGCGTTCTTCCCGATCGGTCTCCCGAACTGGTTGAACTCACATGAAAGATCCGCGCGTTTGGCCAAACGACCCAACATCGTCGCGCCTCGCGCCTTCCTCTTGCGCTGGGACGAGGCAGCGCCATCTATGTTCACCCTCGCCGAATCACTACTATCAGCCTAGGAAGATGCCGACATGGCTTTACCTAAAATTCCATGAACAAACCATCAATTGATATGAAGAAAGGTACAGGACAAAGTTCATAACTAAAATTGTTGTGCCCTACGCTAGTCTCTCTGCATGAACATAAAGTTTGTTGAAATTTAAATGAACCAAAATTTCAGATGAACATTAGAACACTAGTACAGAAAAGCTTTCTTCTATCGGTAAAAAAAACCCTTCTACTATCGGTTTTCGTACCGATAGAGATAGACACGATAGAACAAGACAGAACATTTTCTATCGGTAAATAACCGACAGAAAAAATTAACAATTCTATCTGCATAGTAGGAGTGTACCGATAGAAAACCGGTCGTAGTCTGACGATTAACGGTGGGAAAAGTACCACTATTCTAACGGTTAATTATATGATTACCGACAGGAAAATATTACTATTCTATCGGCACCTTATGATTGTACCGATAGAAAACCCGTCGTCGTCTGATGTTTAGCGTTGGGAAAAATACCCATATTCTAACGGTTAATTATAAGTTTACCGACAGAAAAAAGTGTAGCACTCTCTCGGTTGGAAATGACATTATCGATAGAAAAAATCTTAGTACTCTCTCGGTTGTGTATGAGTTCACCGGTAGGAAAAATCACACTCTTCTAACGGTTAATTATAGGTTTACCGATAGAAAAAACCACAGTAGTCTCTCGGTTGTGGATGAGTTCACCGGCAGGAAAAGTCACACTATTCTGACGGTTAATTTCAAGTTTACCGATAGAAAAATGGGTAGTAGTCTCTCGGTTGTGGATGAGTTTATCAATAGAAAATTTGTAGTGGTCTGTCGGCTGTGAATGAATTTACCGATAGAACATTCACATATACAGTACGTTTGCATTTACAATACAGTACATTCACATATACAGTACAGATGCAATACATTATAGATTGGATACACAATACAGTACAGATGCAAAGAAGGGTAAATTCACAGAACAGATTGACACATTAGACAGTTATTCACATTTATTCACATATATATGGACAAATACAAATTGCAATCCAATGTGGACATTTATTGACATATATATTTATTCACATGTATATAAACAGTCTATGCACAGAGTACACGAAAAAGAGAAAATTATCATGGCGGATGGTTGGGCGCAACTTCCTCCATGACATATTGAGCCCAGATTTGTCAAAGATCTCTAATCTTAGCATTTTCGTATGAGTCTTTCGACATGGCGATCTGCAAGCATGTGTGAATACTTAGTAACTAACTTCCTAATTTAGAACGTGACACCCAATTTTCAAATTTGAGTTAGCTATCGATGCTTACCTGGGGGAATTGGGCAAAGTTTGTCTGCACTAGGTCGTACATGTAGCGCAACACATAAAACCCGCATTCCCACGATTGCGGCTGCTGATGGAACTGAGATAATTGCATATGCGAAGACATGTTAGCTATTGTTTCCATAAACTAATTAAGCATAAACAAAAAGTCTCGTGAGTACCTCATATTCTTTCCAAGCTAGTAGGGAGCCCTGCGGTGCGGCATGCCTCCCTCCAGCGGACACATATTTATCAAAAGCCCTGCATTTCAGTTAGTATTGCCGGTTAATGTATTATCATTAGCTAGTGAGGTGAAAATTTAAATCAAACATATAAGTTACTTACGCCTCCATATTCCCCTTGACCACATATTCGATCGATAATCTGTCACGCATCGAATCGAGGTAGTACACCTCGTTCCTCGGCGGACAGATCACGATGAGGATCCAGTGGCCCCTGCATTGTACGTAAAAGAGGACCGCTAGCTCAAAGTATATCTCAGGTGTAACATACAAGATCGAGTTAAATTAGTACGAAATGCACTAACCTTTGGTGGTACGGCACCAGAATGAACTCCCTGTCCTGCTGCGCCATCAGCGCCTTGGATATGTACAGCTCAACGTGCGCGGCGTCGTGCTCTAGCATTGTGAGGCTTATTTTCTCTGGGTCAAGGAAACCCACCTTGTCACACGCAGTCTCCGATGCTAGCCTATACATGCACCTGCATACAAAGGACGACATTAGTATTGCACAGAAAGTTACTACATTTCAAATGAACTACAACAATGCAGAGTTAGCAAACAGAGTTAGAAAACAGCAATACATAGCATCAGCAAACTCACAGGACTCCAGTCCGTATGATGGACATATCGAACTCCCGCCAGTTGTAGAGGTCGAACAGATCCTCGTGTGCCACGGATATAATCCCGGGCTCACGGTGGAACTGCCCGGGTCTGTAGGGAACTAAGAAGTTCAAATTGCGCCGAGCTCGGTGTAGGTACCACTCGTGGAGGTCTCTGGTTGATCGATCCAATTTGCGCAAAGCTGCCTCCGACATGAGTGGGAACCCGTTCTTGAACCTCTCCGGCTGTCCCTGTCGCCCTTTTCCCTTGCCTTTGCCCTTGCCTTTTGCCGGGGACTGAGCGCGTACCTACGAAGGCAAGGGCGAGGTGATGGCAGCTTTCTTCTGAGGTGAAGGCGTGGATGCGCTGGGTGGGGTCGAGGCCGTCTTTGATGTGTCCAGGGTCGCACGAGATCGGGCCTCATGCCCCGAGCTGGGGGCGCAGTCCCCTGGTAGCCCAGCGGCAGGCCACTTCAATTAATGAGCACGTATGTTAGATTTTGCAAGTTGAGTGTACTGAGTAGGATGTAATCTAAAATGTATAGGATTTACCGGTTGTATTACAAGACACTTCTTGGGCCACTGTACGTAGGAGCCCACTGCCTCAGCAAGTGTCTGCAGTTCCTCTGTTGGGACTGGCAACGGAGAATCGTTGTAGCCCGGCATGGCCATGTCCACCTGTACCTTTGCGAAACCCAACCGCAGAGGTACACAGTGGACCCGGACATCCGGCCCAGACGGATATACGAAGCCGTGTCCAACCACTTCTTGCCCGGCGCCTACGTGATTCTGTAGGATGCAGCCCTCCGGCCCCTGCAAATTTGTAACAATTAAAATAGGTTAGCGAAACAACTCTAACAGAATGGGAGTGGAATCAACTTAAGTGCACAGATGAAGGCTTGCAGTACCTCAAGTAGATCCACTGGATCCGCGAGTACCTTCGAAGCGCAACTGCTTATCCGACCCCGCGGGGTACCGTCGTCCTGGGGATCCGCATCTGCACTCTTGGCCAGCAATGCTTCTCTCAACCGTGCAAACTCTTCCCTCATTTGTGCGTCCTCGGTCTGCACCTCAGACTGTACCTCAGCCCGTATCTCAGCCCGCATCTCCGACCGTATCTCCTCCCGTACCTCAGCCCGTATCTTATCGGAGAGGTCAGCTTCCTTTTCCTTCCAGGAGCGGGCCTTCTTCCTCGGTGGAGCCGGATCTACGAAACCTGCCTTCCACGACACAATGGCTCCCACGGCCCGTGTCCGCCCGGGATGCTCCTTATTTCCTAGAGCCCGGGTGAGGATGTCATTCTCCCTCTGCGGGGTAAACAATCCCTCCGCTGCCTCCTTCTCAAAAGAGATCTGTTACATTTAAAGGTACCTTGTGAGACAAATTTCCTTATATACACTTGTGCGCACACAGTTTATGAGGTTAGCCAACTTACCATTCGCCTCACAACGTCGGCGTCCCCAGGGGTTGCGAACTGCACAGACCCCGTGGACGACACGGACCCCCTCCCCCTCCACCATCGCTTGCACCTCTCATCCCGGATCTCGGAGAGCGGCAACTCAGGGGTGTCGATGACAGGATTTTGCTCGTCTTCCTTCTTCCACTGCTCCTCCTTCCCCGCATGGCCCCGGGATCCGAGCCGATGCGGGTGGTCGTTCCTCTTCTGGATCGCCCTATTCTTCTCGCTAAGGGCCTTGAACTCCTCAGTCCCCTTCTGCTTGGTGAATTCCTCCCATACCTCCTCCGATATGAAGGGGTACTTCTCGCAAGGAGATTTCCCCGCAGCGAGGAAGTTACTGACGAGCCAGCTCTTAAAGGTTTTCCATGTTCCGTTCATGTCCTTCAAGCAGGCAGTCCTAGGTGTATTGTCGGGGATGTTCCACTTAGCCTGTTTCCGAAAAATGCATACAATTAATCACGAGTTAGTTAAACTTTAGTATAAGCCAAGAGAACGTGATTACGAAAGAGTTCAGCGATTTCAATTAATTTAACCTTCACTTCCGCCCACAACCTATCCCTCTCGTCCGCCGTCACGTCCTTCCAGCTCTGGACAGTGATCTTCACCCTTTCTTTCGCCAACAGCCCAACGTAGGCCGCGTACCTCCCAGCATTCTTTCCAATCGGCCTCCCAAATTGGTCGAACTCACAAGAAAGATCCGTGCGTTTGGCCAAACGCCCCAACGTCGTCGCGCCTCGCCCCACCCTCTTGCGCTGGGATGTAACAGCTGCATCTTCAGTAGTTACGATGGGGTTGGCCCTAGTCGAACGACTAGTACCATCCGATGAAGACGACGACATGTCTTCCCCTACAAAAACTTCAACAAACCATATATATGACAATTAATTCGCCTTGGAGTTCCATAACTCAGCCCAGGACTGGAGACTAACTAGGGTAGCAAAAGGGAAAATAATACAAAAACAAAGACATGCATAAATTACTTCCTGAATTCTTCAGAAATATTTTCTATCGGTAAACACATGAGCTGCCGATAGAATATGTGTAAGAACACCTCCAACATATAATGTGCATTACATGGCAGTTGGATACAATTGATCACACATACAGCAGTATAGATAAGTTAAAATCTCAAAACAGGTTCATTACAGCACTGGAACATATTATGTAAACCCTAATTTAAATCAACATTGTGTGCGGAATGTACATAATCCAACACAATAGGGAACCCTAGTGTAATTGCAAAACTCGAAGAATTAGTACGTGCAAAACACTTGGATCAAATAAGGAAGATGCTGGAAATAGAACGACGAATTAGGGTATTTACGGTGGCGATCAGTTCTGGTGATGGAGAGGCGGTGTAGAACGCAGTGGCGGCCGGCAAAGGACGAAAATAAGAACCGGTGGCAGTGGCGAACCAGTGTCCAGCTGGCGATCGTCGTGTGGGAGAGAGGAAGTGAGTGGTCACGGCGGAGGTTGTGGTTTTCTTCGCTCTCGAAGAGACGCAGTGCTCTAAGGTGGAACTGTTCGAGTGGAGGGAAACCCAAGGGCCGTGTACGAGTAATAAAGCAGTGGAGGTAATTTTCTATCGGTACAACAAATTGATACCGATAGAATTATGTCCGTTTCTATCGGTACAACAAAATAGTACCGATAGAAAAAGTAAATTTCCCGGAAAAATATTTGAAGTAGTGGATACTTTTTTCTATCGATATAAACAATAAAATCCCGTGAGACCAATTTTCCCCAGAATTTTTTTTAATTAAGTGCTTGAGATTATAGTATTTGGGTGCCCTTTTTCTATCGGTAAAAACAACAAAATACCGTCAGAGTAATGAAGATTACCTCCACGGAGGTAATCTTCTATCGGTACAACAAATTGATACCGATAGAATTATGTCCATTTCTATCGGTACAACAAAATAGTACTGATAGAAAAAGTAAATTTCCCGGAAAAAAATTTGAAGTAGTGGATGCTTTTTTCTATCGGTATAAACAATAAAATCCCGTGAGACCAATTTTCCCCAGAAAATTTTTTTAATTAAGTGCTTGAGATTATAGTATTTGGGTGCCCTTTTTCTATCGGTAAAAACAACAAAATACTGTCAGAGTAATGAAAAGGTACACACAATTTAACATCAAACAGACCGTGGTTGAAAGCTGCAGAATGATAAAGAAAGAGGGAAGATAGCCGGAAAATTGGAAAATTGACATAAAAAGAAATTGTTCATTCATTGTTGTTTTATCACTTACAAAAAAAATAAAACCCAAAATGCTAGGTCAAGGGGTGGTCTTAGCCCTGGCTGCATGTAAAATAGAGTCAGTTAGACTTGCAGCCAGGACGCAGGACTCCTCTAGCGACAAGTTGTCCCTAGGATCAACTACTACCGCGTCGAGAAGGCCTGCGACCTCCCTCAGCTTCGCTATGGTATCCTTCATAGTCAAACCGCAGCCAGCGATAGTCATATCCGCGGCTTTCTTCTCCTCGCGAAGACGCCTCGTCCTCGCCCTAGCATTGTCACCATCCGTCTTCATGCGCTTAATGCGCTGGAAGAGATCGTCAAGGTCAAGCCGTAGCTGAGTGTGCTTGTCTGTAAGGAGCTTGTGCTCCTCCTGGAGGGCCCTCAGGTCAGCCTTCACTTTGGCAGTGTCTTCCACGGCTACCATTCCCTGTGCAAATCAACAGGTCAAGAATGAACTGAGCATGGATTAACAATACAGGGGTAAACCGAGGAGATTTAGAGTTCTTACCGGGGAGGGCGTGGTTGACGATCCCATGGAGGTTGCCATTATGAAAGAGAAGATGAGGAGTCGAACCGTTCGAGAATTAGAAAAACAACAAAATACCGCGACGCATCGCGAGGTACTTATAGAGTTTCCAAGGCGACGCATGGCGACACGATTGAGAATTCAAAGCGGCAGAGTATTCTTCTATCGGTAAAAACAGGAAAAAACCGTCAGACAACAAATACCGTGAGACTAACGAATTTATTCTAAAGGTAAAATAGAACAATACCGATAGAAAATGTTTTGAGTGCCTGAGAGAAGTGCCTGAGTAGCGGATGTCCTTTTCTATCGGTATAAATAACAAAATACCGTCAGAAAAAAGGGATTTTTGCATAACTTAATTTGGAGAAGCAAGAGGCTGCGATGAGATTTTTGCAAGTGCTATTTGAAAGGGAGAATTAAGTATTTACAGGATAAAGGTACTGTACATGTTAGAACTCATGCTGTGGAGTAAATTTGAGATGTATTAATGCTGTGAACTAGCTTATCATTAAGTTGTAAAGAAAAATGTACTGCCTGATGTATTAATGATAAGTTCCTCACCTTGTGCAGAACTTGTGGGCTGTTTGCTTGGCATTTATCCCTGAAATAGAAATTAATCATCAATGGTTCTCAACCCATAATCCTTCTTCGTGGTCATCTCGCAGATACATTGTTTCGTCGATATCTTCAGTACGGATAGATTGAATGTCCTCTAAAAATGGAGGTATTTCATCGAATTGGTTATACTCCTCTTCGTCGACAACATCTTCGACCCCAACAATACGTCTCTTGCTGTGGAGGACAACATGCAAGTTTGGATTGGCCGGGTCAACGATGTAGAATACATGTGTGGCTTGCTTTGCAAGTATGAATGGATCGTCTTGGTGTCTGACTCTACCAAGATCGACGAGAGTAAACCCGTAACTGTCAACTTGAACACCTCGAGGGATTTCGACCCATTGGCATCGAAACAGGGGAATCTTAAGTAATCCGTAATCGAGCTCCCATATTTCGTCAATAGCACCGTAATATGAGTTCAGCGCCCTTACTGACCTGGCATCCTCGGAAATAGCAAACAGTGTCACTCCGCTACATTGCGTGCTACTCTTGGCGTCTTGAGCTCTTGTGTAAAATGAATACCCATTGATGTCGTACCTCTGCCAAGTCCCTACAGTGAATCTTGGGCCTCTAGCCAACCATGTCACAGTTTCACTTACGGAGCCCTCGGCAGCTCGCGTGACTCTTTCTTGGATCCACTCAGCAAATTTCCTGTTATGTTCTCTGCTGACCCAAACGTCTGACTTCGAAGGATTCTGTGACCGTAACATTACCTTGTGCTCGTGTATGTATGGCTCGACCTCCGTCATGTGTTGTAAGACCCAAAAATGTGATTTTGCGTACACATCACGAGCGGGGACGATAGCTTTGAATCCAATCGTTCCGATTCCCTAAAGCCTACCCTCGTGTCGGGACCTAGGAACGCCAATTGGGTCAACCCCGGCCATATAATCTGTGCAAAATTCAATCACCTCCTCGGCGGCATAACCTTCCATGATACTCCCCTCGGGTCGACGACGAGTCCTTACGTATCCCTTCAATACACCCATAAATCTCTCAAATGGATACATGTAGCGCAGGTATACGGGTCCACAAAACTTAATTTCTCTGATAAGGTGAACAATCAGATGGACCATAACATCAAAAAAGGATGGAGGGAAATACATCTCGAGCTGACAAAGAGTTGTAACCACGTCGCGTTGCAAAGCGTCCAGTCCAGCGGGATCAATTACCTACGAGGACACAGTTGCGCCAAATATTCATATCAGAAAAATCTTCTAATTAAGCTCCACAAATGTAGGTAATGAACTTATAGTACGAGTGCACGTACTTACCTTGCAAGATATTGCGTTGAAGAAATAACATAGGTTTGTGATTGTCTCTCTGACTTTAACTGGGAGAATGCCTCTGATAGCAATGGGAAGCATCTGTGACATCAAGACATGACAGTCGTGGGACTTCATGCCAACCAATCTTAGGTCCTTCATAGACACAAGTTTTTTCAAGTTCGCGGAGTACCCACATGGAACTTTAACACCGTGCAGGCACCGACAGAGTTTTGTTTTTTCGCTCTTGGACAACGTATAGCAGGCCGGGGGGAGGTATGTACGCTTTCCATTCTCTAAAGGTGCAAGCTCAGTCCTTATCCCCATTTCCACCATGTCACGACGAGCTTTCACACCATCCTTTGTCTTTCCCGGAATGTTCAACAACAAACCAATTAAACTGTCACAGACATTTTTCTCTACATGCATGACGTCAATGCAATGTCGAACTTGTAAGTGCTCCCAGTACGGTAGATCCCAGAGAATCGATCTCTTCTTCCAAACATTTTTTTCTCGACGTTTAGAATGCTTACCGAACTCAACTTTGATGTCGTTCACGCGCGAGTAAATCTCCTTACCGGTCAGAAACACTGGAGCTGATCCCTTCTCAGGCTTCCCGTTAAATGATTTCCTCTTCTTACGGTACGTGTGATGCACCGGAAGAAACCTGCGGTGACCCATGTACACTGTTTTCTGGCAGTTTCGCAGCCACATGCTCTCAGTTTCATCTAGGCAAATAGGGCAAGCCTTGGCTCCTTTCGTACTATACCCCGACAAATTGCCGTAGGCTGGAAAATCATTTATGGTGCAAAATATCAGCGCCCGCAAGATGAAATTCTCTTTCTTGTATGCATCCCACACCTGCATACCCTCGCTCCACAATTTCTGTAAGTCCTCGATTAAAGGCGCTAGAAACACGTCAATATCATTTCCGGGTTGTCTGGGTCCTGAGATTAGTAACGCCATCATGATGTACTTGCGCTTCATGCATAGCCAAGGAGGAAGATTGTAGATGCATAAAAGAACCAGCCAAGTGCTGTGCCGGCTGCTCATATTACCATGTGGGTTCATACCATCTGTACTCAGTCCAAACCTTACATTCCTAAGTTCGCCGCCGAACTCAGCAAATGTTCTGTTGATGTTTCTCCATTGAATAGAATCAGTGGGGTGTCTCAGTTTTCCGTCTTATTTCCGGGCTTCAGCATGCCAACGCAAGTGCTTCGCGACTTTCGGATTTGCAAACAGCCGCTTCAATCTAGGTATCACAGGAAAGTACCACACAGTTTTTGCCGGGGGTCCTTTCCTTACCTCGTGACGTTCACTGTCAATCCGGTCCCTACGCGTATACCTCGATGCACCGCATCTTGGACAAACATGCAAACTGGAGTATTCGTTACGGTACAACACACAATCATTTGGGCATGCGTGTATTCTTTTGATTTCCATTCCCAACGGACACAACAGTTTTTTGGCTTGGTAAGTAGAACTTGGCAACTCATTTCCCTCTGGAAGCATGTCTGCTAGAAGATCTAATAGTGTCCTAAAACTCTTATCACTCCAACCGTTTCCTGCCTTCAAGTTATATAATCTCAGCACAGAAGACAGTTTTGTAAATGTTGCACATCCAGGGAACAGAGGCTTCTCAGAGTCAGCAATCAGTTTCTCAAATTCACAGAAGTCATTTTCGTTGTAATCTTCCTCTACATCACGTAACATCTCATCTAGATTGTCATCATCATCATCTACGTGCACATCGGAATGAACATTACCAAAATTGGGATGATCATCGATATTATTGCAATCCACATCCGAGTCGTGCTGATTGGTAGTAGTGGTGCTTGTTTCCTCAAGATCTTCGCCATGCCATATCCAACGGGTGTATCGCGCGTTAAAACCACGACGAATCAAATGACTCTTAATTTGATCAGAGTTGCTAAACCTCTTCAAGTTCATACAATCTGTACAAGGACAGAGCATATTTTTCTCTCCCTTCCTCTCCTTTTGTTGCTCAGCAAATTTAATAAACTCATTCACACCATCCAAATATTCAAGAGTAGTATGTTTTATTCCATACATCCAATATTTCCTGTCCATCTACAATTAACAAAATTTAACGAGTAAGCCATGCATGAAACCTGCCCGATTAAGTTATGTATATGTACATGTACATGTACAGCCTCTTACAACAGATACATGTGTTGAACCCTAGCCTGACGAAATTAACACTAATTAACCTAGCTAACTACACAATACAAGCTAGTTAGCTCCTAAAACATGACGCATTTCCAGCTACCAAGCTCCCAAGCTTAGAGCTACAAACTTGGAACTACACAATACAGCTAGCTTGCAAGTAGAGAGGAAGGGAGATCTAGAGGGAGAGAGAGATAAGTGTCGACGATTAAGCGTACCTTAAAGAGAGGGGCGCAATCAACTTCCCTCCAGCCTGCGCTGATCACCCTAGCAGTGTAGCTGGAACTTTCGTCACAAACAGAGGGACACAGAGTGCAACAGAACAAATTAAAGAGCAGCTCAGCAAAGGTCAAGTGGGGTTTTCCTTATAATGGACATTTTTCTAACGGTAAATACATGAAATAACCGTCAGACTAACTTAGGTAATTTGCCGCTCACATATTCTATCGATAAAAACACACACATACCGTTAGAGAATGTGCATTGCTGAGCAAGTACAGGACTTCTTCTTTCGGTAAATATGTGTATTGACCGTTAGATCATGCATGACACAGCACGCACATGAGTTTTTCTATCGGTAGATATGTGTACGAACCGTTAGATGATGCATGACACACGAGCAAGAGTTTTTCTATCGGTAAATATGTGTATTTACCGTTAGAATATGCATGACTGAGCAAATATATGTGTTTTCCTATCGGTAAATATGTGTACTTACCGTTAGAGGAGGTACTGGTACCAAACTGGGACAAACATGCACATGCCATTTCTCACATTCAAGGAATCATATCAATGTAACATCAAACAGATCTTACATCAAACGGATCTTAACTAGAAGATAAAGCAATATATTTCAAGAAATGCTAATTTGTGGATTAACTAGGAGACACAAAAATACTTTTCTTAGGTACTTGGGACTTCATCTTGCCAAAGAAATTACACATGCCAGTTCACAAATTCAGGTACAAACATACACATGCCAGTTCACCAATACAAATTCAGGTACAAACATACACATGCCAGTTCACAAATTCAAGTGCATGTCTGAAACAGCAGTACAAATACACACCTACCTACCAATACAATTAAATACACAAATACTCCCTGCACATTCAAGTTCATGTCCCAATTAGCAATACATGATACACAAATATACAACAATATACAAATACAACAATTCACACATTCGATGTATATTAGAAAAGCCACGTCTGAAATTAACAACAAATCACGACGAGGACCCAGTGGCTCATACATTTTACATAAAATAGAACCTTTGCAGGTTGCCACAATGCAACTACCGACTACAAGTTAGACCTGATACATCACAAATCCATTCATCCAAAACAGCAAATGTCTGAACCACATTGGACTTAACCATAGGAGTTCAGTTCGAAGACGCCCGAGGAGCTGGAACTGCCATCGACATACATTTGTACGTATTGGTGATTTCCTCGGACTCAAACTCGATCAACTCAACTCAACTCCATTAACAAAAAGAACCTACCTTCCAAGATTTTGTTCTGTGTAGTGATGGTGTAGAATGGCTGTCCAAATAACAACCATTCTTCTTCTCCAAGCAGATAAGCATCTAGCCACAAGCTGGTGTATGCAAAAAAATGTAAGATGCTTTCTATAGGTCCTGATTTGATAAACACGCCGGGCTTAAGCATCTTCTCGACCGAGCCAACCAAGATCTCGCCCTTCACGTCCTTCCAGCTCTCGACGGTGATCTTCACCATTTCTTTCGCCAACTAGCCAACGTAGGCAGCGTACTGTGATGAAGAACCGTGAAATATGTTGCCCCTCATGAGCATCATCCAAGGACCTGAACAGATCATAATCATATTGAAAAGAAGACACATCAAAATGAAGGATACAAAAAAAGCAGAATTATTGCCATAATCGGATTAGAATAATCTAACAATATTGCAGAAATTTTACGTACCTTCCTTGGGATGCCGACGTCTAGAGGGCGTCGATGGAGGTGCGGAGGTGCAGCGGTCCCCTGTAGAGGTGCGCCGGCCGTCCATGAAGCTTACGGGTTAGGACTACGAGCCCCAGATGAACTGTGAGAATGAAAGAGACATACCCGTGTATTTATACAAATATATATTTTCTATCGGTACGAAAACAGAATACCGTTAGTAATAAAAACATCTGTAGAAGGCGAATGGTTCTATCGGCACAATAAATATTACCGACAGGAATTTTTGTACATACTCTATCGGTGTGTACGTACATTGCCGATAGAATATTACTAGTTGTAGAAGGCCAACAGTTCTAAGATATTTTTTGCAATATTCTACCGGTATAAACATTCATTACTGATAGAATAAAACTATTTGAAACGAACAGTTCTAAGCAATTTTCTATATATTCTAACGGTAAAAGAATCCATTACCGATAGAATAAAAATATTTGTAGAAGGCCAACGATTCTATCGGCGCACTACATATTGCCGATAGGAACTTTTAATATACTCTGTCGGTATATTCATACATTACCGATAGAATAAGTCTAGTTGTAGAAGCCGACCAGTCCTATCGGCGCACAACATTCTCCCGTCAGTACTTATGCATCTCTTCTAACGGCAAATATGTTCAGCACCGCTAGAGTAAATCATACTATTTATTCTATCGGTAAGTTTCTTATAAACCGATAGGAAAAATACACCCGTCGCCCTTTTATGACTGCGTGGCACATTTTCTATCGGTTTTCAACTAAATCACTAATAACCGATAGAAGATAGTGGTTAGTAGACTGCATTTTTGTACTAGTGGAAAATAGGAAGTAATTAATAGAAAATTCAGATTAGTAGTGCAAACTATTACATACTCTATTTCTTATCAGTTTTCCAAGTAAAACCGATAGTAATCAAGTTTGTAATCAGGAAAATTTAAAAGATTAGCAGTGCAAACTATGCTAGACTCTCTGCAGGAACATAAAGTCTGTTAAAATTTAAACGAACCAAAATTTCAGATGAACATTAGAAAATGGGAAGTAATTAACAGAAAATTCAGATTAGCAGTGCAAACTATGACATACTCTATTTCCTATCGGTTTTGAAAGAAAAACCGATAGTACTCAAGTTTGTATTCAGGAATATTTAAAAGATTAGCAGTGCAAACTATGCTAATCTCTCTTTAGGAAAATAAAGTCTGTTAAAATTTAAATGAACCAAAATTTCAGATGAACATTAGAAAATGAGAAGTAATTAACAGAAAATTCAAATTAGCAGTGCAAACTATGATATACTCTATTTCCTATCGGTTTTCCAAGTCAAACCGATAGTAATCAAGTTTGTATTCAGTAAAATCTATAAGATTAGCAGTGCAAACTATGCTAGTCTCTCAACAGGAACATAAAGTATGTTAAAATGTAAATGAACCAAAATTTCAGATGAAAATTAGAAAATGGGAAATAATTAACAGAAAATTCAGTTCAAGGTATTTACTATCGGTTTTAAATAAGAAACCGATAGTGGACTACACTGTATGACATATTGCTAGTGATTTTCATCAATTCTGTCATTCTCATAGCTATCAAGTTTGTAGTTCATGAATTTTACTCTAGTTTTATATTTGTAATCCATTGAACGAGATATGAACAATTGCATACAAACTTAAGCAATAGACGCGAGCGATTTGGTCAAGAACACTTACAGTCGATCGTGGAGTGGCCGGAGGCGGTGGCGCAATGCAGTACCGGAGGCGGTGGAGAACCAGATTCTGATCGGCAATGGTAGCGCAGAGGAGCGAAGAAGCGAACGTCGGGGAAGCTAGGGTTTTCCGCGCTAGTATTTGGAAATTGGAATGTGATCAGTTGCACTGGAGGGAAAATCGTGCAAGGTTATAACCTAATGTATGAATATGTACTATCGGTTCATAACCACCAAACCGATAGTACAAACATGTAAGTTAGGGTTTTCAGTGTTGGCACTGTTCACTATCGGTTTTATTATACCAAACCGATAGTAAACTAAGAACAGGGGCTCATAACACAGTATAAATCACTATCGGTTATGAACAATAAACCGATAGTAGATTTTAATTTCATATCGGTTTCGCAGTTGAAACCGATAGTAAAATACAATGTTATTGACCCTAAAGGATTTCCCTTAGAAAAATTACAGATGATCTCAGTACATCATTTTGCATTGTATTTTACTATCGGTTTTATGACAATAAACCGATAGTATATGTTAATTTCATATCAGTTTGGAAGTTGAAACCGATAGTAGAATACTGTTAAATTTATCTAAAGGGATTTCCTGAGAACAAATACAGATGGGTCTCAGTACATCATTTTGCACTTGTAAAGACACCTGAAACCCCATGCAAATGACTTCCAATAATTTTGAAATAAATTAACAGTAAAGACCAATCATAGAATGAAAATTTGCAGTTTTCATATTGATTTGTGAAAAGAATCAATTATTGCTCAAATCAAGTATATACTCCAATTGAAATGAAAATTTGCATAAATGATTCTCAATGCATCACGTATGTTTTCCCAAAGAATTTTTGAAAAATGATTTGAAGAATTCTTCGATTAAAGATCCAAGTAATATATGTCACTTACATATTGCAAATTAGTCAAGAATGGTTGTCCACCCATAATCCTTCTTCGTGGTCGTCTCGCAGGTAACTTGTTTCGTCAATATCTTCGGTAGGGACAGATTGAAGAATTCCATCTAAAAATGGAGGTAGTTCGTTGAACTGATCGTACTCTTCTTCATCCACAACGTCTTTGACCCCAACAATACGACTCTTACTGTGAAGGACAACGTGCAACTTTGGGTTGGCCGGGTCAACGATGTAGAACACCTGTGTGGCTTGCTCAACAAGTATAAATGGATCATCTTTTTGTGCGACTCTACTGAGATCGACGAGAGTAAACCCATAATTGTCGACTTTAACACCTCGAGGGATTTCGACCCATTGGCATCGAAACAGAGGAATCTTAAGTAATACATAATCGAGCTCCCATATTTCCTCAATAACACCGTAATATGAGTCGAGTGCCCTTACTGTCCTGGCATCCTCCGAAATAGCAAGTAGTGTCACTCCACTACATTGCATAGTACTCTTCTCGTCCTGAGTTCTTGTGTAAAATGAATAGCCGTTGATGTCATACCCCTGCCAAGTCCCTACAGTAAATCTAGGCCCTCTGGCCAACCATGTAACAACTTCATCTACGTCGCCCTCAGAAGCTTGTAGGACTCTATTTTCGATCCACCCAGCAAACTTCCTATTATGCTCTCTGGTGACACAAATCTCTGGCTTCGAGGGATTCTGTTTCTGTAACATTTTCTTGTGCTCGTGTATGTATGGCTCCACCCCCGTCATGTGCTGTAAGACCCAAAAATGGGCTTTTGCATACAGATCACTACAGGGGACGATGCTTTAAATCCAATTGTTCCAATGCCCTGAAGCCTGCCCTCATGCCGGGACGTAGGAACGCCAATTGGGTCAACCCCGGCCATATAGTTGGTGCAAAATTCGATCACCTCCTCGGCGGCATAACCTTCAATGAGACTGCCCTCAAGCCGATGTCGATTCCTTACATATCCCTTCAAGATACCCATAAATCTCTCAAATGGATACATGTAGCGCAGGAACACGGGTCCACAAAACTTAATTTCTCTGACAAGGTGAACAATTAGATGGACCACAACATCAAAATAGGATGGAGGGAAATACATCTCCAGCTGACAAAGAGTGGTAGTCATATCGCGTTGCAAATCATCCAGTCCATCCATATCAATTACCTGCAAGGACACAGTTGCAGCAAATATTCAGATCCAAAAAATCTGACAAGTTCCACGAATGGAGCTAATTAACTTGCACGGAGTACACGCTTATGTACCTTGCCATATATTGTGTTGAAGAAATAACATAGCTTTAAAATTGTCTCTCTGACTTTGACTGGGAGAATGCCTCTGATAGCAATGGGAAGCATTTGTGACATCAGTACATGACAATCATGGGACTTCATACCAACCAGTTTCAAGTCTTTCATGGACACAAGTTTTTTCAAGTTCGCAGAATACCCGCATGGAACTTTGACACCATGTAGGCACTGACAGAGTTCTGTTTTTTCTCTTTTTGACAAAGTATAGCAGGCCGGGGGGAGGTATGTCCGCTTTCCCTTCTCCAACGGTGCAAGCTCAGTCCTTATGCCCATGTCGAGCATGTCACGGCGAACGTTGATGCCATCTTTCGCCTCTCCTGGAATGTTCAACAACAAACCAGTCAAACTGTCACAAACATTTTTCTCTACGTGCATGACATTAATGCAATGTCGAACTTGTAAGTGCTCCCAATATGGCAGATCCCAAAGAATCGATCTCTTCTTCCAAACATTTTTTCCTGGAGGTTTAGAACATTTACCGAACTCAACTTTGATGTCCTTCATGCGCAAGTAAAGCTCCTTACCAGTCACAAACACTAGGGCTGATCCTTTCTCAGGCTTCCCATTGAATGACTTCCTCTTCTTACGGTAGGCGTGATGCATCGGAAGGAATCTGTGATGACCCATGTACACTGTTTTTCTGCAGTTCGATAACCACATGCTTTCAGTTTCATCCAGGCAAATAGGACAAGCCTTGCCTCCTTTCGTACTATACCCCGACAAATTTCCATAGGCCGGGAAATCATTTATGGTGTAAAATATCATGGCCTGCAACATGATATTCTCTCGCTTATGTGCATCCCACACCCGCACCCCTTCGCTCCACAATTTATGTAAGTCCTCGACTAACGGTGATAGAAACATGTCAATATCATTCCCGGGTTATCTGGGTCCTGAAATTAGTAACGACATCATGATGTACTTGCGCTTCATACATAACCAAGGAGGAAGATTGTAGATGCATAAAAGAACCGGCCAAGTGCTATGTCGACTGCTCATATTTCCCTGTGGATTCATACCATCCGTACTCAGCCCAAACCTTATATTCCTCACTTCGCCGCCAAACTCACCGAATATTCTGTTAATGTTTCTCCATTGAATGGAATCAGCTGGATGTCTTAGTTTTCCGTCTTGTTTCCGACCTTCAACATGCCAACGCAAGTACTTCGCATCTTTCAGATTTGCAAACAGCCGTTTCAATCTAGGAATCACAGGCAAATACCACAGTTTTGGCCGGAGGTCCTTTCTTTACCTCATCACATCCATTGTGATAAATTCTGTCCCCATGCTTATACCGCGATGCGCAGCATCTTAGACAAACATGCAAATCCTCGTACTCGTTACGGTACAGAACACAATCATTTGGGCATGCATGTATTCTTTCGATTTCCATTCCCAACGGACACAATAGTTTTTTGGCCTCGTAAACCGATCTTGGCAACTCATTTCCCTCTGGAAGCAAGTCCGCCAACAGATCCAATAGAGCCGTGAAACTCTTATCGCTCCAACCGTTGCTTGCCTTCAAGTTATATAATCTCAACACAGAAGACAACTTTGTAATATTTGCACATCCGGGGAACAAAGGCTTCTCAGAATCAACAATTAATTTCTCAAATTTAGCTAAATCGTTTTCGCTGTAGTCTTCTTCTACATCACGTAACATTTCATCTAAATTGTTGTCATCTACATGGACTTCCGAATGAACATTACCAATGTTCTGATCATGATCATCATTACTGCAATCCACTTCCGGGTGGTGCTGACTGGTAGCGGTGCTCGTTTCCTCAAGATCTTCACCATGCCATATCCAACGGGTATAGCGTGCGTTAAAACCACGACGAATCAAATGACTCCTAATCTGATCAGAGTTTCTGAACCTTTTTAAGTTCATACAATCTATACAAGGACAATGCATATCTTTCTCTCTCTTCTTCGCCTTTTCTTGCTTAGCAAATTTAATAAACCCATTCACACTCTCCAAATACTCAACAGTAGTACGTTTTATTCCATACATCCAATATTCTCGGTCCATCTACAATTATTTCGCAAAATAGACAAATTGAAATAAATAATTAATGACTCAGGGCTTGCATATATGCATGAAACATAATTAGCTAAGCCATATGTGTGTACAGCTGCTTAATTACATTAAATGGATTTGCATATATGAAACCCTAATTAACTTGATGCATTAATTGGAAGAGCCAGCTAGCTAGCTGCTTAACTCCAGCAAGCTATAGCTAGCTAGCCAACCTAGCCTTCTAGCTAGTTTGGAGCTACATGTATCTAGTTTAATGAATTGAAAGTAGAGAGAGAGAGAGTCTGAAAGAGTGATCGAGAGAGAGAGAGAGGTGATGAGAAGATGACAATACCGAGGGGGATGGAATTATGATCAACCTCTCAGCTAGCTTCTCCAGATCACCCTAGCTTGGAGCGTAGATGCACATACGGTAGAAATGATTCCAATATGTAGAGCGCAGAGCAGGGGCCAACCTAATTAAGTTGTACAATTTTACTATCGGTTCAAAAACACAAACCGATAGTAAAATAAGGTCCCCACTGTCATAACAATTAGTTTATACGACGTCATTTTACTATCGGTTTGTTTTATATAACCGATAGTAAACTTTACTATATTATATTGGTTTGTACAGTAGTAACCGATAGTAAAAAGTCAGTAATTTCACTATCAGTTATGCAAGAAAAACCGATAGTACTATTTAATATATTATATCGGTTGGTAATGTATGAACCGATAGTATAAAATGCTCTATTTTACTATCAGTTACGAATGAAAAACCGATAGTACTATTTTATATATTATATCGGTTTATACAGTATTAACCGATAGTATAAAGTGAGTAATTTTGCTATCAGTTACGAATGAAAAACCGATAGTACTATTTAATATATTATATCGGTTTGTACAGTATTCACCGATAGTATAAAGTGAGTAATTTTACTATCAGTTACGAATGAAAAACTGATAGTACTATTTAATATATTATATCGGTTTGGACAGTAATGACCGATAGTAAAAAATGTTTGCGTTTCACTAACGGTGTACCAGTGTATAACTGATAGTAAAAAGCCTCTTCTCCGCCGCTGTCGTCCTATTCTATCGGATTTTTCCTATCTTGGTAATAACTGTTAGAAGATATGGGTTAGTGGAATGTATTTCTGTAGTAGTGGTTATCCGTCGCCGCAGTGCCTAAAGTTTCCTCATCATCGCTATCCGCATCATGTTCAAACTCATCATCACCTGCATGGTTAGCTGCAAGAACTAATTCATCTTCCACATCACTTGCACTAATGTACCCACCATCCTAAGTAGCAATGTATGCGCACTGACTTGGGCAATCCTTCATGACATGTCCCATGCCCTTGCAGCGGTGGCACACAATCCCTGTCGTGCGACCCGTGGAAGCATCCGATGAAGAACTATTTGCTGGCGCCTGCACATTAGAAGTTTTGCTCACCTCAGAATTTCGTGGAGGTGGAGGTGGTGCTATTGATCGTGTCCTATTTGTTGAAGGTGCAGCAGATCGAAAAGAAGAAGATGGAGCTAGTTTGGCTTGCCCCTGTGTCGGCCTTTATGCGGAGGTACTACCGAAATTGCTTCTTGTCCTTGGTTGTCCGTGTCGTCCCTGCAATTCTTTTTCTGCCAACATAGCAAGCTGGAACATCCTATTGATATTATTATAATCTTTGTAATCAATAATGTCCTGAATTTCACGTCGTAAACCCCCATAAAAATGAGCCATCTTTTCCTCCTGAGCCTCTACTACTCCACAACGCAACATGCCTATTTGCAGCTCTTGGTAGTATTCCTCTAAGATTTATTCCCTTGAGTCAAGCGTTGTAATTTCTTAAGTAAATCACATTTATAAGAAGAAGGAACAAATCTATTCCACATAGCTCGCTTCAAGCTATCCCAAGTATCAGGCTCTACCCCAAGGTTCACTATTTCGTTCCACCAAATGATAGCAAAATCTTTAAACTCATTGGTGGCTTGCCTAACTCTATGAATTTTAGGAACCAGATGGGAATTAAATTTTTTTCAACAGTCATCTCCCAATCTAAGTAAGCGTCTGCATCATATGCACCAGAAAAGGATGGGATGGAAAATTTTACCTTAGCAAATGGATCTTCATTCCCACGAAAATAGTTACCTTCCATGCCGTGTCGATTGTGATGCACTCGTTGCTATTGGCGAATATTATGGGCAGCATAGCGCATGGTAGCCGTGTTGCGGAGCTCAGTTTGTACATCAACCTCCATGCCGGCATCTTCAACTTCAACTTCATGGGAGGTAGCTTGCTCCTTTTCTTCTTCATCTTCATGAGGTGGACGCTGCTGCTCCATATTGTCCAACCTAGTAGCAAGGTCGGAGATGCGCCGGTCCATCCTCTCAAATGCAGTCTGGTTCTCACGGTTGGTTCGATCCATGTCATCAATGTGCTTATCGAGTTTTGCACTGATGTCGGCCAACATCTTGCGGATTTCATCTTCCTCTTCTGCAGCTCGAGCTCTTGTTTGCGGTCCTGCCATGGTTAGTAGTAGAAAACAGAAGACAACACAGGAGTATTATCCTTATGACTACTAGGTGGGGGCAAGTGAGACTCTCACAAAGTGTCTTACCACGCTCTTACAAGTGTTCTTACCAAGGCAGTAGGGGTGCAACCGGTGGCTAGTTCGTGATACCATGACGAGCGTGAGTGAGGCGATTGCAAGGTAAATCTGTAACTGAGTTAGAAGAAAGTGGAGCTCGGAATGCTAATATATGTGTAGCAAAAAATTCAATATCAGTAATGCAAAGTTGAAAATTAGTCCAAAATAATAGTCAAAGTGCTGGAACTAGTCTAGACTCAGATCTAGCTCAAGCAAGCAACTAGAATCACGAATGACTAGAACCCAAGATGCGCCACTGAAAATTTTCTTCTTTGCTACGCATATTTTTCTTCTATGATTTTTTTCCTTTTTTTTAATAAACAGTGCGGCTTTTGTTTTTTTTTTTTTGCACTTGCCTCTTTCTTTTGCAACTGTACAACAAAATAGAAACGTTGTTCGGCAACTTCGCACTCCAAAATCTCCGAATCTGAAGATCTACCCAACAAAAAAGTTGTAGAGAATCTTTTTATCTTTCCAACAAGCACAAGAACGTCAAAAACGGAGTTGGGAATCAAAAGATATGGCAATTTTATCGAAGCTGTCTCAGATTGAACAATTTGAATTCGAATTCAACTAGAGTTTGAAGATTACACAACTAACTTTGCTCAAATTTTAGCATGATAAAAACAGCCGAATTTGAAGATTACCCCAACTAACGTTTTGTGGGATTTCTTGCAACGATTCTAGAAAGTATAAGTTTATCCCAATCCGAGCTCGGATGAAAGAATTATAATGAAAATACCGAAATAAACGTATTAGATTCAAACTCTACACCGTCGACATTAACGGCCCAATATATCATAGATGGAAGCCGAATCTGACTTTGACCTCAACAGTAAAGTTGTAGAGCACGATCTGATGTTTCCTGAAAGTATAAGAATGTGAAAACCCCAGTTCGTATGAGGAAGATATGATGAAAACAACAAACTGGACAGTGGCAGATTCGAATTGGACGCGACGACGAGGAGATCGACGTGCAATTCGACTCCGCGACGAGATGCAAGACTAAAACTAAAAACCAGCACTCGACAACGATGGATGAAAATTCAAAGATGCAAACTAACAAGAACGATGCAAGGCTAATGGCTAGGGTTTGGACAAGGTAAACAATTTTTTTTTTGTAGGGCAAATTTTCTGGACTCTAGGACGAAGAACATAATCAATCTAAACAAAGAGGGGATACAGTGTTACCTACTGGGCAACCTTCGCTCTGATACCAACTGATGTGAATGGTGTCCCGATCTTCTGATAGGTAGAGGTAAATCGATTGATGGAGAACTCGACGTTGACGATCCGGCTTCCAATCAGAACTGATTCGAACTCCTGCAATCGCTACACCACGGCTCCGTTGGTTATCAACCACGCCAAGACACGGTTGACCTCGCCACGAAGGCTTGTTCCTGCTGCAAATCGAGAACACAAGCAAGAACGAAGAAGAAGCAACTGAATTGCGAATTGTATTAAGCTCACGAGTTGGGATTTCACAAACCAAATTCGGCGAAACTGCAATGGCAGAATAATCTAAGCAAAATCCAAATCTAAACAGTGATGGCTACTGAGTATATGAAGAGGCTGCGTGGCTATGGTTTCTCACGACCTACTAGGGAATACATGGGCCGAAGGCCCGAAACAAGGTGTCGTAGCACTGACTTGGCCCAATCAAAATCTGGTCAAAATTTTTTTTGTTAATTTCCGGTGATCCATAAATAATTTGGACATGGGGCTAGATCCATTGGAAAGATCTCGTCGTGGGCTCCTCCGTTGACTATAAGAACATCCCAATCAGACTTCATATCAGGGAGTTATGGTCATTTGAAGGCAGGCTACTCCTCGATGGCCGAACCGGACTCCAACTTGAATCCATCTTGGACTCCAGCTCGACTTGGGCTCCTTGCTAGTTCTCTTCATGGTTCCTAAGTACAATATTATCACCATTAGGTAGTAAACCATTCTTCAAATCATATATATAAAAACTTAGAAACGAGTTCACCTGGCAATGCAACAATCGGGCTCGGCTGTGCGTTATTGGTCCTTGTGTAACAAGCGGAGGATTATGATTGGTGCGTGTATCCAAAGGAGTGATGTCCTCATCAGGCAACTAACCCCAGCCCATATCAGGATGGACCGTACTTGGGCCAGGTTAGCCTATTGCATTTTATATTATTTTCTTCAATCGAGTCGAAACTGAGCTTGATTCAACTCGATTTACTTGTTGAGCCTTAAATTCAAGACCCAACTCGATCTTATAGGCTCGGATCAAATTTGATTTAGGCCAATTTTGAAAATGTCTGATAAAAAACCATTTTAACCTTCAATTTTTATGGCTAACTTCATTAAAATATTTAATGCTTGCTTGAACTGTTGCACATGTCATTGAAAAAGTGAGAGCCTGTAATTGAGGACCACGGTGCTTCCAAAAAATGCTGCTAATATGGGCCCCTAAGAACACCGGTGCGGGGCGAAAATAAACCAAAGTGAGATAAGGAAGCATGGAGAAGGAAAGAGCCCTGTTGTGGTGCTACATGTAGGAATGAATTTGTTTCTATATTAGTTTATAATATTTGCAAATTGGTGGGTTCTATGTATTGACGGAGCCAGGAATTCTTTCTAGTGGGGTCTCTTGGCTGCAATAGTTTTTGAATGTGATCCTTCTTTGTATTATTATGGAGATTTTGTGGCCTTTTCTTAAAATATTTATACTTGAGGGGCTTAGATGTAAGGGAAAGTTTATTTTTGGTCCTACTAAGCTCATTTTAATCCTCTAACTTCATGAAGGCTAAAAATAAGTCTTAAATTGTGATGTTGGGTGCAAAATTGGTTTCTTATTATAATTTAGAGACAAAAAGAAAGAAATTGAAGTGGTGAGTTTTTTTTACTCAAATTGTTCTGCTAAATCATAATCCATATAAATAACTCGTCTAGGCTAAAAACTCACTCAATGTTGTTTAAATTCATCACTAGACAAAACTTGGACTCAAACTTCTAAACTAATACTTTTAAATTTACTTGTTTTTATGATCCAAAACTGGTTGTTCACATGAATAATAACCCAACTCACCGAGTAAAAAAACTCACCAATTAAGTTTTTTCATCTCAAAATTATAACAGAGAACTAATTTTACACCCGATTTCAAAATTTGGGGACTTGTTTTGAGCCTTCACAAAATTCAAAGGTTAAAATGAGCTTAGGTCAAAATTGGAGACTCAAAAATGAACTTTTTGCTAGATGTAACAATTAAATGGAGTCCTGTAATAACATAGGACAGAAGGTAGCTCCGTCACTAATTCCATGCCTGGTATTGCAGGAGTAGGCATTTACAGTAATGTTATGAACCGTGTATGAGCGAATTTTTTTTATGCAAAGTCTTTCCCATGAAGGAAAACATGTTGTAAGGAAGTCATCGTTAACACTGGTGGGTGACAAATGATAATGGTTGATGCACGATTAGTTTTAAATACGTGCGGTTGATGGTTGAATTAGTACGAGATTTGGTCAAGATAAAGTTTGGGTCCGTTTTGGCAATAATTTGTAACCTATTGTTTGTGTAAAGGACTTGCTTAAACAAAATCATACAGGTAGTTTTTGCTTGTCTGTATGAAATCAAGCTAGTTCGGTGGGGCGAGTTCATTTGATCTGAGATAGGATGAGAGATGAAAAAAAGAGTTGTTTGATTGGTTGTGTAAGATGATATAGACTGAGTTGAGATGTTGTTTGATTAGTTAGATGTGTGATCCAAGTAGAGAGTGCATATATGAGTTAATTTGGGAATTTTTTTTAAAAAAATTTAATGTGTCTTAAACTCATGTGATAATCCTTAATTTATCTTAGTTAACCCTAACTCACTTTAATAATCCTTAATATTCCTTAATCCCTCCTTTAATCACCTCATTAGACAAGTCAGACTCCCTCATACATCTAATCCCCGTTTCTTTCATTCTGATCTAGAGTCACTTTTTTTGTCATGCTGTCTAACTCACTTATTCAGGTCATAGAAGAAAATACAGTCTACAATTAAAGATTTCACATCTTAAAACTAAGCTGAGAGCCATACAACTAACCTAACATGCCTATAATGTAGTGTAGGGGTTTCGATGATATAATACAAAGTTTACCTAGTTCGGACCTAACTTCTATTATAAAGGAACTAAAGTTATATAGTTCAAATATAAGACCTTAGAGGGTATTCTCGAACTTCTTTTTATGAAAAAAAAATTGTTACCACTATTTTACGTATTAAATTGGGGGAGAATATCGTGCATGAGTAGCAACAACGTTACAATTGTAGACATTTTTGTTCAATTAATTAACCCATAGATCCTTGAGCCCGGAGGGCTCCAAATTTGTACTACTAAATACTTTCCGATTATAAAATATAAAATATATTTTAATCACACGAACGATCTCTAAATTCAAGAGAAAATTAAGATAAAATAATTAAATTATTCATTCATAAATATTTTGAAAATAAGAATACAAGTGTAAGAGATTAGTCATAAATAATAGAATGTATGAAAAAATGAATAAAGATAGAATTAAAAAAAGAATAATAAATTTATATATACACCTTATATTTTACATCAACATTTGAATTTTTTTATGATTTATATTACCTAATGGAGAGAGTACATGAAAAGTTGGATTTTGACTTCTCTGTTGTTTCTTTGAGCCAGGACTAGAATCTATCATATTTAGCAGGATAGTTTTCAACTTCAACTAAAAAGTTGAAATCTAGACAAAGCCTAGCTAAACACTCTCTAAGTTACCATAGGAATTTTATTAAAATTATTAGGTTGTCTTTTATCTCATCAACAAAAAGTTCTAATCAAATTTTAGTTTGACTCTAGTCAATTCTAAATTCTTAATTTATTTCAAATTCTTAAGCTTAGATGTATATAAGCAATAAATTTCCTTATAATGTCTCGATTAAAAAAAACTGATAAAAAGGCTCAATCAAAGTAGTGTAAAAGAATCAAATCAACTAAACCAAAGAATCAAATCAACTAAACCAGAGTAAATAAAGCTTGAGTACATAAAGAAAAACGTAAATTTTATCTTTAAAACTCAAAGTTACCTGAAGCAATTACGGAATCTAACTGTAATTACACACGGTAGCTAAAACAGTGTGTTACGAAAAAAATGTCCTACACTACAAAGTATAAAGCATAAAGAAAATGTAAAGAGAATGAGGGAACTATTCTTCTTCTCATATATTCTAATTTCATTCTTCTTTCAGTGTGTTTATAAGCAAACATGGGAAATGAATAGACTAAGAATTCTAATAGCCAATATTAGTTACAAAAAATTCATGATTGGATGGTTTATCTAAATTCATGGTAACTTCATTGGCATTTAGGGGTTACAATCTTTATGGCCTTCATGATTGAGGGTTACTGTATTGATAATATGTGGGTTATGGACATCTACTAGATGAATATATTTTATAGTTCTTCCTCTTGGATGTTCATTATTTTTGCATAGGTACGTCTCACTAAAAACCCAGTGGAAAAAACCATGATTAAAAAAGAGAGTACAATACATATCCACTCTCTGCAATGATTAGATTAGTAAATCTTTAAATTAAAGTAACCCATTATAAGCCAATTTCTTAAATGTTACTGTAGGAAAATATCCTGGTAAATAAATTCACCAAATTCTCATATGAACAAATGTGTTAAATTAATGATATCATCTTTTTGAAGATGATGATTCTTTTTTGTCTTAATTGAACGTTCTTCTCTCATTTGGGTGATGATGAATGCATCATTGTCATCATATAAAATTAAATCACAAACTCCTCAAATATGTAGTGCTAGTAATCAATTCCTTTATAAATTTCTACTGACATCATATATTGCCAAAATTTTTGCTTAATTAGATGAGATTGCAACAAATATGCTTCACTAAATACCATGAAATAGCAGTATCACCAAATATAAAAAGATATCCAGTTTATGATCAACTGTTATTAAGATCATATAGATAGCCAGTACCTGCAAAAGCAACTAATTCTGTTTGGATATATTAGAAAAATATGAACAAATATCATTTGTATTTTGAAAGAAGCGAAATATATACTTCACTCTATTCCAATGTTAATATGTAAGACAAGAGCTATATCTTGTGAAAAAAATAATAGAGAATAATATAACAAGTCATATATGAGAAAAAATGATAATTGTGTTCTTAGAACACTTAAGTATGTCACTTTAGGGCAAAGAAATTTTTTTGTTATCAAGTAACCATACAATCATTGAGTACTCAATTATCATAAATTCAAAATCAGATCTCTTTATAAAATTATATGGGTACATCATTTGATACCCTTTTTTATCAAATATTTCGGAAGATGACTATACCACATTCATCCAGATTGACTTGTTCAATTTTGACGAGGATTACACTCCTCATTTTGGTTGATTTTTAATAGATGCAATATATTCCCATTAATTAATTACCAATTCACAACTGGATATGAAGTCTACGACTACGATCGGCTATAGTAGAAGATGTACAGCTACATTCCAACTCAGAGTAAAATAATTCGACCATGTCTTATTGTTATATCTAAAACAACCTCTGGTCGAAGGTGATAACTGCTAAGACCCCTGGTCGAAATAGTTGTTACCAGCGACCATTGATACATCATCACCCCACATTCATCATGATAAGGCAATTAACACGCAATCTCCAAAAAATCGTCAAGGCAACCGCCATTAAGGAGGTAACTGGTGACAACCGTCGGCAACCGACAATGGATCTCTGGGAGGATAACTGCTCTCGTATAGGCATAAAAAGGGAAAAATAGGACAGTGAGAGGGGGGACTTAGATTTTTCTCTTGTAAACACATATATTCTTCTACAGCAATCAAAACTACATAGGATGTAGGGTTATTACTCGATCCTTCAAGGGCCTGAACCTCTCTAAAATACTCTCTTGTGCCTCATCATTGTGTTGTTTTTCCTTTGTTCTCCACAACTTTTGTTTATATCATAAGCTCGAGAGTTGATCACTGATCGTCGATGGTTGGCGCCGATCATGGGGAATAGTAGGAAGTCTCTCGTTGTTAAGTTGTCCTAGATCTTTGCCTTCAAGTTACTTCGAGAACTTCTACGAAGAACACGATGATGGGGTTATCTCCTTGTACGATCAGGAGAATGACTTCGAGCTTGATTTCAATGGACCGGAAGATGACTTTGCTCTTAACTTTGATGAAGAAGGCAAGGTCCTCTCCGATATCAGAACTAATTCCAAAGTAAATGAGCCACTACTGATCAATGATGATCTTGATCGCTAGGTGATCGAATCAACTAATGAACTATCATCAACCAACGATGATCCTGATCACCAGAAGGTTGGGTTCGCAAAGGCAGAGCCTCCAAATCTTGATAACATGAGCCTAGACCCCGAATCAGGTGTTGGGCTAGGGAAATGTTATCAACCTCTAGTGCTTTTGATCATCAGGAGGTAGGAGTGATCGAAGGAGATAATCCAACTTTTATTGATGATCCTACAGGTCACTTACCACGACGTACACCACTCCAAACGGATGATGTTGTTGGTGATGGTGAAAGTGGAAATCTTGATCAACATGATCACGAAAATGTCATTGAAGCAATGGGAATAACAACCCAAGAAGTAGGAGATAGTTTACGACCACCCCATATTATGAATAGTCCTATGGTCGGAAATAAAGGTTTACAGCGAACGCCACCTGCTCCCATGCATATGGAGCAACCCACACGACCACATGAGTCAACAGCACAACAACTTAGAGTTGATGCTCAACAATTGCATGGACAACCACTTGATCTAAATAAGGTGCCTGGGTTTGCACAATTTGCTGCAAATTGTGTGGGGACTCTTAATCAAGCTGCAAATTGTGTGGGGACTCTTAATCAAGCTACCAAAGAGAATTCTGTTTATTCGAGTGGAAGTCGACGTCGAACAGGCTTGCACTCCATAGGGTGTACACCTCAACCAATTCGTTGTTCAAACACTGATAGCAGTGGTCGTTACGACCACTATCTAGAGATAACAATCATGAGCAACTGTCTAGACATAATGTTCATGAATGTCTTGGTCCATGTAGTGTTCATGATCACCTTGGCCCACGTGTCCCTCCTGTGTAATATGTAGGCCACACGTGCCAATGTTCGCTAGACTCCATGTTTGAGCCAAACCCATAGCGTCATCGCCATGAAGTCATTATTGGCTGCAAGGCATTTTCGGCAGATCTCCGAGCAATAAGATGGCCATCCAAATTTAGGTCTATCTCTGTAGAATGTTTTGACGATACCAAAAACCCATCATAGTTCCTACAAATTTACTGCACTACAATCCAAACTGCTGGTGGAGACAACAAGATTATAGCAAAGTATCTTCCAACAGTCTTGGTGGTAATAGCCTGATCGTGGTTACGTAACCAATGAGCCAAATCCATTTACTCCTGGGAACATTGTGTGATATTCTAATCATCAATTTCCAAGGAATGTACCCTCGACCAGGGAAAGAGGACGACATTCACCGGCTACGCCAGACACTAGATGAAACACTTCGATAATTTATCAAGCGTTTTGTTTGTGCTCAAAATACAATTCCCGAAATCTCAAAGTTGTCTGTCATTCGTGCCTTTAAACAAGGAGCTTGATACATGAGGTTCATTGAAGACCTCAATATCAACCAACCTGAGAACGTCGAAGAATTTTTTGACATGGATAACCGCTACGCTACTGCAAGTTGTAGGATCGAGGATGCCGACTAGAGAGGGGTGAGTAGGAGGCTTTTAAAAATTCTTTTCCACTAAATAATTTTTAACAAGATATTTAGCAAATCTAATTTTAGCAAAGGGTTTAACAACTAGTTGCATTCAACCATATGGAATATTCAATATAACATGCAACAAGAGTAAATCAAGCAATTGTGCCAAGACGAATACGAATTATACAAGAGAGAGACAATTGACACAATGATTTTTTACTGAGGTCTTGGAGACTCGCCCGGTCTCCCCTACTCCTCGTTGAAGCGCTCATGTGTGAGCCTCGCTTCTATATCCACGAAGATTATCTCCACTCGGGTTGCTCCTTCTCCACACGGGATAGGTGAGAACCAAATCTTTCACACTTGTTTGTCAGCCTCTCCAACAAACTTCAACCCGAGAGATCGCGACTTTCCTCCAACACCGTCTAGATGAAGGTGATCGCCAAGAGTAACAAGTTGGATGCACTCATTTGAATGAATCAAGTGCTAGAAGCTCAAATGATGCAAATGAATGCCCAACACTTTAGCATTAGCTTGAAAATGAAGAATGAAGCGCACTAAGAACTCTTAACCTCTCTCAAATGCTTCTCCTCTAATTCACTCAAGATTTTGGTCCAAATCTGGCCTCTAGATGCAATAGATCAAATGCAATGAACTTGGCTAGCTTATACACAGTGTTTCCAACTTCTTGAGTAGTCTCAAATGCTGGCCAACACGAAGTATTTATATCCCCTCAAAGAAACTAGCCGTTTGCAACAAATCGAGCCAATTTTGTACACTGTCCGCTAGTGCAAGTCAATATGACTGTTGCAAACGTGTCAGTTACCGTTGGGCTGTTTTTGTGAAGGCCGAACAAATGATCATTTGTTCAGACAAAAAACCCGGACATATGCATTTGTCTCTGGTTACATGTTTCAATTAAGCCTCAACCATCCCGGACAATGTCCGGCCCATCCCGGACAAAAGCCCCCTGGACAGATATAAAAATCTCTTGTTACAAAACAAACAAAACTCTCAAGTTTTGTACAGACCGGACAATGTCCGGCCAACACGGACAATGTCCGACCTTCCCCGAACAAAACCATTTGTCTCTAGTTTCGTTTTGCACTTGATAAACAAGTTATGTACTGGCTGGACAATGTCCGATCACCACCGACAATGTTCAGCCTGTGCAAACCGAAAACAGGACTTTACCAAATTTACTCTAACTCAGATTTAGGGTGATTTGCACATGTAGATTGTCCGTTTTCTCGCGGATAGGTCTGCTAACACTCAGCAACGACCATTACAAATTTAATTTAGGAACTTAAACCACAGGTCAAATATCCGATTGAAAATAGGTGGTCGAGTGGATTTGGTCGAGCGTACGCAATAGAGCTGAAAACTGGTACGACCAGTTTGAACTCCTACCACCACGACCAAACTCCAAACAAGGATAAGCCAATCCGGCAAACACGACCACGACCAAACTCCAAGCAAGGATATGATTAGAATGTACAAATACGACCACGACCAGTTCTAGTAATGAAACAGGTTGCTTTAGCTAGCGATCACGACTAAGTGCAATTTACAAAACATTATCTTTAATGCAAACAAACTACACTTAGATTTTCTAGCAATGCAAGAGGTGATTAAGCACTATTGCAAGATCATATGAATGCATTTGAGCTTCCACACTAAATAGACTCAAGCTACTAGTTTTCGACCCCTCTTAATAGTACAGTCAAACTAGTAAAAAGAGTCCTATCAAACTGGTCTATGTCCAAATACGAAGACCGATACAATCCTAATAAAACAATCCTTAATCTTGAATCTTACCTTGTGAAGCTTGACCTCTCGAAGCTTGTCCTCACAAAGCTTGACCTCGCTAAGCTTGACCTCGCTCAAAATGACTTATATAGGCATCAACCTCCATACGCACTTGCTTGCTTTCATCTCGCAATACACCTTGAGACTACAACACATACACTCAATACACAATGTTAGTCTCATATTTTGGTTGTCATTAATCACCAGAGAAATTATTCCACAAAGGAGTTAACTCAACAATTTCTCTTTTTGGCGAAATGACAAAACCATTTTCCACAAACAACAAATGAGTATGAGACGAAACATGCAATCATGTAGATTCGTATATGATAAGAAATGAACACACAATCTATACTACTCATGTCATGATAGCAATCAGCACAGATGACTAATATGATGAGCTCCCCCTCAACATATGTATCGATATCAAAACCACACCAAAGGAGTCATCAATTTTAGAATTTAACACATGACATTTCGATTGACAATTAGCACAAGCTTGATGCAACCACAGAGCTCCCCCTCAACATATGCATCTGTCGCACCCCGAAACTGGGACTACGACTACTCCCGTGGAGATCTAGCTTGCTGGAGCATCCTTTGCTTCCGGCTTTCTTCTCCCATATTCCTCTTCTCTTCTATCTTTAAAACCCTGTTCACTAGTATTTGAAATTCAGTAAGCTCATGGGAGGCGATTTGGTACTGCAGGTAGTGTATAAGTCCTTCTGCAAAGTGTTCTATTTTCTTCTCCTCGGTATCAACATCTCCAGGTGCATACCGGGCTAGGTGAGTGAACTGGTGCAGATATTCGGTGACCGTCTTGTTTCCTTGAATCAAATTACGGAATTCCCGACGTTTGGCAGCTATGACGCCGGTAGGTACGTGAAATTTCTGAAATTGTTCCTTGAATTCCGTCCAAGAGATGTTATATTTATCAAGGTGAGCCTCATGGTAATTCATCCACCATGCGACTGCAGCTCCTGCTAACTGGTGAAATCCGAACAAAACCTTCTCTCGGTCGCTGCATCGGATCGTGTCCAGTTTCCTCTCGATATCCCTTAAACAATCATCAGCAACCATGGGATCGGTCGCACTAGAGAATGTTGGTGGACGGGTCTTTTGGAAATCTGTCAATCTGGCGCCTATAGTAGTTCCTTCTGTGGTTCCAGTAGGCATTCTCTGAACTATCTGAGCCAACAGTTGGGTATGAGCTGCCTGGGCTTCTTGGCGATTTTTCTCCATGGATAGGAGAATTTCTTGAATGCTGGGTTGTTCATTCTGGGGAGGATTAGAACTTTGAGATCCTTGCTGAAACAAAGGGTCTCTCACCATAGGACCTTCTTCCTGCGGAGTTTGTTCTCTGCCCTCTCCGCCGCTTCGAGATCTCCTTCTTGTGTCAACCATGATGGTTCTGAAGAGGATTCAAACCGATCTAACTAACTATGGCCAACTAAGACAGCAATGCAGAAATTAATGCAAACTACTTTAGTGCATGAAATACTTAGGCTACTAGCCATAATACACAAGTTAACCATTGCATAAGCAACAGCGAATCACAAGGCTATCAAGAGCATTAGCTAGCTCTTTCTACACTTACTAGTACAGAAAAACTTTCTTCTATCGGTAAAAAACACCCTTCTACTATCGGTTTTTGTACCGTTAGAGATAGACACGATAGAACAAGACAGGTTATTTTCTATTGGTAAATAACCGATAGAAGAACTTCACTATTCTAACGGCATCTTAGGAGACAACCGGTAGAAAACCCGTTGTAGTCTGATGTTTGTGAAAGAGTTTACCGATAGAAAAAATATAGTACTCTCTCGGTTGTGAATGAGTTTAACGGCAGGAAAAGTAACACTCTTCTAACGGTTAATTTAGAGTATACCGGTAGAAAAAACCTTAGTACTCTCTCGGTTGGAAATGAGTTTACCGATAGAAAAAATGATAGTACTCTCTCGGTTGTGTATGAGTTTACCGGCAGGAAAAGGTAAACTCTTCTAACGATGAATTACGTGTGTACCGATAGAATAAAGTATAGTACTCTCTCGGTTGTGAAAGAGATTATCGATAGAAAAAATCATAGTACTCTCTCGGTTGTGTATGAGTTCACTGGCAGGAAAAGTCATACTCTTCTAACGGGTAATTACGAGTGTACCGATAGAAAAAACGATAGTAGTCTCTCGGTTGTGGATGAGTTTACCGATAGAAAAAACGATAGTAGTATCTCGGTTGTGAATGTATTTACCGATAGAAATACAATACAGATGCAATACAGTACATTCACATATACAGTACATTCTTTACATTCACAATACAGTACATTCACATATACAGTACATATGCAATACAGTATAGATTGGATACACAATACAGTACAGATGCAAAAAAGGGTAAATTCACATATACATTGAACAGATTGACACATTAGACAGTTATTCACATTTATTCACATATATATGGACAAATACAAATTGCAATCCAATGTGGACATTTATTCACATATATATTTATTCACATGTATATAAACAGTCTATGCACAGAGTACACGAAAAAGAGAAAATTGTCATGGCGGTTGGTTGGGCGCAACTTCCTCCATGACATATTGAGCCCAGATTTGTCGAAGATCTCTAATCTTTGCATTTTCGTATTGGTCTTTCGACATGGCGATCTGCAAGTATGTGTGAATACTGAGTAACTAACTTCCTAATTTTGAACGTAACACCCAATTTTCAATTTGAGTTAGCTATCGATGCTTACCTGGGGGAATTGGGCAAAGTTTGTCTGCACTAGGTCGTACATGTAGCGCAGCACATAAAACCCGCATTCCCACGATTGCGGCTGCTGATGGCACTAAGATAATTGCATATGCGAAGACATGTTAGCTATTGTTTCCATAAACTAATTAAGTATAAACAAAAAGTCTCGTGAGTACCTCATATTCTTTCCAAGCTAGTAGGGAGCCCTGCGGTGCGGCATGCCTCCCTCCAGCGGACACATATTTATCAAAAGCCCTGCATTTCAGTTAGCATTGCCGGTTAATGTATTATCATTAGCTAGTGAGGTCAAAATTTAAATCAAACATATAAGTTACTTACGCCTCCATATTCCCCTTGACAACATATTCGTTCGATAATCTGTCACACATCGAATCGAGGTAGTACACCTCAATCCTCGGCGGACAGATCACGATGAGAATCCAGTGGCCCCTACATTGTACATAAAAGAGGACCGCTAGCTCAAAGTATATCTCAGGTGTAACATACAAGATTGAGTTAAATTAGTACGAAATGCACTAACCTTTGGTGGTACGGCACCAGAATGAACTCCTTGTCCTACTGCGCCATCAGCGCCTTGGATATGTACTGCTCAGCGTGCGTGGCGTTGTGCTATAGCATCATGAGGCTTATTTTCTCTGGGTCGAGGAAACCCACCTTGTCACACGCAGCCTCCGATGCTAGCCTGTACATGCACCTGCATGCAAAGGACGATATTAGTATTGCACAGAAAGTTAGTACATTTCAAATGAACTACAACAATGCAGAGTTAGCAAACAGAGTTAGAAAACAGCAATACATAGCATGAGCAAACTCACAGGACTCCAGTCCGTATAATGGACATATCGAGCTCCCGCCAGTTGTAGAGGTCGAACAGATCCTCGTGTGCCACGGATATACTCCCGGGCTCACAGTGGAACTACCCAGGCCTGTAGGGAACTAAGAAGTTCAGATTGCGCCGAGCTTGGTGTAGGTACCACTCGTGGAGGTCTCTGGTTGATCGATCCAATTTGCGCAAAGCTGCCTCCGACACGAGTGGGAACCCATTCCTGAACCTCTCCGACTGTCCCTTTCGCCCTTTGCCCTTGCCTTTGCCCTGGACTTTTGCCGGGGACTGAGCGCGTACCTTCGAAGGCAAGGGCGAGGTGATGGCAGCTTTCTTCCGAGGTGAAGGCGTGGATGCGCTGGCTGGGGTCGAGGCCGTCTTTGATGTGTTCAGGTTCGCACAAGATCCGGCCTCATGCCCCGAGCTGGGGGCCAGTCCCCTAGTAGCCCACCGGCAGGCCACTTCAATTAATGAGCACGTATGTTAGATTTTGCAAGTTGAGTGTATTGAGTAGGATGTAATCTAAAATGTGTAGGATTTACCTGTTGTACTCGAACACACTTCTTGGGCCACTGTACGTAGGAGCCCACTGCCTCAGCAAGTGTCTGCATTTCCTCTGTTGGGACTGGCAATGGAGAATCGTTGTAGCCCGGCATGGCCATGTCCACTTGTACCTTTGTGAACCCCAACCGCAGAGGTACATAGTGGATCCGGACATCCGGCCCAGACGGATATACGAAGCCGTGCCCAACCATTTCCTGCCCATCGCCTAGGTGAGTCAGTAGGATGCAGCCCTCCGGCTTCTGCAAATTTGTAGCAATTAAAACAGGTTAGAGAAACAACTCTAACAGAATGGGAGTGGCATCAACTTAAGTGCACAGATGAAGGTTTCCAGTACCTCAAGTAGATCCACTGGATCTGCAAGGACCTTCAAAGCGCAACTGCTTATCCGACCCCGCGGGGTACCGTCGCCCTGGGGATCCGCATCTGCACTCTTGGCCAGCAATGCTTCTCTCAACCGTGCAAACTCTTCCCTAATTTGTGCGACCTCAGACTGCACCTTAGACTGCACCTCAACCCGTATCTCCTCCCGTATCTCAGCCTGTATCTTATCGGACAGCTCCAGCCAGTTTATGTAACACCCTGAGTTAGAGGTGAAAATTTCCTTTTTCATCAATAGCATGCATGCATGTATCAATAGTAGTAGCCAGATCAGTATCTATCTTAAACCCTAAAATCTCCAAATCTAACCAGGGACCTCAAATCAAGATCAGATTGCTCAGGTGTAATCTATTAGTCATCCTGAATCTAAAAGCCTTTAGAACCTAGATTCAATTCCAGTTCTAAATCCCAGAATTATCAACTCTTTCTGTTTTCGAAAACAGAAATACCTTATATTACCCTAAATACTCTGAATTCAAATTTAATCAAAATCTCGACCAAGTTCAGACCAGATTATTCCTGGAACATGATCATGGGTATGCCAATACCTTAAACCAGAAAGTTGGCAGCCAGATTTCACCATTTAGGCATTTTTCGCAAATCAGTCCAAGAGTTATTGCAAATTAGTCCTTTGTCTGACATCTGGAAACCCAAAAAGGCTAAAATCTCCAGATTAACTCCAAATTCAGAATTTCTTCGGCAAATCTTCTCAAAATGCTATTTGCCACAAGTCTCTCTTCTGTGCAGATATCAAAATCAAACCCCAAATGCCAGAATTCGAAATCGACAAAACTCAAATCTTACTTTACCCTAATTTACCCTATTTTCAGTTCATATCAAAAACTATTCAGATGTGTCAACTCTTATCAACTATCTTTGCCAAATGTTTTGTTGAATATATCAGCCAGATTAGTGAAAGCAAATTCAGTTTAAACCTCCCAGAATTCCAGATTTACAATTCAGCCCAAATCAAAAATCTGAAACTGCAGTTCAGTCCATTTTCGACCAGGCTATTTACTGTGCGCACGACCAGAGCTCACCGTGCTTGTGCGCCGTGGTTGCTCGTCGCCGGTGAGGCTTCGCCGCGCTCGTGACCGTGCATGTTGTGTGTACGTGTCCTCACTCCAGCTGGTGCCGTGGCAAGGTCGCTGCTACGTCGACGACCAGCGCCTGCTCCCGCGCGCGATCAACGGCTTTTTGTCAGCAACTCCTCGCCACGTCGCTTTGCCGCGCCAGTGTTGTCGCCACCGCTTGCTCCATCTTTGCAAAGTCCCGATGAACGACAATGTGGACAGTTGCAGTCCTGTCGCCGTCGCAATCACCGTTCTTCACTGTGTCTTCGCCGCTGATGCTCAGCACGCAATCCATCTCATCGCAGCTGCCAATTACTTCTTTGTCCCCTCTTTGCAAGCTTGCTTGACCTATTTAAGCCCCACTCTCCTCAGCAGTTTCTTCACACCTCACTGGAATCAGCCAAGTCCTGGAATTCCTGTTTTCGTTTTCTTCTCCGGCGAGCCGTCGAGGAGGCTCACGGTGCCAGAACGCCCTGCTGCATCAATCTTCGAATTAAATCCATCAGTGAGTTCCCCTACTCATTCTCTCTGTGTAGTATCGTTTAATTGCTCCCCGATGACCTCTAACGCCGGCGATCACCGGAAATTGCCGTTTGCCCTGTTTCTGTAATGTGGCTCAATCCAGTACAAATTAGCTTTCGATTTTGTAAACAAAATTGATCAGTAAGCTAATTCAAGCAAGCCTGTGTATTTAGATTTCCAGTTTGAGCAAGAATCGAAGTTTTTCCCTAACCCGAGCTTCACCAGAAACCGGCGATCGTCGCCAGGCTTCTCCGGTGATCCTCCGGTCAATTTGATGTTACAAGAAGCTTTCTTATACCTCCTAGATACTCTCCAAGCAAGGAATTAAGTTCTTTTGGCCTATAGCAGAAACCCCCAAATGGGAGTGCTTCTTCTCCGGCGCCGATCACCGGAAAACTTGTCCCAGTCGTTTCATCCCAAATCAACTTGTCCAGTGTGTGTGCTTTGATCTCCTGAGCATTTTTGTCTTCTAGCCCGACACCTAGATCGGCCTAGATTGGAAGTTATAGCTTTGCCAAGATTGTGTCCAGAAATGATTTAGTGCAGCCAGTTCACCTCAGTTCATCACTGAAATTCTTGCTTTCCAGCAATTTCTTGCCCTAGATCCTGTTGACTTAATTGTTTCTGTTATCCTTGCCTATCTCCCAGACAAAGTGGTGCATCATTTGGAACTCCAGATCAAAGTTATGCCAGAGCTTGTCAGCCAGTGGCATTGACCTTGTTTACCCACTTCTGGTTGTGTAATTTGAAAACCACTTTGTCCACTGAATTTGTAGAATTGTGATCTACATTTTCTTCTACTACCACAACTTGAGATAAGCACTCTAGCTTTTCTTAAAGCTACGTCAAAGCCTTGATCCGAATGTCGATCTGTTGACATTCACTGTTTTGATTAAACCAGCCACAAAATTGTTATCCCTATTGTAATCCTGAAACCCTAAGATTATCTAATCACCATCCTTAGCCCAAATTCCTTGAAACCCTAGAATCTCGACTCAGTTCAGTTTACAGTTCAAATTATCTCCAGTTTAGTTCAATCATTCTTGTTGAGCATTTCTGCATATAAGTCATAAAACATTTTAATATTATAAGTAATCATTGTGTGTTTGTTTGTCGTCGAGCAGATTCAGAAGCTGACTTTGAAGATTTTGCTGTTGACCCGTCATCAACTACTGTATCTTACGACGCGGAAGGCAAGTCATATTCTTGGTCATCTTGAACCTATATTTTAAATGTTGCTAAAACATAACCTTGAATATAGATAATATTGCATGTGAAAGATTGAGAATGGTTGATTTATGAATTGGCAGTACTAGACTGGTTATCTGTGAAATGTGAAATAAACAAGTTTTGAGCCATGGACTATTATGTATATATATACTTATATTCATGAAATAAAACCCCTAGCCGTGACCAGAAAAATGGTGTGGAATGGCTGTAGCACTGGAGGTGCTAGACTGCAAAGGATATGCAGGCACTGAAGGTGCAGGGTTGTGGATGGTCTGGTCACTGGCATATAAGGACTAGAACCTTGTGTTGTGCGTCTAGTGGCATGAACAACGTGCTAACCGCAAGCCTGGTATGGGACAGGCCTGGACAAGTAATTATATGGATCGCACATGAAACCCCTGCATGAGATGTGTAGTGATGCACGATAAACACGGAGTGCGGCTCCCACACATATCACTGAAGGTGATCAAGCACGCTGACCCAGTAATGGGAATAAGCAAAGGGGTGGAGGTTAGGATACAGCCTACCACAACTGTGTCTCGCGGAGAGCCACAGGGTCAGGGGTGAATTGTAAGTGATACATAACAAAAGTTCTTGTTATCTCCACCTTGCCACTCACACATGGTTGTGAGGAGGGGTCTAATCATTTTGATAGGATGGGCTTGAAAGTGGAATATCTTGCGGGTAAATTGGTACCTCTCTGCAGAGTTAAAAAACGTATTCGAATACTCCGAGCTCCCTGGTTTATAGGAGTCTGCTGCGGTGGATTAAATCCACGGGGTGTGACACAAGTACTATTTTCTAAATAAAATGTGTTAAATCAAGATTACCCAAATGACATGTGTTGTCATGATAAGGAGTGCTGCCGTGGGCTGTCGTGTGTCGACGTGTCACGGTAGTGCTATAATCTAGTGAACATGAATGATGATGTTATATACTTTGGAAAGTGCTGCCATGAGATGAGGTATGGAAGTAAAAGATTATTTTATAAACAACCATAATTCTTGACTAGTCTAGGTTCATATCATCACTACTATATGTATCTACTCTTACCTATGACTTGCTGAGTACGTAAGTGCTCACCCTTGCAACATTCAACTCAATAGATGGAGCCTACCTTGAACAAGATGATGGCATAGAGAACTTCTTGGATCCAGAAGGAGGAGCGTCAGTTCCGCCAGAGCCCTGAAGTGTGTTGTTCTGCCGTCAACTTCTTTTGTGGGAGGGTCACCTATCTTCTGCTGTGTAGTTAAATATTTTGCTAAACCCTGAATGCCTTGTAGGCATTGTAATCCTCTTTATGTAATATTAAGGCCAGCAGGCCACACTGCTTAATATTTTGTTAGTACTCTGTTGCAATGTAATATACTCCTGTGTTTGACTCATCCTGGGAAGTCAAAGGTTTGTGAGAATGGGACTAGCTGCAGCGAGCTAGGTCTCTACAGGAGTAGTCGTTGTCCCAGTTTCGGGGCGCGACAGAAAAGTTGGTATCAGAGCAACATGAGAACTTGACTGTAGGACAACACCTTTAGGGATTGGCCGTGCCAGGAAGACGTAATTTATTTAGAAACCATTTGTTGAAAACTTTATTTTGGTAAAAATAATGAGCTTTGTAGCTCTTGAAAACTTTTATTTCAAAATTTTATTTGGAATTTTCTAAAATTCGGTAAGATTGTGAGAGTGCGTTCTGTTGTTTCAGAGTGTCTTAGAGGTTGGTGTAGACAGAGCTAGTGGATGCTCTTGATAGCTTTGTGATTCACTGTTGCTTTGGCAATGTTTAATTTGTGTATTATGGCTAATAGCCTAAGTAATTTTATGCATTAAAGTAGTTGCATTAATTTTTGCATTGCTGTCTTAGTTGGCCTTAGTTAGTTAGATCAGTCTAAACCTTTTTCAGAGCCACCATGGTTGACACAAGAAGGAGATCTCGAAGTGGAAGAGAAGATATGGGTCAGACTCCGCAAGAAGAAGAAACTATGACAAGATACCCTTTATTTCAGAAAGGATCTCAGAGTTCCAATCCTCCTCAGAATGAACAACCCAGTCTTCAGGAAATTCTGTTGTCAATGGAGAAAAGTCGACAGGAAGCTCAGATAGCTCATACCCAGTTGTTAGCCCAGATAGTTCAGAAACTGCCTACTGGAACCACAGAAGGAACTACTTCTACTGTAGGAGCAAGATTAATAGATTTCCAAAAGACCCGTCCACCAACATTCTCTAGTGCGACCGATCCCATGGTTGCCGATGATTGGTTATGGGATATCGAGAGGAAACTGGACACGGTCCGATGCAGCGAACGAGAGAAAGTTTTGTTTGGATCTCATCAGTTATCAGGAGCTGCAGCTGCATGGTGGATGAACTATCAGGAAGCCCACCTTGACAGAGATAATATTTCTTGGAGGGAATTTAAGGATCAATTTCGGAAATTTCATATACCTACTGGCGTTATGGCAGCTAAGCGTCGGGAATTTCGGAACTTAATCCAAGGAAATAAGTCAGTTACTGAGTATCTACACCAATTTACTCATTTGGCTCGATACGCACCTGGAGATGTGGATACTGAAGAGAAGAAGATAGAACGCTTCACAGAAGGACTTCAACACTATTTACAGTATCAAATTGCTTCTCATGAATTTACGGAATTTCAAACACTAGTGAACAGAGCTTTAAAGGTAGAAGAAAAGAGGAATATGGGAGAAGAAAGCCGAAAGAGGAGGATGCTTCAGCAAACACGACCACAGCCAAATCCAATCAGAGGAAGAGTTCCTATCACCCCCAATTTTCGACCATCTTATCAGAATCCCAGACCAGCAATGACATCGTGCCCCAACTGCAGAGGGAATCATCTTCAGAAGGATTGGCCTCATCCTCGTGTTGAGTGTTATCATTGTGGACAGCTTGGGCATCGCAAAGAATTCTGTCCTTGGATACAACTTCCACCATCCATTGCCAGATCTCAGGCAGGAACACAGCCAGTAGTAACCAGAGCATCACCATCACAGAATTTTAGAGGAAATTCAGCAGGAAGAGGAGGAAACATGGCTAATCGAGGAAGAGGAAGGGGTAGAGCACCAACTGCAACCCAAGGAGGAAGATTAAACTATACTTCAATCCAAGAAGCAGGCAACGCCACTGACATTCTTCTAGGTAGATTTCTGATTCAATCTGCATCTGCCTTAATATTGTTTGATCCTGGTGCTACAAATTCATTCATGTCAAAAGCATTTACATCTGAAGTTGAAATGCATATAGAGCAAGTACCACTAGAGTACTCTATGGTTATACAAACTCCAGGGGCTAGATTATCTGTCTACTCGATCTGCCCAAATGTAACCTTCAATATAGAAGGGGTAGAATTTGAGGCAAATCTACTAGTTCTAGAACTGCAAGGTCTAGACATTATTTTGGGAATGGATTGGTTGTCCCAACATAAAGGTCTAGTAGACTGTGAAGAGAAAACCCTTAGTCTTGTCAGTAGCCAAGGGGAGAGAGTTCTATTCTATGTAGAAAGATCATCAGTCAAGAAACCGCTAAGATCTGTTCAAGCATTGCAAAAGTTATGCCTGGAACAAGTGCCTGTAGTGCAACAATATTCTGATGTGTTTCCAGAAGAACTTCCAGGAATGCCACCTGACAGAGAAATAGAATTCAGTATTGAGCTTAAACCAGGAGCAGCACCTATAGCAAAACGTCCCTATAGGATGCCAGTTACAGATCTGGAGGAGCTCAAGAATCAACTCGAAGACTTGGAAAACAAGGGATTTATCAAACCCAGTGCTTCGCCATGGGGAGCCCCAGTCTTGTTTGTGAGGAAGAAAGACGGAACTCTACGAATGTGTGTAGATTATCGGGCTTTGAATGAAGTCACTATTAAGAACAAGTATCCATTACCAAGAATTGATGACTTGTTCGATCAACTTCAAGGAGCCAAAGTATTTTCCAAGATAGATTTGAAATCTGGATATCATCAGCTGAAGATCAAGAAAGAAGATATACCGAAGACTGCTTTCACTACCAGATATGGTTTATATGAGTTTACAGTAGTACCTTTTGGCTTGACCAATGCTCCGGCAGCTTTCATGAATGTCATGAACAGTACATTTATGGATTTTCTTGACAAGTTTGTCATAGTATTCATAGATGACATTCTGATATATTCCAAGAGTACGAAAGAACATGAGCAACATTTACACCTAGTCTTGGGAAGGCTACGAGAGAGGCAATTTTATGCAAAGTTTGACAAATGTGAATTTTGGATGTCAAGAATTTCATTTCTTGGGCATGTGTTGACAGCAGAAGGAATTTCAGTGGATTCAGCTAAAATCTCTGCAATCAAGGAGTGGAAGCAACCTACCTCAGTTTCAGAGATTAGAAGTTTTTTGGGATTAGCAGGGTATTACAGGAGATTCATTGAAGGATTTTCCCAAATTGCCAAACCTCTTACAAACCTGCTAAAGAAGGATGTTGCATTTGAATGGACCACCAAGTGTGAGGAGAGTTTTCAGAAACTGAAGCAGAAATTGACAACAACACCAGTCCTCACCTTACCAGACAGCAAAGAAGATTTTGTAGTTTACTGTGATGCTTCAAAGCAAGGAATAGGCTGTGTGTTAATGCAGCAAGGTCGAGTAGTAGCTTATGCATCACGCCAATGGAGACCACATGAGGAAAATTATCCGACCCATGATTTGGAGTTAGCAGCAGTGGTACATGCTTTAAAGATATGGCGGCATTATCTCATTGGACATAAGTGTGAGATCTTTACAGATCATAAAAGCGTCAAGTATATTTTCACACAAACGGAGCTCAACATGTGTCAACGACGATGGTTGGAATTGATCAAAGATTATGATCTTAGTATTCAGTACCATCCAGGGAAAGCTAATGTAGTGGCTGATGCCCTAAGCAGAAAAGTTTATAACCTACAAGGAATGGTTATATTGAAGAACCCTTACCTACAACAAGAGTTGCAGAATCATCAAGTGGAAATAGTACCGCAGGGAACGGTAGCTACTTTAACAGTAAAATCTCAACTTGAAGAACAGATAGGAAATGCCCAGAAAGAAGATGAAGAAATTTGTAAGATCAAGAGTCGAATCAAGTTAGGAAAGGCTCAAGGCTTTACTGAAGATAACCAAGGGATTGTATGGTATCGAGAAAGAATCTGTGTACCTCAAAACGCAGATCTTAAGGAAATAATTCTCCATGAAGCTCATAAAACTCCATACTCAATACACCCTGGTAACACAAAGATGTATCAAGATTTGAAGACCAGATTCTGGTGGGATAATATGAAGAGGGAGATTGCATAATACATTGCAAGTTGTGATACATGTCAGCGAGTTAAAGCAGAACACCAAAAAATAGCAGGAAAGCTACAACCTCTACCAATAACATTATGGAAATGGGAAGAAATTGGTATGGATTTCATTACAGGATTACCTAAAACTCAAGGAGGATATGATTCCATATGGGTTATTGTGGACAGACTTACTAAAGTAGCTCATTTCATACCAGTCAAAAAGATTTATGATGGCAGTAAATTAGCAGAGTTATACATGCAAAGAATAGTGGCATTGCATAGTATACCTAAGAGGATAGTTTCAGATCGTGGAACACAGTTTACCTCCAAATTTTGGAATAGACTGCATGAAACCCTAGGAACCCAGTTGGATTTCAGTACTGCATATCACCCGCAAACAGGAGGACAGACAGAAAGAGTCAACCAAATCCTAGAAGATCTTCTAAGAGCTTGTATACTAGATTATGGAACATCATGGGACAAATGTTTACCATTTGCAGAGTTTACATATAATAACAGTTATCAAGCTAGTATACAGATGGCACCATTTGAAGCTTTATATGGATGTAAATGCAGAACTCCATTGCATTGGAATGAGCCAGGAGAATGAAAGGTCATAGGACCAGAGATAGTAGAAGAAGCAGAAGCTCATGTCAGACTCATCAGAGAAAGGTTGAAAACAGCACAATCACGACAAAAGAGTTATGCAGATAAACGACGGAGAGAATTATCATTTGAACCAGGAGATTTTGTGTATCTCAAGGTCACACCATTCAAGGGATTACAAAGGTTCCAAGTGAAAGGAAAGTTATCTCCAAGATACATTGGACCATTTAAGATAATCAAGAGAAAGGGAGAAGTATCACATAAATTGGAATTACCTGTGGGATTAACGGGAATACATGATGTGTTTCATGTTTCTCAGCTCCGGAAATGTTTGAAGGAACCTACTGACCAGATAGATGTACAAGATGTGCCATTACAGAAGAATCTCACTTATCTTGAGCACCCAATCAGAATCCTAGCCACTGATGAACGTCAGCTCAGAAGGAAGAAAATCAAATTGTGTAAAGTTCAATGGAAGAATCATTCAGAGCAAGAGGCTACTTGGGAGAAGGAAGAAGATCTTAAGCAAGCCTATCCTTATCTTTTCCTGTCTTAGGTAAATCTCGGGGCGAGATTTCTTTAAGGAGGATAGATCTGTAACACCCTGAGTTAGGGGTGAAAATTTCCTTTTTCATCAATAGCATGCATGCATATATCAGTAGTAGTAGCCAGATCAGTATCTATCTTAAACCCTAAAATCTCCAAATCTAACCAGGGACCTCAAATCAAGATCAGATTGCTCAGGTGTAATCTATTAGTTATCCTGAATCTGAACCTAGATTCAATTCTAGTTCTAAATCCCAGAATTATCAACTCTTTCTGTTTTCGAAAACAGAAATACCTTATATTACCCTAAATACTCTGAATTCAAATTTAATCAAAATCTTGACCAAGTTCAGACCAGATTATTCCTGGAACATGATCATGGGTATGCCAATACCTTAAACCAGAAAGTTGGCAGCCAGATTTCACCATTTAGGCATTTTTCGCAAATTAGTCCAAGAGTTATTGCAAATTAGTCCTTTATCTGACATCTGGAAACCCAAAAAGGCTAAAATCTCCAGATTAACTCCAAATTCAGAATTTCTTCGGCAAATCTTCTCAAAATGCTATTTGCCACAAGCCTCTCTTCTGTGCAGATATCAAAATCAAACCCCAAATGCCAGAATTCGAAATCGACAAAACTCAAATCTTACTTTACCCTAATTTACCCTATTTTCAGTTCATATCAAAAACTATTCAGATGTGTCAAATCTTATCAACTATCTTTGCCAAATGTTTTGTTGAATATATCTGCCAGATTAGTGAAAGCAAATTCAGTTTAAACCTCCCAGAATTCCAGATTTACAATTCAGTCCAAATCAAAAATCTGAAACTGCAGTTCAGTCCATTTTCGACCAGGCTATTTACTGTGCGCACGACCAGAGCTCACCGTGCTTGTGCGCCGTGGTTGCTCGTCGCCGGTGAGGCTTCACCGCGCTCGTGACCGTGCATGTTGTGTGTACGTGTCCTCGCTCCAGCTGGTGCCGTGGCAAGGTCGCTGCTACATCGACGACCAGCGCCTGCTCCCGCGCGCGATCAACGGCTTTTTGTCAGCAACTCCTCGCCACGTCGCTTTGCCGCGCCAGTGTTGTCGCCACCGCTTGCTCCATCTTTGCAAAGTCCCGATGAACGACAATGTGGACAGTTGCAGTCCTGTCGCCTTCGCAATCACCGTTCTTCGCTGTGTCTTCGCCGCTGATGCTCAGCACGCAATCCATCTCATCGCAGCTGCCAATTACTTCTTTGTCCCCTCTTTGCAAGCTTGCTTGACCTATTTAAGCCCCACTGTACTCAGCAGTTTCTTCACACCTCACTGGAATCAGCCAAGTCCTAGAATTCCTGTTTTCGTTTTCTTCTCCGGCGAGCTGTCGAGGAGGCTCACGGTGCCAGAACGCCCTGCTGCATCAATCTTCGAATTAAATCCATCAGTGAGTTCCCCTACTCATTCTCTCTGTGTAGTATCGTTTAATTGCTCCCCGATGACCTCTAACGCCGGCGATCACCGGAAATTGCCGTTTGCCCTGTTTCTGTAATGTGGCTCAATCCAGTACAAATTAGCTTTCGATTTTGTAAACAAAATTGATCAGTAAGCTAATTCAAGCAAGCCTGTGTATTTAGATTTCCAGTTTGAGCAAGAATCGAAGTTTTTCCCTAACCCGAGCTTCACTAGAAACCGGCGATCGTCGCCAGGCTTCTCCTGTGATCCTCCGGTCAATTTGATGTTACCAGAAGCTTTCTTATACCTCCTAGATACTCTCCAAGCAAGGAATTAAGTTCTTTTGGCCTGTAGCAGAAACCCCCAAATGGCAGTGCTTCTTCTCCGGCGCCGATCACCGGAAAACTTGTCCCAGTCGTTTCATCCCAAATCACCTTGTCCAGTGTGTGTGCTTTGATCTCCTGAGCATTTTTGTCTTCTAGCCCGACACCTAGATCGGCCTAGATTGGAAGTTATAGCTTTGCCAAGATTGTGTCCAGAAATGATTTAGTGCAGCCAGTTCACCTCAGTTCATCACTGAAATTCTTGCTTTCCAGCCATTTCTTGCCCTAGATCCTGTTGACTTAATTGTTCCTGTTATCCTTGCCTATCTCCCAGACAAAGTGGTGCATCATTTGGAACTCCAGATCAAAAGTTATGCCAAGCCCTAGTTTTTGGCATTGTCAGCTCTATGCCAGAGCTTGTCAGCCAGTGGCATTGACCTTGTTTACCCACTTCTGTTTGTGTAATTTGAAAACCACTTTGTCCACTGAATTTGTAGAATTGTGATCTACATTTTCTTCTACTACCACAACTTGAGATAAGCACTCTAGCTTTTCTTAAAGCTACGTCAAAGCCTTGATCCGAATGTCGATCTGTTGACATTCACTGTTTTGATTAAACCAGCCACAAAATTGTTATCCCTATTGTAATCCTGAAACCCTAAGATTATCTAATCACCATCCTTAGCCCAAATTCCTTGAAACCCTAGAATCTCGACTCAGTTCAGTTTACAGTTCAAATTATCTCCAGTTTAGTTCAATCATTCTTGTTGAGCATTTCTGCATATAAGTCATAAAACATTTTAATATTATAAGTAATCATTGTGTGTTTGTTTGTCGTCGAGCAGATTCAGAAGCTGACTTTGAAGATTTTGCTGTTGACCCGTCATCAACTACTGTATCTTACGACGCGGAAGGCAAGTCATATTCTTGGTCATCTTGAACCTATATTTTAAATGTTGCTAAAACATAACCTTGAATATAGATAATATTGCATGTGAAAGATTGAGAATGGTTGATTTATGAATTGGCAGTACTAGACTGGTTATCTGTGAAATGTGAAATAAACAAGTTTTGAGCCATGGACTATTATGTATATATATATACTTATATTCATGAAATAAAACCCCTAGCCGTGACCAGAAAAATGGTGTGGAATGGCTGTAGCACTGGAGGTGCTAGACTGCAAAGGATATGCAGGCACTGAAGGTGCAGGGTTGTGGATGGTCTGGTCACTGGCATATAAGGACTAGAACCTTGTGTTGTGCGTCTAGTGGCATGAACAACGTGCTAACCGCAAGCCTGGTATGGGACAGGCCTGGACAAGTAATTATGTGGATCGCACATGAAACCCCTGCATGAGATGTGTAGTGATGCACGATAAACACGGAGTGCAGCTCCCACACATATCACTGAAGGTGATCAAGCACGCTGACCCAGTAATGGGAATAAGCAAAGGGGTGGAGGTTAGGATACAGCCTACCACAACTGTGTCTCGCGGAGAGCCACAGGGTCAGGGGTGAATTGTAAGTGATACATAACAAAAGTTCTTGTTATCTCCACCTTGCCACTCACACATGGTTGTGAGGAGGGGTCTAATCATTTTGATAGGATGGGCTTGAAAGTGGAATATCTTGCGGGTAAATTGGTACCTCTCTCCAGAGTTAAAAAACGTATTCGAATACTCCGAGCTCCCGGGTTTATAGGAGTCTGCTGCGGTGGATTAAATCCACGGGGTGTGACACAAGTACTATTTTCTAAATAAAATGTGTTAAATCAAGATTACCCAAATGACATGTGTTGTCATGATAAGGAGTGCTGCCGTGGGCTGTCGTGTGTCGACGTGTCACGGTAGTGCTATAATCTAGTGAACATGAATGATGATGTTATATACTTTGGAAAGTGCTGCCATGAGATGAGGTATGGAAGTAAAAGATTATTTTATAAACAACCATAATTCTTGACTAGTCTAGGTTCATATCATCACTACTATATGTATCTACTCTTACCTATGACTTGCTGAGTACGTAAGTGCTCACCCTTGCAACATTCAACTCAATAGATGGAGCCTACCTTGATCAAGATGATGGCATAGAGAACTTCTTGGATCCAGAAGGAGGAGCGTCAGTTCCGCCAGAGCCCTGAAGTGTGTTGTTCTGCCGTCAACTTCTTTTGTGGGAGGGTCACCTATCTTCTGCTGTGTAGTTAAATATTTTGCTAAACCCTAAATGCCTTGTAGGCATTGTAATCCTCTTTATGTAATATTAAGGCCAGCAGGCCACACTGCTTAATATTTTGTTAGTACTCTGTTGCAATGTAATATGCCCCTGTGCTTGACTCATCCTGGGAAGTCAAAGGTTTGTGAGAATGGGACTAGCTGCAGCGAGCTAGGTCTCTACAGGAGTAGTCGTTGTCCCAGTTTCGGGGTGCGACAGTTTACCAAGTTAGCCAACTTACCATTCGCCTCACAACGTCGGCGTCCCCAGGGTTTGCGAACTGCACAGACCCCGTGGACGACACGGACCCCCTCCCCCTCCACCATCGCTTGCACCTCTCATCCCGGATCTCGGAGAGCGGCAACTCAGGGGAGTCGATGACAGGATTTTGCTCATCTTCCTTCTTCCACTGCTCCTCCTTCCCCGCATAGCCCCGGGATCCGAGCCGATGCGGGTGGTCGTTCCTCTTCTGGATCGCCTTATTCTTCTCGCTAAGGGCCTTGAACTCCTCGGTTCCCTTCTGCTTGGTGAATTCCTCCCATACCTCCTCCGATATGAAGGGGTACTTCTCGCAAGGAAATTTCCCCGCAGCGAGGAAGTTACTGACGAGCTAGCTCTTAAAGGTTTTCCATGTTCCATTCATGTCCTTCAAGCAGGCCGTCCTAGGTATATCGTCGAGGATGTCCCACTTAGCCTGTTTTCAAACAATGCATACAATTAATCACGAGTTAGTTAAACTTTAGTATAAGCCAAGAGAACGTGATTACGAAACAGTTCAGTGATTTCAGTTAATTTAACCTTCACTTCCGCCCACAACCTATCCCTCTTGTCCGCCGTCACGTCCTTCCAGCTCTGGACGGTGATCTTCACCCTTTCTTTCGCCAACAGCCCAACGTAGGCCGCGTACTTCCCAGCATTCTTTCCGATCGGCCTCCCAAATTGGTTGAACTCACAAGAAAGATCCGTGCGTTTGGCCAAACGGCCCAACGTCGTCGCGCCTCGCCCCACCCTCTTGCGCTGGGATGAACTAGCTCATCTTCAGTTACGTTGGGGTTGGCCCTAGTCGAACCACTAGTACCATCCGATGAAGACGACGAAATGTCTTTCCCTACAAAACTATTAACAAACCATCAAAAATTTAATGGAAACACAAACCAAATCATTTTACAAAGCAAAATGACCTATTTTAAATATTTTTTCTATCAGTAAACACAGAAACTACCAATAGAAGATAAGATTCTATTTCTGAGCATTTTCATCTACACATTTTCATATAGGAAGCAGACAACATATGGCAATTAATTCTTCTTGGAGTTCCATAACTCAACTCAGGACTGGAGACTAATTAGGGCTGCAAAAGGGATGTCCGAAGAAAATAATACTAAAAGACATGCAAAGATACGAGATACCGATAGAACATATTGTTATGGAATATTGTTGATAAGCCGCTATTCACTGGCATCACATAGTCTTGGTTTAAGTCAACATTCTCCATGATTTTCTATACTAATATTCATGGGCCATCATTATTATTTCACACATAACAATATTTTCTATCGGTAAACACATGAGCTGCCGATAGAACAGAACAATTTTTTCTATCGGTAAATACAGGAGATACCGATAGAATATGTGTAAGAACACCTCCAACGTATAATGTGCATTACATGGCAGTTGGATACGATTGATCACACATACAGCAGTATATATAAGTTCAAATCTCAAAATAGGTTCATTACAGCACTGGAACATATTATGTCAACTCTAATTTAAATCAACATTGCCTGCGGAATGTTCATAATCCAACACTTTAGGGAACCCTAGTGTAATTGCAAAACTCGAAGAATTAGTATGCACAAAACACAAAGATCAAATAAGGAAGATGCTGGAAAAAGAATGATGAATTAGGGTATTTACGGCAATCAGTTGTGGTGATGGAGAGGCGGTGTAGAACGCAGCGGCGGCCGGTGAAGGACAAAAATATGAACCGGTGGCAGTGGCGAACAAGTATCCAGCCAGCGATCGTCGTGTGGGAGAGAGGAAGTGAGTGGTCACTACGGAGGTTGTGGTTTTCTTCGCTCTCGAAGAGACGCAGTGCTATAAGTTGGAACTATTCGACTGGAGGGAAACTCAAGGGCCATGTACGTGTAATAAAGTAGTGGATGCCCTTTTCTATCGGTACAACAAAATAATACCGATAGAACAAGTAAATTTTTCCCAGAACAATATTTGAAGTAGTGGATGCCCTTTTCTATCGGTACAAACAATAAAATACCGTGAGACCAATTTTACCCAGAGTAATTTTTCAAGTGCCTGAGATTAAAGCATTCGATGCCCTTTTTCTATTGGTACAAACAACAAAATACCGTCGGACTAATGAATTTATTCTAACGGTAGAACATAATAATACCGATAGAATACGTAAATTTTTCGCAAAGAAATTTTTGAAGTGCCTGAGACACATTAAAGTAGTGGACACACATGACACATCTGTATTTACCGTAAGAACATGTGATGTTACGTGGCTGAAACAAAGCAAACTGGGTAATGCATGACACACATGACACCAGTTCTCACCTTCAAAGAATCATATGTACACACAATGTAACATCAAATAGACCGTGCTTGAAAGTTGCAGAATAATAAAGAAAGAGGGAAGATAGCCAGAAAATTGGAAAATTAACATAAAAACAAATTGTTCATTCATTGTTGTTTTATCACTTATAAAAAAAATAAAAATCCAACATGCTAGGTCAAGGGGTGGTCTTAGCCCTGGCTGCATGTAGAATAAAGTCAGTTTGACTTGCAGCCAGGACGCGGGACTCCTCTAGCGACAAGTTGTCCTTAGGATCAACTACTACCACGTCGAGAAGACCTGCGACCTCCCTCAGCTTCGCTATGGTATCCTTCATAGTCAAACCGCAGCCAGCGATGGTAATATCTGCGGCTTGCTTCTCCTCGTGAAGACGCCTCGTCCTTGCCCTGGAATTGTCACCATCCGTCTTCATGTGCTGAATGCGCCGGAGGAGATCGTCCAGTTCAAGCCGTAGCTGAGTGTGCTTGTCCGTAAGGAGCTTGTGCTCCTCCTGGAGGGCCCTCAGCTCGGCCTTGACTGTGCCAGTGTCTTCCACGGCTCCCCTTCCCTGTGCAAATCAATAGGTCAAAAATGTACTGAACATGGACTAACAATACAGGGGTAAACCCAGGAGATTTAGAGTTCTTACCGAGGAGGGCGAGGCTGACGATCCCATTGAGGATGCCATTGTGAAAGAGAAGATAAGGAGTCAAAGAGTTTGAGAATTAGAAAAACAACAAAATACCGTGACGCATGGCGAGGTACTTATAGAATTTCCAAGGCGACGCATGGCGACACAGTTGAGAATTCAAAGCGTCCAAGTATTGTTCTATCGGTACAAACAACAAAATACCGTCAGACCAATTAATTTTTTCTATCGGTACAAACAACAAAATACCGTGAGACTAACAAATTTATTCTAACGGTAAAACATAATAATACCGATAGAATAAGTAAATTTTTCGCAGGGAAATTTTTGAAGTGCCTGAGACCCATTAAAGTAGTGGATGCCCTTTTCTATCGGTACAAATAACAAAATACCGTCAAACAAATGGATTTTTGGAGAGCTTAATTTGAAGAAGCCTCTTAAAGGGAAGTATTAAGTACTTACAGGATAAAGGTACTGTACATGTTAGAACTCATGCTGTGGAGTAAAATTGAAATATATTAATGCTGTGAACTAGCTTATCATTAAGTTCTAAAGAAAAATGTACTGCCTGATGTATTAATGATAAGTTCCTCACCTTGATGCAGAACTTGTGGGCTATTTGATTGGCATTTTTCCCTGAAATAGAAAATAATCATCAATGGTTCTCAACCCATAATCCTTCTTCGTGATCATCTCGCAGATACATTGTTTCGTCGATATCTTCAGTAGGGATAGATTGAATATCCTCTAAAAATGGAGGTATTTCGTCGAATTGCTTATACTCCTCTTCGTCGACAACGCCTTCGACCCCAACAATACGTCTCTTGCTGTGGAGGACAACATGCAAGTTTGGATTGGCCGGGTCAAGTATGTAGAATACCTGTGTAGCTTGCTTTGCAAGTATGAATGGATCGTCTTGGTGTCTGACTCTATCAAGATCGACGAGAGTAAACCCATAACTATCAACTTGAACACCTCGAGGGATTTCGAACCATTGATGTCGTACCCCTGCCAAGTCCCTACAGTGAATCCTGGGCCTCTAGCCAACCATGTCACAGTTTCACTTATGGAGCCCTCGGTAGCTCGCGTGACTCTTTCTTGGATCCACCCAGCAAATTTCCTGTTATGTTCTCTGGTGACCCAAATCTCTGACTTCGAAGGATTCAATGACAGTAACATTACCTTGTGCTCGTGCATGTATGGCTCGACCTCCGTCATGTGTTGTAAGACCCAAAAATGTGATTTTGCGTACACATCACCAGCGGGGACGATAGCTTTGAATCCAATCGTTCTGATGCCCTGAAGCCTACCCTCGTGTCAGGACCTAGGAACGCCAATTGGGTCAACCCCGGCCATATAATCTGTGCAAAATTCAATCACCTCCTCGGCGGCATAACCTTCCATGATACTCCCCTCGGGTTGATGACGAATCCTTAGGTATCCCTTCAATACACCCATAAATCTCTCAAATGGATACATGTAGCGCAGGCACACAGGTCCACAAAACTTAATTTCTCTGATAAAGTGAACAATCAGATGGACCATAACATCAAAAAAGGATGGAGGGAAATACATCTCGAGTTGACAAAGAGTTGTAACCACGTCGCGTTGCAAAGCGTTCAGTCCATCCGGATCAATTACCTACGAGGACACAGTTGCGCCAAATATTCATATCAGAAAAATCTTCTAATTAAGCTCCACAAATGGAGGTAATGACCTTATAGTACGAGTGCACGTACTTACCTTGCAAGATATTGCGTTGAAAAAATAACATAGGTTTGTGATTGTCTCTCTGACTTTAACTGGGAGAATGCCTCTGATAGCAATGGGAAGCATTTGTGACATCAGCACATGACAGTCGTGGGACTTCGTGCCAACCAGTCTTAGGTCCTTCATGGACACAAGTTTTTTCAAGTTCGCGGAGTACCCACATGGAACTTTAACACCGTGCAGGCACCGACAGAGTTCTGTTTTTTCGCTCTTGGACAACGTATAGCAGGCCGGGGGGAGGTATGTACGCTTTCCCTTCTCTGAAGGTGCAAGCTCAGTCCTTATCCCCATTTCCACCATGTCACGACGAGCTTTCACACCATCCTTTGTCTTTCCTGGAATGTTCAACAACAAACCAATCAAACTGTCACAGACATTTTTCTCTACATGCATGATGTCAATGCAATGTCGAACTTGTAAGTGCTCCCAGTACGATAGATCCCAAAGAATCGATCTTTTCTTCCAAACATTTTTTTCTCGAGGTTTAGAATACTTACCAAACTCAGCTTTGATGTCCTTCACGCGCGAGTAAATCTCCTTACCGGTCAGAAACACTGGAGCTGATCTCTTCTCAGGCTTCCCGTTAAATGATTTCCTCTTCTTACGGTACGTGTGATGCACCGGAAGAAACCTGCAGTGACCCATGTACACTGTTTTCCAGCAGTTTCGCAGCCACATACTCTCAGTTTCATTTAGACAAATAGGGCATGCCTTGGCTCCTTTCATACTATACCCCGACAAATTGCCGTAGGCCAGAAAATCATTTATGGTGCAAAATATCAAGGCCCACAAGATGAAATTCTCTTTCTTATATGCATCCCACACCTGCACCCCCTCGCTCCACAATTTCTTTAAGTCCTCGATTAAAGGCGCTAGAAACACGTCAATATCATTTCCGGGTTGTCTGGGTCCTGAGATTAGTAACGCTATCATGATGTACTTGCGCTTCATGCATAACCAAGGAGAAAGATTGTAGATGCATAAAAGAACCGGTCAAGTGCTATGCCGACTGCTCATATTACCATGTGGGTTCATACCATCTGTACTCAGCCCGAACCTTATATTCCTAAGTTCGCCGCCGAACTCAGCAAATGTTTTGTTGATGTTTCTCCATTGAATAGAATCAGCTGGGTGTCTCAGTTTTCCGTCTTGTTTCCAGGCTTCAGCATGCCAACGCAAGTGCTTCGCGACTTTCGGATTTGCAAACAGCCGCTTCAATCTAGGTATCACAGGCAAGTACCACACAGTTTTCGCCGGAGGTCCTTTCTTTACCTCGTGATGGTCACTGTCAATTCGGTCCCTACGCGTATACCTCGATGCGCCGCATCTTGGACAAACATGCAAACTGGAGTACTCGTTACGGTACAACACACAATCATTTGGGCATGCGTGTATTCTTTCGTTTCCATTCCCAACGGACACAACAGTTTTTTGGCTTGGTAAGTAGATCTTGGCAACTCATTTCCCTCTGGAAGCATGTCCGCTAGAAGATCTAATAGTACCGTGAAACTCTAATCACTCCAACCATTGCCTGCCTTCAAGTTATATAATCTCAGCACAGAAGACAGTTTTGTAAATGTTGCACATCTAGGGAATAGAGGCTTCTCAGAGTCAGCAATTAGTTTCTCAAATTCACAGAAGTCATTTTTGTTGTAATCTTCCTCTACATCACATAACATCTCATCTAGATTGTCATCATCATCATCTACGTGCACATCGGAATGAACATTATCAAAATTCGGATGATCATCAATATTATTGCAATCCACATCCGAGTCCTGCTGATTGGTAGTAGTGGTGCTTGTTTCCTCAAGATCTTCGCCATGCCATATCCAACGGGTGTATCGCGCGTTAAAACCACGACGAATCAAATGACTCTTAATTTGATCAGAGTTGCTAAACCTCTTCAAGTTCATACAATCTGTACAAGGACAAAGCATATTTTTCTCTCCCTTCCTCTCCTTTTGTTGCTCAGCAAATTTAATAAACTCATTCACACCATCCAAATATTCAAGAGTAATACGTTTTATTCCATACATCCAATATTTCCTGTCCATCTACAATTAACAAAATTTAACGAGTCAACCATGCATGAAACCTGCCCGATTGAGTTATGTATATGTACATGTACAGCCTCTTACAACTGATGTGTTAAACCCTAGCCTGACGAAATTAACACTAATTAACCTAGCTAACTACACAATACAAGCTAGTGAGCTCCTAAAACATGAAGCATTTCCAGCTAGCTAGCTCCCAAGCTTGGAGCTACAAGCTTGGAACTACACAATACAGCTAGCTTGCAAGTAGAGAAGGAGGGAGATCTAGAGGGAGAGAGAGATAAGTGGTGACAATTAAGCATACCTTAAAGAGAGGGGTGCAATCAACTTCCCTCTAGCTTGCCTTGATCACCCTAGCAGTGTAGCTGCGAGCGTGGAACTTTCATCACAAACAGAGGGACACAGAGTGCAACAGAACAAAAGAGCAGCTCAGCAATGGTCGAGTGGGGTTTTACTTATACTGGACATTTTTCTAACGGTAAATACATGAAATACCCGTTAGACTAAGTGCGGGTAATTTTGCACTCACATATTCTATCGGTAAAAACACACATATACCGTTAGAGAATGTGCTGGTGCATTGCTGAGCAGGTACAGGTTGTTCTATAGGTAAATATGTGTATTTACCGTTAGAAAAGATACTGGTACATGGCTGAAACAAAATCAAACTGGGTAATGCATCACACAGCAAATACATGTGTTTTTCTATCGGTAAATATGTGTATTTACTGTTAGATGATGCATGACTGAGCAAATACATGTGTTGTTCTATCGGTAAATATGTATATTTACCGTTAGAGGAGGTACTGGTACCAAACTGGGTAATGCATGACACACATGACACCAGTTCTCACATCCAAAGAATCATATCTAAACACAATGTAACATCAAACAGATCTTACATCAAACAGATCTTAACTAGAAGATAAAACAATATTTCAAAAAATGCTAATTTGTAGATGAGACACAAAAATACTTTTCTTAGGTACTTGGTACTTCATCTTGCCAAAGAAATTACACATGCCAGTTCACAAATTCAGGTACAAACATACACATGCCAGTTCACAAATTCAAGTGCATGTCTGAAACAGCAGTACAAATACACACCTACCTACCAATACAATTAAATACACAAATACTCCCTACACATTCAAGTTCATGTCCCAAATAGCAATACATGATACACAAATATACAACAATATACAAATACAACAATTCACACATTCGATGTATATTAGAAAAGCCACGTCTAAAATTAACAACAGATCACAACGAGGATCCAGTGGCCCATACATTTTACATAAAAGAGAACCTTTGCAAGTTGCGAGAATGCAACTACCGACTACAAGTTAGACCTAATACATCACAAATCCATTCATCCAAAACAGCAAATGTTTGAACCACATTGGACTTAACCATAGGAGTTCAGTTCGAAGACGCCCGAGGAGCTGGAACTGCCGTCGAGTTACATTTGTATTGGTGATTTCCTCGGACTCAAACTCGATCAACTCAACTCAACTCAACTCCATTAACAAAAAGAACCTACCTTCCAAGATGTTGTTCTGTGTAGTGATGGTGTAGAATGGTTGTGCAAATCATGACAACAATTCTTCTTCTCCAAGCAGGTAAGCATCTGGCCACAAGCTGATGCATGCAAAAAAATGTAAGATACTTTCTATAGGTCCTGATTTGAGAAACACGCCGGGCTTAAGGATCTTCTCGACCGAGCCAACCAAGATCTCACCCTTCACGTCCTTCCAGCTCTCGACGGTGATCTTCACCGTTTCTTTCCAGCTCTCGATGGTGATCTTCACCGTTTCTTTCGCCAACAAGCCAACGTAGGCAGCGTACTGCGATGAAGAACCATGAAATACATTGCCGCTCATGAGCATCATCCAAGGACCTGCACAGATCATAATCATATTGAAAAGAAGACACATCAAAATGAAGGATACAAAAATTGCAGAATAATTGCCATAATCGGATTAGAATAATCTGACAATATTGCCGAAATTTTACGTACCTTGCTTGCGATGCCGAAATCTAGAGGGCGTCGATGGAGGTGCGGAGGTGCAGCGGTCGCCGGTAGAGGTGCGCCGGCCGTCCATGGAGCTTACGGGTTAGGACTACGAGCGCCAGATGAACTGTGAGAATGACAGAGACATACCCGGGTATTTATAGTACTAGATAAGTTCTATCGATACACACCTCATACCGTTAGTAATTTGATATATCTTCTAACGGTATAAACATAAATTACCAATAAAATAAAAATATTTGTAGAAGGCGAACGGTTCTATTGGCACACTACATATTGCCGATAGGAATTTTTGTACATACTCTGTCGGTATATACATACATTGCCGATAGAATAAGACTAGTTGTAAAAGGTGAACAGTTCTAAGATATTTGCGCTATATTCTAACGGTATAAACATACATTACCAATAGAATAAAACTATTTGAAGACGAACAGTTCTAAGAAATTTCGATATATTCTAACGGTACAAGCATTCATTACCGATAGAATAAAAATATTTGTAGAAGGCGAACGGTTCTATCGGCACACTACATATTGCTGATAAGAATTTTTGTACATATTCTGTTGGTATATACATACATTACTGATAGAATAAGACTAGTTGTAGAAGTCGACCAGTCCTATCGGCGCACAACATTCTCCCGTCAGTACTTATGCATCTCTTCTAACGGCAAATATGTTCATCACCGCTAGAGTAAATCATACTGCTTCTTCTAACGGTAAGTTTCTTACAAACTGATAGGAAAAATACTTCCCATTGGCCTTTTATGACCGAGAGGCACATTTTCTAATGGTTTTCTACTAAATCACTAATAATCGATAGAACATAGGGGTTAGTAGACTGTATTTCTGTACTAGTAACTATTCCCCAGCTAAGCCCTTAAGACACTATGAGAAAACAAAATGCTCTCTCTCGCTACCTTACCGAAATTTTAGAAAAAATCAAGACTTTGAAATCAAAAAAAAAATTTTAGAAGCTTCAAGCTTATTTTTACAGAAATAAAGTTTTCAACAAATAATTTTTAAATAAATTACGTCTTCCTGGCGTAGCCAATTTCTAAAGGTGTCGTCCTACAGTCAAGTTCTCATGCTGCTCTGATTTGGTCGCAGGAGATTGCTCCGGTCGTGAACAGTGGCTCTGGTCAAACCAGGGACCTGATTGCAAGATTCTTTGTTTGCAACTTGGACTGATTTGTAATTTCTAACTTAGAGATAGTTAATTTGCAATCTGATTTCATAGATGGGTATAAACTTATACCTTATACTCATCCAGCAAGAAATTTTGTAAAATCTGGCATGATTTGATGGTTCTTGATATAAACTGATAATAGGGTATTCTAAGGTAATTAAGATCTGAGTTTTTGTCGATTTCGAATTCTGGCCTCTAGGATGAGATTTTAGAATCTGGACATAAGGGGAAATTGTATTAAATAGCATTTGTAAGAGATTTGCTGAAAAAATTCTGAATTTGGAGTTAATCTGAAGATTTCAGCCTTTTTGGGTTTCCAGATATCAAATAAAGGACTAGTCTGCCATACAACTTGGACTGATCTGTGAAAAAGGCTTAAATGAAGAAATCTGGTTGCCAACAATAGTTTATGGAAAATCTAAGTTGTATTGCAAATTAGTCCTTTATTTGATGGGAGAATGGCGGCCCCCGGGCAAATAGCGGCCCCCGGGAACAGGTCACTGGGACCTTTGCCTCCAGGCAAACGGCGGCGCCCTGGGCGAGGTCGTCGAGACCTTTGTCCTCGGGCAAATGGCAGCACCCGGGACCAGGGCGCTGGGGCCCTTATCTCTTGGCAAATGGCAGCGCCCGGGACCAGGTTACTGGGACCTTTGCCCGGCGCCCTGGGCGAGGTCGCCGAGACCTTTGTCCCCGGGCAAATGGCGGCGCCCGGGACCAGGTCACCGGGGCCTTTGCCTCCGGGAAAACGGCGGCGCCTGGGACCAGATCACTGGGCCCTTTGTCTCCAGGCAAATGGCAGTGCCTGGGACCAGGTCACCGGGACCTTTGCCCTCGGGCAAACGGCGGCGCCCTGGGTGAGGTCGCCGAGACCTTTGTCCACGGGCAAATGGCGGCGCCCGGGACTAGGTCACCAGGGCCTTTGCCTCCGGGCAAACGGCAGCGCCCAGGACCAGATCACCGAGCCCTTTGTCTCCGGGCAAATGGCGGTGCCCGGGATTAATTACTGGGAGCAATCAGGTGGAGATTTCCCCAACACTCCCAAACTCTCCTAAACTCTCCCCCTTTGTCATCAAGCACAAAATGGAAGGGTTGACAACTCAAAATCTAGATGCATTTATATCTATGACATTTAATCCATTCTTAATCATTCAAAATCTAGATGCATCTAATAGTTTGATACGAAAAATATCCGCTTGATTCATATTCACCTTTACATGATTGATCTCCAAATCTCTTTTTGCCACAATCAACATACAATGGATATGTCGATGACATTTAATCCATTCTTAATCATCCAAAATCTAGATGCATCTAATAGTTTGATGTGAAAGTATCCGCTAGATGCATGTTTAACATAACATGATTGATCTCTATATTACTTTATACTACAAGATCTCTTATATAGTGATGCGTATGTCAATATACTCTATCCAAGAGTTTTGAATCAATTGTTTACAATCCTTCGGCATTTCTATTATCTCATAAGAGTGGCATATTTTCGAAAGCAATTCTATGATCCAACAATAGTTTTGTTTCATCCATAAAGATTTACCACAACAACCACCGGATGTATTTTTTCGATATGATCTTGTAACCCACATAATCCGAATACAAATAATCAAGAAATTTAAAGTTTGTATTTTTTTTGGATATCAATGATCTATCCTAGGATTGCATTTCAAATATCTAAGGATTCTTTAATGGCAATCAGAAAACATTCCTTAGGAATAATCAAAATCTAGCATATATGCAATCACTAAGTAAGATGACGAGTCAAAATGCGGTAAGGTAAAGCAAAACTACCAATCAAAGATCGATAGAGTTTAGAATTAACCGCTTTTTCAAGTTCGACCATGTCGAGATGTCCATATGTAGCCTTGAGAGTCGTAATAACTTCCATCATATTTCTTCTCGAGGCTCTTGAGCGAAACCTTCACACGCTTAGTTTGACTCATGAACTTTCGTTCTTGAGTTGTTTGATTTGCCATGCAAGGTAGTAACTTGGCTCTTCAATCATTTGCATCTCGATTTCCCTAAGCATCATCTCAAAGAAAAATCTTGATGAAGGGATTCATTAGTGGCACCGAGAGTAATGTCATCAATATACATTTGACACTCAGGAAAATAATGTCTCGATTAATTTTTGATGATGATTGTGTCAACCTTCTCAATTTTATAAATGTTTGATATAACAAAAGATCTGAAGCGATTTTATCAAACTCAATTGGAAACAAAAGTTTCAATTCTCAAAACAATTTCCCTTCTTTTGGCATCAAACACAAAAATCACACAAATGAAAGATATACCAAAATGAAGTCTGATGAAAACAATTTTAGGTCACAAGGTTAGGAGAAAAGCATATGACCTAGCGAAGAGTTCAAATTTCCAAAAAAGAACTTCAAATCTCGAATTCATTTGAATATGCTCCAGAATCATAAAAATCATATTTGCTTTGGATATGCAAAAACAGTCAAAAGCTTTCACAATCCCCATCATAAAATTCATAATGAAATGCAAATATGGGAAATAAGAGTAGATATCTGACCAAAGCAAAGGAAGAAGAGAAAGCAGCTGGAACAATTAAGTAACCATCTAGTTTGCACAGAAGCCAAACAGAGTCTGCTAGGGCTGGACAAAGTCCGGGTTGGGTGGACAGAGTCCGACTTTGGGCGGACAAAGTTCGGACGGTTCAGATAAGCGCCTGAAACTTCTGAAATTTGAGATTTTTGCAAATTTTGCTTCAAAAAATGATTCAAGTTCCAGAATCGATTTGAATATTAAGTAAGGAACTTAGATAGATAGCTTTTAGAAGAATTTGATTTGAAAAAGACCTTGATTTTAGATTCTCAAAAGTGATTTTGGGGTAAAACCGGTAAAACCAAAAGAGATTTTCATGAAAACTTCAATTCTTGATGAAACTTGGGTTTTTCTCAAATCTTTGGACCTGGATGAATTTGAAATACCATTCCAAACCAAGACATGGAAGAAATTCTGGTCCAAATAGACAAATTCACAAAATGCACATTTTGGGTATTTTCGGGATAGTCGTTTTCTGGCGACTTAGGAAATATGATAACTTCAAAACTATAGGTCTTTTGAGAAAACATTCAATACAAACTATCTTTAGGTGAGTGAGTTCTAAGTGTTTTATGTAGAAAGTTTTGGTCAAATCTCAACCCATATTATTTTATGGAAATGAATCGTTTTGGGCCAAAACAAGATCCCGAAGTTTTCAATTTTGTTGAAATTTTGCACTTTAGCTCGAAACTCTTTTGTTTCACTTTCGAAACCTTTGAAAACATATTTGAAATGTATTTTTGAAGGTTTTGTGGTAATTTTGAACTTTTTTTTTAACATTTGGAGCACATTTTCACATTTTAGCTCGAAAAAGACTCTTTTACCAATACAAGTGCATGATTTTGATATATGTACACAATTAGGGTATACAAATATTCAATGACTTTGAGGTTGCTCCCCCTAAATGTGTTAACCAAGTTTTATCATGAATTTTGTGCAAGAGATGGAAATGATCTATTTTTGAAAAACGATAATTCAACAAAAATCAATACAAAAGAGAAGATTATGAACTTCTTTCTTTATGGCCTAAAACAAAGGTTTTGAAATGAATTCAATTTAAGGCCATGTCATGCAAGAGAATGCTATTTGGCATAAGTTTTATTTACTATCATTTTTGAAGTTCTTGCCAAATAGTTTTTTTATCAAACGAATGAGTTCCAAAGATAATCAAAAAGATCCAAATGAACTCCAATCAAGAAACCATCCAAATGAACATCAAAACTCATGAAAAGTTACATAGAGATAAACAACATCAACGGAAACACTTTTTATGAAGATCCAAGATTCAAATGTTTTGGTCATATGGAAGAATTGATAGATTGGCATCCAATTTGATTGAAACTTTCTTAAACACTGCGGCTTCCTTTTAATCATCAAAACATACGCAAACAAGTTCCAAAAATTCCAAAACAAATTTTGGAGATAAATGATGCAATGAGGAACTAGATTTCCTTTTATGATGAAGCCAAGATTTGATCCAACAATAATATATGAAAATGAAAAATGTTGGTCAGATTTAAAGTTTCAGATTTCAGGTTTGAGAAAATCATTTTACACTTATAAAGACACATGAAAATATATGCAAATGACTTCCAATAATTTTGAAATAAATTAGAAATAAAGACCAATCATAGAGGATAAGATATCATATAGGAACTTTCTTCAAATAGCCAACCAATTTAAAGAAATAAAAATGACAAATCAGCCCAAAACCACAAGAAATCTGAATTTTGCAGTTTTCATATTTGATTTGTGAAAATAATCAAGTATTGCTCAAATCAAATCCAATTGAAATGAGAATTTACAGAAATGATTCTCTATGCAACAAATACATTTTCCAAAAAGAATTTTCCAAAAAGGATTTCGCAATCAAGAGTTATGGTCAAAAGATCTTTATGTTAAGCAAGAATGTTGAAAATCGACAAATTTTTGCAAATTGCGTTCAAATTTGATTTTCATAGGATTTTGGACATAAAAGGGCTTACATGAGTTATTCAAATCATTTTGAGCCAAAGCTCACAAATAAAGACCATAGAAATAGCTAAACTCATATTTTAGATATTTAGGATATTTTGGGTCAAAGTGAGTTTTCCGGTGAGATTCAAATACCCATAACTTTCAAATAATAACTCTTTTGAGAAAGTTTTCAATTTCAAACTTCTTCAGAGTAAGAGTATCTAGGAGTTTTGTAAAAGCAGTTTTGGCAAAAACCAATTAGATTTAGAATTGTGTTCGAAAATAATTTTGTTCAAAAACAAGGTACTCGAAGATCTTTTTGAGGCTAGTATTTGATAAAAGAAACTGTTTGATATCATTTTTCATCCAAAGCCTTTAAAAACCTTTTAAATACATTTTTAAGACCATTTTGATAGGAATTGATAATTTTTGGCCTTTTGAATGAAAATTTGACATTTTGACCAATAAGAGTTCATTTTAGAAACTTATCCTTGCAATTTTGAAATATCTCCCATATAGGGGTGCAATAGACAACGGAAGCATTTAAAAATTATTTTCCCTAAAGATGCAACATCATAAGTTTTAAATTTTCATTCTTTTGCATAGTTGGCCATGAAGATTAAAACACTCAAAGAATAAAGGGAAAAAAATGCAACGCAAATATTTTTATGTAATATATCAAAAAGATTGAAGTCATTTTTGGTACCCAAACCATACGAGGCCCTCTAGCCTTGTCGCATACATCCTTTGGTACCCAAATAGCTCTATCTTTTGGTTTTTGAAAACAAAAATGAATAGGTTTTTCAATTAAACCCTTTTTAGAGCAAGAAATCAAAAACGAGTCAAAAGAACCAACTTTAGAAATGTTAGATGCACACTCATGCGAATGTTGCCCTTTTAAGTGACATGAGGAATATGAAGTTCGAGAGGGCTTTTTGAATGAAATGGTATGTGTGTGATGAAGTATACGATGCCTCTTACTAGTTGAGTGTGCATGATTTAATTTTCTATTTTTAAATGAATAGTTATGATCTAAAGGGGGGTTTAACAAGCATAGCACAACTCATATGATATCTAGTGAGGTTTTTGCTCAATCTATTTACTTTACTCCTAAGTTCATCATTTTTTATTTTAGGTATTTGAGATGATTCCGTGTTAACACATGAAATATGATAAGAACAAGACGGCATATCATCACAAGTAGATGAACTAGAAGGCATAGCACTACAATCGCTAGATGAGCTAGGCATATCAAATGAGGAGCGATTAGAACTAACACTATGGCATAAAGCTGAGTCACTAGATGAATCATGGTATGAGTTACTAGAATCAACTGTACAATCATGTGAATTAATAAATGAATCATTAGACATATTATCACATGAAGTACTAGTGTCCACAAAGCTACCATTTGAATCTAACTACGAATCAACAATTGAATTATTGCTAGCATGTGAAGTAGAAGTGTGTGACTCTAAATATCCCTACAGCCTAAACAGCAAAGACCATGAGAACTCACTCCAATGAAAAATAGCAATATTATGTGAGCATCACAATTGACTTACCAGGTGGGTCCACACTAAAGACTCTCACATTCTGCAAGTCTTGTCTATTAGGATTAGCCAAGTGTTTAGATGATAGAGTCCATGGCAAAGGTGGCAAGCAAGCAAGGACTTGTCTAGAGAAAGGTCTTGAGTTGATATCATTCTCTATTAGGACAGCCTATTTCATGCAATATATAGCTTAGCATGTTAACACCAAGGATATGCTCTAACATGAAAGAATTGATAAATTAGGTTGTAACTGGAGCTTCTATAAAGTGCTGTCCTACAATGCTATGTGTAGCAGTAGCACTTATTTATAAAAACTTGCCTCTGTTTCAGTATCTTTGTCACCAAAGATGGATCAATAGGGGAGTCACAAGCAACTCCAACATCTAATACACATGTGGAGCTAATAGCATTCTTGGCAAGCAAAGAATCATAAGAGCTTTTCAACTCTTGATGTTGTACTTTCAAGGATGAGTAATTATTTTTTAAAGTGCAAAAGTTTTGAGTCATATTGCCAAGCAAGTCTTTTAGCTCTACAATCATATCTATAAGATCATTATTAGAGAGGTTAGAATTTGATACCATCGAGTCACATGCCATAGGGCATATAGAATTGTCTTGAGATGAAGACTTTGATTTCGACGCTTTCTTATTTCTGGCTCTCCTTGAGCTCTTCTTGCAAGGTTTCGCCTCTATCTTGCTTAGGCAAACCAAATCATTTACGCCTTTGAGCTCGCTAGAAAGCTCCCAATCCTTCGCAATGAGATCATCATCCTTGATATGTTCGGAGGTGGAACATATGTCCTTTTCCTTGGACATAGCCTCATTTGATATAAGCATGTCAATGAGCACGCTCGGTGAAGTGTTAGAGAGGTCACCGTTTGCAAGAGTAGTTATGAAATCACCGTAGCGACCTTCCGGCAACACCTGAAGCAATTTCCTACAAATGTCTGGATTTGAAATATTAGCGCCAAAGGCTTTGAGCTCATTTGTGAAGTTGATCAAACGATCATACATGGTGGAGAGTGTATCATGCTCTAACATCACAAATGCCTCATAGTGCCGCATTAATAATCGAATCTTAGCATGCTCAAAACTATATGTGCCCACAAATAAAGACTCAAGAGTGATCCAAACATTGTGAGCGGTCGAACAATCACTCACTAATTCGAGCACATCATGGCTAAGTGAACTAAGAAGCACATCTTTAGCCCTTGAGTTTAAGAGGTGAATATTCTTATCCGAAATCACTAAATAAGTCATACCATTTTACACTAACCTCCATAAATTTAAATTCAATGGCTCAAAATAAATACTCATAATAATTTTCCAACGAGCATAATTTGAGCCAACAAAATGAGGGGCAATCAACCCAAAATCCTCTATCAAATTCATCCTTTCTCTCTAGGCTGTAAAGCCAATGAATGAGAGACCTCGCTCTAATACCACGTGTAGGATCAAGGATGCCGACTAGAGGGGGTGAATAGGAGGCTTTTAAAAATTCTTTCCCACTAAACAATTTTTAACAAGATATTTAGGAAATCTAATTCTAGCAAAGGGTTTAACAACTATCTAACAACTAGTTGCATTCAACCATATAGAATATTCAATATAACATGCAACAAGAGTAAATCAAGCAATTGTGCCAAGATGAATACGAATTATACAGGAGAGAGACAATTGACACAATGATTTTTTACTGAGGTCTCGGAGACTCGCCCTGTCTCCCCTACTCCTTGTTAAAGCACTCACGCATGAGCCTCACTTCTATATCTACGAAGGATACTCTACTCGGGTTGCTCTTTCTCCACACGGGATAGGTGAGCACCAAACCTTTCACACTTGTTTGTCGGCCTCTCCAACAAACTTCAACTGGAGAGATCGCGACTCTCCTCCAACACCGTCTAGGCGAAGGCGATCACCAAGAGTAACAAATCGGATGCGCTCACTTGAATGAATCAAGTATTAAAAGCTCAACTGATGCAAATGAATGCCCAACACTCTAGCACTAACTTGCAAATGAAGAATGAAGTGCACTAAGCACTCTTAACCTCTCTCAAATGCTTCACCTCTAATTCACTCAAGATTTTGGCTCAAATCTAGCCTCTAGATACAATAGATCAAATGCAATGAGCTTGGCTAGCTTATACACAGTGTTTTCAACTTCTTGAGCAACCTCAAATGTTGGCTAACACAAAGTATTTATATCCCCTCAAAGAAACTAGCCGTTTGCAACAAATCAAGCCAATTTTGTACATTGTCCGACCAGTGCAAGTCAATATGACCGTTGCAAACGTGTCAGTTACCATTGGGTTGTTTTTGTGAAGGTCGGACAAATGATCTTTTGTCCGGACAAAAAACCCTGACAGATGCATTTGTCTCTGATTACATGTTTCAATTAAGCCTCAATCGATTAATACAGGCCGGACAATGTCCGGCCCGTCTCGAACAAAAACCCCCCGGACAGATATAAAAGTCTCTGGTTACAAAACAAACAAAACTCTCAAGTTTTGTACAGGCTAGACAATGTCGGGCCAACATGGACAATGTCCAGCCTTCCCCGGACAGAAGCCCCGGACAAAACCATTTGTCTCTAGTTTTCTTTTGCACTTGGTAAACAAGTTATGTACTGGCCGAATAATGTCCAGTCACCATGGACAATGTTCGGTCTATGCAAACCAAAAATAGGACTTTACCAAATTTACTCTTAACTCAGATTTAGGGTGATTTGCACATGTAGATTGTTCGTTTGCTCGCGGATAGGTCTGCTGACACTCAGCAACGACCACGACCAATTTAATTTAGGAACTTAAACCACAAGTCGAATATCCGGTCGAAAACAGGTGATCGAGTGGATTTGATCGAGCATACGCAATTGAGCTGAAAACTGGTACGACCAGTTTGAACTCCTACGACCATGACCAAATTCCAAACAAGGATACAACCAATCTGGCAAACACAACCACGACCAAACTCCAAGCAAGGATACGATCAGAATGTGCAAATACGACCACGACCAGCTCTAGTAATGAAACAGGTTGCTTTAGCTGGCGACCACGACTAAGTACATTTTACAAAACATTATCTTTAATGCAAACAAACTACACTTAGATTTTCTAGCAATGCAAGAGGTGATTAAGCACTAGTGCAAGATAATATAAATGCATTTGAGCTTCCACACTAGATAGACTCAAACTACTAGTTTTCGACCCCTCTTAATAGTACAGTCGAACTAGTAAAAAGAGTCCTATCAAACTAGTCTATCTCCAAACACGGAGACTGATAAAATCCTAAGAAAACAATCTTTAATGTTGAATCTTACCTTCGGTGAAACTCAACCTTGTGAAGCTTGACCCCTTGAAGCTTGTCCTCACAAAGCTTGACCTCACTAAGTTTGACTTCGCTCAAGATGACTTATATCGGCATCAACCTCCATACGCACTTGCTTGCTTTCATCTCGCAATACATCTTGAGACTACAACACATACACTCAATGCACAACGTTAGTCTCATATTTTGATTGTCATTAATCACCAGAGAAATTACTCCACAAAGGAGTTAACTTAACAATTTCTCTTTTCAGTGAAATGACAAAACCATTTTCCACAAACAACAAATGAGTATGAGACGAAACATACAATCATATAGATTCGTATATGATAAGAAATGAATACACAATCTATACTACTCATGTCATGATAGCAATCAGCACAGATGACTAATATGATGAGCTCCCCCTCAACATATGTATCGATATCAAAACCACACCAAAGGAGTCATCAATTTTAGGATTTAACACATGACATTTCGATTGACAATTTGCACAAGCTTGATGCAACCACAGAGCTACCCTTCAACATATGCATCGATATTAAACCACAACAAGGAGTCATCGACTTCTAGGGTTTAACAAATAACAATTCAATGTACTTGTGCTAAACCAGGATTTATACAAGTTGTCATTTAATCATCAGAGCTGTCATTACCCAAATTAATATTAATCATCAAGGGTTTATCCAAATCGTCATTAATCATCAAAACCTAGATCGAACACAAGTGAAGCAGTACAATGGAATATAGTGATGAACAAGGGGAATCAACCCCCCTCAACTTGGTTTAAGTAAGAAAGCTACTAAGGCTGAGAAAAGCAAGAGGAAGTTAAGCCAAAAGAAAAAAAAAGAAAAAGGATCGATCATTAAGAGAGGTAACGGTTCTTGAGTCTCAATGACCAAAACCTAAAACCACACAACCATTCTCTTCTGCTCTTTCTAATGCTGCTCGACAATAGCAATGAGCAGGATTTTCAAATGGCCAACCCAAAAAGGGAAAAATGGTCGAAGCCAATAGCGATGACCAGAAGAACAAGTGGTGTATCTTGTATAAAGTGTCAGACACAACTTAAAACATCGACACATTAATGTGATCACCAGGAGCTCCACAACTTATACCTCCAAGCACCAATTCAAAGCAATGTGGCACAATGTAAATGCCACTGAGTGTTTCCCAACCACTACTACAGAAATGCAGTCTACCAACCCCTATTTTCTAACAGTTTTATGCAATCTAGAAGAAAACGGTTAGTGTACATGGTGCGTAGTGGTGAAGGACATTTGTACTAACTGTTGGGTTGTGAGAAACCGTTAGTAAAAATCACATGATTTATTTTAATGGTTCTTAATATATTAACCATTAGAAACAACATACTTATACTAATGGTTATATTTTTGGAACCATTAAAATAGATTTGATTTTATTATAACAGTTCTTAATATAATAACCGTTGTTAGAAGAAAAACATACTTATACTAACGGTTATATTTTTTGAACCGTTAGAATAGATTTGATTTTATTCTAACGGTTCTTAATATATTAACCATTAGAAGAAACATACTTATACTAACGGTTATATTTTTGGAATCGTCAGAATATATTTGATTTTATTCTAACGGTTCTTAATATAATAACCATTAGAAGAAACCACATGATTTAATAAATACCGTCGCCGTTGTCTCCTGTCTCTCTCTTCCTTCTTCTCAGCTGAGCCGCCTCTCACCTTCTCAACCTGCCACTGCTCTTCGCCAACCAAATCCACCAATAGTCGTCGCTCCTATAAATCCTTGCCGCTGATTGCCTCCTACATCGCACCTGTACCACCGCCATCAGATTTTCTTAGATCTGTCTCTCCCGTCATGCTTCTTGCCTTCGTTTTCCACCGCCACAGCTCGCGCCATCGCTTGTTCCTCTCCTCTCCCTCTCTCAGCGCACCTCACTACCGGCGTGACAACGGCCGGTGAGCCGCCGCCTCCTCTCTCTCGCTCTCTCTACTCTCTTCTCCAACCCTCCAAACCCTATATCTAGGCCATTGATGGCTTAGATTGCACAGCCGCTGTGTTTGATATGAGCGTCTGGTGAGCTCAAGCCCTAGATCCACACTGTCGACAACCTCTAAAGCCGCGACAACCTCGGTCTCCTCCACTCGACTTCGGTTTCCTCGTCCTCAACAAATGCTACATCAACTGCCTCCTTCGTCGTCAACCCACACTACATCGACTACAATCACAACAACTTTAACTGTATTTCTCCCCCTCTGCACCGACAACAACTTGACAATGATCTCTTTCTCAAAATCTCTCATCTATCCCTCCTCTGTTCAATGTCTTCCTGAAATGTGTGTATGTAAGAGATTTTGAGATGCTTGGATGTGAATGAAAGAACAAGGAATTGATTTTCTTGAAGAATTAAATTCTGCTTTTGTGATGAACAAGAAGGTCCAAACCAATTGAGTCTCAGTTTGCTTTCCTGTTTTAATTCCCTTTACAATTTGGTTCTATTTTCCTTGCTTCAATGGGATCTGAAAACACTCAAATAAGTTAAGCTATTCTAACGGTTCACTAAAAAGAACTGTTAGAATATTGTAAACTATTCTAGCGGTTATTAATTAATAACTGTTAGAATATAGTAAGCTATTCTAACGGTTTACTAATAAGAACCATTAGAATATAGTTGTTCTACTGACGGTTTTGAACTGTTAGAGTAGTGCCAGGCTTCTTCTATCGTGCTTCACTAGCGGTTGGAGAACCATTAGTATAGGTATTTTGGAACTGTTAGTATTCAGTATTTTTGTAGTAGCGAACAGAACCGCAGTTTCCAAAATAGTCATAGACTTCTCTTACCTTTGGAAAGAACAACTATCCAAGGAATTTGTCGCGATCACACAAATATCCTCTGGTCCTTACTCCCACTATTGGTAATTGCAAAGTCGGCAGAGCACTTGTAGATGGGGGCAATGCACTCGATATTCTATTTTATAATGCTCTTGATGCCATGCAAATCTCTCTGTCTAAGGTCCAATCAATCAGGAATCCATTTCATTGTGTAATTCCAGGATATTTGGCCAAGCCTATTATAAACCCCATGTGATTGTCTAATATTAAGTGATGTGTGTTTTGACAATATTTTGAATTGTTTATGATACATCTTCTTGTGTTTGTTTATGTTGTCATTATGTGTGAACAATGCTATGCGATGGGTTTGCTTGTTTTTGGTGCATGTTGTTGCTTCTAGGCCCTTAATCTTGATTTTGATGATAAATGATAACAAGTATCTTGGACTAATCTATTTACTTTGAGTATAATCAATAAGATTAGGTAAAAAGAAGAAACATCAAATGGGAGTCGCAAGACAGAAGCCGCAAAGACCTAAGAGCCATTTCCGCAAAGTTGCAGCGTCGCTCGAGGTTATAGTTCAAGGTCACGAGCCAAGGTCGCAAGCGCAAGGTCGCAGTGTCGCCCAGGTCTGCAGGTTGCGAGCCAAGGTCGCCCGAGGTCGCGAGCTAAGGTCGCAAGCAAAAGGGCGCAGTGTCGCCCGGATCTGCAGGTCGCAAGCCAAAGGGCGTAGTGTTGCCCGGATCTGCAGGTCGCGAGCCAAGGTAACAAAGACCTAAGGTAAGTGCTTGTTTATTGTACTGGTCTCAGTGTTTGGAGTATTGACCGGTTTTATTGAAACTCTTTTTAGTTTTCAACTGTAATATTAAGAGGGGTTGCGAAATCTCTTTTAGTTCCAGCAAAATCTGAGAAACTCTTAGGTCATTTGTTGCATTCGCATTCATTCATATTCTTGGTCAAAATTTGAGAAAGAAAATATAGATTTCAAAGAAGAACTGGAACTGGTCTTTTTAGCACTGTTCATTCAACTAGAGGTCACTCGAGCACTGTTCATTCGACCATATACTGTTTTTCGACCAGAGGTCACTCCAATACTGTTCATTTGACCAGACACTATTCATATGACCAGTAACACTGTTCATTCGACCAGACATTCAAACGGCTATTTACTAGCCGTTAGAAGTCGAAGCTGGCTATTAGCTATACTGCTTTCTTTCTTTTCGACCACAACGGCTAGTTGAGAGGTTGGACTATAAATATAGGTATTTTGAGCAGTATTCTCATCCATCTCAAGCCATATTCTCATATACACCTTCAAGCATCATCTCTCTACTCTTTTCAGCAGTTTTTATAAGAAGTTTTTAAAACACTTTTGAGCAGATTTTAGCTACTATTTTTGAGCAGTTTTTAAAACACTTTTGAGCAGATTTTCGCTACTATTTTTGAGTAGCTTTTAAAACACTTTTGAGTAGATTTTCTCTACTATTTTTGAGCAGTTTTTAAAACACTTTTGAGCAGATTTTCGCTACTGTGTTTAAGCAGTTTTTAAAACCATTTTTAGCAGCTTCTGTTCACATTTTCGAGTAGTTTTATAAACAAATTTTGATCAGTGTTTATAAACATTTTTTGTGAGCAATTTTTTTAAAGAACCAAGAGATATATTTTTGATATACACTTGAGCCCAAGTGCTAAAATCTTGATCTTTTGATCAAGTATCATCAATTGTGATTGAGAGAGATCTTCTGAGAGTATTCATTTGCATCATTTGCATCCTTAGAAGTTTCTCGGTATTTGTTGGGGATCAAGAGAAGATCTCGCTACTTGTTACTCTTGGTGATTTCCTTCACCTAGACGGTTTGGTGGAGTGGCCGTTGATCCCTCCATTGACAAAGTTTGTCGGAGAGGCTCGGTGTGTTTGTCAGAGGTTTGGTGCTCACCTTTCTGGAGTGGAGAAGGAGCAATCCTAGTGGATAATATCCTTTGTTGATAATATTCTTTGTAGATATTGAAGCAAGACTCATTCATTTGAGTACTTCAACGAGGAGTAGGGGAGACTAGGCGAGTCTCTGAGATCTCTGGATACATCGTTGTGTTTGTTTCTCTTTCTCTCATTCTTTTGAGCAATCTTAATTGTTGAATTAATTCATTTTTTATTTGCACTTAGTTTATTTAAGCTTTAATCATGCAAAAGTTGTTTTATTTGAAAAGATTTTAAAGCCTCCTATTCACCCCCCTCTAGTCGACATCCTCGATCCTACACATGGTATCAGAGCGTGGTCTCTATTTTGAGTAGGCTTCACTGCCTAGAGAGAGGATGGCTTCAAATGAGCATTTTCATCTTGGTCACATCGGGTGTGCGCCTATCTTTGACGGGACTAACTATCCCTATTGGAAAGTGCGCATGACGGTTTTTCTAAAGGCTATGGGGCTTGAGGTTTGGGACATTGTTAAGATTGAGTTTACTCCTTCGGTTGATCTGGAAAATCACTCCGATGATGTTAGGAGAAAACTCCACTTAAATGCTCGTGACAAAAATACTCTCTTTGCTGGCTTGTCCCTAAATGAGTTCAACCGCATGAGCAACCTTACCATCGCTCACAAAGTTGGAGCACGCTCGAGGAGATATATGAGGGCACCACTAGGGTCAAGGAGGCAAAATTGTTAATGGTTAGGCAAAGATATGAGACATTCACCATGTCACCAACTGAGTCCGTGGATTCCATGTTCACTCGGTTGAACAACATTGTGAATGAGCTCAAAGGACTCGGAGTTGTTTTTACTAGCATTGAAATTGTAAGAAAAATGCTTAGGGCTCTTCTGGAGAGTTTTGACACTTTTGTGACAGTCCTCACCAACTCCGACTTATCATCCACCACACCTACCGATCTCTATGGGAACTCATCACCCATGAGATGCATCGCAAGGAGAAGAAGGAGGCGGCCGAATCATCAGATACGAAAAACAAGAACTTGGCATTCAAAGCCAACTCCAAAAGTGATTCAAACGATGGCTCCTCTGATGAGGATCTAGCCCTTCTTGTAAAGGACACAGAAAAGCTTCTTCGCAAGTTGCACAAGAGGGAGTTAACATCAACACAAGACCAAAGGGGTCAAAGCAAACAAACTTCAAGGACATCATATGCTATGAATGTCATGAAAAGGGACATATAGCTTCAAGATACCCAAATAAGAACAAGCCTTGGGATAAGAAGAAGAAAGATCCTAAGAAGAAGAAATTCTTCAAAAACAATGGAGGAAACCAAGAAGCATGCTTCGGAGAATGGATGTCCGGCAGAGAGAGCTCCGATTCTGACTCCGATGATGAAGGGGGTTGTTCCAAGAAGTTAGCCAGATTAGCTCTTGGCAACAAATAACACATCGACAAGTTCATCTTTTTGCCTTATGGCTAAAGGTGATGAGAAGGTACACTCTCTTGACCCTTTATATGATGAACTAGTTGAAATGATTCGTGAATTAAATGATGCTTTTGGAATCACAAAGAAGAAGTATAGAGCACTTAAAGAAGAGCACTTTTGTTTACTTGCTCTTTACTCCGATTTAAAAGAATCTTATGAAGGTCTACTCATCAAGGATCTCACTAACTCACCAACTAAGGTAGATGTAGCTGTTTCTTGTGACTTAGTTGATGATATACCAAATGTAGTCTCTAAAATTGATATGTCAACTAGTTGCAATGATTTAATTGATATGCCATATTCATCTAGCTCTAATAATAAAGATTTGCAATGCCATGAAATAATCTTAAATGAAAACAATGAACTAAAGGCTCAAATCAAGAAACTTAGTAAAGGTTTAAAAAATTGTTACAAAGGGAAAGCATCTCTTGGTCTTCTTCTTAGTGAGCAGAAATGCTCATTTTGAAAAGGACTTGGATACTTTCCAAAGAAAGAAAATAAACCAAACACAAAAACTATTTTTGTAAAAGCATGCAACAAATTTTGTTATACATGTCATGAAATTGGTTATTCACATGATACTTGTCCTTTAATGACTTCAACTCATTTTGATGCATGCTACATGCTTAAGAGGTCAAAGAAAGGATATGTGATAGCAAAGTTTGTTGGAGCACCCATGCTAAATAAAAAGAAGAAATCTATTTGCGTGTCCAAAACTTTGATCTCTAACATCGAAGGACCCAAAAGGGTTTGGGCACCTAAACAGACTTGATTCTTTTGTTTTTGTAGGTGAACTACAAGACCGGTGGAAAACATTGGGTGCTAGATAGTGGATGCTCCGAACACATGACCGGTGACAAAAAGTTGTTCACCTCATTGGAAGATAACTCAAGTGAAAACCAAAAGATCACCTTTGGCGACAATCATCAAAGAAATGTGGTAGGCTTGGGTAAAATTTCTATATCTCATGATCTTTCAATTTCAAATGTTTTACTTGTTGAATCATTGAATTTTAATTTGTTATCCGTTGCACAAATTTGTGATCTTGGATTTTGTTGCATATTTTCTCCTAAAAATGTTTTAGTTGAAAGTTTAAAAAACAACTCTTTGATCTTCAAAGGTTTTTGTTTTGCAAATCTCTATCTTGTTGATTTCAACTCAAAAGATGCATCTCTTTCAACATGTCTCGTTTCTCAAACATTGAAGGGTTGGATTTGGTATAAAAGACTTGCACATGTTGGAATGCATCAACTTAAAAGGCTTTTAAAACATGATTTGGTAGTTGGCTTGAAGGATGTGAATTTTGAAAAGGATAAACCTTGTAGCGCTTGTCAAGAGGGCAAGCAAGTAGTTACTTCACATCCAACCAAGCGCATTCTTTCAACTTGCAAACCGTTGGAACTTTTGCATATGATTTTGTTCGGCCCTGCTGAACATCAAAGTATTGGAGGAAATAGTTTTGCTATGCTATTGTTGATGATTTCTCCAGACTTACTTGGGTCTTTTTCTTGGCCCACAAATCTGAAACCCCATCTTGTTTTAAAAGATTTGCAAAGAGAGCTGAAAAGGATTTGAACTCTCCATCAAGAAAATCCGTAGTGATCATGGTGGAGAATTTCAAAATTCTGATTTTATTGATTTTTGTGATGAGTTTGGAATCAAACATGAATTCTTTGTGCCCTACACACCTCAAAAAAATGGTGTTGTAGAACGGAAGAATCGAACATTGATTGAAATGGTTAAAACAATGCTCAATGAGTACAAGAGGCCTACCCAATTTTGGGCAGAGGCAGTTTACACAGCATGTTATGCCATCAATCATCTTTATACCCATCCGCTTTTGAACAAAACTCCTTATGAACTGATTATAGGGAGAAAACCAAATATTTCATATTTTCGAGTCTTTGGTTGAAAATGTTATATTCTTAAAAAGCTCATGCATCTTGGAAAATTTCAAAGACGAGTTGACGAGAGTTTTCTAGTTGGCTATTCATCCACTAATAAAGCTTATCAGGTTTTCAACACTACAACAGAATGCATTGAAGAATCATGCAATGTAGAATTTGATGAATCTAACGGCTCTCAAGGAGAGCATGAGGATTTTGATGATGTAGGCAACAGTGGCTTGAGGGAAGCTATGAAGGAGATGACCATTGGTGATATCAAACCCAGAAATGAAGAACAAAAGTCACTTGGTTGAAAGGATAAATCACCCGTGACCACTCAGGCTGATGTCGAACATGGACCTGCGACCACAAATACTAATGCTGCTCAACCTGCAACCACCCACAACAATGCTGGTCGAGAAGACCTTGAACCAGAGACTAAACAGAATGATGATCAAGCATCACAGAAAGCGCGACTTCATCAAACGTTCACCAAAGATCACCCCCTGAATCAAATCTTGGGTGATGTTAGTAAGGGTGTTCAAACTCGATCTCGTATTGTTTCTTTTTGTGAACACTATTCTTTTGTTTCTTCCTTAGAACCTAAACTTGTAGATGAAGCACTTAGTGATCCAAATTGGGTAAATGCCATGCATGAAGAACTAAATAATTTCACTAGAAACAAAGTTTGGACATTAGTAGAAAGACCTAAGGATCATAATGTGATTCGAACTAAATGGGTCTTTAGGAATAAACAAGATGAAAATGGAGTAGTAGTACGAAACAAAGCACATCTTGTTGCACAAGGATATTCACAAGTTGAAGGATTGGATTTTGGTGAAACTTTTGCACCCGTAGAAAGATTAGAAGCTATTCACATTCTTCTTGCATTTGCATCAAAGTTTAACATCAAGTTATTTCAAATGGATGTGAAAAGTGCATTTTTAAATGGAGAAATATCTGAATTAGTGTTTGTGGAACAACCTCCCAATTTTGAAGATTCAAATTTTCCAAATCATGTATACAAGCTCTCTAAGGCTTTTTATGAACTTAAACAAGCTCCTCGAGCTTGGAATGAACGTCTTAGAGACTATCTCATTTCAAAAGGTTTTAAAATTGGGAAGGTGGACACAACCTTATTTACAAAAGTAGTTGAGAAAGATCTTTTTGTGTGTCAAATATACGTTGATGATATCATATTTGGGTCCACTAATGAAACCTTTGTCATGAGTTTGGAGAAATGATGTCTAGAGAATTTGAGATGTCGATGATTGGAGAGCTAAGCTTCTTCCTTGGACTTCAAGTCAAGCAACTCAAGAATAGAACGTTCGTGACTCAAAACCAAGTATGTGAAGGACTTACTCAAGCGCTTTGAGATGAAAGATGCTAAGCCATCAAAACTCCCATGGCCACTAATGGACATCTTGATATGGACAACGACGGAAAAGTGGTTGATTCTAAACCTTATCGATCTATGATTGTAGCTTACTCTATCTTACCGCATCTAGGACAGACATCATGTTTAGTGTTTGCTTATGTTCAAGATTTCAATCGTCTCCTAAGGAATGTCATTTGATTGCTCTTAAAAGAATCCTTAGGTACTTAAATACTATCCAAATATAGGACATTGGTACCCTAAAGATGCAAATTTTGAATTAATTGGTTACTCATATTCCAATTATGTGCGTTGCAAAATTGATCGAAAAAACACATCTGGTAGTTGTCAAATTTTGGGGAGATTACTAGTCTCTTGGTCATCTAAGAAACAAAATTATGTAGCTCTCTCCATCGCCGAAGCAGAATATGTTTCAGAGGGAAGTTGTTGTGCTCAAATTTTATGGATGAAGCAAACCCTTTTGGATTATGGAATTTCATTTGAAAAAGTGCTACTCTTGTGTGATAATGAAAGTGCCATAAAAATTGCAAACAATCCAGTTCAACATTCTAGAACAAAGCATATTGATATTAGGCACCATTTTATAAGAGATTATGTGGCAAAAGGGGACATAGATGTGAATTATATAAGAACTAACTTGCAGCTAGCAGACATCTTCACCAAACCTTTAGATGAGACTAGATTTTGCTTTCTTAGAAGTGAATTAAATATTATTGATATATCAAATACAAGTTAAATGTCTGCTTTGCTGTCCTCCCACCTTTTTGTGCTTGATGTCAAAGGGGGAGAGATTGGGGAGAGATTTTTATATGACATTATTGATAGTTTATATGCTTATTGTTTATTCATTGTGAACTCTTAAATGACTCATATGTGTATTTATATATGCATGCATTAAGGGGGAGTTCTTGTATATCTAATGTCTATGCATACACTTAGGGAGAGTCATTAAACACTTGTTGTCATCAATCATCAAAAAGAGGGAGATTGTTGCTTCTAGGCACTTAATCTTGATTTTGATGATAAATGATAACAAGTGTCTTGGATTAATCTATTTGCTTTGAGTATAATCAATAAGATTAGGTAAAAAGAAGAAACATTAAATGGGAGTCGCAAGACGGAAGCCGCAAAGACCTAAGAGTCATTTCCGCAAAGTTGCAGTGTCGCTCGAGGTCACAGTCCAAGGTCATGAGCCAAGGTCGCAAGCGCAAGGTCGCAGTGTCACCCGAATTTGTAGGTCGCGAGCCAAGGTCGCCCGAGGTCGCGAGCTAAGGTCACAAGTGCAAGGTCGCAGTGTTGCCCAGATCTGCAGGTCGCGAGCCAAGGTCGCCCGAGGTCGATAGCCAAGGTCGCAAGCGCAAGGTCGCCAAAAAGAAACATCAAAGACCTAAGGTAAGTGCTTGTTTATTGTATCAGTCTCGGTGTTTGGAGTATTGACTGATTTTATAGAAACTCTTTTTAGTTTTTAACCGTACTATTAAGAGGGGTTGCGAAATCTCTTTTAGTTCCGGCAAAAACTGAGAAACTCTTAGGTCATTTGTTGCATTCGCATTCATTCATATTCTTGGTTGAAATCTGAGAAAGAAAATGTAGATTTCAAAGAGGAACTAGAACTAGTCTTTTAATAACTGTTCATTCGACCAGAGGTCACTCGAGCACTGTTCATTTGACCAAATACTATTCATTCAACCAGAGGTCACTCAAGTACTGTTCATTTGACCAGACACTGTTCATACAACCAGTAACACTGCTCATTCGACCAGACATTCCAACGGCTATTTACTAGCTGTTAGAGGTCGAAGCTGGCTGTTAACTGTACTGATTTCTTTCCTTATCGACCACAACGACTAGCTGAGAGGTTGGGCTATAAATATAGGTCTTTTGAGCAATATTCTCATCCATCTCAAGCCATATTCTCATATACACCTTCAAGCATCATCTCTCTACTCTTTTGAGCAGTTTTTAGAAGAAGTTTTTAAAATACTTTTGAGCAGATTTTAGCTACTATTTTTGAGCAGTTTTAAAATACTTTTGATCAGATTTTCGCTACTGTTTTTGAGCAGTTTTTAAAACATTTTTGAACAGATTTTCTCTACTGTTTTTTAGCAGTTTTTAAAACCATTTTTGAGCAGTTTCTATTCACATTTTTGAGCAATTTTATAAACAAATGTTGATCAGTGTTTATAAATATTTTTTTGAGCAGTTTTTTTAAAAAACCAAGAGATATATTTTTGATATACACTTGAGCCCAAGTGCTAAAATCTTGATCCTTTAATCAAATATCATTCCTTGTGATTGAGAGAGATCTTCTGAGAGCAATCATTTGCATCCTTAGAAGTTTCTCGGTATTTATCAGGGATCAAGAGAAGATCTCGCAACTTGTTACTCTTGATGATCGCCTTCACCTAGACGGTTTTGTGGCGTGGTCGTTGATCTCTCCATTGACAAATTTTGTCAGAGAGGCTCGGTATGTTTGTGAGAGGTTTGGTGCTCACTTTTTCAGAGTGGAAAAGGAGCAACCCTAGTGGATAATATCCTTTGTGGATATTAAAGCAAGACTCATTCATTTGAGTGCTTCAACGAGGAGTAAGGGAGACCAGGTGAGTCTCCGAGACCTTGAGATACATCGTTGTGTTTGTTTCTCTTTCTCTCATTCTTTTGAGCAATCTAAATTGTTGAATTAATTCAGTTTTTATTTGCACTTAGTTTATTTAAGCTTTAATCTTGCAAAAGTTGTTTTATTTGAAAAAATTTTAAAGCCTCCTATTCACCCCCTCTAGTTGGCATCCTCGATCCTACACATATTGCAGGTATACCAGAGTTATAGTTCGCTTGCGGCAAGAATGAGCCATAGGAGTAGTGCTCAGAGAGGAGCCGGAGACTCAATTGGTCTGAGAGATGCCAGAGGTACTAAAGACTTGCAAAAAATGCTAAACATGACTAATCCAATACTCAAATGTGGCATTGCACCAAGATTGCTAAAGTAGCTCGAGCCGGTCGAAGTGTGGAGGTTGCCTGTTGGGGTCTGGAATGGGAGAGACTTCCTGGCATGTGTGAGCTATTCAACATCAAGGTGGACACGTGGTGGCATTGTGGTAAACACAAGTGGTGTTCATGATGCCCGTGGAATCTCCAAGATGGTCTATGGACTCCGTGTGGAAGGTTATGCAAAAGATTATGTTTGCGAACTAATTTTGCATTGATCTATACTTTTTTTCAGAAATGTGTAAAAATAAAAGTTGTAGAGCTCAAAGTTATCTTTCCAATAGATTCAAGAACGTCTAAATCTGAGTTTGGATGATGAAGTTATGACTATATTAAGTGTCTACTATCAGCAAATGTTGTAATTCCAAAAATTGTAAATCCAAAAATTATAAAAAGGATTGATTGAGAGTTGGGCCAAATTGGGCTTCAGCACTGTCGACGATTGGGACTCTGGTCCTTAGTTGATCTTACATAAATTTAGATGATGAAGTGTGAAGCCAATCTAAGGTGAAACTTAAGTAAATCAGGGTATTTATGTCTAAGGAAGAAAGAAATTTATACAGGTTCGGGCACTCTAATGATGAGTAACAGCCCTACTCCTATTGGTATTAGACTAAGAATATCAAGGTTTACAAGGGGAGAATAAGAGAAGTTCTTGGATAAACTAAAAACAATATCCTATTCTTGGTTACATAGTGTATAGTAGTCTACTGTTTCTATCTCTTAGGTCTTGTGTCCTTACTAACATAAGATCAGATGATCCTTTCTCTCCCGGTGATCCCTTTTTATAGCTCGCAGTAGTCATCGGTTACGGGATTGAAGGGTCGCTGGAAGGAAAATGTTCGCCAGCCATAATATGCAATTATGCCTGTTTGTAATTGCGCCTTTATCTTCTTAACAGTTACTAGAAATTAATTAAGGAGGCTGAAGATATCCATGTAGTGGTCGAACAGGCTTCATTACCTGATATGTTCGAATAAGTCTACCCATATCACCATTGGATGTTTTGACTCCTCAATCACTTAGGTCGTGTATTAACTACGACTAGGTATAGTTATTCACTCACTCTCCACGACCTGGGAAACCTCGGGAAGATGTCTCTGTAACCAGTGTATTCATGGGTACATGAGACCATGAACTCTTCAACCTTAGTTTTGTGGGTGTCTCGAGACTACGGAGCCCGCGACAATATAGGCCGAGACCATACAATAGGTTATGTCCAGAATATCTTAGACTATCCTATTGTCTCCCTCTTAGGTCTCTAAGACCTCAGAGAGGTATGTAAATAATTTAAATCTCATTCTATAAGCCTTGCAATTATAGAATGGCGAAGGTGATTAACTTGGGTTATAATCCTCGTCAGCTAGCCCCCAAATTTGAAATAACAAGTTATATACCTTGTCGTTTCAAATTCTAAATCTTTTAATCTAATTATATACCGGTTCACTTCCCAAGAAGAACTTTGGGTGTGGTTGCCAGGCCATTATGAAGCCTTTTTTTGTAATTCGAGGTTAAAATTTATAAGGTGTCTTTTAAGAACTCGAGGCTGTGGATATGAACCGTCGCTTCTAAATTCTATAAATACCTAACCTTTGTGTTCTAAAATCTCCAAGCTTTCGCTGATAAGTCTTAGAACCTTTTTCCATCTTCTAACTTTTCTTCTTCTTTGTTCCTATTCCAATGGCAAGCCAAAGCTCCAAACAACCCATTGAAAGTAAAGAAGAGGAATTAGTAATAGAAAATAGTGTTGAACACGCATTCCAAAAGGTAATTCTCTTTTGAAGAATCTACATAAACCTTTTTTGAAGAACGACTTCCAAAGTAATATATTTTGGTTTTTTTCAGTCACTCGAAGATCGATCAACTTCCAAGAAGCGAATTGGTGACGATATAGGATCATCTAGTGGATCCTCATCAAAAAAACTGATGAGGTCCAATGTGTTAGCTGCCACTGCATATCAGGCTGCAGTGTCTTTTTTACCATATCCTTCTGAATCTTCACTTGCTTCTCCTCACTTGTGGTAAGATTATCTATCAAGCTAAGTTTTAGTTACTTAGTTTTTGAATGACTTAATATGAATTGAATGTGTAGGCAAAGTGATACTATTTTGGCTCCAAACACTTCAATGGTCCAATCAGCATCTGCCTCCAAGGTAAGTATTTTTTACCTTTTTGAATCTTTCTGTATGCGACCTGAACTGATCCCATGATCATATAGGAGGACAATTCTTTGTGGGTCCTCAGCGAACAGCTTGCTGAGATCCAATTTCTCCTGAAGGAAAAGACTGTTTTATGCAAGATTCTCAAGGAAGAGAACGAGGAGATTGAGGAGCAGTATATCCGGCGAGGACTCGACCTCGACTCTATGTTCAAGGTCGTTGATCGCATAAAGGCAAATTGACAGGGCTTGTGAGGCCACAAGGCTTGCTCGTTTGGAGAGAGACCTTGCACGAGAGGAGAAGGACGCCTCCAATGCCATTATCGCAAGCTATGGTCTCACAATACAGAATGCCCTTGAAAAACTAAGGTCGACAGTTGCGGACTCACTCGGCGGGGATGTTACTAATCCTAAAAAGGATGATTTATCCCTTGAGGAGTCTTGTATTTTTCTTTCGGATCAGGCTGACTCGTTAGTCGCCAGTATCCCTTTTTTATGTAGGGATTGTAAAAAACAATAATAAAGTTATTTCCTTTCCATCAAAGGTTTTTGGACAAGTTAAAAATATGATCACGCATAATTTGTAATCACTTATTAATATCCAATTTTATCTCTACTATCAAAGATGATCTCATGTAATAAATATTTCTATGAGCAAGAAATAATTGCAGGTAAATGAATATCTCTGTGAGCAAAAAATGAATGGAGGTAAATGCCTTCTGCAACCATAACATTCATAGGTAAAAAGTATTTTGAGACTGTGGTCTCTGCGACTTCAAAAAATTGAAGCCAAAAATTCTTTATGGTTTGGGTATGATACGAGTAACTAATAGACGTCTAGCCCCCGAATCTGAAATGAAATGGCCTTTCGGACCTCAAAAAAGGTGCCCTTATTGTTTCAGATTTCAACAGGTCCCAAAGAAAAACTTTGGGTGCACCCGTCAGACCCATCATGGAAAACATTAAATGAGAGGGTTTTGTGTAGTGATTGAAAGGCAACGTACAGACCGAGGGGCTTCAAAAACCCTCTGCTTGGGAATCGCCTCCTCTTCAAGTAGCCTCAAGAAACCCTCAAAAACCCTTCTTTTCCAAGTTCATCTGAGATTGTGAATAGATGGCATCCTGGAATCAATCCATTCACTACGACATGGAAAACTTGGATATCCTAGAGAAAGAAGAGATCCTGTCATCGAGGTCATTGATCTCATGTCGACCCACTGGGAAGGAAGAAACACGAGTCATCAAGGAGAACGAACTGGTGATCTTTGAAGATTTCTTACGCTGTAGATTTCACCTTCCTGAAAGCGAATTCTTTCTTAGCATCCTCAACCATTTTGGGTTGGAATTGGTAAATCTGCATCCCAACTATATGTTGAGTTTAGCCATTTTCCAGCATCTGTGGGAAGCTTTTGTTGGAGTTCTGCCCAGCATTTCTCTTTTCCACCGATTTTATTTCTTGGTATGGTCAAAGAGTGCAAATGTTGCTGGATGTGTTTACTTTTGCCTCAGAGAGGAGAAATACTATCCAGTTGTCCCTCTCCGCGACGCCATCCATGGATGGAACCAATGATGGTTCTATTGCTTAGCTCCTGAAGAGAGCCATCTCTGGTTTGAAATCGTCGGCTAGAGAAAAGCAATGAAAAGGACTCTGCCCCTGAACTGAATGAGGTATTGCAAAGGCAAGCCCAGGCTATTCTCCATCTAGCGCGTGAGGGATAAACTGCACGGGATGTGATTCAGGATTTCATAAAGAACCGAATCAGTCCACTAAAGAAAAGGGTACATCCTGTCTGAGAGGTGCGCTCTATGCAAGATGGAACCTTGAATTACAATCAATGTAATGCTCCCTCTTGTAAATTTGAATATTATCTTCAATCTGTTTGCAAGCTTATTGTGTTTCCCAAACAAGTTTACCTACTTTTGAGGTCGAGAGGAGAACTGATGCTCTCTTGAAATTATATAATCCGACCACCGAAGGTGAGATGAACTTGCCGTGACCGTAGAGCATGGTTGGCAGTAATGACAGTTTACTACAAGAGCATCGAAAGGTAAACATCTTTCAGAAAATCTGGTATATGTTATATGTTTGAACAACAATAATCTAATAAAATCATTCCGATTTGTGCAGTTGCTCATGGGCCAAGTAATTGGGATGAAGCAAACTGGCGATGATGCTAGGACTTCGGGGGGTCCTGCATCTAAGAAGTTAAAGAAAACTCCAAAGGCCAATCTTCATCCAAAGTGAAGACTTCAGCCCCCAGCAAAATTAAGCTAAAAAAGACTATAGGGGTGACTTCATCTAAAGTCGTCGAACTTAAATCTATGGCTAAAACGGTAAAGTTTTTTAGCCCTCGCATTTCTCCAAATATAACTGGAAATAATGCCTTAGTTGTACAGGGAGAGGGAAGCGAGGAGGAGGAAGATGATACTCCCCTTGTTCTGTGGAGGAAAAGATCTACAGAATCTAGAAATAGATCATCCAAAAAGATGCTATCTTCCTTATTGTCTCCCGGAAGTGGGGCATTGAGTTCTCAAAGTCATCTGGGACTCAGCTTCAGGTATTAACCTATATTTCTCTAACCAATCCTTGGAAATTAGTTAGGTATTTACTCAGATAGTCATAAAAATGAATATACAAGTCAAGCCCACCCACTTTTCAATACAAGACATTGAAACAACTGTTGCAAAGGGGGTAGCAACTTCTATGGTAGAAACTCTTGCCATAGTTGTCGTTACAGCTCCATCTGAAGTACTGGATGTTGTTGCTGTGTCGACCAAGGAACCTAAAACTATCATTGACAAGGAGGTTCAACAAACTCAATCCTCAAAACCTGTCAATGATGAAGAAACTGAGGTCGCACCTACTGCGACCTTGACCATAGGGACAAGTGGACAGGCCGGAACTTTTGCTCCCCCTATGGTTGAAGAAACCCTGCCTTCCCCTCATCAAGGAGAAGAACATTTGGAAGTAGCGGTTCAACTGGCTAATACTTCGCGTCTTACTCCAGAAGTAAATCTGCAAATTATTGAGCAAGCGCAAAATATCATGGGATCTGAGTTCTTTCTCAAAGATCTCAGAGAGGTAAGTAAAATCTTTACCCAATACGTTTTATTGTTTTTTCTGAGTAATATCTTCAAATGTTAACCTCCTTGTAGAACTTTGCTTGCCATTCGACCTTGGTGACTTCTCTGATAGAACAATTTAAGGTCATGCAAGCGAAATGCAACCGCTTAGAACAGTAAGTATCTTGCTCCATTTTCAGTTCTCTATGAATTAGGATGACATTTATTGTTGTCGCAGGGAAAAGTCTGCTCTATTATGCGAGGTTGCCAAGGAGCGATCAGATAAGGAAACAACAATAGCAGAGGCTATAAACGAAAACAGCAAAAAACTTGCTGAAGCCCTGTCATCCTTGGAGGAAAACAAAAGATCATATGCCACTCTCCAAGGGGAAAAAGAGAATTTACAAGCTGACTTAGATTGTAAGTTCATTCTCGCAGAATTGGTCATTGCGTTTATGATTTTTCATGAACTGATCAAACTATGTTTGTTTCTTCGTCTGACAAGGTCAAAGAGAAATAAAGTCCAAGTTGGCTGAAGAGAAAACAACTTTGAAGAAAAGTCCATCCGGAGAGGACATGATCTCGAGAAGCTTCAAAAGACCATCAATATCCTCCAGAAGGCAATGGAAAAGGCCAAAAATACTGCAAAACTTTCTCAAGAAGAAAAGAATAATTTGGAAAAAAATCATCAACAACTGTAGTACTATTAAAGAGGCCACTCTCGCAAAGTTGAGGGAAATCGCGGATTCACTCGAGGCAACAGTTATTGATCCTGAGAAGGATAACCTATCTCTCAAGGAGTCTTGCAACTTGGTCGTGGCTCAAGCTGATTCTCTGATCGACAATATCCCAGAGTTTGCAAAGAGGTATAAGGAGACAGTGAAAACCGATGTAGGTAGTGCTGCTTCCTCTATCCTTTGAAAACTGAGGCATCACCATAGACCGAACTTAGATCTGAATCCAGTGGTGGAGAATATCATGTTTGACAATGAAGATCAGATGGCTGTGACCATAGCTGAGGTTAAGCCCATAGTTGACAAACTATTAGAAGACCTCAAGCTTGTATAAAATTTTCCTCTCATTGTAAAAATTAACAATGGAAATGGAAATTCTTCGATGTATCAAATTTTTGTAACCTGCAAATACATATAGCTAATAGGAAATGCAAATGCATGATTAACAAAATTTGAAATAACAAGAAACATACTTAACTTTCAACAAAATGTTATAGTTATATTCCCCTAGCCCCCTCTTGAGATCACTAATGCTAAGTATGCAGTATAGTAATCTCAAGAAAATAAACATGGACTAAAAAGACCATGACTAGCGAGTCTCTTATGCATTGAGAAACGGCTTAGAAGGAGAAGTCTCAACTAGAGGTTATCATGAAGTCGCAAAGATAAACAACTTATTATAAATGCCAAAGCTTGTTGCGAACCAACAGCCACCCAAATGATCAGAAATATGCTAGTAAGTCTCGTATGCGTTAAGAAACGGCTTATTGAAAGATGTCTTATCTAGATGCGACCATGAGATCAGTCAGTGAATGCACTTTCAACATCACAATAAGTCAGTTATTTGCAATCAACTCCCGAGCTTAGCTCAAGAAAAATTAAGGATAGAAAAATGAGAACACAACCATAACATAAAGTGAAAAAAGTATTTTATTATTAAAGGAAATATGCTAATGGAAAAGGGAAACAGAAATGGAAAACTTACACATAAAACTTGCGCAATTGATCTATATTCCAAGCATTGGATAAGATCCTTCCATCTTCCATAGCTAGTCGAGCCGATCCAGGTCGCGGGATTGAGACCACAGTATAAGGACCTTCCCACTGAAGGGAGAACTTGTTGCGATTGGTCTGGTTTTAGATTTTTCTTAAAACCAGGTTGCCCATGTGAAGACTACGTGGTTGCACCTTCCTACTGTGATATTTACGCAAAGCTTGTAAATATGCAGCTGACCTAATCAATGCTTGATCACACTTTTCTTCGAGAAGAAAAAGTTTATCTTCTCGAGGATCACTTTGATTATCGATATCTAAGTGATTTAGGTGAGCTGAACCAAGTTGTACTTCAATTGGTAAAAACTAGGTGGAAAGGCGTCTCTCCTGTAGCTCGACTGCATGTGGTATGTAATGCCCATAATACAGAGTAGAATTCATCTACCCAAGCCCCCAAGCACAACTTAAGGAGGTCGAAAACACGTTTCTTAATACCTTGTATTATCTGCCCGTTGGCATATTCAACTGCACCATTGCTCTGTGGATGAGCAACAGATGTGAAATAGACTTTGGGCCCAATGTTGTCGCAATAGTCTAAGAAAAGACCACTAACGAACTAAGAACCATTGTCAGTAATGAGATGACTAGGAACATCAAATCGTGTTACTATGTTCTTATGAAAGAACTTCTTCGCTGCAGCGGCGGTAATATTTCAAACTGGTTCAGTCTCTATCCACTTGGTGAATGTATCAATGGCTATGAACAAAAATTGGTATCCATTGACTGCTTGAGGCATTGGTCCTACAATATCGATCCCCCAAATGGCAAATGGCCAAGTTAAGGGAATGACCTGTAAGGCATATGCCGGCTGATGAACTTGCCAAGCATGAAATTGATACTGTGGGCATATCTTGACCAATTGTATGGCATCATTAAGTGTCGTAGGCCAATAATAACCCTGTCGAAATGCTTTTCTGACCAGCGTCTGATAAGAAGCATGTGGTCCACATATGCCCCCATGTATTTCTCTTAGAAGGGATTCCATCTTCTTGAGAAATACAATGCTTAAGTACTCCTTGAGTGCCTTTCTGTATAAGATTCCCTCAACAAGTCTGTACATACGTGATTTTCTAACTAACCGATCGTTGTTGGTTTCATCTTGAGGCAAGGTCCCATTTGCGAGATAGATCCTCAATGGATGGATCCAATCCGCTTCTTACTCTAAGGTGGCAACGTTAGGTATCGCCTTTAACCCTTCTTTGATAGAAGGGGATTTTAAGTGTTCGACGAACACTCCTGCCGGAGCGGATGTACGTGAGGACCCAATTTTAGATAATTGATCTGCGAGAATATTGTCTCTTCGCGGAATGAATTGGACTTCGAAATTATTGAAGTGTTTTTCCAACTTCCTCACTTCGTCCAAGTAATGACCCATTATCTCATCAGAGATGTTGTACTCCTTGTTTACCTGGTTTATGACTAGCTATGAATCCCCCCTCACCACTAATTGATGGACTCCCAGGGATTTGGCTGCTCGAAGCCCGGCAAGAAGACCTTCATTCTCAGCTAAATTATTAGTAGCAGCAAAGTGTAATTGTATGACATACCGGAGTTCGTCACACTGAGGTGTAATTAAGACCACTCCAGCCCCCGAGTGTTGATAACTACGAGAGCCATCAAAGTACATCGTCCAATGATCAATATGCTCTAAATCCATAATTTCTTGTGTAAGTGATTTGGGATTAGACCATTAGACCACAAAATCTGCAAGAATTGGAGATTTAATTGCTATTCAAGTAGTGAAATGGAGATTGAATGCTCCAAGTTCTACCGCCCACTTCGCAACTCGACCAAAAACTTCTGGATTCGCGAGCCATTCGGGATGGTCGACCTCACGAATAAAACCAGCCGTCTGGAGTTTGTCTAACTCTAAACGGATAGCTTCTTGCCAATCAGGAGCAAAACGTCTGAGTTTTTGCTTGATTGGTTGCTGTCCAGGCTGAATTGCTAGCCTGTGCTCGATCACTTCCCTTGGGACTCCAGGCATGTCTGAGGTTTTCCATGCAAACACATTCATGTTAGCCTAGAGGAAAACAATGAGCGCTAGTTCCTATATCATCCAGATATGACCCAATCCGAATGGTTCTAAATGGATCATCTGGAAAGAGTGGAACTTGTTTGAGTTTTTCTTCTGGTTGTGGGGATCCCCTGACCGCATCCGGTGCTAAGGTTGTAACCGTGACATCCCGTAGGGGAAGTTGATCGACCAATTCCAGAGAAATTCAATCACAAGTAAGAGCCGTATGCTAATTGCCTCTTACTGTGATCGCACCATGAGGACCAGGCATCTTGACGCACTGATAAGCATAGTGTGTCTCCACCATGAATTTAGCAAGTGAAGGCCTACCAAAAATGGCGCTGTAAGCTGAATCAAAATCAATTACATCAAAAGTAATTAATTCAGTTAGAAAATTTGCTGGTTCTCCAAGTGTTATCGACAACACAATCTGTCAAATAGGTAACATAGAAGAATCAGGAATTATCCCAAAAAAGGGTTGAGCCACTGGCTTTATTTTTGAACGAGGAATTTGCATCTCTTCAAGGTCCTTGGAAAAAAGTAGGTCGAGGGAACTTCCTCCATCGACCAACACTTGTCCCACCTTAGCATTGCTAATGATAGGAGATATTACCAAAGGGAGGCGCCGAGGTCACGTCAATCCCTTAGGGAAATCTTCCGGGCTAAAGGTCAGGGAAGTCTCCGACCATCGGGGAAACTGAGGCTCTCCTAAAGGAGCTTCAGTACTATTTACCTCATAGCAAACATTTTTAAACTGATGCTTAGAAAAATAAGATGAAGAACCACCAAAAATAATATTAACATGATTGTTAGGTACCTGGTATGGCATGTCCTTATCTCCATTAATGCCTTTATTTCCGCTGGCTTGCCCTTGACCTGGTATTGTGGGCATAAGGATTTTACCTTGATAAAAGTCATCCAATTTTTTCAACCAGGTTCGACAATTCTGGAGGTCGTGTGATGAAACGTTGTGCAACGGACACCACTTCTTTGCTCCTTACGGTTTAGTTTGTTTTTCTGTCTGGTCGCTGTGACCAACAGAAGAAAATTTGTTAGTCTTAAATGGAACCTTCTTACCTTTCCCTTGAGGTTGCTTGTCGATGATGGTGACCTCTCAAAATTCGCCGGTTCTGGCTTTCTTAGCCTTTCTTGATTTCCCACCGACGGTTGACTCAGGTTTCTTGCACGAATCATCCTTCTTCGTGGCCTCGAGACCTGGTTGAGGCGGCAAATTCCCTTTATCCACCATCTTATTCCATTCTACGGCTTTATCCACATCAAAATAGCGATCAGCCATATCAAAGAGATCGGCTACTGATCGTGGTGGATGAATAAGCAAGTCTTCTGTAAATCTCCGATATCGAACGACATGCTTAAATGCCCTGATAACAGAGTTGTGATAGATATTGGGGATGATATTTCTCACTCCCACAAACCGTTTGACAAACTGTCAAAGAGTTTCTGTGGAAGTCTGGCGCAAGTGATGAAGATCATCCTCTTTGCCAGACTTTTGGTAACAATTTTAGAAATTGTTGAGGATTGCATCACACAATATTTCCCAATTACAGATTGATCCTTCAGGCTGATTGAACAGCCATCTTCGTGCTGGACCTTCCAAGACAGTCGATAAATAATTCGCCATAACCCGATCATCACCACCAGTTGCTTGGATGGCAGTAATATAAATCTGGAGGAATTTAGAAGGATTCTTGGTTCCATCGAATCACTCGATCGTTTCGGGTTTAAACTTATCTGGCCAGACTACTGCACGTAGCCCCGGCTAGAAAGCCTTACAACCTACATATGAGGGATGTGGTTGTGGATCATCGCGACCTCCATCAAGGTCGCAAAAAGAGTCAACTTGTGGCCCCAAGCGTGATCGCACCGGTCCATGATTACGATCGCAGCCCCAAATGCGAATGCACCAGTTCACGATGAAGGTCACTGGGATTACTTGTTCGCCTGGTTTTATGATATCGAGTTGAAGATGTGTGTCCGTGCTATCCCTGGCTCGAATGATAACTGTCCCGCTCATGTGAACGAGTTATTGATCGTGAAGATGATGTTGGAGTCGCAACAATTGCTACCTCATCGAGGTTATCTGCCAAAATCCTTACAAACAGTAATTTGGCATCATTCACCAAATCAGATGGAGGATTACGAAGAGTATCTACAATCACACAAATGCGCTCCTGTGTACTCCTTCTGGGTGCCATGGGAGTTATTGTCACCTCATCCAGTGGAGAACAGGCCGGGGCTAATAGCGGAGTCTGATCCCTCCTGCGACCATGGTGATGTCACAGACGAGAAGTCCAGGGGCAAGGTCGCGAGCTACAGTATCATGGCGAGATTGTGCAAGTTACAGAGCTTGCTCTATGACTTTACGAACCTCGGCCTCTCGCCGCTCCCGAGCTGCATCTTCTTTCCGTTTGTGCTCCTCCTCTTCTCTGGCTGCACGTTGCTCAGAGGTTTCCTCGGAAAGTACAACAACCTCCTGGGGAGCTGAGTTCGTAGACGGGGAGAGCATCTCCTCATCTTGATTAGACTCGAAGTCAAAGATGGAATTCAAGTTATCTGGAGCAAATCCTTCTAGACTAAATTCAAGTTCCTCATCTTTCGCATCAACTGGGATGATGGGTTTTCGGCACATATTCACCTCTCGACGTGGCAAGACTCACCGGAGGTGAATGAATTGCCAATTCAGATTCCTAGCCATGGACCAGGTCCTGAGAATACTCCTCAGCACAAGACTCTAAAGGAACTTCATTTTCTTCCATGTAGAGAGTTTCATCCTCCATGTTAAGATCAGCATAATCTACAAGATCAAAATCATTATCGGAATCGTAAACTCCCGACATTGCTTACCAAGATTCTTGATGAAGAATAACACCTTGAAATGGGCCCCAAGGTGGGGCGCCAGCTATCGACGATGGGGACTCTAGTCCTTAGTCGATCTTACGTAAATTTAGATGATGAAGTGTGAAGCCAATCTAAGGTGAAACTCAAGTAAATTAGGGTATTTATGTCTAAGGAAGAAAGGAATTTATAAAGGTTCAGGCCCTCTGATGATGAGTAATAGCTCTACTCCTGTTGGTAGTTTACTAAGAATATCAAAGTTTACAAGGGGAGAATAAGAGAAGTTCTTGGATAAACTAAGAATAATCTCCTATTCTTGGTTACATAGTGTATAGTAGTCTACTGTTTCTATCTCTTAGGTCTTGTGTCCTTACTAACATAAGATCAGATGATCCTTTCTCTCCCACGATCCCTTTTTATAGCTTGTCAGTAGTCGTCAGTTACAGGATTGAAGGGTCGCTGGGAGCCAAACGTGCGCCAGCCATAATATGCAATTATGCCTATTTGTAATTGCGCCTTTATCTTCTTGACAATTACTAGAAATTAATTAAGGAGGTTGAAGATATCTAAGGCGGCGGTAGTGGTCGAACAAGCTTCACTACCGGGTATGGTCGAATAAGTCTACCCATATCACCATTGGATGTTTTGACTCCTCAATCGCTTAGGTCGTGTATTAACTACGACCAGGTATAGTTATTCACTCACTCTCTACGACCTAGGTGACCTCGGGAAGATGTCTCCGTGACCAGGGTATTCATGGGTACATGAGGCCATGAACTCTTCGACCTTAGTTTTGTGGGTGTTTCGAGACTACGGACCCCGCAACAATACAAGCCGAGACCATACAATAGGTTATGTCCAGAATATCTTGGACTGTCCTATTGTCTCCCTCTTAGGTCTCTGAGACCTCAGAGAAGTATGCAAATAATTTAAATCTCATTCTATAAACCTTGCGATTATAGAATGGCGAAGGTGACTAACTCAGATTATAATCCTCGTCAGGCACCAACCTCCACTAGCTATTAGTTTAGTCCCACATTGGTTGTGGAGACTACTATAAGTGAAGGCTAGCTCTATATAAGAATGGGTAGTACTAAAGAGAGCACTCAACCCTTAGGAGAGAGCTTTTTGGCTATTCTTATTTAGTCTTTTTCAAGAGTTTTTATTTTGTTCTTGGATATTTTGAAAGAAATACAAATTTTCTTTGTACATTTGTTTTATTTTCTTCTTTCATGGTTGTTTAAATTTCTACTCTTGTTTGTTTAAATATTCACAATGGATTGTTTAAATTCTGCAATTAATTGTTTAAATATTCACAAGCCTTTTGTTTTTATGCTTTGCTTTCCTTTTGTTTCTTTTTTTATTTTTGTTATTTTGAGATTTTTGATGCCATGATTAGCGAGAGTTATAGTTGAGATATTTGAGCACTCATAGCATCCATACTATCTCTTGTTTCTCTTATTTCTTTTTCATTGAGGGTTTCAATTTGAAAATCCGATTCACCTCTTCTCTTGGTTCGCCATCCTGGTCTTTCACCTACTGATCTGATAACACTTCCAGTAACATTCGATGACCCCAGAAATTTTTGAACTGAACTAGTTACTTTTGAAGTGGCCGATTTTGAAGTGGCCTACAATGTCATTTTTCGTTGTTATATGTTGACCAAGTTCATGATAGCAACTCATTATGCATATCAATGCATCAAGTTGCCAGGACCAAAAGGAGTTATTACCATTCATGGTGTCCAAAAGACTACTTTGTCTTGTGACAGGAAGGCCTTAGAGCTCATCGACCAACTATCTCTTTGGGAGATAAACTCTATTTGAATAGAAGTTGAGAACAAGGGAACAAAGGCAACCCTGCGGCCCCAAGACGAAATTCGAGAAGTACCACTACTCCCGAATGATCCTTCCAAGACTATCCAAATAGGCTTCGGCTTGGATAGTAAATAGAAAGGCACACTCATCACCTTCCTCCGTGCAAAAATGGATGTATTCACGTGGCAACTATCTGGCATGCCTAGAGTCTCCAAGGAGGTGATCGAGCACAGGCTAGTTATTCAACCTGACAAATAGTTCATCAAGAAAAAACTCTGATGTTTTGCTCCAGACCGACAAGAAACAATCAGAGTTGAGCTCGACAAGCTTCTATAGGCTAGATTTATTCGCGAAGTCGACCACCCTGAGTGGCTCGCAAATCCAATCATGGTGAAGAATGCTAACGACAAATGGCGCATGTGCGTTGACTTAACCGATTTCAATCGTGCTTGTCCAAAGGATGATTTTCCCCTTTCACTCATCGACCAGCTTGTCGATTCCACTGCAAGCTATGAAGTGATGAGCTTTCTGGACGCATACTCAACATATCACCAGATAAGCATGGCATGAGAAGATGAAGAAAAATTGTCTTCATCACACCTTTTGGGTATTTATTGTTATGTCAAAATGCCATTTGGGCTTAAGAATGATACCAGCGGCTTATACTAAATGCCTTCCTTAAACAATTGGCACATATTGTAGAAGCTTATGTAGACAATCTGGTCGTCAAAAGCACCAAACGCTTAGATCACCTTGTTGATCAAGTAGAAACTTTCGACAATCTTAGGAAACATTGTATCAAATTGAATCCTAAAAAATGTGCTTTTGGTGATTCATCTAGAAAACTACTTGGTTTCCTTGTATCTGCTAGTGGAATTGAAAAAAATCTTGAAAAGATTCGAGCAATTGAACAATGCAACCACCAACAAATCCAAAGGAAGTCCAACGTCCAACAAGCTATATGGCGGCTCTTCGTCATTTCATATCATGCTTAGGCAAGCGAGGGCTCCCATTATTCAATGTCCTCAAGAAACACAATGGATTTCAATGGTTGAAAGAGGCTAACTAAAATTTTGAAGATATGAAGAAGTATCTTACAAATCCACTTGTTTTGGTTTCACCTCATGCAGAGGAACAATTAATAGTGTACTTAGCTGCAACTCCACAAACAATCAGTGCAGTACTCATAGCAAATCGTGATGATGTTCAGTGACCAATTTACTATGTTAGTGAATTTCTTCATGGGCCAAAAGAGTATTATCCGGAAGTACAAAAATTGTTGAATGCACTCCTCATGACTTCAAGAAAACTTCAGTATTACTTTCAAGCACACAAGATTACTATTCCATCTTCTTTCCCATTGGGAGAAGTGCACAGGAACAAAGAATCTTCTGGTCATGTGTCAAAATGGGCAGTCAAACTTTGAGAATTCAACCTCCATTTCATTGCTCGAACAAGAATTAAGTCCCAAATTTTGGTCAATTTCATCATAAAATGGACCAATCCAGAACCAGAGCAAGTTATTGGGCATTTCGACTAGTGGACAATGCATTTGGATGGTTCCCTTAGCCTCCAAGGCATAGGAACTCGGGTAGTGCTCATCTCTACTAAAGGCGAACAATTTTGGTGTGCAATCCAACTAAATTACCCTGCTACTAACAATGTAGTAGTAGAGTATGAAGATCTTTTAGTTAGACTCTGTATGACTCGAGCCCTTGGAGTCCATTGACTACTTGTGAAAGGTGATTTACAATTGGTTGCGAACCAGGTTGGGAAAGAATACTAGTGCTCTGACCCAAAAATGTCCACATACCTGGTCAAAGTGAGGAAATTGGAAAAATATTTCTATGGATTTGAGATTCAATATGTCCCACGAAGAGAAAACCTAGTGACAAATTAATTGACTCGAATTGGTTCCTCACGATCACCTACTCTGACAGGAGTTTTTCTCGACCATCTAAACAAGCCTTCTCTAACAAAATGAGAAGCAAAAGCAGTTCATACTGTGCTCCTCGAGTATGACGCAAGTTGGATGATTCCAATTAGGAATTATCTAGCGAATGGAACTTTACCTGAGTATGAAGCCAAATCCGATTGAATGCTTTGCAAAACACGCATGTATATCTTGGTCGATGGTATCTATACCAAACAGGCGCCCTCGGCATACTTATGCATTGTATTTTACAAGGAGAAGGCTGTAAGATCGAGGATGCCGACTAGAGGGAGGTGATTAGGAGTCTTTTAAATTTTCTTCCCCACTAAGCTATTTCAACAAGATAATTGTTTGAGTTAGATTATACAATAAGGCTTAAAATAATTCAATCAACTAGTTGCATTCAACCATATAAACAATTCAAGAAATCATGTAACAAAAGTAAATTTAGCAATTGTGTCAAGATGAATATAAAGCAAGAATGAAATAGACAGTTGACACAATATTTTTATCGAGGTCTCGGAGACTCGCCCGGTCTCCCCTACTCCTCGTTGAAGCGCTCTCTCGGAGCCTCGCTTCTATATCCACGAAGGATATCTCACTAGGGTTGCTCCTTCTCCACACCGGATAGGCGAGCACCACATCTTTCACAATCCTTTGCCGGCCTCTCCGACAAACTTCAATTGAAGAGATCGCGACTCTCCTCCGGCACCGTCTAGGCGAAGGCGATCGCCAAGAGTAACAAGCTGGACACGCTCACTTGAACAAATCGAATGCTAGAAGCTCAAATATACAAATGATATGCTCAACACTCTAGCACTAGCAAGCCAATGGTGATTCAAATGCACTAAGCACTTTTAACTTCACACACTTTGCTTTCTCTCACAAATTACTCTAGATTTGGGCTCAATTCTAGCCTCTAAATGCAATAACACATATGCAACTCAATTGGCTAGGTTTTCAGCTGAAGAATGAAGTCTTTGAGCACCCACAAATGATGCCATACACAAAGTATTTATAGCCTCAAAGAAAAACTAGCCATTTGCAAGAAACTGAGCCAAATTTGTACAGGCCGGGCATTGTCCGGCCACTTCAGACAGTGTCTGCCCAGTTCAACGAAACAGCCGTTGCAATGTGTCAGTTACCGTTGGGCGATTTTTCTGTAAAGGCCGGATAAAGTCCGGCCATTTCGGACAAAGTCCGCCCATGACGGACAAATGCCCCGGACGGATGCATTTGTCTCTGTTTCATTTCTAGGCTTAACAAATTTGTACAGGCCGAACAATGTCCGGCCACTTCGGACAGATAGCCCCGGACGGATGCATTTGTCTCTATTTCATTTCTCAAAAAGGCTGAAAAAATTTGTACAGGCTGGACAATGTCCGGCCATTTCGGACAAAGTCCGGCCACTGCACAATGACAGTAAAATAAGCATAACTTTTGATCCAAAGATCTGATTGAGGTGATTTTTGGCTTGTTGGAAAGATAACTCAGAGCTCTACAATTTTTTCAACAGGAGCAAGACATAGAAAGGTCTAGAAACTTCTAGAAAACTCAGAAACTTTTCTACTATCAAAATATTCAATCCAAAAATCATCTCAAATGCAATTTAGAGTATTTGCACATACAGATTTGCCATTTTCTCGCGGATGTGATTGCTATCACTCAGCAACGACCACGACCACACAGGTCTGACATCCGATCGAAAACAGGTGGTCGATAGGGTTTGGTCGAGCGTACGCAAGCGAGTCGAAGACTAGTACGACCAGTCCGAACTCCTACGACCATGCCCAAACCCTAAACAGAAAGCCGCCAAACAAGCGACACGACCACAACCACATATCAACACTGATATGATCAGAATATGCAAATACGACCACGACCAGCTCTAGATAAATAAACCAATTTAAACAGCTGGCGATCACGACTAAGTACAGTTTTCAAAACATTTTCTCTAATGCACCACAAACTACACTTAAACTCTCTAACAATGCAAGAGACGATGAAATGCTAGTGCAAGATGATATAAATGCATCTGAGCTTCCGCACTAGATAAATTCAAGCTACTAGTTTCTGACCCCTCTTAATAGTACGGTCAAACTAGTAAAAAAAATCCTATCAATCCGGTCTGTCTCCAAACACCTAGACCGGTAAAACCCTAAGAAAACAATCTTTAATCTTGGATTTTACCTTAGGTAGAGTTTGACCTTGTGAAGCTCGATCGCTCGACGCTTGTCATCGCAAAGCTTATCCTCGCTAAGCTTGACCTTGCTCGGGATGTCTCATATCGTCTTCATCCTCCTCACGTCCTTGCTCACTTTTATCCTGCAATCAATTTGAGACTACAACACGTACACTCAATACACAATATTAGTCTCAAATATAGGTTGTCATTAATCACCACCAGAGAAACTACTCCACACAGGAGTTAGCTCGACAATTTCTCTTTCCAGTGAAATGACGCAACCATATTCAACGAGTAGCAAATGAGTATGAGATAGAATACAATAATATAGATCGTAGATGATAAACACATACGCACACGATCTATACTACTCATGTCAAGATATCAATCAACCTAGATGACCAAAATGATGAGCTCCCCCTCAACATGTGTATCGATATCAAATCCACAACTGGAGTCATCAACCTCAAGGTTTGTCATATAACATCTTGATCAATCAATTTGCACAAGTTTGATGCAACCACCGAGCTCCCCCTCTACATATGCATCAATATCAAACCCGCAACTGAGGAAACATCCAATTCAGAGTTTACCGATAATCAATTCAATTCACTTGTGCTAAATCAGGATTTATCTAATTTGTCATTTGATCATCAAAACTGACATCTTCAGATTAACTTTAATCACAATGGATTTATCCAAATCGTCATTAATCATCAAAAGCTAGATACTAAAATCTACCTAGATCCAACAAAGGCATCCTTTTCTTACATGAAATTCATGGGTGACTATGTAGAAATCATGCCTCATACCATATATTGGTCGGAAAAGTCTTTCGCCAAGGTTACTACTAGCCAACAGCCCTCCAAGACGCAAAGAAGTTGGTTATGACATGCGAATAGTTCCAATTTTATAACCATCAAACACATCAACTAGCTAATGTATTGCAAACTATCCCGCTCTCAAGGCCTTTTGCCACATGGGGGATACATATTCTGGGACCACTATCTCGTGCGACTAGAAACTTTAGATATCTGTTCATAGAAATAGATGCATTCATCAAATGGATAGAGGCAGAACCCAATGGTATCAATTACTACTCAAGCAGCCAAGAAATTCTCTCAAAAAACATTTTTACTCATTTTGGCATTCCAAATCGCCTTATAACGAATAACGGGAAACAATTCATTAGTGATTGTTTCAGCAATGTTGTGAGGATTTCGGAATAAAGACACAATTTTCATCCATTGCTCATCCTCAGAATGCAAAGTTCATAAAAAGATTCACTCTCGGATTTTTTTTGTTAGTTCATAAAAACTATGCACTAGCCAAAAGATTCACTTATGTCAAAAACCAAGTCAATTACTTAATTTCTTTCCTGTTAACTTAAACTAGATGCTTTTGGTCTTAAGAAAATAGGCAGGGGCTAGGAGAATAATAACATGGTCATTATACATCATGCTCACTTATCTTTGGCAAAAAAAACATCAACTTTTTCATTTTTCATTCCAAATTATAAAATTTTACAAGCATCCATATTTTTTTACTGAGGAAGAGGAACCTATGACTTCAGAGTGTGGTCATCTTTTTTCTATTCCTAGTCGTCAGCTGCCTGGTCGTCATCCTCTTGGCCATTTTCCTCTTCTTCTTGGTCCTCATCTTCGTCATTGGTCAACAATTCAAAATCGTCCACCATTTTGTCGACCAGTGGACGAACCTGCCCGAACAATTTGGAGACTTCGTCCATAGATTGGCATTGATATTCCCAATGGCAGGGGTGAGATCAAGGTCAGGATATCTTGCCCACAGCTTAGATAGAATGGCCCCGGCAGTCCACTGTATAGCTTAAGAAAAGAAACTTGGGCGATCAACAGGAGTGGACTGCTTTAGTATGCTCTTTGCAAAATCACCAAAGGACTCCTTTTTAGCTCTAACCACTGTATTGATTACAAAGCCCTTCATGGCCTGGTTGAGCCGTGGTTTGGCAGATTTGAGCAGTTCATACACCTTGTCAAAAAATGCTCTGAAATTCTTGGCCTTCTCCACAAACGTGTTTTGCTCCTCAACCAGGGCCAGGGCCACGTACACAGTAGAATTTTTCTCTTCATTATTCTTTGATTATGAAGGAAAACCAAACTGCTGCTAGTAAACAAATATCACTGCAACTGAACTTTGAGTGGTCGAAACTTACTCTCAAGGTTCTCTACGACCAACTTCATCATTTTAGCTCAATCCTTGAGTTGCTGGTTCAAGGCCTTATTCTCGCTACAAAGTTTTCCAACCTCTACAGACTGAGTTGATCTTTTTCAACTTCAGTGCTTGACTTGGCTTGCTTTTCCTCAGAAAGAGTAGCCTTTAGTATTTCTACCTCTTCACACAATGAGGTAGAAATGGCCTTCTCCTCGGTCAAAGCCTTTTCACTGATTTCCTTGGCCTTAGCCTCTTCCTCAAGAGCGGCCTCCTTTTTACAACCATCCTCTTTGAGAGAGTCCATAAGATCTCCAAGTGCGTCAACGCACTTCTCAATCTCTTCAACAGAGGGGGTCCTGCATAAAATTGGTTGTAATTATAGAATAAACCACAGACTATTTTTATTCAACTAAAGCTAAGTTTTCAAAAAACTTACTGCATTTGTGCTGCTTGGAGTTTAGCGATCGCTTCATTCTTAACTCCATACAATCGCACAAGCTCTCTGAAGGTTGCTAGGCTTCACACTCCATGCTGAAAAATTGAAGTTAGACCAGAAATGAGTTCTAATATTTTAGCTTTAGATCAATTTCTCGCTAAAATTATTTACATTAGATAGTTCTTGAGGAAAAACTTTTTGTACCTCTTTGCAGCTCTACACTACTCTAAGACTGTTCACTTGATCCCTCCACATCTCCTTCAACCTTTTTTGGGAGAATGAGAAAGATGCTCCCTGCGTAGCGTCAGCTGGTCCTAGCCATCCCTCCTCGTATGATTAGGCAGTTTCGCCTTCAGGAATAGATGGCAGGGCCGGGACAGCAGGATCCTCAACCATTGCCTCCGTGGTCACGAGAGGTAAAACCTCTTTGTTGGTCGTGCCCGGGGACCTCCACAACTGGGTCCTCAACCAGCTCGAGCGCAGGCGCAGCTTGGTCTTCAAACAGACCAATTGCAAGAGGGGCGGTCGACAAAGCCTGGCTTTGCGACCAAGCCACCTCCATAGCTTCCCCGACCTCAACTTCTAAGGGAGGAGGAGCCACTGCCTTCAACTCCGGAGCAGGTAACAAATGCTCGGTCGAAGGTGCTTCGAGAGTTTCCTTCACCATGACCTCTTCTGCGGTTGAAGCCTTGGCTATGTTGGGCTCAAGCGACCTAAGTATTGGATCGTCACTACTATTCAAATGAAATTCGACCAAATGATAGTAAAGTCAAGAAAATGTACCTAGCCGCCAATAGGAATTGGATTCCCATGTTAAACCTAAAGGGTAACATCCCAGTACGACCTTCAAAGACAACCGCCTTCTTGCTAGTGTCAGTCTGGAATTTAACTGACTTAACTGGACAGGAAGAGGTTTTCTTCTTTTAAGTGGTCAACTCTTTGACCACCTTAGCCTTCATCTTTTTTGAAGACGTGGGCACAGTTTCTTCCATCACTGCAACCTCCGTGTGAGGGCCTCCAGTAGGCTCGCTTGAAGGCAATTCTAGGGCCTCCTCTAGCATGGTTATCGCGAATGGCGATGGCGACGGCTCATCAAGGGCTTGTTTCGACTAGAGTTTCTCCTGGTCGTGGAGGCTTGTCAACCTCCTCTTCTTTTGGCTCTTCCCCACATGAGTGTCCTCAGGCGAACTTGTTTTTGCCTTCCTCTTCAAACTTTCCTCCTTAGGAAGAGTTTTTCTTGCCCTCAGAACTTGTAACAACAAGGTTACAACTCAGTCAGTTAAAACAACAAGCATCTTGTGGTCGTTGAACAATAGAGCTCAAAAGGTACCTATGTTCTAGCCTCTTTCTCTTCTTCGGAGCCTTTGATCAGGCTGGGCGGAATTCTTTTGAGGGACCCCTCAATGCCTTCTTTGATGGGGCCCATCATGAACCTGACGCACCATTCAAGATCAGCAAGGGTTAACCCTAGAAGAATGATTAATGTCGAGCAATTTTATTATTTGACCAATGTTGCTCTCAAACAAAATAGGCAAAAGACTTACTCTTGCAGCCATCTCTGGTCAAATCGTCATCGCCTGTGTACTGCCACACCAGGAGAACTCGAGCGCGCAGCAGACTAATGGGGAGGCGAACAAAATTTGCCGCCACATGTTGACTAATCAAGCCTTGCTCGCACAAGGACTTGATCAAAGTTATCTAGAAAACATGCTCCTCCTGTAAGATAGGAGTAACATCCCAGCTCTCAGTCTTCTCCGCACGCTTGTTGGAGTAGAATAGTGGGTCGCCGTCGGGAATGTGGGTATAGAACCACTTAGACTTCCACCCCACTTGAGACTCTTTCAATGGCATGATCAAGTATTCCGACTTCTTCCCTTCTTGAAGTCGAAAATACACGCAGCCTGGAGTGCCAGTGTGCTTGGAGTAGTAGAGTTGGTACAAATGGGAGAAGAGCACGATTGAGGGCTCCACTCCCAAATATGCCTCACACAAGTGTACGAAAATGCTTAAAATTACCAAAGAGTTAGGGGTTAGATTCACCAACTCAATCTCATAGTATTCCATAACAGCGACAAAGAAGGGATTGGTTGGTAGATGAAATCAACAGTCGAAGAAGTGTGTGAACATCACCACTTCGCCATCCAACGGCTTCGGGCATCATTCACCTTTCGCCGCCAGGCGCTAACCAAGAATTGTCGTCGAATCAAGGTGATTGTTTGCTTTTAAATCATCTAGAGAATGTGTAGTGCAGTAGATGCAGCCCAACCAGCCATTGATGAAGACAAGGAGCAAAGGCAAAAGGAGAAGAAGGGCTCGGAAGTTTTGGGGCATAGTGAAAATTTGGCCAAAGGTAGGAAGTTGATCCATTAGACAACACTTTTTAATGGACATTAGACGAAAACCGAAGTAGCGGCAATGGCTCCATACCGCCCCAGTTAGGGGTGGAAATGGAGCCGAGTCAGATTGGGTTCAACCCAGAGTACAGGTAGATGCAGCCCAACCAGCCATTGATGAAGACAAGGAGCAAAGGCAAAAGGAGAAGAAGGGCTCGGAAGTTTTGGGGCATAGTGAAAATTTGGGCAAAGGTAGGAAGTTGAACCAATTAGACAACACTTGCTAATGGACATTAGACGAAAACCGAAGTAGCGGCAATGGCTCCATACCGCCACAGTTAGGGGTGGAAATGGAGTCGGGTCAGATTGGGTTCAACCCAGATCCGGATCAAGACGGAGTCGGATACAGATATGAAAATTTGGATCCGATCTGGGTTCGGATACGGATGCGGATCTAGTATTATTGAAACTTCCGAGCTTGGATTCAGGTTCAAATTCAGGTTGGACTGCAATATACTAGATACGGATGTGAATATGGGTTAAACCTAGATCCATATATATATATAGTCTGCGTTAAACTTCCGGGTTCTCAACGACACTGACTCAACTCACAGACACGCTCACAAATCACAAACCCACAAATACAACGCTGAGCCAACAAGCCAACACAAACCTTAGATCCAAATCTCTCCACCTCCTCTGCCGCCGCCACCTCCAGTCGAGGTCGGCACGCGGCTCCACCCCTCCACCACCTCCTCCTTCCATCAACGTCGGCACGCATCCTCCACCTCCTCTGATGCCTGTGCCTCTAGTCGACGCTGACACACCGCACGAGTCATCCGCCTCCTCTACTGCCTCCGCCTCCAATCGAGGCCGGCACAAGGCTCTACCCCTCCGCCACCTCCGCCTCCAATCGACGCAGGCATGCGTCATCCACCTCCTCCACCGCCTCCGCCTCCAGTCGATTGGAGTTAAGATTGTGATGATTTGGAATATTGTGTTATAGTTAAGATGTAGTGCTTGTGCTTTCGAATATTGTGATGATTTGGGAAATTGCTAGTGTCCAGGACTACAATGTATAAGCAAAAAAGTACTGATCCACAGATCTGTATGACTGATATATCACTAGGGCTTTTCAGATTTCTCATTATGATTGTTCTTTGGTTCTTTTGTCCTGATCTTCTTGTCCATTTTTTAGATATATATATATAAAAGACAAAAGGTAGATCAATACAATATATAGGGGCCATGTTTTTTGCCTAAGGTTAAATTTAGGATCATCAGTAAAATATGTTTAAAAAATTTAGACTAGGATTTATGAAATAGCTTGAGATTATCTAATAAAGTAACTTAATGGACTTACATGCTACAAAATTTTATAATAACTCCCTAGGCATTATGCTCTGATTTCTTAATTATTCATATGATTTCCTAAAATAGTAGATTTTCTTGCTAGTAACCTAGAGTTCAGTAGAACATTTAGAACACTTTGATGTTTTTGTATCATAATCATATTCATTTTGCAAATATTTGTGTCAGTATCCGCTCCAAATCCGTTTAATATCTATGTCCATGTCCACTTTGAATTCGTTTAATATCCATGTCTATGTCCGCAAAATATTCGCTTCGTATCCATATTCATTTCTTTCATATCCGCAATCGCATGCGTATCCAGAAGAAAGATGCGGACCCGTTTCCACCCCTAGCCCTAGTTCCCTGTCTCAATCATTACAATAATAAAAACCCAACCGTTGGTTTTTATTGCACACTAATTTATCTTTCGACCAAGATTCGATGAGATTTTTCTACAATCTCAACCGAACAGGTCACCTTTAGCGGCTTGATCCATGATGATCACATATTTCTATCCAAGATATTGAACCGTCCAAGTATCTAGTCAAAGAGTTATAACTTCAAAGTTCTCAAGCAGATCCGTTCACTTGAGCTTGGGGCCCTAGCTGACGAGGATTACATTCCTCATTTTGGTCGGTTTTTAATAGATGTCATATATTCCAGTTAATTAATTACCGATTCACAGCAAAATATGAAGTCAATGACTACAATCAACTCTAGTCAAAGATGTACAACTACATTCCAATTTAGAGTAAAGTATTGACCACATCCTGCTCTGGTCATATTGTTATATGTAAAACACCCTTTGGTCAAAGGGGATAACTTCTAAGACCTTTGGTCGAAACTATAGTTACCAATGACCACTGACACGTCATCTCCCAACGTTCATCACGACAAGGCGGTTAACACACGATCTACCAAAAATCGTCTAGACAACCGCCATCAAGGAGGCAACTGGTGACAACTGTCGGCAATCGGCAACGGATCTCTGGGAGGATAACTGCTCTCGTTATAAGCATAAAAAGGGGAAAATAGGACAGTGAGAGGGGGGACTTAGATTTTTCTCTCGTAAACACATATATTCTTCTACAGCAATCAACACTACACATGACATAGGGTAATTACTCGATCCTTCAAGGGTCTGAACCTATTTAAAAAACTCTCTCGCGCCTATTCCTTTTTTTCTCCACAATTTTTGTTTATATTGTTATCTCAAGGGTCAATCACCGATCGTCGATAAATTTGATTGAAAATTGTTCTTGAGAACTTGCTTTTGCTAGTTTAAATCCTTTAAACATTTTTCATATTATGTTATTAGGCGTAAGTCAAGATCTTGTTTCATTGACAGGCCGATAAAATATCAAATTATTTTTTGCATCCATCACGGAAGGGTATGTCTCTTCATATCCATATTGGATTTTTTGGGAAAATCTTGTGCAAATAATCATGCCATATATCTCATACTTTCTCAATTTTTATTTTCATTTTCGCACAAAGATCTATTTATAACCAATATGTTTTACACTTTATATGTACTGGCTATAGGCGCAAAAAGTTCTTTCTTCATAAGAGAATTCAATTTTGTTTTCATTGCGTCTTTCTATTTTTGGTCAATCATTCCTATGTTTGTATTCCTCAAAATCTAGGTTTTTGATCATTATTATCATTCCTAATTTAAGGTGCTAGATTATATGCAAATGCATCATCGAGGTTGATTTCATTTTGGTACCATAATTTTCTAGACATGACATAATTTAGTGAGATTATTTTTTACAGGAATCAAATACCTTAGTCCTTCAGTGACATTGTTATTAATCATGCCTACTATTTCTTCAAGAGATTTTTTTTTGTAATCATTATTTTCTTGACTTGACCATCTTGAATGTTTTCTACTTTTCTTTTTCAAGAATTTTTTTATTCTTTGGAATCCAATGATCTATCATACTTTATACTTGTTTTTGTCTCCTAGATGGTAAACAATTGTCCTTTTGCGATATCAATTTTTATAGGAGCATTAGCAACTATATATGTGACTTGGTTACTATATTAATATATATATATTTGTCTAGCAATTAATTTACTAAATTTTGTAAATGTAGGGTTTGTTTGAATGTATATGTGACTTGGTCACTATATTTTAAATAAATGTAGGGTTTGTTTGAATTTATCCAAATTACTCTACTTCCTCACATTATAGGTTTCTATATGATCATGCAATGCAATGCAAAAGAATTTGAAATGTAAAAGCTTTTTAAAAAAATTAAGAAATTTGAGGCACCAGCTTGAGTCCAACTCAGCCAAAACCACCAAAACTAGATCCAATTCGACCAGTTCCGAGTCCAACTCGCTCAAACTGACCAAATCCGAGTACAATTCGACCACAACCTACCACAAACGACCAGTTTTGTGCCTCCGAAACCGACTCGAGCTCGAGCATGACAAGTGGCACCATGTGAACCCTCTAAAAAATCAATCAAACGGCCGAAAACTAGGTCGTGCCCAAATTGGGCTCCTTTTCGACCACAGGCGCATCTTGTGTACGAATCAAGCCCCTTTCGGCTGCGGGCGCATTTTAGAATCGAGTAGAACTTGTATGGGTGCCGATTTTGCCGCCAAAAAGGTCACGACTAGGACTGAGCTCGTGTAGTAGTCGACCAGGAGTCTTTTTCTTGTCCCTTTGATTTTCTTGGTCATTGGAGGGTCAAAAGTGGTCGAATTGGGCCCAAATTTGGCAAGATTGTTCCCTGGAACATGGTGAATACAACCATGGAAGCAACTTGTGAAAATAATCAAATTTTACACATAAAATGTCGCATCAAGAGAGTTTTGAGCATGAAATTTGCATGTTTTGATACTAAACTTAATGATCTAAGCATATAATCATGTCTTTATTATTTAATTCCAAAATTTTAATTATTTTGGAAGACTTCTCTGTAAAGGGTATTTTTATAAATATTTCCTTTAGTTTATGGGTCATTTTGTAATAATAATTATAAGGTTTTTCACTACACGAGCCTCCTTGCAATTTAATTCTTTCATTTTTATTTCATCTAGGCTTTTCTTTTATATTAATAATTGGCTAAGAGACTTAATTGTGAATATTCTTTTCAAAATTATATTCTTAAATTGGTAATTGGATTTATTTTAATTTTTCATGATTTTTAGAAATTTTTCTTGTACATAGTTTAAATTTTGGTTTTGAGCTTTATTTTATCATTTTATGTGACTCAAATTTGTTTGACCTAATTCTAAATAAATACTAGGGTTTACTTGAAATTTATTCAGGATTTCATTCATTATTTCTGCATTTCCTATATATCCCCAAAATATAGAAAGCTTTTGTAAAGCAAAAAGAATAAAAGGGTATTCCAAAGAAACATACGTTTTTTCAAGAATATCATCATGCCTGTTTTGATTTTTGAAAACCAGCATTATCCTAAAATAAATGCTAAAAGTTACAGATGAAGGAGAATGGAGCAACCCAGAAATTACCTATAAATATATTGATTATGTTAACTATGTGATTTAAAAATCATAATATGTTTACTTATAATTGTTGCGTAAATATGTTCCGTAGGGAATGGAGCAACCCAAAAATTTCTGCATATTTTATGACGATGGTTTGGTTCGTGATGGGCCAAATGGTGTAGATATGAGCCATTGCAAATATGTCATGGCCGATTTGAACATACATAACACATCTTTCACGGATTTTAAGTTATGGATACTTAGTTTGTTCGGTAAGAGTGTAGAACATGAGACAATTCAAGTAGAGGGGCTCATTGTGAAGGAGACAGCCAACGGCTCATACTGGGTGTTGTGCGAACTGAAAGGGAACAACTTGTGGGGGTCGTTTGTGAGGAGAGTGAAGGACCCTTATGGCTGTTTGGGCGGCCGGTTTTTTGTTTATGTCCAGTTCTGCGACCTAGAACTGCCGGAGTGTGACATTGGAGTCGGCCCTAGTAGCGGCGCATGGGCGGGAGAAATGAATGCACCAATTCCGCCAACATTCAGGGTAGTGACTGGTCATAAGCTTTTTTCCACACACGTGTTGGATGTGTGTGAGTTCTTGAAGGGTCTTGGAACTGTGTCTAACAAAGATGACGAAGATGACTTGACAGACTATAAAGCATATGAAGACTCCGACGAAGATCATTTCAGGACCCCCCAACAAAGGATTGATGAATCTGGATTTAGTTCGACAGTGTTGCTGACGGACCAAAACTCAAGATGGTTTTTTGAGCAAAGTAGCATCCAGCTCGAGCAAGAGTTTCGAACGAAAGAAAATGTGCAAAATGCTGAGGCTAGATGGTCTCTTGCATTCAACCGATATTACAAAGTGGTGAAGTATACCCCCAAGTTATATGATGTCGCATGACTTACACCAGGCTACGCATGGAGCGTTCGTGCCATGCAACCAATGGATGACATTGGTTTTGTGGTCACGAGAGTTAACGCCCACACATGTGAGCTTACTGAGGCATTGGACAGCCATAGAAACATGACTGCAGCATATGTAAGCAACATCATCCAGCCCGCAATGTGGGAAAACGTATCGATGATGCCAAGTGAGATCATCAAGCAAGTGGCAGATCGATGTGGTTATCGTATCAACTACAACAAGCCATGGAGAGCAAAGTAGAAAGCAATTGAGGACATGTACGGCCCATACGAGGATGCATACAACACAGTGGTGTGGTTGCTTCGAAACGTTGCACTAACGAACCCAAGCACATTTGTGGATATGCTCGATCAGACAGTTATTGCCCCAGATGGCAATACCATAAAGAACACAAGAGTTATGCACCGTTTATTCTGGGCATACCCGCAATGCATAGAGGCATTCACATGGTGCCGGCCGGTGTTATGTGTGTATAGCACATTTTTGACTGGGAGGTACAAAGGGACACTACTGATTGTGGTTGCTGCAGATGCTAACAATCAATTGCTTCCATTAGCATATGCAGTTGTAGAAGTCGAGAGCACAGAAAGTTGGTTGTGGTTCTTGGTGAACGTGAAGCGAGCAGTTGTAAAGGATCGTGAGAAGATCTGCATTATTTCTGATCGACATAGAGGCTTACTCAGAGCCATTGAGATCATGCAGGGCGCTCTCGATCCACCTTACAAGTGGGAGGACGTGGTGAGCTGTTGGTGCATGCGACACCTTGCAGCCAACCTCTTCACCAAATTCCGGAGCAAACAAATCATGGACCTATTTAAGATGCTATGCTCACAGAACCAAGTGAGTAAGTATGACACTATCTTCGAGAAGCTTGAGGAGTTGACACTGAAGTACACGGCTAATAAAGGGTCCGGGGCCGATGATGGGGATGCTATAAGCAAATTTTCACAGTGGATCAGCGATAAAGAGAAAGAGAAGTGGTCGTTGTTGCATGATGAGGGTGGGGCAAGGTATGACATTATGGCGAGAAATCTATATGAAGTTTGTAACTATGTTTTGAAGGGGGTGCGATGCTTGCCATTGATCGCGATTGTGGAGATGACATGGTATCGCACTACACAATATTTCAACAATAGAAGTCTTGCAGCCAAGATGTTGGTCGACAATCCATTTAGAACCTTACCGGACGTGGTGCAGGAATACATGAATTTCTGGATAAATAAGGCCCAGACGCATGAGGTGGAGATCATCAACCGATTGCACAAGATAATTTCAGTCCGACTGCACCAGAAGCGGGTTAACGGACATCTCAAAGCCGGCAGGGTACACGAAGTCATTCTGGGGGATGTTGCGAAGTGCACATGCAACAAGGCCATGTTATTACACAAGCCATGTTCGCATGTCATTGCTGCATGTGCGGCACTTGGTATAAGCCCATCTCCATACCTTTCTGAGTTCTTCAGCCTTCATAACCTTCAGCAGACTTGAAGTGGTATTTGGAGAGTCTTCATGAAGGTTGGTGATTACAAAGTAATTTCATCTGATGAGGCCAGGTGGATCTCACCTTTCAATCTCAGGAGAAAGGGACCTAGTAGTCCGAAGACGCGTCGCTTACACAATGACATGCACGAATCACAGAAAGCGAGCACTCGATGTAGAAAATGCTCGATTTGCAAACAAACCGGGCATACCAGAAAGAATTGTCTACATGCACCCGGCCCATCCACCTAGTATTCACACATGTAATAGTGACGCATAATGAGTCATGTGATCGTTCATGAGTTCTGTATTCTGCCGTTATTTAATATTTTCTAATATTTTGGTAGTCCTTTCACATATGTAACAATGGTAGTCCTTTCACATATGTAACAATGGATGTTCTATGGATACTCTAATTGAGCCAAAGCTTCTCTATTTATAGCACACATGTAAACAGCCCAAAAACAACTCTTTGACAGACTCTTGGTATTCCAATGAAACATTGCACATAAAATGTCGTACGAAAGGAGTTTTAAGCGTGATTTTCGCATGTTTTCAGAACTAAACTTGGTAGACCTGATCCTTGCAACATAGAGAACATAATTGGGAAAGAATCTTGTAGAAATAATGAAACTTTGCACATAAAATGTCATATGGAAGGAGTTTTAGGTGTGATTTTTGCACGTTTTTAAAACTAAACCTAACGTAAAATTCTACCAGATTAACACTTATGAGGTGTCAAACCCAAACTCATTTCTTCGTTATATTTCGAATTGTTATGCTAACAGTAATTAATTTATACAGAGATGGATGACGAGGATGTACGGCTTCCAGAGCTACTCTGTGGCAGGTGCGACAATGCTCATCGTGGGCGTATATTGTCGCAAGGTGGACATCTTGAGCCACTTGTAATGAGGGCTCCCATGGAGTACTGGCCTCTTGATGCAAAATACATCCCTATTCTCATAGAGGCGGGTTTACTAACTTTTGCTCATATATTGCAGACTGGCCATGGCCTCACATTGGACATGTTGTTGGTCACTGCATTGGTAGATCGATGGCGCCCCGAGACACACACGTTCCATTTCCAATGGCGGGAGATGACGATCACGTTAGAGGATGTAGGTATGCTCCTAGGCCTACCTGCCGCAGGAGCACCCATTGATCCATCACCGCCACCTGCAGACTGGAGCACTCAGGTAAATCTTAGGTTCAACATCGTTCAACAGGCAGATCAGTCCCATCAACTAGGCGTGGTGTGCCGCATAGGTTTTTGTTGCGCTACCTTGACTGCCCACCTGATGTGCTGGAGCATGTTGTGCGTCAGCATTTGTTCGCATACCTGTTGATAATGTTCCAGTATATCCTATTCCAATCTACACACGGGGATACAGTTCACCCATGGTTCATTCCATTGGCGGAGAGCATTGTCGATGCCCAACCAGGACATGTTCCCCAATACAACTGGGCTATGTCCGTGCTTTGTGCAACATACCGAGGGTTGTGCGATGCGTGTGTCTGGACTGCACTAGAGTCCGTATTGTCAGGATGCTCCCTTCTTCTGTAGCTATGATCTTAGGAGCATTTTGCAATTGGCTAGCCACACTTGGATCTTGGATCGATCGGTGCATCCGTACCCCGAGCCTGATGATGTCCATGATTGGGTGGATCGCCCAACCATGGGCACAAGATGGATGCACGGTCGACCGAGATGGTCTGCGAACCAAGATCGTCAGTGCTATGTCTTGTACCAGGGGGATTTTGATCAACTCCACGAGTTGCGAGTCATATGGTGTCTGTGGGCACCAGATTTCATTGAGAGCATTGCACCACATGGCATATCGATCATATGCATAGCGGGCAACAATTGTGGGATGACACGACGTCATCTTGTGTTCTCTCATATGGTGGAGCCGTACTACGCGAAGCGGGTGATGCATCAGTTCAAATTATATCAGTACACCCCACCTCCAGAGAGAGAACGACAGGGATCTCCCCAAGGAGGTGCACAGATACACCCATGCATGCATAAGATTTGAATTATATTTTTTTGTTTTGATACCTACCATTACCTCAATTTTATTTTGTAGGCAGAGTAGGCAAGGAAGGCAGACCGACAATTGGGCGCATAAGAATGGCAAATGGGTGCAGGAGTGGAACGAGTTTGCACAGACTAATGTAATTGCAGAGGATCAAGTGTACGATCACAGTACGTACCAAGCGTATCTTGACTGGTACATGCCCCGTACCCGCACACGGCTTTCTCGTGTGCCTGAGGATACACCAACACATATACCGCATTCGAAACGTATGCAATTAGGGTTTGATTCTGATTGGCCGGGCCAGATACATCGCTCAGTACGTTTTTACGATATTTCCCCTTTTGCATCCATCATTTACTCATTTTACTAACTAATACACTATTTGTCTTTCTCAGTTCGACATTGCAACTTCCATCGAGCGGCAAACTAGATCGATTTTGTCTAGCATAGCACGCGGAGGTCGCTGGTGCCGTACTGAGTTTACTAGAGCCATCCTTGTGGTGAACACTGGTGCCCGACGACTCATGAGAGACCTAAGTTGCAGACGTACTACTGACGCATTCATGCCAAGACAACTTGTGGCGCGCCCACCAAGCCCAAGGTCTACTCAACCCTCCTTTGCACGCCCCAGTACCTCGGGCACACGTCCTGCTCGACACAGCGCATCATCAAGGTGGGGGACTGACATAGCGGGCCCATCTAGCACCCCATCAATTCTTCCACACTCATTGTCAATGTTTTCTCGTCGAGATGGATCACTACTTATAGGAGAGCCATCGGCACATCATAGGCCAAGAGGTAATGATTCCGACGACTCAGACGACCCAGAGGACATCAGAAGAGCTCAAGAGGCTGCTGATAGGACTTTCGTAGAGCAACTAGCCGCAGAAGATCGTTGGGATCAGCAGGAGTTGGAGCGGGTGAACCAGCTCTACTCTGCTCTTTGGATGACTCCGCAGCAAGCACAACCTACTGAGGGGGCATCTTGGGGTCAGCCGTCGGAGCAGACAATACATGCACCACAGGAGGCTAGCTAAGGCTGAGTGGGTGGCACAACAGAGGGAGCATGACGATTGGGTGTCTAACATGCTGGGGATGGATAATCTCTATGCACATCAGCACCACACGCACGATGAGTTTCAACCGAGTCAGCTCCACGATGCTCCACCACCCACACAGCCTTCACAACTATTAGGGCCGTCAGACTGCTACGGACCTTCTACTGCAGCTGGTCGGAGACCACATAACCCGCCTAATCCTTATTCACCCTCTCCTTTTCAGAGAGATAGGCATCACAAAAGAGAGAGGCGATTTAATAATTAGATATGTTAATGGGTCAGCACACCATGGGATGTACTTCTAAATAATATGTACTAACGGTTTGTTTCTGCTTTTCAGTGTGGTGTTTCATCTTTTCAAACAATTAATAATTTCCAAATACCGGACTTCAAATTTAAAATTGGTCGTGCCAGTGCCCATGCAAGGCAAGGTTGCCTAGGGTTTGGGCCCTTCAGGGCCTCGCACTACCACAGAAACAAACATCCAGGACGGCACATCATAGACGGTTATGAACTTTTCAATAGAAAACCATCTGTAAAGGTCCTGTCGAGAGAAAATATTAAGTTATCAGAGATGGTTATGAGGTCAGAATCGACTGTGATAGTCCAGCACTATCATAGACGGTTTAATGATTATCACAGACGGTTCTGAGCTCAGAACCGTCTATGATAATCTGTCGCTATCCAGTTCATTGTTTTCATCACGTCTTCTTCATACAAACTCGGATTTTCACGTTCTTGTACTTTCTGGAAACATCAGATCGTGCTCTACAACTTTTCTGTTGAAGTCGAAGTCAGATTCGGCATCCATCTATGAGATATTGGGCCATTAATGTCGATGGTGTACAGTTTGAATCTAATAGATCTGTTTCGGTATTTTCATCATAATTCTTTCATCCGAACTCGAATTGGGATAAATTTATACTTTCTGGAATCGTTGCGAGAAATTTGACAAAACGTTTGTTGGGGTAATCTTCAAATTTCGGCCATTTTCATCACGCTAAAATTTGGGCAAAGTTAATTGTGTGATTTTCAAACTCTAGTCCAATTCGGATTCAAATTACTCAATCTGAGACAGCTTTAGTAAAATTGCCATATCTTTTGATTTCCAATACCGTTTTTGATGTTCTTATACTTTTTGGAAAGATAAAAAAAATCCTCTACAACTTTGGTGTTGACCAGATCCTCTAATTCGGAGTTCTTGAGGTCCGAAATTGCTAATCATTATCAGAGACGGTTTTGAGCTCAGAACCGTCTGTGATAATCATTATCAGAGACGGTTTTAAGCTCAGAACCGTCTCGGATAATGATTATCAGACTTTGCGACTTTGCGACTATAAAATTTAAGGCAGGCTTTGTCCCGCTCATTTCCACACTTTGCGACTTTTCACTTCACTTGCCCTAACTCAAAGCGGCACACTTTGCGACACTTCACTTCATTTCCACCGTTCTACACCGCGCCGCCACTATAACCCTAGATCCACACCGATCCGAGCTCGACTACGCTACCACCACTCCATTGCCCACCATCATCTCGTCGGTCACGTCTCATGGGCCGATGATGACTACAAGCAGCTCACTCAACAACGACCATCCGACGACCACTTCTTCTTCCTCGGCCACGAGACAGCCGACGATTTCAGTACCTCTTCGGTTGTGGTCGAGCTACGACGGCCTCCTCCAGCAGCTTTCTCAAGTTCTTCTACGGCTGCGTTCTTCAGCACCATGGCATCATCTCTCCTTCAAGCCTCGGTGACAATTCCCTCTCTTAAACACTCTCTCCCCCTGCTCCTTGTTTCCTAGATGTTGTAAAGTGACTAGTTTTAAAATCTGGTGTGAACTGAATCTTAGTTGATAATTGTTTATGTTGAATTTGTTTGACCCATTCTCTGTTTGAATGTTGCCAATTCTTAGTTGATAATTTTTATGTTTAATTGAAACTCTTAGTGAATTTGATTACAAATTTAAAACTCTGTGTTGTCTTTGGTATCTAAAATCTGTGTTTTGGTTATTAACTATGAACAACTTATGAACTCTAAATTCAGTGTTTATGTGATGATTCAGTGATTTATATTTGAGCCAAAAACCGTCTGTGATAATGATTAGCAAGGGCCCCAAGAACTCCGAATTAGAGGATCTGGTCAACACCAAAGTTGTAGAAGATTTTTTTATCTTTCCAAAAAGTATAAGAACGTCAAAAATGGTATTAGAAATCAAAAGATATGGCAATTTTACCGAAGCTGTCTCAGATTGAGTAATTTGAATCCGAATTGGACTAGAGTTTGAAAATTACACAACTAACTTTGCCTAAATTTTAGCGTGATGAAAATAACCGAATTTAAATATTACCCCAACAAGCTTTTTGTGGGATTTCTCACAATGATTCCAGAAAGTATAAATTTATCCCAATCCGAGTTCGGATGAAAGAATTATGATGAAAATACCGAAACAGATCTATTAGATTCAAATTATACGCCGTCGACATTGACAGCCTAATATCTCATAGATGGATGCTGAATCTGACTTTGACCTCAACAGAAAAGTTGTAGAGCACGATCTGATGTTTCCAGCAAGTATAAGAACATGAAAATCCGAGTTCGAATGAAGAAGATATGATGAAAATAATGAACTGAACAACGACAGATTAGAATTGGACGTGATTATCATAGACGGTTCTGAACTCAGAACAGTCTGTGATAATGATTATCAGAGACGGTTTTCAGCTCAGAACCGTCACTAATAATCATTATCACAGACGGTTCAAAACCGTTAGTGATAATACTCGAACTATCACTGACTCGAATATCATTGACGGTTTAGAACCATCTATGATGACTGTTTTGAACCGACTGTGATGTTGTATTCTGTAGTAGTGCCGGTTCGTCCAATTTTCATCGTCTTCTTCGTTTTTTATCCAAACAAACTCGAAATTCTTCCAAATTTTGTACGAATTATCTCTGAAACATAACAAACACAACCGTGAAAGCGAATTATAAAAATGATACAAAAATTCACATAAAATATCATATTGAAAGAGTTATGACCATGAATTTAGATGGAAACTTAGAGCAAAAGCTATACCAATTAAGCACTAATCAGAGGTTTCCCAACTTCGAGGGTTAATTATTTGAAATCGATGTTCTTTATGATTATCTTATTCTTAGATTTGTGTAAAATATGGGTCAGGTTGGACTCAAATTGAATCAATAAAAATCTCAGATTCATTTAGGTCACATGGGTTTTACCAAACCCGTCCCTATGAACACCTGAAGTGGACCTTATGTTGGGTTGGCTCAATATATTTTGCACTGCATAACACCGTTCTTATAGAATCACGCTAGACGGACCTGACCAAGTTTAGCCTTCGAACCCAAAAATTGAAGGCCAACCCTATTGACATTCAATTCGGATCAAACTTAAGCCAGATCTATTTTACAATGACCTTCTTCAGTAAGAGAGTACAAACATCTAATTATGTACGTCTTTCAATCTTGGATGATGAAATCGACAAGGAAAGTATAAAAAAGTTATTATTTTATGTAACATTACAATGGAAATGACGAAAAGAGAAATTGGGATATTCTCATTTCTATCGCGTTTCGAAGATGAAAAAGGTTAATGTCGCGGCTCCAATATGGAAAAGGTTCCTATCGCTGATCAAAAATGGAAAAGAGTGATGGCCCTTGTGTCACTGGTCGATAAAGGAAAAGCTTTATATCGCTGGTCAAAAAAGAAAAAAGTGGCAGTCCGTTTCTATCGCGTTTCACACCCGCGATAAACATCTTCTCGCGCACAACTAGGTTAGCTTCACAATTTCGTTAAACTGTGTGTCATTTATCAAATTATTTTTTTTCTTTAAGTTATTTATAAATTCTTTTCCTTTCAATGTGCACAAATCCCTAATTTATAAGCACACATAGAGATAAAGAGATTAGAAATTATAATATATGTAAGTTATAAAAAATTCATGATTTGATGGGTTACCAAAATTCATAGTAATTTAATAACATTTAAAGGTTACAACGTTTATAATCTTCATGATTATGACCTTCATAGTTGAGAGTTACTGCGGTGATAATACATGGGTTATAGGCATCTCCCAAGAACTTTTATTTCATAACAGAGAGTACACTATATATTTTTGTGGTCACTTCAATGTTTTGTACTGTACAAGTCGTGCATTCGCCGGTGAGGAATTCACATAAAATAGTGACCATAAAAAAAATGCAAAAAAAAAAAAAATGGCATTGATGGGCCGATGAAATGGAAGCATTTGGGCTCAGCTTGCTGATTATTGTTCTAATTTGAAGGCTCACTCATGAATATATTGATTTAAAAGTAGAAATGAGGGTCCTCGAATTAGGACGGTCTACATAAAACGTTTTCTTCTACTTCTTGGGATTGGGATATGTAGAGGGCATGTGTGTGTTTTTTTAACCTGCAACCTATACGTCCTTGATTTTAAATTGTAAATTTATTCTTACTTTTTCTTCTCCTTGTTGTTGTTGTCATCCTCTGATGTCAGTCCAATACTAACTCTTTCTCATACCTTGTGAGTCCCTACTCTGGGTGGTCAGTGGTATTAATGTTAATTCTATCCGTCCACTTATGATTGTTGATACTGCTCATCTCCACTAATATCGCCTCTCATTCCCCCACTCCACTCATACCCCTACCTTACACTCACACACACCCTGGCCACTCGCTATCTGTGGTCAACGACTCTCATCATCCCACCATATCGCCTTATCCTCCATTATTGTCCTTCATTGTCATCTTCTGGTCCATCTCTTTCGCCAATTGTCACCAACCACAACCAATGACACCCACCACCCCCTAAGGATTTTAAAAAGAGAGAGCAATTGAACTAAAAAAAACTAGATACAACATTAGAAGAGTGTTTATATATATATATATATATATATATATATATATATATATATATATATACAAAATTGAAAAAAAGGGACATACATCAATCAATATTAGCAATTATCCACACGAAAATAAAAACAAGGAATGGGCTCATGTTATGGCTGGTTAGTCCGAGGAAATTAAGTATTACTCCTCGTATTAATTTATTACACTTCACATCTTAGTTTTCATTATTTATATTCCACCTAATGGACAGGATATAATAAATCAATAATAAGGAGAGTTATACATAATTTTCTCTTAATTTAGGTCTTGTTTGGTCAAGTTTCAGTTTCTAACTTCTAAGTTAAAGTTAGAGCAATTTTATCAAATAAAACGACTCCGGTTGAAGGTTTTTTAGAGTTGAAGTAGAGTCGAAGTCATCTTACACTAAAAAATTGATCAGGATTTGAAATGTTGCAATTCAAACTTTCAATTTTATAATATACCTACAAAATTTAAACTAATTATATATCTATTCATAAATATAAATATCATTTAAAGCAAAAAGTGGAGAAGTCAGAGTCTTTTTACCTGATACTCCAGTTTCTAATTTATTCAAAATTGGAGCCAAATAACTTCAACTTCTATGCAATAGAAATCAGAATCAGAACAAAACATGAGCAAAGAGGGACTTTAGCAGCTAGGTGCTATTTGGCCGATCTCGCACGCCCAGTTCCTGGCTTAATACTCGAGCAGCTCCATCAAATGAGGGGCTTCGGTTGGTAGTTCTCTTTAGCCGATGCGGAGCCGGAGCCAAACTTTACATTAGCCTTAGCTAGCAAGGCAGCTCCGGTCTCCAATCCACCCCCAATGGCGTCGCGGCTGCTCCCCGCGCCTCCTCCCGCATCTCGCTCGCCGCCTCGCGCTGCCGCCCGAGCACACCGTGGCCCCAGCCTCCCACGGCTCTGGTGCCGCGCCACGGCGGCGGCGGCGGCGGCGGCAGGCGCCGCCCTGCTGGGGCGCGGCGGCCCAGTGGCGGTGCGCGAGTTTGTGACGCTCGGCGAGCTCCGCGCCACCGTGCGGCTTCGCATCCGCACCTTCTACGAGTTCTCCGCCGAGTCCTTCGGCGCCGAGGTGAGCTCTCTCTCTGTCTCTCTTCCCCCCTTTCCGTTCACCATTCCCTTCACCATTTCCCTTCACCTCGGCAATAGAAAAACCAGTAGCAAACAATCAAGTACTGCCTGTTCTTCTAGAATTCTTGCTGAGGAAAGGGATTAGGTAAACTGAACCCAAGATTTGCCAAGTTATGGGCGGTTCACACCAATCTCATCGTGAAACATTAAGCCTTGACAATATTATTTGAAAAAAAAAATTATTGAAAGGAGCTCATAACTTTGTAATCCGCTTGGTTTTTGCTGACTATGAACTAGTTTCTAGCTAGCATTTTGGTGATTATGGTAAACACCCTAACTGGTTGGAGAAGATGCCACAATATTTGGACTATGAATCCTCAATGTTTTCCTTAAGCCCCTTTTTTTTGTCTTTCTTCATTCAACACTTCCCATGCATTTTCTATTGCCCGAATGCATTTCTGAACATCATCTTGATGCATTAATAATTTCAATTTTACTTATTGTCAAGTTCTGTTAGGATCACAGAAAGTCTCTGGCAGAGCAGGAGTTTGAAGCATTACAAGATCGGATTTCTGGGAAGATGATAAATTTCAAAAGAGTTTCTTGTATAAATGGGACAGTACCACTTTTGCCGTCCTTGAGGTCAGCTGAGGAACTTTGTTCTACTTGTAAGGTATTTAGATTTTATGCTCTCCAATGAACATTTCTTTGAACATTGTTCTTTTACCTGGCACCCAGCTAGATCAGGGAAATCTGTGAGACAAAGGCATTTTGTTGTTTTAAGATATGTCTATGTTCAACTTGTGTGGAAAACTTATACAAGAAAGGAAATGGTGAAGGGAAGACATTTTTTGGGCAATAGAAAGTCACAACCATTCATTATTATGATTTTTATGTCTGGTGAAAAGATGTGAAATATTTGGTGCCAAATTGTGCTCTTCCTTGTGCAGTTGTTTGGACCATCATCTCTCTTGGCTGACATATTACTTTCTGAGCTCTTTGCACTACAGTTGGTTATATACATTTCTAACAGGGTTAACCTCTGGATGCTATAGTGTGTGTCCTCAGAAATTTGATGTCTTGTTATTTCCTTTCACATGCAGTTTGCTGAGGATGGAGAAGAGAGAGTAGTGGTTGGTTCATTAGACCTTAATCAGTGTCTTTGGCTGCCAGATGAATTGACTGGAAAGAGGCCTGGGGTACGTTTTCTGCTTCATTAGCATACTATAGTAGCAGATCATAGAATAAATGGAGGGCTTTGCTTAACATTATATCTCAAGATGAATAGACTTGTTTTTAGCACTTGGTTTTTATCAATTTCCAACAAAGGGGACAGTTTTGCCATGCTTTCCTGAATTTGTAACTTAGTTGCTTTTCTGTACCCCACATATGAAATATCTCACTTCTATCAAATGATGATTTACTTAAGAATATAGTGCTAAATGCTGATTTTTCTTGAAGTTAGCTTTTTAGTGCAGTTTTAGAGTCAGAATAACATGGTTCTTAAAAAAAAAATATATTTTTGTTGCTTTTAGAAGGACTAGTAAGTGAATACATGTAACCCATGTTGCGGCAACTTATATGAATATAGTGATATTTTAAAGATGAAACTGAAATCCAAAAAAATTAAATAATAAGTTTAAAGTTAATATAAAACTTAGAATGCAACTAACCTTCGAAAATTCTAAAATTTAAATAGCATGGGTGTAGAGGTTTAATGAAAAATGTGTGAAGGAGAAGAATATGTTTGACTATAGCAACGTATGAAACTTGGATCAATCTTAGTTTGTTGTAGTTAGTGACACATTTTTGTCATTATATTATTTTTTTATGCTTGTTTATTGGTAGAAGACAATAATAGTCTTTTAAAAATATTATTTTTTATATTCATTTATAAGAGAACATAAATGAGAGAAATTTAGCCTTGGGTTGAGGTAAGACCAACTCCAAATAATAGTCATTTGATATTTCAAATTAACGTGCAATATTGTTCAGATCAGACATCTTTAAAAGGAAAGAATTTTGGAACTTTCAAAATCATATATTATATAGTAATATAGATATAGATAATAATAGTTTTCTTTTGATTGGTCAACATTAACAGGTGAATGAAGCAAACCACACTAGAGCATATCTGAGCAATGTTTGTGTTGCCAAGGAGCTTCAAAGAAATGGGCTGGGCTATGCATTAGTTGACAAGTCTAAGAAACTAGCCAGCGAATGGGGTATGTTCATTTCATTATCTAATTCATCCACTTTTCTTTTGGCACTCCTTTACCTGTCCTTGGTTGGAAGGAATTCTTTCCACAGACTTTGGCTACATGAAACTCAGCTTACTTCTGTTAGGTTTTAAAGCATCCATTACCATTAATCGGATTTTTTCTCTTAACTATTGTTTTAAGAGAAAAAAAACAAAAGTAAGAGTTGCTATCTCACATCACTCAACTGTCTAGGCATTGTTTTTGTTGATAGAATGGCATCCACATTCCCAAGTGATTTGATAATAGTATAGTAGATAAAGCACAGAAATATGGCTGATAAGAGCATCACAGCAAATTCTTCTCCGTTTGATAGATTTTTTCTTTGCTGATATCGATGACCATATATCGAATACATATATAAATTTTTGCAGGCATAACAGATTTGTATGTCCATGTTGCCATCAACAATGAAGCAGCACAAAAACTGTACAGGAAGAGTGGATTTGTTTATGAGAGTGAAGAGCCTGCTTGGAAGGCAAGGTTTCTAGGGCGGCCTCGACGGCTGCTTCTTTGGCTTGATATGAAAAAAGAGCCATTGTGACCTTGTGTGTAAATACCTTTTCTATAGTTACATGTTGTATTGATATTATTTGATGTATTGACCAATCAAATTCCAAAAGCTCCAAACAATACTAGTTTGTCATTCTTTTCTCCATTTCCCCCTATTGCCCTTTGTGCATATGTATCATTGTTGTTAAAAAAAAAATTGGTATGTGATTGTCAGGATGGATATGGTATTGCCAAGTGATTAATCATTATACAGTTGACTAATCGGAGTTCTGCTGATATTTTTGCATTTTGAATACGTATCAGGGCATGAGGAAGAACATCTACAAAAGGCAAAAACAAATACTATGCATGCCAATAATGCACAGGATGTGTTGCTACTCAGTTAACTCAAGTTATTTGGAAGAAAAAAATGGAAACATAAAATGTTTATACAAAAATTAAGAAGTGGAACAAAATAGACAAGGTAACAGAGAAATTTCCAACAAAGTTAAGCCATCATCTTTTTGGGAAGAGGACTCTCTCACATTAACGTTGGTGTTTGTGGGTTGTAGATTAGTTCAATATTATTCTAGAACATGAGATTATTCACACTTTTTCGGCTGAGATCCCGAGATGAGCAAGCTTTCCTCTTGAAATTAGATTTAGCTAAAACTTTTGACAAGATAGAATGGAGCTTCGTTGTCAAGGTCATGCTACGACAGGGAATTCATGGTAGTTTCATCGATCTTGTCCATGCATGCATACCCTCGTCAACCTTCTTTGTCATCATTAATGGTCCGATCAATGTTTCTAGGAGGACAAGACAAGGCTGTCCGTTATCACAGTAACTTTTTGTCCTTGCCATCAACGAGATTAACGTCTAACCAGCTTACTGGGATTAGACTGGCCTCTACAGGCCTGCCTGAGCATTCTTTTTTTTTTTTTTCTAATGATCTTCTTATTTGCGGTAAAGCTAATACTCAAGAGGCTCATAAATTTCATCAAATACTCGGCGATTTTTGCCAGGAATTAGGTCAGCTGCCCAATTGGTCCAAATCAACCATCCTTCTCAGAGAAAACTACAATGGGGCCAGTGCAATAGGTCACTAGATACTTCCTTCTCTCCATCATGGATAATGCAACTCACCTGGGTCACCTGCTATAAATTTCAAAAAAAAAAAAAAAAAAAAAAACTTGCTCTGTAGCTTACAATTTACTCTTTAGATAAATTCGTTTCAAAGCTAGGGCAATGGAAATCTAACACTCTCTCTCATGTAGGAAGGCTCCTTCTCATTGAATTAGTGTCTCCTCACTGCCTGTATATTATATGTCCATTGTCATCTTTCCAAAGAAATTTGTTAAAAGACTAACAGCAGTGATTAGGAACTTTTGGTGGCTAGGTGTACAGGAAGGACAGAAGAAGCCTCTCTACCCATATTGGAAGGCGTCGACAGCCGCAACTCAATACTTAAGGTATGCGATCATCTCATATAATCCTGTCATTACCAATTGGCTCAGGGCAACACCTCAATTTAGTGCGAAATATGGAGCTTGGTACGTACATGATTTCCTTTTACCACAGCCACCAAACTTCATTATGCCACAAGTAACTTACCAACTATGGAATGACAATCCCAAGAGATGGAACTTAACTCTGCTCATACAACTCCTTGGACAGATAGCAGTACAACAAATTTCTAAAACACCTATCATTCAAAATGACATGCAAGATGAACTTTTCTGGAGAGCACACACCATCTGGAAAATGGTCAGAAATTTGTGCATAAAAACAAATTCAACAGCAGGAGCAGGGTAACCAAGACCAACCACAAGGCATGTTAACTAAACCCTACAAGGTATATGGAAATGCAAGCTTCTCATTTCTAGGGCGCAAACATTTATGCGGAGACTAATAGTTCGAGCTTTACCTGTGGGTAACAGAGTTAGAAAAAGAATTAGGATTGTTGCAAGTTTATGCCCAAGATGCCCGCAAGACGAAACTGATGTGCATCTATTCTTCAGTTGCTCTTATGCTAGGGCTGTCTGGTTTCACTCTCAATTTGCTCTGCAATTGGATCATCCAGATTTCTGCTACAGCAATGTTGCCAAGGTAGTCTACAATATCTTGACCATCATGACATATGAGAATCAGATTCCAATCTTCTTCAACATTCTTTGGTTCCTTTGGAAGGCTCGAAATGAACTTATTTTCAGGGGAAAAGTCACACAGATTCAAAGCACAATTCACCATGCCTGCGCGCTCCAGTCAGCAATAGAAGAAATTAATCAGGCAGACACAATCAACGCAGCCGATATTAATGCACAACAGCTATTAATAAACCAAGGTATACCTCATTTCTCTTCCATCACAAATGCATGGATTAGATGCTACATAGATGTTGTTTGGACGAACCAACAGATGGCCGGACTCGGAGTCCTCATCTATGACCCGGATCCAATACATTTTCTTAAAATCCATATTCAGACAACCACCAGCAATGTTAGCTCTCCTTTGCAGGCAGAAGTGTTGGCCCTCTATATGGCTCTTGCATATATGAGGGATAGGGGAATCGAAAATATCAGTATTTTCACAAACAATCAGATTCTATCTACCAACATCAATGGAAGAACATTTTAGGCGCAAGCCTGTCATTGGAACGCCAAACCAATCTTGGTCGACATTTTCAATATGATGGAAACAGTCAACTAACATGTCCATCATATCCCTAGGACAACAGAATAGTTAATGTCCTTGCTAATCAGTTCTTCGTAAGGTGATGGAGCAGCGGACCAGCAAGATTTCCAATGCTATAACAATGGTCATTCCTAGTTGTCCCACAACAATAAATCTCTCACGAGTTGATTTTACGTGTAATCTTTTGCATACAATAATATATGATTCTTAATCCTTCCAAGAAAAAAAAAGAGATGAGAAGGAAGTAATATGAAGCTTCTTTCATTTGGCTTGGGTTGTGAGCTTTTCATGTGGTTTGCCCTGAGGCATAGTTCAAGCTTCATAGGCATAATGTACATTCCATTGTTCTTTTCTTCTGAATCTTGGAAAGGTCTAAAACTGTAAACTTCCTTTCTTATTACTTGAGCTCATGGCGCAAGAGTTGGTTCCACTACCCTCTAAGTAGGGGGTGGAACAGAAGCTCGTGGCTCAGCTCCAAAAGAAAACGGCTGTGCCTCCACCTCCTTATCCTACCCATCCCATCCTTATTATTGATCTAGCTCCATCTCCTGTTTCTAGCCATCACACAATTGATCTTACATGTGCCTCATATTCATGAGTTGTTGGTTCGGGCCCGCTAGTGACTCGAGTTTGAGTCAACTTTTCAACTTATAAGTCTAAACGAGTCTAGTCCAGTACACTCGCTTAACTCATTTTCGATCCTATCTTAGAGTATTTGTTTCATAATTATAAAATAACAATGTATTTTATACGGTATGTGGTAGACATTTCGAGTAAATAAAACTACAAACTATGATTTTATTGTGCAAAACAAACTTAAATCAATACTTTGTTAATTATAGAAGAGCGCTCTAGGGATTTCTTCCCTATTACCATGTGAACACTACTCAAGTACATGGTCCATGGTCCTAGCAACTCCAATGATGACATGAACCCTATATATCATCCCCATTTAAGACTTGCCTAATTGCTCAGAAAGTGTATAGGTGTTTTGTTGTCAAATAAAGATTTTCTAGCATAAATGATATCAGATCTATATATATATATATATATATATATATATATATCACAACATATTATTCAGATATTTATGGAGCTCAAAATGTTTGTGTCTAGCCATGGACACTTTTTGCATCAATATCAAATGCCATGTGGGATTAAAGCTTCCCTGGTTTTGTGACAAGCAATGTGCCTTGCAACTTGTCCAAGTTGTGGTCTGACACGGGCAATTTCACATGAACCTCTGCCAGATGCAAGTTGTCACAGGCATAGCATTTCGGCTGTTTTTGAGGTAGTAGCTTGATTTGATTTGCTTTTATTATGATTGTAACTTTAAGAGTTGACTGATCAAGAAACGACAATTAAGATTAATCTAGGATGAGAAACTGAAATTTTCACACGGAAAATTGAGACGTCAATTTCTTACATTGTTAACTCAGAATGTGCTACGGAGCCTTCGTTTGTCGATCTAATGGTTCTTGGCGTCCGGTGAGATGATAATGAACGCTATATATTTTATTTCTCGATGCAAAAGATTCTTGTCTATGTGACATTGTAGATAATTCTAGCTTGAAAGTATCCTGTACAAGGATGGAGATGTGATGTCCTGTGCCCTCTTGGCACATGCAACCTGCTCATTGGATGATTCTTGCATGGTGCTCACTACAGAAGAGCATTGCAGTTCATGTGCACTTATGAACCTGCTTGACTTGCTTGAACCACTGACAGAGGACGTTTTTTTGTGGACAATTTTTTTGTTCGGTTTCGTGCACCAAACTATCTCATATAATAGCTGTAGCTGTTAGGAGCATACAGGCATTTCTACTCACACTTCACATTTTAACAGTCCCCTCGGATACAGGCCCAAACTCAATTGATTGAACCTAAGACGTGCGCTCGACTTAACAAGGCCTGGTCTACACCTACGATCCTCATCATCACCGTTGGGCTCTCAACATCACAAATAATTTTTCTTCATAACTGCCCAAAAGTGGTCTTAAATTAAAGATTTTTCAACTTTGATATCAAGTTGAGTTTAGTGCAACCACTATATCATCTAAAATATTTCTCCCTCCGCTCTATTCTACTTGTTTGATTTGCGCGGTCAAATTTTTTAAATTTTAACTAGTAATATAAAAAAAACAAGATTCACTATATAAAAATAATATTAGTAATTTTATCATCAAATTTACTCTCATATTATTATTGTTTTATAATTTTTATCAGTATATTGTTATAAAAATTAATAGTCAAAATATAAAAAAAATCTAAAACAATAACTCAATAGGTATAAAAAAAAACAGGTTTTAGAGAAAAGTGAGCATTTCTAAGTACACTTCAACAATTTTAATGAATTGCATATATCCAGTACAACTTGAGTTAATTCTCTCAGAATGATCGTTAACGCTGCACTTATGGCATAACATGACAACAAACAGTTTTAACTAGTAAGTTATCTAGCATCTATTTTGAGTAAATTGTATGATATGTTTTTAAACATATTCGGTAAACTCGAGTTTTAATTAGGCATGTAACTAAACTTGTTTAATTATGTCATATAGATCATCTATTAATTAAATAACAGAAAAATAAAAATGATAAACTACATTAGACTCAAACTTGTAATTGTACTACTTCGATCTTTGAACTTACTTAACTATGTTATTTAAATCTGTATCATCCCACTTCTACCACTTAACCAATAAATGGATCTAAACGGCATGATTGAGTAAGCTCAAGAACCACCCCACCCATAAAACTAAAATTCAAATTTAGTGAACTAAGTGATGCACTTCAACAAATTTGAGGCCTTCGGGTACCATTTACTCTTATACTTCACTGGCAAAAATGCTACTTTCATGCTATTTGTTCCGACTATTAAGTGTTGTTAAGAGCTAATTAAAACAGGAACCTGCCTGCCTTATTGCTCTGTTAGAATGTAAAATGCAAGTAAACTTTTTTAAGGGGTAAATTTTTTGATGCTAGTGTAAAATTTTAAAATGTTATATTTATCATTAAATATCGCAGTTATATATAAATTCGACACTATCTTATCGTCTTCATAAATTATAGTTTCTGAATTTACTACTATGAAAGAAATTTTCTCTCTTGAGAGTGAAATGGAAATCACTGGCGTTAAAAACATTACTGTACGAAAACCAAGGTGTAATTAATACTGCTAATACGTACACGAAGTCAAAAATGACTATTAGACCCTTTAGAAATGCCTAAATCTTCAAGAAACGTCACTACGGATGTTTTCTGTTTTGAGATTTTGTGAACATATTGTGGATGAACTTGTTTAGCTGTCTCAAACATCTCGAGGCCAACATGGGAAAAAGGGGAAAAGAATGTAACTTTAGTGAGACATAAAAATTACGGTTTCAGATCAGACGTCACCTTAAAATGAGAAACATTTTTAAAATTTTAGTGTTTTCTAGTGGCGTACGACCGGATTTTCTTTGAAACAAAAATGTAAGAATGTAAATGTAGCTCATGCTTTCTAAATTATTTTGAGACTGTCTGAGGCGTAGGTGTTTGTTTTTTTCAAAATAATTTATGTCATATATTTAGATTTAATTTAATCTCTATTATTTTCCCCACACTTCTCCCTCATTCCTCTTCTCAACCCATTGCCGCCACCAACGGTTTGCCGAACTGCCATTACAATCAACTCCCCTTCCCATCACGTATATCCCCGACAGTTACCATCTCTCATCATCTCCACCTAACAATGCCACTACTATCGAGTCTCTGTCCACCATCAGACCGCTGTCGTTGTCATCAGATAAGTTCAGAAGGGATTTAGGTGAATTATAGAGAAATTATATATAAAAATAAGAGTTTAATTCAAATGCGGAGATGGATATATATAAGATAAGAAAAAAATAAGTACCAACTCATTAACAAACTTCAATTATTTTTTAGTTAGGAGAGCGAAATTGAAAATCACTAGCGTTTAAATAATTTCAATTTAACCGTACGTACAGAAATTAAACCAGGGTGTAATTAGCAAGTAGCAGTAGTACGTATCTGAAGTTTTGTAGTGCACATGCACGCATGTTTGCGTGTACCCCGATACTATTTTACCGGTCTAACAGTTTAGATTTCTACAATTTATTTAATATACGAGTACAATTCAGTTTGTTCTTAGCTCACTGGGATGATTTCGGATTCAAACTATAATCATAATCATGATAAATCTTAAAATCTCTTAAAAATAGTGGTGAATAAATTAAAAATATATCCAACATTTGATTTGGAACCAATATATCTCTCCACACACACCCCCTCTCGCTATAATTTCTTCATTCCACTCTTATCATTTGTAGATCTTACAATCTGGAAGCAAACTCCTCCCCAAGCACGGCCACGTTGACGCCGTGTTCCTGGCCGTTCGATCGGCAGTTTCCGCTCATCCAACCCGTCTGCGTGCACCCCGCAGCTTTGCCCATGTCGTTGCCGTGTTTGTGGCCGTCCAATCGCTATCTTCGGTTCATCTGGGTCGGCCGCGTGGAATCCACTACCGGCCTTCTGGGCTACTGTTTGAAAACTGGGTCCACGTTGAGCCACGTCGCCCCTTCGTTCGTGGCCGTTGGATCGATGTGTTTGCATCATCTGAACCATCGAACGTATGCTCGATTGCCCAGCTATTTCCCACCATGCCAGCTGTCTCCCACCTTCAACCACAACTATGCGTTCCAATTCGACCAGTGGAAAAGCCAACTAGACACACTATCTCGTACTATTGAGCTGTTTGCCATATTCGACTACACACCATGACAACTGAATCGACTAGTAAACCAAAATGTGACATCAATAAAAAAGCAAAACCGTTATTTCGACCAGGCACCACATTCAGCCACAACCAAGACTACTTATTCGCCCCAACAAAATAAAATGCGACCAGAAAAAAGGTTACTCTTTCGGCCAAGATCAATCAACCAAAAGAAAACAACCAGAGATTTCACAGCTGCGACTACTATTTTTACTACCTCAACCATATTAAGGTTTCCCTGAATCGAACAGGTCTTTTGCTGGTGCAAACAAGAGTTATGCTGGCGGGTCCAGCCTTTCGACCAATTTTATTTGCTGCCAAAAAAGGTAATGTGTCATTTTCTGTTAGTGTTCTGTTTGCTCGACCAGCTGGATTCGACCAATGCCCGATGTGTTCTGATTGCTCGACCAGTTGAGTTTGACCAATGCCCGACGTGTGCTGATATGTGGATGTCATGCATCGCTGACTTACTATCTTTGCGACACGTGTCCATTTTTCCTACTTCTCTACCAACAATGTCAGCGGATTGTCCAATTTTACAACACCGTTCCGTTTTAGTGTGGGAGGAAACTAGAGTTCAAGTTTAAATTAGATGATTACAACCTGATTAATGCTAGCCAAAATTACACCATTTCAAGAGTATTTCTTCTGGATCACAAAAAGTATTCGACGTCATTATCCACAGATATCAAAGAGGTAAAATTGCTTTCATTTTTTAGTATTTCAATGTTATCTACAATGTTATTTATGTGCATTGAAGGATAGACATTATTTTGTTGATGTTTAACCAATATTCTGATCAAATATTCAAGAAAGTTCTATGAATAGTTACCTTTAAGTATAGTTCATTGGTTTACGTACTTCCACAAATGGTTCTGGTTAGAAACAATACATTAACCATCAGTTTCAGCATACTCATTGATATTTTTGCTCAATCTTGATCATTTGCATATCTGATCTCTTTGGCTGTTCGTATCAACCAATCCCTTCCTAGGTGTTTAGAACTCTGTTCTCAATATGTAGAGAAGTTATTAGTTACAATGTGATTACTTGCTTTATCTGTTAATTTTTCTTGTCTTCCCTTTGTACAGCTTGGTTGACCATCAGCAAATTATTTGGTTTTCCAACTCATTTGGGCAAGCTTCGTTTGCTGATTTCTTTTGCACAACTCACTGTATTACCATGAATTTATTCGCTTCTCGAAGGCATTGCCGAAAGCTTTCACTGCCAATTTCACAGTTGACTAATTTGTGAGTTATTTATATTGTTTGTCTCTTTGATGTCTTTATGAACAATATTTGTAGATAGCATTCAATACTATGCATACATTATTTAATCAGCTCCAGGACGTTAATGCACATTTTTAACTTAACTTTGGATGCATGTTGGCATGCTATTTATGGTGGCTGCCATTCTTAGCTTTTGCTGACAAAAAAGATAGCTAATTCTGTTAGACTATTAGTGCCTTGCACAGTGCATGCTTGATTAACACAAAAAAAGGTCATTGATTCGAACAAACAACAGATGACTAGAGATTTTCCTTGTGTGGGCACTGTTTTTTGCTAGGTCGACCAACTTCATGTTTTGCTTACCCGACCACACATTGCAATGCTGCAACCACGGTTTACCATGTTATGGTCATTCTTCTACTTGGGTCCAACATTTTTTGCTGACATCAAAATTTGGCCATTCATACTGATCTCCCACGCCGAAATTTGTGTACTACCCGAACATTGTCTGTGAATATTAGATTTTGTCCACCCATTCTGATGTATTTGCTACAATACTTCTTGTCTGTTCGTGCTTACTTATGTTGATGGCAATTGCACTTTCCAGACATTTTTTGTACTACTATTATGACCATCTCTATTGATATAATATTAACATTTTTTTCTCTATTGGTATAATATTAGCATTTTTTGTATGTTTTTTTATGTTATTCAATGCACTACTTTATGCATTTTCCACAACAAATTTACGAAGATTCATCATTTAACTAGCTCCTGCGTCTGTCTTCCAGTTGTCTTCCCTTGTCTTGCGTGAAGCTATTTGGCAATTTTGTCGTAAATAGATGTTGCATTGTGTAGGATCGAGAATGCCGAATAGGGAGTGGGGGGGTGAATAGGAGGCTTTAAAATTTTTCGACTAAAAACAATTTTTGCAAGGAAAAGACAAAGAGCAAATAAACTGAAACAATTTAATAATATTTTGCACTAAGAAAGAGTAAGAAAATCAAACACAGTGATTTATTCTGAGGTCTCAGAGACTCCCCCGGCCTCCCCTACTCTTCGTTGAAGCACTCAAATGAATGAGTCTTGCTTTAATATCCACAAAGGATATTTTTCACTAAGATTGCTCTTTCTCCACTCCGGATAGGCGAGCACCGATGCCTTTCACAAAATATACCAAGCCTCTCCGACAACCTCTGTTAATGCAGAGGTCAACAGCCACACCTTCAAACCGTTTAGGTGAGGTCGTTCACCAAGAGTAACAAGTTGCAAGATCTTCTCTTGACCCCCAACAAATACCGAGAAACTTCTAAGGATGCAAATGATCCAAATGAATGCTCTCAGAATTCTCTCTCAATTATGATGAATGATACTTGATCAAAATATAAAGATTTTAGCACTTGGGCTCAAGTGCATATAAAAAATATATCTCTTGGTTCTTTAGAAAAACTGCTCCAAAAAATGTTTATAAACACTGATCAAAGTCTGTCCGAAAGTGTTTATAAAACTGATAAAAAATGTAGACAGAAGTTTCTCAAAAATCTGCTCAAACACTGCTCAAAGATCTGCTCAAAAGTGTTTGTAAAACTGATCAAAAATCAGTTCCAAAATTGTTTATAAAACTGATCAAAAATATGCTCAAAAAGTGTTTATAAATCTGATCAAAACAGTAGAGAAATATGCTCAAAAAACTGTTTAAAAACTGCTCGAAAATGTGAATAGAAACTGCTCAAAAATCTGCCAAAAACTATTTATAAAACTGTTCGAAAATGTGAACAGAAACTGCTCAAAAATTGTTTATAAAACTGCTCGAAAATGTGAACGAAAACTGCTCAAAATGGTTTTAAAAACTACTCAAAAACAGTAGAGAAAATCTGCTCAAAAGAGTTTTAAATACTGCTCAAAAACAATAGTGAGAATATGCTCAAAAGTATTTTAAAAACTGCTGAAAACAGTAGCGAAAACCAAAACTTCTTCTAAAAATTGCTCAAAGGAGTAGAGAGATGATGCTTGAAGGTGTATATGAGAATATGGTTTGAGATGAATGACAATACTGCTCAAAACACTTATATTTATAGCCCAACGTCTCAGCTAGCCATTGTGGTCGAAAAGGAAAGAAATCAGTACAACTAACAACCAGCTACGACCTCTAACGGCTAGTAAATAGCCGTTGGAATGTCTGGTCGAATGAACAGTGTTACTGGTCAAATGAACAGTGTTACTGGTCGTATGAACAGTAATTGATCAAATGAACAGTGCATGGACAGTGTCTGGTCGAATGAACAGTATCTGGTCAAATAAACAGCACTCGGATGATCAGTTTCAGTTCCTCTTTGAGATTCTTGACCAAAATTGTGAATGAATGCAAATGCAACAAATGACCTAAGAATTTCTCAGTTTGTGCCGGAACTAAAAGAGATTTTGCAACCCTTCTTAATAGTACGGTTTAAACTAAAAAAGAATTTCTTATAAAACTGGTCAAACTCCAAACTCCAGAACCGGTACAATAAACAAGCACTTACCTTAGGTCTTTGCAGCTTCCTTCTTGGTGACATTGCACTTGCAACTTTGGCTCGCATCCTCGGACTGCAACCTCAGACGACACTGCCACCTTGCGCTTGCGACCTTGGCTCGCGTCCTTGGACTGCGATCTCAGACGACACTGCGTACAAATAGCTCAAAACTCAAAGACACGATTACTCCAAGACACTTAATGTCATCAATAATCAAAATCAAACCAAAAAAAGGCCTAGATGCAACAATCTCCCCCCTTTTTGATGATTGATGACAACTAGTGTTGAAAACGAATAAAAATTAATGACTCCCCCTAAGTGTATGCATGGGCATTAGATATACAAGAACTCCCCCTGAATGCATGCATATATAAATATACATATGAGTCATTTTAGAGTCCACAATGAATAAACAATGAGCACATAAACTACCAATAATGTCATACAAGAATCTCTCCCCAATCTCTCCCCTTTTGACATCAAGCACAAAAAGGGCGGGAGGATAGCAAAGCAGACATTTAACTTGCATTTTATATATCAATAATATTCAATTCACTTCTAAGAAAGCAAAATCTAGTCTCATCTAAAGGTTTGGTGAAGATGTCTGCTAGTTGCAAATCAGTTCTTACATAATTCACATCTATGTCCCCTTTTGCCATATGATCTCTTATAAAATGGTGCCTAACATCAATATGCTTTGTTCTAGAATGTTGAACCGGATTGTTTGCAATCTTTATGACACTTTCATTATCACATAAGAGTGGCACTTTGTCAAAAGAAATTCCATAATCCAAAAGGGTTTGCTTCATCCATAAAATTCGAGCACAACAACTACCCGCTGAAACATATTCCGCTTCGGCGATGAAGAGAGTTACGAAATTTTGTTTCTTAGATAACCAAGAAACTAGTGATCTCCTCAAAAGTTGACAACTACCAGATGTGCTTTTTCTATCAATTTTGCACTCCGCATAATCTGAATTTGAGTAACCAATTAATTCAAAGTTTGCATCTTAGAGTACCAAAGTCCTATATTGGGATAGCATTTCAAGTACCTAAGGATTCTTTTAATAGCAATCAAATAACATTCCTTAGGAGATGATTGAAATCAAGCACATAAGCAAACACTAACATGATGTCGGGCTTAGATGCGGTAAGATAGAGTAAGTTACCAATCATAGATCAATAAAGTTTAGAATCAACCGTTTTTCTGTCGTTGTTCATATCGAGATGTCCATTAGTGGCCATGTGAGTTTTGACGACTTAGCATCTGTCATCCCAAAGCGCTTGAGCAAGTCCTTCAAATACTTGGTTTGACTCACGAACGTTCCGTTCTTGAGTTGCTTGATTTGAAGTCCAAGGAAGAAGCTTAGCTCTCCAATCATCGAGATCTCAAATTCCCTAGACATCATTTCTCCAAACTCAGGACAAAAAGATTCATTAGTAGACCTAAATATGATATCATCAACGTATATTTGACACACAAAAAGATCTTTCTCACCTACTTTTGTAAATAATGTTGTGTCTACCTTCCCAATTTTAAAATCTTTTGAAATAAGAAAGTCTCTAAGACATTCATACCAAGCTCAAAAAGTCCATAAAGAGTCTTAGAGAGCTTGTATATATGATTTCGAAAATTTGAAATCTTCAAAACCAGGAGGTTGTTCCACAAAGACTAATTCAGATATTTCTCCATTTAAAAATGTACTTTTCACATCTATTTGAAATAGCTTGATGTTAAAATTTGATGCAAATGCAAGAAGAATGCGAATAGCTTCTAATCTTGCTATGGGTGCAAAGTTTCACAAAAATCCAATCCTTCAACTTGTGAATATCCTTGTGCAACAAGACGTGCTTTGTTTCGTACTACTACTCCATTTTCATATTGTTTATTCCTAAAAACCCATTTTGTTCCAATCACATTATAATCCTTAGGTCTTTCTACTAATGTCCAAACTTTGTTTCTAGTGAAATTATTTAGTTCTTCATGCATGGTATTTACCCAATCTGGATCACTAAATACTTCATCTACAAGTTTAGGTTCTAAGGAAGAAACAAAAGAACAGTGTTCACAAAAAGAAGCAATACGAGACCGAGTTTGAACACCCTTACTAATATCACCCAAGATTTGATTCAGGGGGTGATCTTTGGTGAACGTTTGATGAAGTCACGGGTTCTGTGATGCATGATCATCCTTCTCTTTAGTCTCTGGTTCAAGGTCTTCTTAACCAGCATTGTTGTGGGTGGTCGCAGGTCTATGTTCGACATCAGCTTGAGTGGTTGCAGGTGATTTATCCTTTCAACTAGGTGACTTTTGTTCTTCATTTATGGGTTTGATATCACCAATGGTCATCTCCTTCATAGCTTCCCTCAAGCCACTGTGCTGACATCATCAAAATCCTCATGCTCTCCTTTAGAGCCGTTAGATTCATCAAATTCTACATTGCATGATTCTTCAATGCATTCTGTTGTAGTGTTGAAAACCTGATAAGCTTTACTAGTGGATGAATAGCCAACTAGAAAACCCTCGTCAACACATTTTTGAAATTTTCCAAGATGCATGCATTTTTTAAGAATATAACATTTACAACTAAAGACTCGAAAATATGAAATGTTTGGTTTTCTCCCTATAATTAGTTCATAAGGAGTTTTGTTCAAAAGAGGATGGGTATAAAGACGATTGATGGCATAACATACTGTGTAAACTGCCTCTGCCCAAAACCGGGTAGGCTTCTTGTACTCATCGAGTATAGTTCTAGCCATTTCAATCAATGTCCGATTCTTTTGTTCTACAACACCATTTTGTTAAGGTGTATAGGGTACAAAGAATTCATGTTTGATTCCGGACTCATCACAAAAATCAATAAAATCAGAATTTTGAAATTCTCCACCATGATCATACGGATTTTCTTGATGGAAAGTTCAAATTCCTTTTCAGCTCTTTTTGCAAATCTTTTAAAACAAGAGGGGGTTTTAGATTTGTGAGCTAAGAAAAACACCCAAGTAAATCTGGAGAAATCATCAACAATAACATAGCAAAAGTTATTTCCTCCAAAACTTTGATGTTCAGCAGGGTCGAACAAATCCATATGCAAAAGTTCCAACGGTTTGTAGGTTGAAAGAATGTGCTTGGTTGGATGTGAAGTAACTACTTGCTTGCCCGCTTGACAAGCACTACAAGATTTGTCCTTTTCAAAATTCACATCCTTTAAGCCAACTACCAAATCATGTTTTAAAAGCTTTTTAAGTTGATGCATTCCAACATGTGCAAGTCTTCTATGCCAAAGCCAACCCTTCGATGTTTGAGAAATGAGACATGTTGAAAGAGATGCATCTTTTGAGTTGAAATCAACAAGATAGAGATTTCCAAAACGAAAACCTTTGAAGATCAAAGAGCTGTCTTTTAAACTTTCAACTAAAACATTTTTAGGAGAAAATATGCAACAAAATCCAAGATCACAAATTTGTGCAATTGATAACAAATTAAAATTCAATGATTCAACAAGTAAAATATTTGAAATTGAAAGATCATGAGATATAGCAATTTTAACCAAACCTACCACATTTTCTTGACTATTGTCGCCAAAGGTGATCTTTTGGTTTGCACTTGAGTTATCTTCCTATGAGGTGAACAACTTTTGGTTACCGGTCATGTGTTCGGAGCATCCACTATCTAGCACCCAATGTTTTCCACCGGTCTTGTAGTTCACCTATAAAAACAAAAGAATCAAGTCTTTTTAGGTACCCAAACTCTTTTGGGTCCTTCGATGTTTGCAATCAAAGTTTTGGGCACCCAAATAGATTTCATCTTTTTACTTAGCATGGGTGCTCCAACAAACTTTGCTATCACATATCCTTTCTTTGACCTCTTAAGCATGTAGCATGCATCAAAATAAGTTGACGTCATTAAAGGACAAGCATCATATGAATGACCAATTTCATGACATCTATAACAAAATTTGTTGCATTCTTTTACAAAAATAGTTTTTGTGTTTGGTTTATTTTCTTTCTTTGGAAAGTATCCAAGTCCTTCTTTTCTAAATGAGCATTTTTGCTCACTAAGAAGAAGATCAAGAGATGCTTTCCCTTTGTAATATTTTTCTAAGTCTTTGCTAAGTTTCTTGATTTAAGCCTTTAGTTCATTGTTTTCATTTAAGATTATTTCATTAGAGGGTGATACATGGCATTGCAAATCTTTATCACTAGAGCTAGATGAACATGGTGTATCATTTAGATTATTGTTACTAGTTGACATATCATTTTTAGAAATTACATTTGGTATATCATCAACTAAGTCACAAGAAATAGCTACATCTACCTTAGTTGGTGAGTTTGTGAGATCCTTGATGAGTAGTCCTTCATAAGATTCTTTTAAATCGGAGTAAAGTGCAAGTAAAAAAGAGTGCTCTTCTTTAAGTGCTATATACTTCTTCTTTGTGATTCCAAAAGCATCATTTAATTTACTAATCATTTCAACTAGATCATCATATGAAGGGTCAAGAGAGTGTACCTTCTCATCACCTTTAGCCATAAGGCAAAAGGATGAACTTGTCGATGTGTTGTTGTTGCCAAGAGCTAATCCGGCTAGCTTCTTGAACAACCATCTTCATCATCGGAGTCAGAATTGGAGCTCTCTTCTCCGGACATCCATTCTCCGAAGCATGCTTCTTGGTTTCCGCCATTGTTTTTAAAGAATTTCTTCTTCTTAGGATCTCTCTTCTTCTTATCCCAAGGCTTGTTCTTATTTGGGCATCTTGAAGCTATATGTCCCTTTTCATGACATTCATAGCATATGATGTCCTTGAAATTTGCTTGCTTTGACCCCTTTGGTCTTGTGTCGATGTTGACTCCCTCTTGTGCAACTTGCAAAGAAGTTTTTTGGTGTTCTTTACAAGAAGGGCTAGATCCTCATCAGAGGAGCCATCGTTTGAATCACCTTTGGAGTTGGCTTTGAATGCCAAGTTCTTCTTTTTCGTCTCTGATGATTCGGCCGCCTCCTTCTTCTCCTTCCGATGCATCTCATGGCTGATGAGGTTCTCATAGAGATCGGTAGGTGTAGTGGATGATGAGTCGGAGTTGGTGAGGACCGTCACAAGAGTGTCGAAACTCTGGAAGAGCTCTAAGCATTTTCTTACAATTTCAATGTTAGTAAAAACGACTCTGAGTCCTTTGAGCTCATTCACAATGTTGTTCAATTGAGTGAACATGGAATCCATAGACTCGGTTGGTGACATGGTGAATGTCTCATATCTTTGCCTAACCATTAGCAATTTTGTCTCCTTGATCCTAGTGGTGCCCTCATATATCTCCTCGAGGGTGGTCCAAACTTTGTGAGTGGTGGTAAGGTTGCTCACGCGGTTGAACTCATTTAGGGACAAGCCGGCAAAGAGAGCATTTTTGGCACGGGCATTTAAGTGGAGTTTTCTCCTATCATCATCGAAGTGATTTGCTGGATCAACTGGAGGAGTAAACTCAATCTTAACAATGTCCCAAACATCAAGCCCCATGGCCTCTAGAAAAACCATCATGCGCATTTTCCAATAGGGATAGTTAGTCCCGTCAAAGATAGGCGCACGCCTAGTGTGACCAAGATGAAAGCCCTCATTTGAAGCCATCCTCTCTCTATGCGGTGAAGCTTACTCAAAAGAGATACCACACTCTGATACCATGTGTAGGATCGAGGATGCCGACTGGGGGGTGTGAATAGGAGGCTTTAAAACTTTTCGACTAAAAACAATTTTTGCAAGGAAAATACAAAGAGCAAATAAATTGAAATAGTTTAATAATATTTTGCACTAAGAAAGAGTAAGAAAATCAAACACAGTAATTTATCCCGAGGTCTCGGAGACTCGCCCCGTCTCCCCTACTCATCGTTGAAGCACTCAAATGAATGAATCTTGCTTCAATATCCACGAAGGATATTTTTCACTAAGGTTGCTCCTTCTCCACTCCGGATAGGCGAGCACCGATGCCTTTCACAAAATATGCCGAGCCTCTCCGACAACCTCCGTTAATGGAGAGGTCAATGGCCACGCCTCCAAACCGTCTAGGTGAGGGCGTTCACCAAGAGTAACAAGTTGCAAGATCTTCTCTTGACCCCCAACAAATATTGAGAAATTTCTAAGGATGCAAATGATGCAAATGAATTGATGTGACCATGCACATCATAGATAGGACCAACACTACATCAACTATGGTGTCATCATCAACTATATGGCATCATCGACCCGCACCATGGCCAGGTCGCGTGCACAGCCGGCAAGCTCATCATGCTGATATTGCGCTATCGCCGCCAGCAGTTCGGCCTCCGCCGTGGCCACCTCCCCAAGCTCAAGACGTATTCAAGAAAGGCGCATCTCCACCACTTCGACGCCCTCTGGTCCCACAAGCCACGTCGTTGCAAGGCCGGCCCAAGAGAGAGCCCAATTTGTCCACGAGTCGGGTTCGGCCATCTCCGCGCAGTCAACTTAAAATGGATTCCCAGGGCGCATACGGACTCTGTTTTGGACGTTCTTGGTATGCACGAAGAAGCCCTCGACGAGATCTTTCACCTATCAATAGTCATCTCCCAATCTAAGTAATCCTCAGCATCATAGGCACCATGAAAAGGAGGGATGGAAAATTTCACCTTAGCAAAAGGATCATCATTGGCACGACCATGATGGTGGTTGTTATTACCTCCCATACCGTGCTGATTGCGGCGAAGGCGTTGACGTAGTCGTGCCTCTTGTGTCGTTCGTGGAAAGTTTCAGCACAACAATATTGTTCTCATCTTGAATGAGTGTGGTACCTTTTTCATTACCTTTGTTTTCCTTCTAAGCTGATGTATGTACATCTTCAGTTGTAGGTGATGGAAGCAGGGGTGCTGCAACAAGCATCTCTTCATTCTCCTCATTCTCAATTTGATCATTTGCATTTGCCTGCAGAACGTTAGTAGTGCAAGGATACACACCATTCTTGCAAACAGATGTATTGATTTTCCGTACAACTTTCTTACGTTTTATTTTATTTTCAGCTGCACAAGCAAGAGCAAATGTTTGCAATAGAGAAACATATTTTTTATCAATAACAATATTGTATATTTTCTCATTAAGTCCACGTAAGAATCTAATCTCTTTTTCTCCATCAGTTTCTTCTAAATCACAACGAGACATGCATATCTGTAACTCTTGATAGTACTCCTCTACAGATTTTCTACCTTGATTCAAGCATTCTAATTTCTTATGCATATCACGTTTAAAAGAAGGAGGAACAAATTTATGACTCATAACTCGCTTCAACATATCCCAATTATAAGGTTGTATGTCCATAGTGACTAGTTCGTTCCACCATAAAATAGCACGATCTTTGAACTTACTAGTAGCGTGTCTGACCCAATGGATTTGAGGAACTTGATGGGAATTAAATTTTTGTTCAACTATTATCTCCCAATCAAAGTAAATTTCACCATCATAGGCACCATGAAAAGGAGGGATCGAAAATTTCACCTTACCAAAAGGATCATCATCGGCACGACCATGATGGTGGTTGTGATTACCTCCCATACCGTGCTGATTGCGGCGAAGGCGTTGACGTAGTCGTGCCTCTTGTGTCGTCGGTTGGTTCACCTCTCCATTGTCGCCATATTCAACGTCTTGGTCATCGTCATGGAGGGGTGGCTGTTGTGGCTCCAAAGCTTCAATTCGTCCAGCAAGGGTGGACACGCGTCTGTCGAGGCCCTCAAGCTGATGCTGTGAAGTCGTGGCATGTTCACTGAGCATCTTGGCCAGCCTCTCCTCCAAACCGCCCAACAAGTCCCTAAGCTCGCTGTGCAGCACACAGTCCTCAGTAGAAACCCTGTCATTCCCGTTGGAACTTTCTGTCATTGTGAGAAAGACAACAAAAGATAACAAAAAATATTATCCCTAGCAACTACTAGGTTATGGGGAAGTGGGATCACACACTCTCCTGCGTCTTACCAAGTTCTTACTAGGTTCTTACCAAGGCGACAGGTAGCACAACTCAGAGGTATACCAACAGTATGTGAAGCGATTGCAAGACCCAATTCGTACCTGATAAGAAGTATGTGGAGCTTGGATATGCAATATTTAGTAGCAAGGAATATGCAATCATCGAAATCAGAATAGCAAAGCTGAATAAATATCCAAAGTACTTGTCAAAGTTGCTGGCCTAAACTCGTTCTCAGACCTAGCTCAAGCAAGCAAAACGAATGACGTAACACTGTCGATACAAAGGAGGCAAGCACTTCTGGTTTTTTTTTATTTCTTTTTTTTTCTTGCTTTTTTTTTTATCTTTGTGCGGCTTCTTTTTTATGCACTTGCCTTTTTCACCTTTTTTTTAAATATCAATAGTGCCGCATATGAGAGATTACAAGATATATACACAAACACTCAATTTTCTCTCGCTGGAAAAACAGATCTACTATGCAGAAACTTCCTATGCTGTTTTCGGATTTTTTTGGAGGCCTCAAACGCTAAAACGTATAACAGAAAAGTTGTAGATCGTTTCGTGCTGATCAATTTTGGACTTGAAAACGGCGTTTCTAGAACTTCTCACAATGGACAAAGTTGTAGAGAATTTTCTGAGCTACAATTTAGACTCTGAATTTGTCCAATTTGGAGTTCAGACGATGGAGATAAAAGTAAAATACCGAACTTGACAGATTGACACCCGATTTGGACGCGGCGGCGATGACGACGTGATGGCGTTAGACTCGACGTCAAGATGCAAGACTCAAACTAGATCAAGAACTTACTCTAAACCAGCAACAAGACGATGACGATGGATACAAATTCAACAACGCGAAACTGAAAATGAAATCGCGAAGGACACAAAGTGGCTTGGACATGGATATGACGGCGAACTCAAATATTTTTGTGGGGCAATTTTCTGGACTCTAGGTGAAAGATGAAAAATGAACAAAGGGGATACAAGTATACCTGACGGGCAACCGAGACTCTGATACCACTTGATGTGACACTGGGTGCCCGATTGCGGGGTTCAGATCGTGCCTGATTTGAAGCCGGATCGTTCTACGTCGAAGCTCCACCAATCGATCTATCACGTACCTTTCGGAAGATCGGGCGCCCAGTGTCACATCATGAATGCTCTCACAAGTTCTCTCTCAATTACAATGAATGATACTTGATCAAAAGATCAAGATTTTAGCACTTGGGCTCAAGTGTATATCAAAAATATATCTCTTGGTTCTTTAGAAAAACTGCTCAAAAAATGTTTATAAACACTGATCAAATTTTGTCCGAAAGTGTTTATAAAACTGATAAAAAATGTGAATAGAAGCTTCTCAAAAATCTGCTCAAACACTGCTCAAAGATCTGCTCAAAAGTGTTTGTAAAACTGATCAAAAATCAGTTCCAAAATTTTTTATAAAACTGATCAAAAATCTGCTCGAAAAGTGTTTATAAAACTGATCAAAACAGTAGACAAATCTGCTCAAAAAACTGCTCAAAAATGTGAATAGAAACTACTCAAAAATCTGCTCAAAAACTGTTTATAAAACTGCTAAAAAATGTGAACAGAAACTTATCAAAAACGCCTTTAAAAACTGCTCAAAAATAGTAGAGAAAATCTGCTCAAAAGAGTTTTAAAAACTGCTCAAAAAAAAAATAGTGAAAATATGCTCAAAAGTATTTCAAAAACTGCTAAAAAACAGTAGTGAAAATATGCTCAAAAGTGTTCAAAACTTCTAAAAACTGCTCAAAAGAGTAGAGAGATGATGCTTGAAGGTGTATATGAGAATATGATTTGAGATGAATGAGAATACTGCTCAAAATACCTATATTTATAGCCCAACCTCTCAGTTAGCTATTGTGGTCGAAAAGGAAAGAAATCAGTACAGCTAACAGCCAGCTACGGCGTTTAACGGCTAGTAAATAGCCATTGGAATGTCTGGTCGAATGAACAGTGTTACTGGTCGTATGAACAGTAACTGATCAAATGAACAGTGCATGGACAGTGTCTGGTCAAATAAACAGTACTCGTGTGACCACTGGTCGAATGAACAGCACTTGGATGACCAATTTCATTCCTCTTTGAGATTCTTGACTAAGATTGTGAATGAATGTGAATGCAACATATGACCTAAGAGTTTCTCAAATTTTGCTGGAACTAAATGAGATTTTGCAACCCCTCTTAATAGTACAGTTTAAACTAAAAAAAAATTTCTTATAAAACCGGCCAAACTCCAAACTCTAAGACTAATACAATAAACAAACACTTACCTTAGATCTTTGCAACTTCCTTTTTGGCGACATTGCACTTGCGACTTTGGCTCTCATTCTTGGACTGCGACCTCGGGCGACATTGCGACCTTGGCTGGCGTCCTTGGACTGCAACCTCGGATGACACTGCATACAAATAGCTCAAAGACATGATTAGTCCATGACACTTAATGTCATCAATAATCAAAATCAATCCAAAAAGGGTCTAGATGCAACACATTGCTCCCTGATTCCTATAGGCAGCAGCGCCGATGCGATAATGATCCTATTATTGTTTTTCCCCATCCAAGTGTGGCAGCTTTTGCATTAGCATGATTACATCATAGATACACTATGCATCGGCATATAAATATAGGTATTATGTGATCTTCCATATTTGACTACCTTATGCTACTGCAAATTGGTGTTACATTAAAATCTCTTTTTTATCTTTTTCATCTTCTTTGCTAGCTACTCATTCGATAACTGATGCAGCATCAAACACTGATGACAATGGCTCCACCAGTTCCTCTAATCCACGTGATTGCTCCACATTTCAACATTTGCTTCAATCATTGCACAATCAATCTAGCAACTTTGCCACCTCTTATGTGCCTTCTACTTTTGGTACACTAATTTTTTAATCCTCTATTGTTATGATTCTCTTACTATGCATTTCCTTGCTAACTGCCCTCCTATTACTTCATATTTGGTTATAGTTGCTCCTCTGTTGTCCTCATCCCACTGCCCTACCATGAAGCATCACCGTATGATACTTGAAACTTTAGTGTCTTTGTCTTGTGAACTTCATTATATTTCAGCATTATTTCCTTTTTGTTACTACATTTTGCAAAAAATTTTGTCTTTCGTATCAGGCACAATATTTCAGCCTACATATTTAGGAAAACCTGTCTATACTTGTCATCACTGCAGCTCCTATTTTTGGTATGAGGAACGTTTGCACAGAGGTCAGCAAACTTCATGTCCTCATTACTCACTTTGTTGTAGAGGTGGCAATATTTCTTTGCCAAGATATCAGAATCCTCCTGATCCGTTGCTGAGTTTGCTAACAGCTCCTACAGCTTCATCAGCTGTTCATTACTTAAAGAACATCAGACAATATAATTCAATGTTTGCTATGACATTCATGGGTGCTAATATTTTTCATTCGGTTAACGATGACCATGGCTCTTATGTGTGCAAGATCAACAGGCAAATTTGCCACCGCATTGGATCACTTTTGCCTTAACCTGGTGTCCCTTCATCATATGCACAGCTTTATATATATGACACTTCAAATGAAGTTTCTAATAGAATATGTGTTCCTACCAATTCGTCTGGTACTCACTTCAGATTTGATCAGTCATTGGTCAAAGCATTTGTCACAATGCTTGATATGCATAATCCGATTGTTGGACTTTTTAGGACAACCTGTGATAGGATAATGCAAAATATAAATGACCATTATTCTATACGAATATTTGGCAAGACAAATGCACATGGTGATGTATATAGTGCTCCAATTGCTGTCGAAGTGGTAGGCCTTGTCATCGGAGAATTTGAACTTTATGATTACGATAGAGACTCATTGTAGAGGACTATTCATCAACTCCTCAACAAATCAGCGAAGATCATTGTCGATTTATGGCTATGCAGTATGCATTGCTATTTCCATACGGTGAAGATGGCTATCATAAAGACATGATGTATGCCCCATCAAACCGATCAGATCTAATCCAGCGAAAGCATGTCACGATGGCTGAATATTATGTTTACATATTACATGATAGGCCAACCGAGTTTAATACTCCTTTTCGTTCCAAAGCATTGACACATGCATATATTGTTGATGCATATTGCTGTGTTGAGAACTCATGTGTGAATCATTACAAAAGTCGTACTTTTCAAAATAAATATAGGTCAGCTCCTTTCATATCATTAGTCGAATCAGTTGATAGAGGTGCTACTAGCGGATTTAGTACTAGACAATGTATCATTTTATCGACAACTTTTACTGGAGATTCTCATATCTATACCAAAATTATCTAGAGTGTATGGCTATTTGCCTCAAGTTTGGCTGCCTAGATCTTTTCATCACATATACCTGCAATCCTGCTTGGCAAGAAATTTCGAATGCTTTGTCACACATACCAGGTCAATGTCTGTCTGACTACCCTGATATTGTCGATAGAGTTTTAAACATGAAGTTGACTATGCTGATAGATGACCTCAACAAATATGAATTTTTTGGTCCAATTAATGCAAGTATTGTATCAATTATCTTTGCTCCATTTTCTTCTTTTGTGTACTTATTCTCTTACATTATGTTCCCCTTTTTATAGTGGTTTATACAATTGAATTTCAAAAATGTGGCCTACCACATGTTCACATCATATTATGGCTTCGAAAAGATGAGGAATTAAGTATTCAGTACATTGGCAAATACACAGTTACCGGATCCTTCTATTGACATAGTAGGCTATGAAGCAATTTCTTCTTTCATGATACATGGTCCATGTGGTGCATCCAATCCATCATCACCCTACATATCTGATGGAAATTGTACAAAATCCTATCCAAAAGATTTTTGCAATGAAACCACTATTTTAAGTAATGGCTTTGTCTGTTACGTTCGGCCAGATAATGGAATCACGACAAACATAAATGGCATTGATCTTAATAACATATTTGTTGTTCCTCATAATGTTGACTTAGTGGTTAAATACCAAGCACACATAAATGTTGAGCGAGTCAATCATGATGGCATACACAAATATTTATTCAAATATGTTACAAAAGGATTTGATGGTGCAAAGATTGGGATTCAATCCACATCATCTTCTAGTGATTTTCGTCAACATATTAATGAAATAAATAGATACCTTGAATGTCGCTATGTCACACCACACGAAGCATGTTGGATACTTTTCCAATACAATGTGCACTATGGTACTCCAGCTGTTAAACGACTTCCTGTTCATCTTCCATTTTTTAATAGCGTGGTTTTCACCGAAGATGATGACCTTGAACAGGTTATAGAAAACCCTTCTACTACTATCACAAAACTTACAACATGGCTTACTTCTAATTCACAGTATGTATCTGCACGGAATAATACATATGTGAACTTTCCAGAACAATGGACATGGCATTCAAATGGAAAATTTTGAGCTCCTTGCCGATCATCAAGAAAAATTAGTCGAGTTGCTCATGTCAGCCCTGCATAGGGTGAGCTTTACTACTTGCGCATGTTGCTACACATCGCAAAGGGTCCTCGACAATTCTCTAATATATGAACAATTTCTGGCCATGAATATCCTACTTTCAAAGCTGCATGTGAAGCTGTCGTTTTACTAGCTGATGACATTGAATGGTCTCATGCTCTTTTAGATGCATCTCGATGGGCTTCACCTAGTCAACTTTGGAGTCTTTTTATAACTTTATTACTATTTTGTGAAGTTGCAGATCCAGCAAAACTATTTGCAGATCATGCATCCTCCATGTCTGAAGACTCTTTGTACCACATATTATCTAGTACTCAACAGACAAACATCCAATTTGCTCAACAATGTGCTAGGAATACACTGTTGATAAAACTTGCTGTCCTTCTTAGAGATGCAGGTTATTCACTTTCCCATTTCAATTTGCCTACACCTACTGAGTCAGCAAGTGCTACAACAAATTGAGTGATATTTAAACAGTTATCATTTGTACATGATGCTACTATGGATCATACATCTGATTCATTTCCTTTGCTCAACAGTGATCAAAAACAAGTTTACGATTTGGTCTTTGCATCTGTTATGAGCAACATCGGTCAAACTTTTTTTGTTTATGGTTATGGAGGCACTGAGAAAATTTTTTTGTGGAATACATTGCTTAGTAACATAAGGTGTCAAGACAAAATTGCTTTAGCTGTTGCTTCATCAGGAATTGCATCATTGTTTTTGCCAGGTGCTCACACACCTCACTCTCTATCCAAAATTCCACTGGATATACATGAACAATATGTTTGTTCTATAAAAGAAAAGACCTTGCTGAACTTATTCAACGTACTTCGCTAATTATTTGGGATGAAGCTCCGGTTAATCATTGAAATTGCTTCGAAACATTGGACCACACACTTAGAGATATATTGTCTGATGTTAGCCCTACACTACTACAGAAATATAGTCTACTAACCCCTATCTTCTAACGGTGGTACGCAATTTGGAAGAAAACCGTTAGTGTACAAGGTGCGCTGTGGAGAAGGGCATTTGTATTAATGGTTGGGTTGTGAGAAACCATTAGTATAAACCACATGATTTTTTCTAACAGTTTTGAATATATTAACCGTTGGAAGAAACATACTTATACTAACAGTTGTAATAGATTCTATTTTATTCTAACAGTTTTTAATAAATAACCGCTAGAAGAAATGTACTTATAGTAATGATTCTTATTTGAGAACCGTTAGAATAGATTTTGTTTTATTCTAACAGATATATATATACATAACTGTTAGAAAAATTGTGCTATCTTCTAACTGTTCTAGTGATGCAAACCGTTAGTAAATGCTCAACTACAAGTCGAACCCACTCGACCATTGTTGTTTCATTTTGTTCCATTCTCCAAGCTAGCGTGATCATGGAAATTAAGCTGGAAGAAAGTTCGATCCCCCTCTCTAATGTAAGCTTCTCATCACCTCTCTCTCTCTCTCTCTCTCTCTATCTGCTTGCAAAGCTAGCTGTAGCTCCAAGTTAGGAAGCAAACTAGCTAGCTGGCTCTTACAATGCATCATGATTTATGAGCTCACTAGCTTGCATTGTGTACTTAGGTTAGTGTTTCATCAAGTTAGGGGTTCATATATCAGTTGTAAGTAGCTGTACAATATATAGCTTAATTGGCCAGGTTTCATGCATACCTGACTGATCATTATTTTTTTCAATTATCAATTTTTTAAATTTTAGATGGACCGGGAATATTGGATGTATGGAATAAAACGTACTACGTACTCTTGAGTATTTGGAGGGTGTGAACGGGTTTATTAAATTTGATGAGCAAGAAAAGGCGAAGAAGGGAGAAAAATATATACATTGTCCTTGTACAGATTGTATGAACTTAAAGAGGTTTAGCAACTCTGATCAGATTAAGAGCCATTTGATTCGTTGTGGTTTTAATACATGATATACCCGTTGGATATGACATGGCGAAGATCTTGAGAAAATAAGCACCACTACCAATCAGCAGGCATGCCCTAGTGTGAATTGCAGTAATGATGATCATTAGAATTTTGATAATGTTCATTCTGATGTGCATGTAGATGATGAAAATCTAGATGAGATGTTACGTGATGTAAAAGAAGATTACAGCGAAAACTGATGAGGATTGACACCCGAGTCAGTTCAAATAAATGCACTGTTGGTTCAAGACAGATTCGAGCCAGACATGTGCCCGACAGTGCGAACTCAAAGTCATTTTGAGAAGCATCAGTCCGAGGTCGCAAGCTTTGCGCGATCAGGTCGCAGGCTTTGTACGATCAGGTTGTGGGCTTTGTGTGATCAGACCGCAGGCTTCGCGCGGTCAGAAGTTCGTATGATATACGCGGACAGAATGTCAAGGATGTCGCGCGGTCAGTCAATATCCGCGCGGTCAGCCAGCATCCCGCGGTCAGAGTACTTTTCGACCAGGGTACTTGAGGTTCATTTGTCCGGCTACCCCTATGGCGAGGATATTCCAAGTATCCCAAAGATACCTCCACGTGGAAGATCAACCGTCAGGAGGTTAATACGTGCAGTTATCCATGAATAACACGTGTTTAACCTGCGTGGAGGTTATGAGCGGTTCTCTAAAAACCGCATCCAACCGTCCGAACAACTGTTTGATGCAGTTATGGCATGACACCCTTTCGACCAGTATAAAGGAGTAGCAAGATGCATCAAACGAGAGGATGGAAAAGATTGAACCATCTCAACCACTCAAACAGTCAAGTCTACGACCCAGATTAGATTATATTTACAAGCCTCTTGGGGCTTATTTTTGTACATTTGCATAGGAAAAACCTTCGCCTGTGAAGGTCTTTTCCTACCATCTTGTAAATCTTTACCACAAATAGTGAAATCCCAACAGGACGTAGGGCTATTACTCCCACCATCGAGGGCCCGAACTTGTATAAACCTCTCTGTGCTCCTGTTCTCCATTTTTCTACATACCTTCCCGGAGGGTCATCTTGAAAGGTCTCACTAATACAAATTTTGCATAAGTTCGGCTGAGGACTCCGAGTCCGAATCGTCGACAGCTGGCGCCCACCGTGGGGCCTTTCTCAAGGCGTCCTAATTTTAATCCGGAGGTTCGCTGAAACATGGCTGGAGCATATGATTCCGAGAACGATTTCGATCTCGAGGATTATGCTCACATTCCAATGCCTTCTCCAAGTGATCCTGTTCCGATGGAGGAGGTTGAAGGCCAGAATCTTCCAGAGGTGCAATTGTCTCTCCAGGTTATGTCCATCGACCAGGGGGCGTCTAGCGCAAGGTCAGAACCCACGGAGGTTCTTAATGCGCTAGAAGATGAATCCGGTCCGTCATATGACCCTACTGAGGGGAAGGATGATATCGACCTGGAAATCAGCCCGGGGAGATTCGACCCTGACAACCTTCACCGTCTCTTTGATTTCGAGTCCGACTCGGAACAAACCGAGATGTTTTCTCCATCGGCTACCTCTCTCCCTAGACAGTTTGCTGCCTTGTTGGAAGAGACTCCCGATCAACAGGCTGCTAGGGAAGAGCGAGATCGCAAACAGAAGGAGGATGAAGATCTCGAGCAACAAAACAATGAACTACGCAGAACTGCCCTAGAGGCTCTTCAAGATGCGCAGGCTCGTTACGATGTTGCTCCGAGTTCTTCTCGACGGTCACGTGGTCGCAAACGTGACCAGACCCCTTCTTTGCCACCGGATCGTTTCCCGGTGGACGAGGAAACAGTAACACCTAGTGCCCCTAGGAGAAGCACCCATGGTCGACTGCGATCTATCGCGGAAGTCATGTGAAACGTTCCTCCTACGGTCACGGATGTGCAAAAACCAGCCTTTTTTAGGATCCTGGCGGAAAGACTGGATGAGGTCGCGCCTGAGGCGACCCCAACGGCCTCTTCCCGCTCGGTAACACGTTCCCGCGAACGAGAGTGCCTCCACTATGGTTCTGGCCGGCGAAGTTACCCACCGCCCGTACCGTCCCGACAGGACAAGTACCGGCGAACGCAGGATTCTCGTAGTAGGGATCGGATTCCTGTTCACTCTCGTTTGGGACCGCGAGTAACTTCACCGTTGCGTGAGGCCACCCGTAACCCGGTCGAGAGTCACAGGGCAGTTCACAGTCCCTACGTCGGTTGTAAAGCTTTCTCGCCCGGCCTACGAGCGGTCGTTTGGCCTGATAAGTTTCGACCGGGGGCCATTGAAAGGTTTGATGGAACTCAGAACCCATCCGAGTTCCTTCAAATCTATATTACTGCCATTCAAGCGGCGGGGGGCGATGACAAGGTCATGGCCAACTACCTACCAACTGTCCTCGCAGGACCGGCTAGAACCTGGCTGTTTAACCAGCCCGAAGGTTCCATCTATAATTGGGAAATGCTGTGCGATGCTATCCTCAACAATTTCCAAAACTGTTACCAAAAGTCGGGTAAAGAGGACGATCTTCATCGGATACGACAAACTTCAACCGAAACTCTTCGGCAGTTTGTCAAAAGATTTGTCGGGGTGAGGAATACCATCCCGAACATATCCGATGGCTCCGTTATCAGGGCATTTAAACATGCCGTTCGATACCGAAGATTTACCGAAGATTTGGTTATTCACCCTCCTCAATCAGTGGCCGATCTGTTCGACATGGCCGATCGATACTTTGATGCAGCCGAAGCGGTCGAATGGAACCGGATGGTCGACAAGGGTGACCTACCACCACAACCAGGTTTCAAAGACTCCAGGAAAGAAGATTCAAGCAAGAAGTCGGAATCTTCATCGGGTGGGAAGTCAAAAAAGTCGAAGAGGAACCGCTTTGGACAATACCGCGAGGTCGCAGTCGCGGAGAAGCCGCCTTCGACCAAAGGTAACAAGCCTTCATTCAAAAATAAAACTGCCTCTGGTGGTCGGAATGTCGACCAGCCAGAAAAGTCAACTAATCCGCAAGAGGGCAAGAAGTGGTGTCCACTCCACAACTCCGCAAGCCACGACCTCAAGAACTGCAGGAGTTGGTTGAAGCAACTGGATGACTTCTACCAGGGAGTTGGGCCAATGCCAACCTTACCACCTAAAGAACAGGCGTGCGGACTTAGGGACACCGACGGAGACGAGGAAATGTCCTACCAGGCCAACTCTCGCTAAATTCATGATGGCAACACACTATGCTTACCAGTGCGGAAAATTGCCTGGCCCCAAAGGTGTCATCTCGGTCCGAGGCAGTCGCAACGTGGCACTCACGTGCGACCTGCTATCTTTGGAGATGGTCGATCAACTTCCCCTCCGGGACGCCCAGGTCGCCACCGTCGCCACCGATGCGATCAAGGCTGCTCCTCGATTAGATGAGAAACTCAAACTGGTCCCTTTGTACCCAGATGATCCATCCAAGACAATTCGGGTCGGATCAGCTCTGGATGACAAATAGGAACTCGAGCTCATTGCTTTCCTCCGGGCTAATGCAGATGTGTTTGCGTGGAAACCGTCTGACATGCCCGGTGTCCCAAGGGAAGTGACCGAGCACAGGTTAGCAATTCGACCTAGACAACGACCAATAAAGCAAAAGCTCAGGCATTTTGCTGTTGACCGACAGGAAGCCATCCGAGAGGAGTTGGACAAACTCCTACTGGCCGGGTTCATCCGTGAAGTCGATCACCCGGAATGGCTCGCCAATCCGGTCATGGTCCGCAAGTCAAATGGCAAGTGGCGCATGTGCGTCGACTACACAAGCCTCAACGCTGCCTGTCCGAAGGATGACTTTCCCCTTCCCCGCATCGACCAGTTGGTCGACTCAACTGCGGGTTGCGAACTGATGAGTTTCCTGGACGCTTACTCAGGATATCATCAAATTAGCATGGTAGAAGAAGATGAAGAGAAAACTGCCTTCATCACCCCGTTCGGCACCTACTGCTACGTCAAAATGCCGTTCGGTCTCAAGAACGCAGGTTCCATGTACCAGCGCTTGATGCAAAAGACCTTTCTTTCCCAGATAGGGCGTAATCTCGAAGCATATGTAGACGACTTGGTTGTAAAGAGTACCAAGAGATTGTCCCATTTGGACGATCTCGCAGAAACCTTCTGTAATTTGAATCGCTTTGGAATAAAGTTAAACCCGAAGAAATGTTCTTTCGGGGTTTCTTCAGGAAAACTCCTTGGTTTTCTTGTGTGTTCCAGGGGCATTGAAGTTAATCTTGAGAAAATCAGGGCCATTGAACAAATGAGATCGCCCTCGACCATGAAGGATGTTCCACGCCTGGCTGGTCGCATGGCGGCCTTAAGTCGCTTTATATCGCGACTAGGCGAAAGGGGATTACCTTTCTTTAAAGCCTTGCGGAAGCATCACAATTTTACATGGTTGGATGAGGCCGAAAAAGTGTTTCAGGAGGTGAAGACATATCTGTCCAGTCCACTAGTATTGGTGTCTCCCGACAAAGGAGAGCCATTGCTTCTTTATCTGGCGGCCACACCGCACACGGTTAGCGCTGTTCTGATCGCGGACAGGGAGGGAATACACAAACCCGTCTACTATGTGAGCGAAGTACTTCATGGTCCTAAGGAGCGTTACCCTGAGGTCCAGAAGATACTTTACGCGCTACTGATGGCTTCCCGTAAGTTACGACATTACTTCCAAGCTCACAAGATCACGATACCCTCCTCCTTTCTTTTGGGGGATATTGTCTGAAATCCAGAGAAATCCGGTCGAATCGCTAAATGGGCGGTCGAACTCGGTGCTTTCGAAATTCATTTCACGCCTCGCACGGCTGTTAAGTCTCAGGTTTTGGCCGACTTTGTGGTCGAATGGACCAACCCTGAGCCACCCGTGCAGGTGCCCGATGAATTGGAATGCCCTGATTACTGGACAATGTACTTTGACGGCTCCCGTAGTTTTCAACACTCGGGGGCTGGAGTGGTCTTAGTTACGCCTCAGGGCGAACAGCTTAAGTATGTCATCCAACTACACTTTATTGCGACCAACAACGCAGCAGAGTATGAAGGTCTTCTTGCAAGGCTCCGGGTAGCAAAATTCCTCGGAGTCCGTCGATTAGTGGTGAGGGGAGACTCACAGCTGGTCGTAAACCAGGTAAACAAGGAGTACAGCACCTCCGATGAGACAATGGCTCATTACCTGGGGGAAGTGAGGAAATTGGAAAAACACTTCAGTCATTTCGAAGTCCAATATATCCCGCGAAAGGACAACATTCTCGCAGACCAATTGTCCAAAATTGGGTCCTCACATACATCCGCTCCGGCAGGAGTGTTCATTGAACACTTGGACCGTCCTTCGATCATGACTTCGGTCGAGGATGATCCGGTAATAGCCTCCATTACCAACCTCGGTCAGGAACAGGATTGGACTCATCCATTGAGAGTCTATCTTGAACATGGGACCCTACCCGAGGACGAAATCGAAAGCGATCGGTTAATTCAAAAAGCGCGTCTGTACAAGCTCATAGATGGGGTTCTGTATAGAAAGGATACTCAAGGAGTATTCATGCGTTGCATATCTCAAGAGGAAGGACAATCCCTCTTGAAAGAAATAAATGACGGTGTATGTGGTGCACACGCGTCATATTGGACATTGGTCGGAAAAGCTTTTCGGCAAGGATTCTACTGGCTTTCGGCACTTGATGATGCCAAGCACATGGTCAAAAGGTGTCCTCAGTGTCAGTTCCATGCGAGACAGGTTCATCAACTGCCTATGCGTTACAGACCATTCCCCTCGCATGGCCTTTCGCGGTTTGGGGAATGGATATTGTCGGTCCTATGCCACAAGCTGTCAACGGGTACAAGTTTCTGTTCGTAGCCATTGACACGTTTACAAAGTGGATCGAGGCCGAACCAGTACGAAATATTACCGCATCAGCAGCACAAAAGTTCTTTCACAAGAACATTGTAGCTCGATTTGGTGTTCCAAACCGTCTTATCACCGACAATGGTTCCCAGTTCGCTAGTGGACTTTTCCTAGACTATTGCGACCAGATCGGAACTAAAGTGTGCTTTGCTTCTGTGGCGCATCCATAAAGCAATGGTGCTGTAGAACGGGCCAATGGGCAGATACTACAAGGCATCAAAAAAAGTGTTTTTGATCGCCTTAAGAGTCGCTCGGGGGCTTGGGCAGACGAGCTCTATACCGTCCTATGGGCACTACGAACTACTTCTAGTCGAGCCACCGGTGAGACGCCCTTCCATCTGGTCTATGAGGCCGAGGCTGTATTGCCTATGGAAGTTAGTGTTGGATCTGTTCGGACAGAACAATTCGAACAGGTTGATCAGTCCGAATAGCGGTTGCAAGACCTCATCCTCCTAGAAGAAAGGCGTGATATCGCTTTGATCAAGTCCGCAGCATACTTGCAAGCTTTGCGCAAGTATCACAGTAAAATGGTGCGACCACGTAGTCTTCACGTGGGCGACCTGGTCTTACGAAAAATCCAAGATCAGTCTAATCGCAACAAATTCTCCCCGAAGTGGGAAGGCCCTTACATTGTGGTCTCGGTGCCGCGACCAGGATCCGCGCGGTTAGCCATGGAGGATGGTCGAATTTTGTCCAATACTTGGAACATCGATCAACTTCGCAAGTTCTACGTGTAAGTACTCAACCCCTTTTCCTGTTCAATTAGCATCTTTTTTATAAAACAAAGAATGTTTTGATTTCATACGATGAATATTTCCCTTTATGCCTATTTACTGCGAATTCGACTCGGGGGCTGGTCGGCCGCGGTTAGGTTATTATAACGTTCTAGTCGGATTCGCCGACCGATCTCATAACCGCTTCCAGACAAGTCACTCCTAAATAAGCCGTTTCTCAACGCACACGGGGCTTTCTGGCAAGTCCTTGGTTATCTGAGTGGCTGCTGGTTTGCAAACAAGGCTAGGCGTTACTTTGATCATAATTGTTGGTTCGATCACACATCCCTGGTCGTTATATTCACTTCTCTGCTGCGTTTGTGATACTAAGTCTTCAGTATTAACAATCACAGGCGGGGGCTAGGGGGATATATTTACAATATGAAATGAACACAAAAACAAGAATATATATAGGCAAATCAGAATATATATTCATTTTCAAAAATGAATTTCCATATACATTGCATTGTATACAACTGTTTCTGTACAGGTATTGGGATCATTCGATCCCAAGCTCAGTCAGGAGCTTATCTACAAGGGGACTAACCTCCTCCATGACGGCTTCAAGTTGTTCTTCACTCTTGACCTCAACCGGTCCCACCAATGGATTCAGATCTGCATCTGGGCTATGGTGAAGACGAACCCGGCTGAGGATGGCGGAAGCGGCTGACCGAACTCTGGTTCTGATCACCTCTGCTCGTCGCTGTGTATCCTCAGGGAGATACTCGAGAAGTGACTCCGCTTGGGCCATGACTAGCGCATACCAGTCATCTTGGCTGAGATTGTCTCTTGTGGTTTTGACCACATCAGCCTTCAGAAGATGAGCCACTGTCTTCAGTTTTTTGAAGATTGAACGGCTCAGCTTTCCAATCGCCTTTTCGGAGGTTTGGATAGAATCCTGGAGGAGTTTATTATCCTGGTTGAGTTGCTTTATTTGACCAGTTTGCGCTGCAACGAGAAAAAATATTACTCACAGGTTATGAGGACAAGTCTTCCTAATCAGGAATCGACTTACCAGCAAGTTGTGACCGCAGTTTGTTGTTTTCGATCTCTTGGTTTCTAGCCACTGAGAGCGAATGAAGCTTGACTGTGGCCACTTCTTTATCCAACGATGCCACATTTCTGTAGTAAAACAGAAGGGGTGGTCATAACCAATTGATATTTTTACAAGTTGAGGAGTAATGGTCCTTACCTGCGCAAGCTGTCTCGTTCTCTTTGTATGGCCTCCATGCCTGCCACCGTAGCACGCGATTGGGCCATCATCCGGGATAGTTCCTGCGATGCAAAAAGGGGAGTTAAAGGTGTCCTATGTATAATTCAGGCACCTAGAGAGAGGTTCATCATACCTTCATAAACTCCTGTATTGAGGCATCTCCCGGACTAACGGGAAGACTCGTTGAAGGTCCGAGGGCGCCTACAGCAGGGGCGGGAGATGGGAGTGCCTGCTGGGCACTGCCTCCGGTTGCCGTCGGTTGCGACTGGGTCCTTGCGCCCGTTTCTCCTCTCACGGCCCGGACGGTTTCCTGGACCAAGGGGACGGAGCGCTCCTCACTGGAGGCTCCTGCACCAGTAACGACTTCAACTCTTCCCGAAGTGGTTGAAGGGTTGGGTGCTGTTTCTTTTCGCCTGACAAAGGGAAAGAAGAACCAAATGATCACAATTCGTGATCATCATTTCTAATACAACCAGGATAAAGGTTCTTACCTTATTTGAAATCCCATTAGCCTTTGAGATTTCAGGGAAGGTTCCCCTTGAGAAAGGGGACGATTGTCATCTGTCCTGATCTTCCTCTTGGAGAACAAGGCATCTCCCCCCTGGGTATGTTCTTCTGTGAGCACATTTCTAAGGAAAGATGAAGATGAATGAGAAGAATCCTTACCTGGGCAATCGGTCCTGTTGGCGGGGTGGCATCCAAAGGCCTCGATGGCTCCGGGACTTCTGGGGCCAGCACCTCGTGTGCAACCGCCACAGGGTCTTGTGCAACCACCTCCACTCCTGTCTGCGGAGGTGGAGGATTTTCCTCCCTGGGACTCACAGGAGTCGCAGGGGGAAGCTCTTCTCCTTGCATAAGCGTTAACTCATCAAACGCATAGGGAGAATTAGAGAAAACAAGACTGTGAGAGAATCTTACCACGGTCGTCCCTTCAACCAGGGAAGTAGAGGCGACTAGCTCTGAAACTAAGGAGCCAGGGGATCATTTGCGACCAAAAGGCTTTCAGTGGCCGCAGGGTCTGCTACAACCGCCTCTGCAGCAGCCGTTGTTTCGGCAGAATGAGTTGGAGCATCACCGGATGGAGAGCCCGCAATCTTCCTCCTCCGGTGAACTAGAGGGACTTCATCGTCTTCCTCCTCTCTCCCCTCTCCCTGTACAACGAAGAAGTAATTCCAGTTCGCACCTGGAAGGTTTGGAGGGACATGATATCTTACCGCAGTTTTTCTGGCGGTAGGAGGAACGCTTCGTGAAGACCCTTCCCCAAGATTTAGCCTTGCTTTCTTGGGGGCAGGATTCCTTGTCCTAGGTCTCGAGGAGACCTTCTTCACGTATTTCATTGTTGGCTTCCCCAGGGAACCAACGTTCTCGTTGGGAAGCGTCGCCTCAGCGAACCTCCCTAGAAGCTGTTCTCATTCCAATAGCATTAGTGCTGGACATACATGAGACTAACAAAATAGAGGCCAAGTGAAAAATTTACCCTTCGGCGTTCCTGTTTGAGGTCGTCGCCGGCGTGGATTAAGCTCTGGGGGCGAGGCGATCCTTTGGGACCCTCTACCTTGGCGTTGTACACCCTGAGGAGGTAGTTAGTCCGCCTCTCGAGCTCAGCTGAGGGCAGGACTGTTCCCAGACATGAATCAAATCAATGCATTTAAGAAATGACTGAAGGATTTCAGTGTCAGAAATGAATACCTTCATTGTAGTCCAGGGTGTTGTCTGCCATGGACTTAATCTCCCAAGCCGGATGAGCCCTTTCACCCAGGGGGCTCACCCGGTTCTTCACAAAGTCTCGGACGACGTCGCGTGCCGTCAGCCCTTCTTCGACTAAGTGAAGAATCACCTCGGCGTGCTTCATGAACTCCGCGTTCATCGCCGGGAGAGTGTCCAACTCGCTTGGCTTCTCCGGCCGCGAGTTTTCAAACCACAACCCGCTCTCTTTTGGCGGGGTGCAGTAAAACCACTTCTGATGCCACCCGTGCACTGAATCTCGCAGGGGTGGAAAGGGATACTCCTTCTTATCCCTTAGCCGGAAGTAAATGCATCCGGCGGTGTTGGCGCTCTTCGACCACGCCGAGAAGTAAAATCGCCGGAAGAGATCCACGCTAGGATACACTCCGACGAACGCCTCGCACAGGTGTTGAAATACTGCCAATATCAACACCGCGTTGGGGTGGAGATTGATTAACTCCAACCCGTAGTGCTCGAGGATGTCTTTCAGGAACCGACTCTCAGGGAATCGGAACCTGCAGCGCAAGTACTCCTCGAAAATCACCAACTCGCCCTCTCGGACGGTCGGGGTTTCTTGATCCTTCTCCGCAGGCCGCCAGTTGATTAGCAGCCGCGGAGGAAGGATCTCCTCCTTCTCCAACAACATCAAACTCTCCTCGGAATGGTGGATGGATCGGCTCCAGGACGCCATTGTTCGGTGGAGAGTTGAAGGAAAAGTTGGTGACTTTTGGGGAAGACGAAGGCTAAGAGGAGTGAGGGGTTTTGTGCGGCGGAGATGTTGAGGGTTTTTGGCTGAGTGGCTTCTTCAGGAAGACATCTGCCCCTTTTATAGACCCGAGGAGACGCATTAATGTGAGTAATGTTCTATTCAAACGTTCCACTGAGTATTTTATTCATTCATTTCCCATAATGGATACTGTCTCTGGCGGACTCGTTAAAGTGTTCAGGCATCGGATCTGAAACAAAAAGACTTCTCTGTTTCAGAAACTGAAAGTGTAAAAGGACTGAAAAGTTTTCAGTGCTTTTCAGAGGATGTTTTTCCTTTATATGCTTTGGACATTTTCATGAAAAAATCATACGACTCAATTTTTGGACGTATGGATGTATTTTGACCGGGTTATGGTATGATCGAGACCACGCTTTTGATTAAGCTCCGATTCTAATCGAAGTGACGGTCTGATCGAGCCTCAATTCTGGTCGCAGTATGTTTCAGTTCTAACCGCGGCTTTAAGTCTGATCGCGGTATTAGAGCTGGTCGCGGTACTTTTATAAAAGTGTGATTCTGATCGCAGAACTGAAATTTCCCTGTGTATGAATGGTCGCGAAGGCATTGCTCATGGCCATATATTCACACAGAAGATGTAAAGAATATTTATATGAAGAAAGAAAATTTTATTTCTTGCATTCTTTACATACAAAAGGGATACCGACGACCAGAGCGTCGACCTGATCCGAAAGAAGTTTGCAAAGTTTTCCTAGGGACATATTGTTGTCAGTAGGATCTACACTGACAACCCCAAGAGAACTAGCAACTAACCTAAGTCTATCTACATCATCCCTAACAAGAGGTACACTATTGTTCCTAATCAAATCGGAGAGTTCCCGCTGTTGCTGAGCGTGGTCCCTCTCTCGATAGAACTGATGTGCCTCTTCACGGGATCGTTCAAAACATTCTGCCAGATGCAGAATCGCCGAAGACATCTCTTTGGTCTTCTTCTCTAGGGCATTCTTCTCCTCCAGAAGATTATGTCAGGAAGGAAGAAACGGAGCAGCAGAAGGCTGGTCACTGGGGCCTCCAATTTCCTACATTTGCAAAAGTTAGTAGTGCAAACTATAACTATCAGCAAAAGGGGAGGAGGATTATTACCTGTCCTTGTTCATGACACGTTGATGTAGCCATCCTGGGAAGTTGATCATCCGATAAAACCGGACGATCACCAGATGGAGGAAGTACAACCTTCCCACCAGAAGATGACCTTCCCAACACAAGTTGGGGACCTTCTGGCCGAATAGTCACCGCTTGCTGGCTAGAAAATGGATCACCCAAACAAAAGCAAGGAGTGCTAGAGAAGAAAGCTGAAGGAAGAAAAGATGATGGCTCATCTTCTACCTTTGCTCTGCTGGAAGATCCTTTGTCAACCTTAGGTTTCTTCTTTGAAGGAAATGGATCTTTAGGCACTTGAGGTTCCTGCTTAAGAACTTCCTCTTCATCACTCTCAATCTCGATGATGTTCTTATCTGCCATCAGGAGGTGTATGAAGAGAGGAATGAATGTGAGTTTATAAATGACTTAGCCGTGGAAAGAGATTGTGGAGCTTTGCAAAACAAAAGACCCGGTATTTATAGTCGCCAAGATGACGGTTCACATTCTGAATCGCCTCGGGTTCTTAAAAAGCATTTACGTTTTCACCTCGGGTTAAAAAATATTTCAACAGCGCCATTATTACCTGTCACACAATACCCAGAGCTCATCTCGGGGAACCAACCGACCTGCTTAGTGCGCCACTAAGTGGAGGATTTGAAGAATCGGGTTAATAATCCGATGCATTTCTTTAAATTTAAAGTGAACACGTCCCTTCGTTTTCATTAAATTTGGGGGCTAGCTGATGAGGATTGACACCCGAGTCAGTTCAAATAAATGCACTGTTGGTTCAAGACAGATTCGAGCCAGACATGTGCCCGGCGGTGCAAACTCAAAGTCATTTTGAGAAGCATCAGTCCGAGGTCGCAAGCTTTGCGCGATCAGGTCGCAGGCTTTGTGCGATCAGGTTGTGGGCTTTGTGTGATCAGACCGCAGGCTTCGCGCGGTCAGAAGTTCGTATGCTATACGCGGACAGAATGTCAAGGATGTCGCGCGGTCAGTCAATATCCGCGCGGTCAACCAACATCCTGCGGTCAGAGTACTTTTCGACCAGGGTACTTGAGGTTCATTTGTCTGGCTACCCTTATGGCGAGGATATTCCAAGTATCCCAAAGATACCTCCACGTGGCAGATCAACCGTCAGGAGGTTAATACGTGCAGTTATCTATGAATAACACGTGTTTAACCTGCGTGGAGGTATGAGCGGTTCTCTAAAAACCGCATCCAACCGTCTGAACAACTGTTTGATGCAGTTATGGCATGGCACCCTTTCGACCAGTATAAAGGAGTAGCAAGATGCATCAAACGGGAGGATGGAAAAGATCGAACCATCTCAACCACTCAAACAGTCAAGTCTACGACCCAGATTAGATTATATTTACAAGCCTCTTGGGGCTTCTTTTTGTACATTTGCATAGGAAAAACCTTCGCCTGTGAAGGTCTTTTTCTGCCATCTTGTAAATCTTTACCACAAATAGTGAAATCCCAACAGGACGTAAGGCTATTACTCCCACCATCGAGGGCACGAACCTGTATAAACCTCTCTGTGCTCCTGTTCTCCATTTTTCTACATACCTTCCCGGAGGGTCATCTTGAAAGGTCTCACTAATACAAATTTTGCATAAGTTCGGCTGAGGACTCCGAGTCCGAATCGTCGACAAAAACAACTTTGGTAAATTGATTGTTGATTCTGAGAAGCCCCTGGATGTGCAAATTTTACAAAATTGTCTTATGTGTTGAGATCATATAACTTGAAGGCAAGCAACGGTTGGAGCAATAAGAGTTTCATGGCACTATTAGATCTTCTAGCGAACATTCTTTCAGAGGGAAATGAGTTGCCAAGATCATTTTACCAAGCTAAAAAACTGTTGTGTCTATTGGGAATGGAAATCAAAAGAATACACGCATGCTCGAATGATTATGTGTTGTACCGTAACGAGTATGAGGATTTGCATGTTTGTCCAAGATGCAATGCATCGCGATAAAAGCATAGGTATCGAATTGATAGTGAATATGATGAGGTAAAGAAAGGACCTCGGGCCAAAACTGTGTGGTATTTTCCTATGATCTCTAGATTGAAACGGCTGTTTGCAAATTCAAAAGGTGCGAAGTACTTGCATTTTCATGCTGAAGGCTGGAAATAAGATAGAAAACTGAGACACCCAGCTGATTCTATTCAATGGAGAAAGATTAGTAGAATATTTGATGAGTTTGGCGGCGAAGTTAGGAATATAAGGTTCGGGCTGAGTATAGATGGTATGAATCAACATGGAAATATGAGCAGTCGACATAGCACTTGACCAGTTTTTTTATGTATCTACAATCTTTCTCCTTGGTTATGTATGAAGCGCAAGTACATCATGATGTCGTTACTAATCTCAGGATCCAGACAATCCGAAAATGATATTGATGTATTTCTAGCGCCTTTAATTAACGACTTATAGAAATTGTGGAGCGAAGGGGTGCAGGTGTGGGATGCATATAAGCAAGGGAATTTCATCTTACTGGCCATGATATTTTGCACAATAAATGATTTTCTGGATTACGGAAATTTGTCGGGCTATAGTACGAAAGGAGGAAAGGCTTGCCCTATTTTCCTAGATAAAACTAATAGCAAGTGGTTACAGAACTGCAAAAACACAATGTACATGGGTCACCGCAGGTTTCTTCCAATTTATCACGCCTACCGTAAGACACTACCACAAAAACAGATATTCAGGACGGCACATCACAGACGGTTATGAACTTTTCAATGGAACACCGTCTGCGAAGGCCTGTCGGGAGAATATGTTAAGTTATCACAATCGGTTCTAATGTCAAAACCAACTATGATAGTCAAGCAGACGGTTTTGACAACAGAACTGTTTGTGATAGTCTACTTATCACAGACAATTTTAAACTCAAAACCGACTATGATAGTTACAATCGGTTCTCAATTGAAAACCGTATGTGATAACTAGAATATCATAGACGGTTCCGTGGTCAAAACCGTCTGTGACTATCTCACAGATGGTTCTGACATTAGAACCGTCTGTGATAGTGTAGTATTACAGACGGTTTTAATATCAAAACTGACTGTGATAGTCCAAACAGTGCCGGCGCTTTGAATTCTCAACTGTATGTTCATTTTGGTCTCCGATCTTCGCGCGGCGCCCTAGGCTGAGAACACGAAGCGTCGCCTTGGAAATTCTATAAATAGCTTGGTAGTGGAATAATTACCAACTACTGTACAATTTTTTATAATTCTCAAACTCTTCGACTCCTTAGCTTCTCTGCGCCAATGGCATCCTCAATGGCATCGTCAGCCTCGCCCTCCTTGGTAAGAACTCTCAATCTTTTGGATTTACCCCTGTATTGTTAATCCCTGTTTAGTAGATTCTTGACCTGTTGATTTGCACAGGGAAGGGGAGCAGTGAAAGACTCGGGCAAGGTGAAGGCCGAGCTGAGGGCCCTCCAGGAGGAGCACAAGCTCCTTACGGAGAAGCACACTCAGCTACAACTTGACCTGGATGATCTCTTCCAGCACATTTAGCGCATGAAGGCGAATGGTGACAATGCTAGGGCGAGGACGAGGTGTCTTCGCGAGGAGAAGCAAGTCGCGGATATGACCATCACTGGCTGTGGTTTGACTATGAAGGATACCATCGCGAAGTTGAGGGAGGTTGCAGGCCTTCTCGACGTGGTAGTAGTTGATCCTAAGAAGGACAACTTGTCGTTGGAGGAGTCCTCTGTCCTGGCTGCAAGTCAAACTAACTTAATTCTAGATGCAGCCAGGGCTAAGACCACTCCTTGACCTAGCATTTTGTATTTTTACTTTTTTTTTGTAAGTGATGAAAAAAATTAATGAAAAATTTGTTCTTATGTCAATTTTCCAATTTTCCAGCACGTTCTTGGACTGCTATCTTCCCTCTTTCTTTAGTTTTTGGCGAACATTCGACATAGAAAGGTATGTGCATTGTGTGCGATTGCGGAACGACTATTGCGATCATATAACGATTATCGTGGGGTGATTAAGTGACATGGGAGCGACAATCTTTTGCTGGAGGGAGTTTGGCGGGAGGGAGAACAGATCACAGTCGGTTCTAAGATCAAAACCGTATGTGATAAAAAACACACGGTTTAGATATCCCAACCGTCTAGTATTACAGACGGTTTTGATGTTAGGACCAACTGTGATAGTTCCAACAGTGTTCGATGCTTCGAAATCTCAATGTTCTTGGAATATCACAGACGGTTCTGATTTAAAAACCATCTATGATAGTTATATCACAGACGATTTTGAGGTAAAAACTGTCTGTTATATCACCGTTTGAAGTTAGACGGTTCTAATTAAAAACCATCTGTGATATTTCTGCGATATTTCTACACAAATAAGCCAGTTCGCACATTCAAGTACATGTCTGAAACAGCAATACAAATATACAAATATACACCAATACAAATACACAAATACACCAATTCACACATTCAAATACATATCCCAAATAGCAATACAAATACGCCAATTCACACATTCGATGTATTACAAAAGTCACATCTAAAAGAGAACCTTTGCAATCAAACAACAAATATAACTACCGACTACAAGTTAGACATGATACATCACAAATCCATTCATCTGAAATAGCAAATGTATGAACCACATTTGACTTAACCATAGGAGTTCAGTTCTGAGACGCCCGAGGAGCTGGAACTGGCGTTGAGTTATATTTGCCTTAGTGATCTCTTCTGGCTTTCTCAACTCAACTCAGCTCATCAATGCAAATCAACTCAACTGAACTCAACTGAGTTGCGTTGAGTTGAGTTGAGTTGAGAAAGCCCGAGGAAATCACCAAGACAAATGTACGATGCTTTCTATAGGTCCTGATTTGAGAAACACGCCGGGCTTGGGGATCTTCTCGCCCTTCACATCCTTCCAGCTCTCGACGATGATCTTCACCTTTTCTTTCACCAACTAGCCAACGTAGGCAGCGTACTGTGACGACGAACCGTGAACTACGTTGCCCCTCGTGAACATCGTCCAAGGACTTGCACAGAAATATATTTAAAAGAATACATATAAAAATGGAAGATACAGGAATCACAGGATAATTGCCATCATAGGATTAGGATAATCCAACAATGCTGAAATTTTACTTGCCTTACTTGCCATGCTGAAATCTAGCCGAGGGAGTTGAAGCTACGATTGATGTTGGACTTGATTCACCAGAGAAAGTAGTGGCCGTCGATGGAGGTGCGGCGGCCATCAATGGAGGTTACGGATTAGGGCTTGTTGTGCCCAAGGAGCAAAAGAAGTGGAACAATTTGACTGGAAGCAAAACACCAGGGAGGGAACAAGTATTTGTAGAAGTCGAACGGTTTGACTTCAAGCAAAATTCCAAGAGTATTACAGACGGTTCGGAACTCAGAACCGTCTGTGATAGTAGAGCATATGGTTGATATTCTAATTATCACAGATGGTTTTGACCTCAGAACTGTCTGTGATATTCTAATTATCACCGACGGTTCATATCTCAAATCCTTCTGTGATATTTCTGTCATATACACAAATGCACCGATATTACCGACGGTTTTAAAGTGAAAACCGTCAGTGATAGTTTGTTATTATAGACGGTATGATGTTAGAACCGTCTGTATTGAACCTGGTATAGAAGGTCTTTTAGTTCTACACAAATGCACCAATATTACTTACAGTTTTAAAGTGAAAACCGTCAGTGATAGTTTGTTATTACAGACGGTATGATGTAGAACCGTCTGTATTGAATCTGGTATAAAAAGTCTTTCAGTAGATATTTCGAGCTAGTCGTACACTCTTGCTCGACATACTGTCCAGTTGGAGGAGATCTGGGGCAAGGAAGAGCAATATCTCAAAAGGGGAGCATTTGGGGACAATAAATTTGAAGATCTAAGGTTGGTACTTGCTCCTAAGGCATACACATCACTTAATTTCATCATCAATATCGATCTCCATTGATTGATCAAATTAGAGGGAGGGGAAGCTAGAGTAGCAAATCCTGGTTGTAACTCACATTTTTCGACCTGTAGCTATTTAATTGCTTTATGATGTGTGTTATCCACGCCCCCAATTAGTTACTAACTAATTGCTTGTAGTTCAAGTAGTAGTTAACTAGTTATACAGCAAACTCCACATCAAACACTAGCTAGCTAGCTTTATAATTTATTGCGTGTCGACCATACGTAGAGTATTACTTAGCATGTGTATGAATTTAATTGCAGATGGTCCATCGAGACTGGATGTATAATGACAACCGAGTGAGTGAAGAGTACATGAAAGGTGTTTTAGATTTCCAAAAAGTTGCTGAGCAAGACATGGCGAAGAAGGGTTTATGATATATGTACTGTTCTTGCGTAGACTGTCAGAATCTTAAGATGTTCACCAACTCATCTCAAGTAGTCGCCCACTTGATCCGACGTGGTTTCAAAAAGGGGTACACATGTTGGGTCCACCATGGAGAAGAGCAAACTGCAGAAACATGTGCCACTCAGGTTGAGGAATAGGACATGTCAGATCCCAACAATGATTTCGATGAGGATATGCCAAAGGATGACAATTTAGATGATATGTTGAGTGATGTGGAAGGAAATTACAGTGAAAGGGAGTTTGGTAAATTGAAGAGTTTGATTGAAGACTCAGAAAAGCCATTGTTCTCTGGTTGCAAGTTGAAGTACACAAAGTTGGCCTCCCTGCTTGATTTGTTAAAATTGAAAGCAAATAACAGCTGGACCGACAAGAGTTTCACGGCATTGTTAGATCTTTTAGCAGACATGCTTCCGGAAGGAAACGAGTTGCCAAAAAACACGTACCAAGCAAAAAGTTGTTGTGTCCTTTGGGAATGGAAGTAGAAAGGATACACGCATGCCCTAATGATTGCATACTTTACCGTAACGAGTACAAGGATTTTGGGGTTTGTCTGGTGTGCGGCGCATCCCTCTATAAGCATAAGGGCCGAACCAATGACTGTGCTGAGATAAAGCAAGGACCTCCTACTAAAGTGTTGTGGTATTTTCCAGTCATTCCCCGCTTGAAGCATTTGTTTGCAAACCATAAAGAGGCAAAATTATTGCGTTGGCACTCGGAAGATTGGAAGAAGGATGGAAAGCTGAGACACCCCGCTGATTCTTCGCTGTGGAGAAACATCGACAAGGAATTTGTTAACTTTGGAGCGGAATTGAGGAATATAAGATTCGGGTTGAGTACCGATGGAATTAATCCTTTTGGTAACATAAGCAGTCAGCATAGCACTTGGCCTATTCTTTTGTGTATCTACAACCTTCCTCCTTGGTTGTGTATGAAGTGCAAGTACATCATGGTGTCTCTACTTATCTCAGGACCAAAACAACCCGAAAATGATATTCATGTGCACCTAGCACTATTGATAGAGGATCTGCAAACAATGTGGAACAAAGGGGTGCAGATATGGGACGCATACAAATGAGAGAACTTCATCCTATGTGCTATGATATTCTGCACCATCAACGATTTCCCTGCCCTTGAAAATTTGTTGGGCCATAGTACGAAAGGAGCCAAACCTTGTCCCCATTGAGAAGATGAGACTGAGAGTGTGTGGCTGAAGAATTACAGGAAAACAGTGTACATGCGTCATCATAGGTTTCTTCCGAAGAATGACGCGTATCATAAGAGGAAGAGGGAATTTGATGGCCACAAGGAAGATGGTTCATCCTCGAAGCCTATGAGTGGGAAAGAAGTTTACTCACGGGTGAAGGACATAGACGTTGTGTTTGGAAAGTGTCGTAAATTGAAACCCCACACGAAGAACACTTAGAAGAAGAGATCAATATTTTGAGACTTACCGTATTGGGAGCATTTAGAGGTTTGGCATTGCATTGATGTCATGCATGTAGAGAAGAATGTTTGCGATAGTTTAATCAGCCTATTGCTGAATACTCTGGCGAAGACAAAGGATGGCGTCAATGTACGGCGTGACATGATCGAAATGAAAATCAGGCCCGAGCTAGCACCGAGAGAGGACGAGAAAGGCCGTATATACCTCCCCCTGCATGCTACACATTGTGCAAGGCTGAGAGGACAGAACTTTGTAAGTGTCTCTATGGTGTTAAAGTTCCATTGGGTTACTCCACAAATATGAAAAAGCTTGTGTCCATGGGCGATTTGAAATTGCTTGGTATGAAGTCTCACGATTGTCACGTGTTGATGACACAAATGCTTCTTGTTGTCATCCGAAGTATTCTGCCGCATAAGGTCAGAGAGATGATCACGAGGCTGTGTTATTTCTTCAATGCAATTTCTTGCAAGGTCATTGATCCCAAGGGACTAGATTCTCTGCAAGGTCATTGATCCCAAGGGACTAGATTCACTGCAGAGTGAGGTGGTTCGAACTCTGTCAGCTTGAGATGTATTTTCCTCCATCGTTTTTTGATATTATGGTCCATCTCACTGTCCACCTTGTCAGAGAAATCAAGATATGTGGACCCATGTTCCTACTTTATATGTATCCATTCGAGAGGTACATGGGTGTACTTAAGGCCTATGTGAGGAATCACTCCCGGCCCGAGGGTAGCATTGTCAAAGGTTATGCAGTGAAAGAGGTTGTTGAGTTCTGCGTCGATTACATGGCCGAGGTAGAACCAATAGGAGTTCCTGTGTCTCGTCACGAGGGGAGGCTTGATGGCGTTGGGACTATTGGATGAAGAGCAATCACTCCTGATTTCGATATGTACTCGAAAGCACATTTTTGGGTCTTGCAACACATGATGGAGGTGTCTCCGTACATCGACAAGCACAAGGAGATGCTATGACAAGACAATCCTCGCCGATCCGAGGTTTGGATCACGAGAGAACATAACAGTCGATTCAACGCGTGGATGAAAGTGCAAATCACCGGGGAGTCCGCAAGTGAGAATCTTAAATGGTTGGCAAAAGGGCCCACATTTACTGTATAGACATGGCAGGGATACGACATCAATGGGTACACATTTTACATGAAAGCTCAAGATCAAAAGAGCACTGTGCAAAATAATGGAGTGAGCGTAGAAGTTTTTCATGAGGAGTTCAGCGAGACAGGCCCAACAAGGGTAGTATATGGATTGAACTCGTACTACGGGTTCATAGAAGAAATTTGGGAGCTCGATTACATACTATTCAAGATTCCCCTGTTTCGATGCCGATGGGTCCAAATCCCACTGGGTGTGAAGGTTGACAGTTATGATTTCACTTCTGTGGATCTTGATCGAGTTGCTTATAAAGATGAGTTATTCATACTTGCAAAGGAAGTCATTCAGGTCATTTATGTCACTGACCTGGCCAATAAGAAGTGGCACGTTGTCCTTCATGGCAAGAGAAGGATTGTTGGAGTTGAAAATGTCGTAGACGAGGAAGAATACAATCAATTTGATGAGATGCCTCCATTTGGAGATGGCGTACAGGTCGATACTGAAGACGCCGACGAAACCAGTTACGTGCGTATGGATCACTAGGAAGGGTTATAGTTTAAAGGTAATCAATTGTCCTTATCTCTATGTTTCCATCGTTATAGCTTATATATCCTCTAATTATCGTCTTTGCAGGGCTGTGGCAAGTGGAAAGTTGAGGATAGCATGGGTGTGTATGTACGTATGTGCAAATTATCGGTCAAAGTCCCCATTTGTATGTAAAATTGATTTTAGCATGCTCCACATTGTAACCTATTTTCAGAGCATTTGGACTCCATTTGCAATATCTGAGTGTCTCTTCAGATTTCATTTAAAACAAGTTTTCGAGCATCTGGACATCATTTGCAAAGATCTGAGGCTTTTTGGATATTGAAATTTCAGTATTCAGAGTTACAGAGTTACAGAGTTTCTGATTGTAAAGCACTACATCATTGCATAGAATAGGGCAACTATCACAGACGATTCTGAGTTCACAACCATCTGTTATATAACTATCACAGACAATTGTGAACTCAGAATCGTCTGTGATAGATTCTCAGATGGTTCTGAGATCAGAACCATCTATGATAATCTCTCCACATAGTTTAAGGTTGTCTTTGTCCCGCTCATTTCTACACTTCACGATTCTTCACCTCACTTGCCCTAGCTCTCTCCTCCCTCCCACCGTCCGGCGTGATCACCTCCCCACCTTCCGGCGCGATCACCTCCGTCGCCTCCCCACCGTTTCTGCCATTCTTGGTCAATTTTAAGTTTCAGATTTACTTACACTATTCTCTCTATCACTTATGTTAGGAACTGATATGTCCGGTGATGAAATGAACCGGTCGGGAAGTCAGATTGACCTGTCTGGCGATGAGACGCCTGGGCTGGAGGTCACCCTGTCCACCATGACCCAGTCGTAGAAGAGAAAGGGACGAGGCCGGATGACATGCGCGTGTCTCGACAGGTGGGAAAAGTAGCACATACAGTTCGACGACAACGGGGTGCTGGAAGCTCCAGAGAAACTAGTCGGTCAGTACCGCTCACTATGCGGCAAAGTGGCCAGGGAGCGGGTGCCCATCACCACTTCTGAGTGGGGTCAAGTGCCCCGAGAGTGCAAGCATGCGCTGTGGGAAGAAGTGCAGGTGGCGTTTCACATTCCCGAGGATCACCAGTTGGAATCCCATTCTAAGGATTCTTGTGGTTCCGGGAAATCCAGCTACAGGAGAACCAGGAACGGGGAGCTCTCCCCTTTTTCCGCCCGACTCTTTGATCTTAACTTAAGAACCCTAATGAAAGGAAAATAGGAATTTTTCGTTAGGTATTTGACCAAATAGGATCGTCCAGTTCCTATAGAACCTATCACTTGGAAGTAACTATTCCCTAGATACCTATCCATGGTACTTCACGGTTGAATGAATCAATTTGAAAAATCTCTAAAAACTTCTTTCACATTGGATGCCGAATGCATCATGTAAGAATTCCATTTCATAGATATGGAACATAAAGTTTATCTAAGAAGTTCGAATTTGTACAAACCTGATGGTTGTTTGTTGTCCCAACCATTCTTGCCAGCCATGATACCGATCAGGAAAGGGCTAATTTCTAACAAAGTTTTTCTCTTGTTGATTCCTATTTCTAGGTGTAGTGCTTTTCTCCCCTATGCTGCCTATTGGTACTAGTAGAGTAGGATTGGCCTGTATGTAATACAGAACCTATACTGTAGGTGTAACCTTTCGCTCAATACTCAAATCTACAATTGAAGCATCTGAGGCTGCATCAATCGAGGATACACGACAGAAGGAATTGTTAGATCTCCAAACTTTATCTCACCTTCACCAAGCGTGGGTTTCCTTTACTAATTTTCTTCTCTCTATGCGAACCGCCTCTCTTTCTCGTAAGACTGAGGTGTAGGGCTAAAAAAACAATAAAAAGAGTCAAATCGTACCATCTCTATAAGTCAAATCGCACCATCTCTGTAATAAGTAAATGCCCTTTTTTCTCCTGAGGTTGTCGGAATTATTCGCAATAAAATATCGGCTACAATTGAGGAGGTCTTATCAATAAAATTTCCATTTATACGGGATCTAGGCATAATTACCAACCCATTCTATATATAATTATTTTCATTACTTCACAAAATAACATAAAAACAAACTAATTAGATTCTTATAAATAGATCCATATGTTCTAAAGAGATAGGGGCTTTCTGCCTAGCTCAAATTGTCTCCTTTTCCTTCTATTTGGAAAATAAGAAATATGAAATACTTGACTAAGATTGGATTTCATTCCACTTTCCTATTTCTCAACAACAACTTCTCTCATCAGCTATTTTAAACAAAATGAATTTCCTTAAAAAGTAGGGAATGATCCGTGAATCAACCATCAACTCAAAAAAAAATCCTATGAAAGCATAACAGAAAAGTAGGAAAGACTGTTCACCATCCACCGGACGACACTGATGTCAATAAACAAGGCGTGGAGGAACTTCAAGAGCCATCTTGTCAAGCACTATGGCAGCAGTTCGTAGAGATGAAGGGCACACTAGAGTTCCAGGCGATTAGTGAGAAGGGAAAGGCTAACCAGGCCAAGAATACCCACCCACAAAGACTAGGGACCAGTGGGTATGTGGGGAAGAAGGCATTGTGGAGGAAGCAGGACGAGGAGGCTTCCTTGATGAAGACATAACAACCTTGGATACACACATGACTATTTTTCTAGATGAAGCTGAACCGGAATAATTACTTGGACCTATAACTAGAGCTCGGGCACGACAACTAAACTATCAGGTGACTCTTTCCTCGGGTTTAATACTTTGGATTTTCATAATGGATTACTACCTAACTCTTGTGATCTACTTGTCATCAGGAACGCGGAAGTAGGGGAAAAGAGGAACTCGACAAGTGCTGCCTCAAGACATCACATTTCGATTGATCAAGGAGGGATGCATGGCGCCACAAGTGAAGCCGGAGATGGGCTTAGACCTGCAACCACCTGCCCCGTACTTTCATCAACGTTTCCACAAGATCCCCGCGTAACTTTGGGCCCAAGGGAAGCTAGAGTTTGAGTTGGGTTCGCGCTGGATTAGGATTCGGACTGCTGCGACAGCACTGAATTCAAATGGCCGTAACTTCCTCATACAGACTCCGTTTAGAACGTTCTTGGACTTCATGGAAAGCTTATCAAGTCTACTTTTTAACAGATCTAGCCTCATCTCAAATTCTACCTGAGTCAGCCACAATAGTCGAAAGAGTCCGTGTTCCTTCCTGGAAACAGTGCTACACCACCTTAACTTGGGCCGATGGGCCTTGTATCAAGTAGAGCCCATTAGGGGCGCATCCCTAGGGTTGTGCACCCCTCAAATACTCCCCTTAGCCATCACAAACAGGCGGGTTTTGTTTAGATTGCATCTACATGACATTTTGTAGATTCTTTTCGCCTCTGCACCAGACCAACTAGGCCACTGCGTTGGTTTGTGGAACCCCAACTCGTGTGCTTCATCTTTATTTGCAATTCCAGATTGCTTCTTCCTTGTTCTTGTGAATTTCTTGATTGTTGCAGGAACAATTACCTTCATGGTAAGGTCGGCCGTGTACGAGCCTGGTCAATAACGACGAGACGCGCGGGTGTAGCGATTGTGAGGTGATGATCCGCTGATCGGAAGCCTCAAAACGCCAATGTCCACAAGTCAATTAATCGAACCTATCGAAAGATCGGGCCACCATCTCATCAAGGGGTATCAGAGCCGCGTTGCCTGTTAGGTATCAACAATTTTTTCCTTTAGTTTAAACCTGTTCTTCGCCCTAGAGTCCAGAAAATCGCCCAAATATATATATATATATATATCCGTTCTCCGCTGTCCAAACCCTTTGAGTCTTTTGCAATTTTTCGTTTTTAGTTTACTTTTCTGAAATTTGGTCCCTAGCCATGTCGTCGTGTCGAAGTTGCTGGTTTAGGTCTTGTCGTCGAGTTTTCCGGCGGATTTTTCCATTCGACGGCGGAATTCGACCACCCTACAGTAAAACAGCCATAACTTTTGCATACAAGCTCCAATCAGAGCGTTCTTTGGACCGTTGGAAAGCTTACAAAAAGTTATTTTTGAAAATCCACAAGTCTGAAATCAATGGACTTTTGAAAGAAAACTCACGACCATGTACGTGCAGCCGAATGAACACCAAAAAACATCTTTTAGGGCCTCAAAACAGCCTCCGAAGTTTCGGCAACCGTTTTTGTTGATCTTTTGCATCTAGTTCGAGTTTTTCTTGCTTCAAATTTGTGTAATCTTTGTTTCCCGACCTTAAGCTTGTGATTCCTTGGTTGAAGTGCAAAAAAAAAAAAAAACAGAAGTGAAGTGATTGCCTCTTTTGAGTCCTTGCTGAGTTGTGTGCTTTGTGTTGCTTGAACTGAGTCACAAACAAGTTTAGGCCAGCAACGACATAGTCTTGCAATTTCTGAATTGAATTGTTGCTAATCCTTACTACTCATAAATTTCCTTCCGAGCTCCACATTCTTCTGGTCAGTTCAGGTTGGATCCTTGCAATCGCTCACCGCCCCCGTCATACGTCCCACCTCTTCGGTTGTACCACCTGCAGCAGTTGGTAGGAATTTCATAAAAGCTTGGTAAGACACTCGAGAGTGTGTGTTTCCACCTTTCCATCACCTAGTAGTTGATAGGGATAATACTCTCGTGTTCTCTTCTGTTTCCTACTAACAATGACAGGTCCACAAATTAGAGATCATGATGGGGAGGAGTGTGTTTTGAGGAATGAGTTCACAAGGCATATGGATGAACTACAACATGCCATGAACGAGCGACATGACCAGCTAAACAAGAAGCTCAAAGCTAATGCGGCTACAATAAACACCTTGCAATGGAATATTGAGGCACTCACCGATAGCGTTGCAATGCTCACTACACGCATTGATGGAACGGCAAGAAACCAACCGCTTCACCATGGTGTAGCATCAGAGAATGAAGGATCCATCGCAGAAGATGATATTGATGGAGAAGATCGTGATGCCCATATTGACCACCCTGCTGTACGAGATGCACGCCTACAGCAACGATTGAACAACAACTGTCACGGTATGGGAGGTAATAATGCTAATCACAGTGGTCGTGGTAATGATGATCCTTTTTCTAAAGTTAAATTTACCATACCTTCCTTTGCTGGTACATATGATCCTGAAATTTATTTAGATTGGGAGATGACGGTTAAGTAGAAGTTTAACTCCCATTTAGTCCCTGAAATACACAAAGTTAGGTAAGCAACTAGTGAGTTCATGGGTTTCGCTATCCTTTGGTGGAATGAACTAGTTAAATCTGGCCTAGAACCTGACACGTGGGATAGATAAAGCGAGCTATGCATGGTAGATTTATTCCTCCTTCTTTCAAATGTGATTTGTGTCAGAAATTTTAGTGCTTTAACCAAGGTAACAAATCTATAGAGGAGTACTATCAGGACCTCCAAATAGGCATGCTGCGTTGTGGGATAGAGGAGGATGAGGAGGGTAAAATGGCATGTTTTTATGGGGGTTTACGACGTGAAATTCAGGACATTATCAATTATAAAGAATATAATACTATCAATAGATTGTTCCATCTTGCTATGTTGGCAGAAACAGAATTGGAAGGAAAGAAACAATGGACAAGGAACACTTTTGGGAGTACTTCTACACTGAGAGCGACGCCGGGGCAAGCCAACTTCACACCTCCTACTGCTTTTCGGTCTGCTACCCCCTCCTTTAGTAGGGCACATTCAGCAGCACCATCGACACCACCACGTGCACCCGAGGTGGGCAAATCCGCTAGTGTCCAGGCAACAGTGAAGAACTCTTCATCGGTTACGTCCACAGGTCAATCATGTGAGATTATTTGTCACCGTTGCAAAGGAATGGGCCATGTAATGAAGGATTGCCCAAGTCAGCGAACATTTATTGCTAACAACAACAGTGAGTACACTAGTGCTAGTGATGTTGACGATGAACTAGTACTTGCAGCTAACCATGCAAGTGAAGACTGTGAGACAGACGGTGATGAGGATGATGGAGTGGAGCAAATAGGTGCTGTAGATACGGAAAAATACATGAGCATTGTGGCACAACGAGTGCTAAGTGCTCAAATGGCACGAGCGGAGCACAATCATTGCCACAATTTGTTCCAATCGAGGTTTGTCGTGAAGGAGAGAGCATGCCGTGTCATCATTGATGGAGGGAGCTGCAACAACCTTGCTAGTTCAGATCTGGTCGAGAAACTTCACTTGACCATGCAGCGGCACCCACGTCCTTACTACATCCAATGGTTCAACTCTTGTGGTAAGTTGAAGGTAAGCAAAATTGTAAGAGTGCATTTTTCAGTAGGCAACTACCATGATAGTTCAGACTTTGATGTGGTGACTATGCAAGCATATTCTTTATTGCTAGGTAGACCTTGGGAATATGATAGAGATGTCTTGCACCGTGGTAGAGCTAACACATACACTTTCACACATAAGGGTAAAAAGATAGAGTTGCTACCAATAACCCCTACTGAAATTTTGAAGGATGATGTAGAACGTGCTGAAAATGAGAAAAGTAAATGAATATAAATCTGAAAATCAGCAAGTAGCTCAAGATATTTTTCCACCTAAAAGGGAGAATAAAGAACCACATGCTAGGAAAGACACAATTAAATTGAAAGGTGTTGCCCTGTTAGCTACTAAATTTGACATTTCTGAGCTAAGTGCACATGATTCTATCTGCTATGCTTTGATTTGCAAAGAGGCCTTGTTTACACTTGCGGACTTGCCCTCCTCTTTGCCTCCTACTGTTGCTAATCTTTTGCAAGAGTTTGCTGATGTGTTTCCAAGTGAAATACCCCCGGGTCTGCCACCTATGAGAGGAATCGAGCATCAAATTGATTTGATCCCGGGAGCTTCTTTGCCAAACCGTGCTCCTTATAGGACCAACCCCGAAGAGACTAAGGGCATTCAGCATCAGGTGCAAGAATTTCTTGACAAAGGGTACGTACGTGAGAGCCTTAGTCCTTGTGCTGTTCTGGTTATTTTGGTACCTAAGAAAGATGGATCATGACGTATGTGTGTTAATTGTAGAGCCATTAATAATATTACTATTCGATATCGTCATCCTATCCCTTGGTTAGATGATATGCTTGATGAATTAAGTGGCTCTCTAGTGTTCTCTAAAGTAGACTTGTGTAGTGGCTACCACCAGATTAGGATGAAATTGGGTGATGAATGGAACATAGTGTTTAAAACTAAATTTGGCTTGTATGAGTGGTTAGTGATGCCTTTGGCTTAACTAATGCACCGAGTACTTTTATGCGTCTCATGAATGAAGTTTTACACACTTTCATTGGAAAATTTGTGGTAGTTTATTTTGATGATATCCTGATCTACAGCAAGTCTATAGATGAGCATAAAGAACATTTACGTACTATTTTTCTTGCTTTGAGAGAAGCACGTTTGTTTGGTAACATCGAGAAGTGCACCTTTTGCACGGATCGAGTTTCTTTTCTTGGTTATGTTGTGACTCCACAGGGAAAAGAGGTTGATGAGACCAAGATCGAAGCAATCAAGAGTTGGCCGACTCCTAAATTGGTTACACAGTTGCGGTGCTTCCTTGGGTTGGCTGGATTCGATCGCCGCTTTGTGAGGGATTTTAGCACCATTGCCGCACCCATTAATGAGTTAACGAAGAAAGGCGTTCCTTTCCAATGGGGACAAGCACAAGAAGATGCCTTTAATTTTCTTAAAGAGAAGTTGACTCATGCACCACTGCTCCAGCTCCCAGACTTTGGTAAGATTTTTGAACTAGAATGCGATGCTAGTGGAATTGGGATTGGAGGCGTGCTGATTCAAGAAGATAAGGCGATTGCATATTTTAGTGAGAAGTTGTCAGGACCTAGTTTGAACTATTCCACTTATGACAAAGAATTGTATGTTTTGGTTCGAATATTAGAAATTTGGCAACACTATTTATGGCCGAAAGAATTTATTATACATTCTGATCATGAATCTTTGAAACATATTAAAAGTCAAGTTAAACTGAATAAATGATATGCTAAATGGGTGGAATTTATTGAGTCGTTTCCATATATCATTAAGCATAAGAAAGGAAAAGACAATGTGATTGTTGATGCTCTATCTAGACGCTATACCCTGTTATCTCAACTTGATCATAAGATTTTTCGATTAGAAACAATAAAAGAATTGTATGCTACTGATTTGGACTTTAAAGAAGCTTTTGATTACTATAGAGAAGGAAGAACATGGAATAGGTATGTGTTGAATGATGGTTTGCTATATCGTGCTAACAAGTTATGCGTTTCAGCTAGCTTTGTTCGTCTTTTGTTTTTGCAGGAGGCGCATGGAGGAGTATTAATGGGGCACTTTGGAGTGAAGAAAACTGAAGATGTGTTGACCGCTCATTTCTTTTGGCCTAAGATGAGACGCGACGTCAAGCGCTACGTGGCATACTGCACTACATGGAACAAAGCTAAGTCTCGTCTCAATCCACATGGACTCTATATGCCTCTTCCTATTCTTAGTGCACCTTGGGAGGATATATCTATGGACTTCGTTTTAGGACTGCCTAGGACAAAGAGGGGGAGGGATAGTATTTTTGTGGTTGTGGATCATTTTTCTAAAATGGCACATTTTATACCTTGTCACAAGAGCGATGATGCCGCAAACACAGCTGATTTGTTTTTTAGGGAAATCATACGCTCACATGGAGTGCCAGATACTATTGTCTTGGATCGTGATGCAAAATTTTTGAGTCACTTTTGGAGGTCACTTTGGAACAAGTTGGGGATGAAGTTGCTATTCTCTACCACATGTCATCCTCAAACAGATGAACAAACTGAAGTTGTCAACCGTACCTTGCCTAAAATGTTGCGGGCCATGCTAAAGAAGAACTTGAAGATGTGGGAGGAGTGCCTACCGGATGTTGAATTTGCTTATAATAGGTCGGTACACTCAACAACCAAGGTAAGTCCGTTTTAGGTAGTATATGGGTTTAATCCCCATGCTCCGATTGATCTTATACCGTTACCTACATCTGAAAGGTTGAATTTGGATGCTAAAAAGTGGGTTGAACTGATTCTGAAAATTCATGAAAATACTAAGGAAAACATTGAGAAGATGACTGAGAAATATAAGATTGCTGGTAGCCAGGGAAGAAAACATTTATCTTTTGAACCTGGTGATCTTGTTTGGTTATATTTGCGAAAAGATAGGTTTCTAGAGTTGAGAAAGTCAAAACTAATGCCTCGAGCTGATGGCCCATTTAAAGTTCTAGCAAATATTAATTATAATGCCTACAAGCTTGATTTGCCTGCAGATTTCGGGGTTAGTCCCACATTTAACATTTCAGATTTGAAGCCGTACGTAGGCGAAGAAGATGAGTTAGAGTCGAGGATGACTCCATTTCAAGAGGGGGAGGATGATGATGACATAACAACCTTGGATACACGCACGACTACTTTTCTAGATGAAGCTGAACCGGAACAATTACTTGGACCTATACTATATCTCGTGCACGACAACTAAACTATCAGGTGACTCTTTCCTCGGGTTTAATACTTTGGATTTTCAGAATGGATTACTACCTAACTCTTGTGATCTACTTGTGATCAAGAATGCGGGAGTAGGGGAAGAGAGGAACTCGACAAGTGCTGCCTCAAGACATCACCTTTCGGTTGATCAAGGAGGGATGCATGGTGCCACAAGTGAAGCCGAACATGGGCTTAGACCTGCAACCACCTGCCCCATACTATCGTCAACATTTCCACAATATCCCCGTGTCACTCTGGGCCCAAGGGAAGCTAGAGTTTGAGTTGGGTTCGCGCTAGATTCGGATTCGGACTGCTGCGACAGCACTGAATTCAAATGGCCATAACTTCCTCATACGGACTCTGTTTAGGACGTTCTTGGACTTCATGGAAAGCTTATGAAGTCTAGTTTTTAACAGATCTAGGCTCATCTCCAAATTCTACCTGAGCCGGCCGCAATCGTCGAAAGAGTCTGTGTTCCTTCCTGGAAACAGTGCTGCGCCACCTTAACTTGGGCTGATGAGCCTTGTATCAAGTAGAGCCCATTAGGGGCGCGTCCCTAGGATTGTGTACCCCTCAAATACTCTCCTTAGCTGTCACAAACAGGCGGGTTTTTCTTAGATTGCATCTACACGACATTTTGTAGATTCTTTTCGCCTCTGCACCGGACCGACTAGGCCGCTGCATTGGTTTGTGGAACCCCAACTCGTGTGCTTCATCTTTATTTGCAATTCTAGATTGCTTCTTCCTTGTTCTTGTGAATTTCTTGATTGTTGCAGGAACAATTACCTTTGTGGTAAGGTCGGCCATGTACGAGCGTGGTCAATAACGACGTGTGTAGCGATTGCGAGGTGATGATCCGTTGATCGGAAGCCTCAAAATGCCAATGTCCACAAGTTGATTAATCGAACCTATCAGAAGATCGGGCCATTGTCTCATCATTCCCAATCTTCGGCTGCCGCTCCTTATGCGGGCATAACGGACGTGCGCGCCCGCAATTTGTGTCGAGCAAGATCGAAGATGACCTCCTCCGGAAGCGTCACTGTGAACAACCCTGCGGACAGGGAAGTGTTCGACCAGCTGGTAAGATCTCTTACTTTGTAGGATCACTTACTATCCTCGTGACACGCATGCAATGCAATGGGTTGTATTGCTAAGTTGTCCTGTTGCAGGCGACGTTGAGTGTGCATGTGGAATCGGGAGAGTTAAACCCTAGCAAGGACAGGGATATCCTAACGATGGCGTTGGAAAATAAGGAGCATTCGGGCCGCTTGCGCGGCCTCGGTGCCACTGTGCCTTGGAGGGATGGTTTCCCTGATGATGACGAGGCGGCTAAAGAGGAGAAAGAGATTTCATAAAGCCCGCAATGTACGGCTCAAGGAGGAGATGCGATTGGAGTTTTTCCATCGAGACACAGCACTCAGGCAGGAGTTGGCAGAGATGTGGGCAATGTATCAAGAGCTAAGACAAGCGACCCAGGGCATCTCCCTTGTAACAGTGGAGTTACCGAGCCCCATTCTTGGCCGCCATAGCAGCTGCGCGTCCGCGCCGGGGTCTTCGCAACTGGAGCCCTCTCGATTGGAGCCCTCTCGATAGTATCCGGTGGACTTTCTGCAGGTAATGACCACTTTTCTTTGTTAATTCATTCGAAAGTGAAATTCAATAGTACCCTAATGTCATCTTAATGCTCATTGTTTGTAGGAACCTGCCTCCTGCAAGCTTATGGTGCTGGCCGGTCTCTTCCCGATAGAGGCTGCCCGTGGGATGGCGCAACCATGCACGGCGGGGGGCGACAATCCACGGTGTCCCTCTATCTATGGGTTTTGCATGGGTCCAGGTGGATAGTGTCTCCGACCATTGCAAGGGATTTCCATTGGACAAGCCGCCGAACGATGAGATTACCACTCTCGGGGATGCGGTGCACACGTTCATGCAATGGCCCAAGAAGGACATCGTCCTGGATGAGGTAATTCCCCCACCAGTTTCATAATTCATACTGTAATAATAGTTCTCAGAGTTAGTGACCATTACTATACGTAGGTTCTTACCCCTGCGGACACCGACGCTCAGCCTACTAGCCAGCCGACCCCTCCGACAAGCCAGCCAACAGGTCCGACGCACATCATGACGCCGACTAGGAGGCAACCAATCAAGAAACTAGCTAGTAGGGGAAAAGCAAAGAAGAGCACCGCGAAGGAGAGTGAGAAGAGCTCGCCGTCAGCTCCCATGCCGTTCGCTCTGGGGATGCCCATGGCCTCCGATGCCGCAATTTGTAGCATGGGGTTCTCATGCCAAAGCATGCATGGATGGTACATGAAGAAGACAAACAAGACCAAGACACAGCGTCCGACGCACTTCATGGTCAAGTACACTGTGGCAGAGTTCTAACATGACGGGACCTATCCGGTGACCTTCGAAGACCTACACAATTTACTCAACAAAGATGTGCTCGACGTGTCAATCCTACGGTCTTGGGTGCTGTAAGTATCTACTATCCTACACCTATTTGTGCATATACGGATATATGTCATTTATTAATTAGTTAGTTTCGTGCAGCTACATGATCGGATATGCCAAAGCTAACCGGGAACCTGTCGGTTTCCTGGACCCCCAGATGGTCGCCGAGGTGATGTTTAGGACCGACGCGGATTTCGTTGTCGACTACATCAAAAAAGGGTTGCTTGCTTAGGTCGACAAGGAGTACATACTTGTACCCTACAACCAGAGGTGAGTGCTTTCATCAGTACTTCACCCGTAGATTAGTGTCTCCATATGCACACCCCAGACTTAGATTAACTTATTAATTCTTTACGCGTAACATGTAGCTACCACTGAATCCTGCTGGTGCTTATTCCGAAAAGGAACAAGGTGTTCTACCGGCATCTGTTTTACTTTATAATATGTCCCCAACTAACTCTCGGTATGTACATTGGCAGTACCATCAGTAGCCGGACGACAACACATGTGGGTTCTACGTGATGCACCACATGTACGATCTCATCACCCCTCACCGGCCAGATTTCCCCGAGGTATACAATGCTGCCCTTTGTATCGATGTGACAAAATTTACATCTGCATTGAGCTAATTTTTTCTGTACCAACTCTTGCTGCAGGGGTTCGACTTCCCTTTCGAAAGTTTTGACCCTTTGCAAAATGCTTTTGTCCGAGGGATGCTCACTGAGTTTTTCCTTACGGATGTCATAGCAACCAAGGGAAAGTTTAGGGACCCGCTCGATTCGTATTAGTAACTGAGACTAGCATAGTAATAAACATCTAACATACTAACTTTAATTGTCAATTACATTTATTTGTTCAATCTCAATTGTACATATTTCTGAAATGTTGCATGAAACTTACAGTTAGATCAATTTTGAGCTGTATATATGAAATGCATGCTATTGTACATGTTTCTAAGTTCTGTGCATGTATGAAATGAACTGTATATATTTCTGAGTTCTGTGCATGTATGAAATGAACTGTATATATGAAATGTTATTGTACAGAGGGCATGGCTAGCATGATTCCTGAGGCTAGCCACAAAAAAAAAAGAAAAATATTTTAAAAAAATTAATATGCACAGACGGTTTTGAGATAAAAACCGTCTATGATAAATCGATCTATGCATGTATCACAGAGTATTATAGACGGTTATAAGCTCACCCTCTGTGATACTCACTACCACAAACGGTTATAATCCCAAAACCGTCTGTGATAGGATGAGTATCACAGACAGTTCTGATATTATAACCGTCTCTGATGAAGACACTATCCCAGATGGTTTTGACCTCAAACCCGTATGTGAGTATCACAGACGGTTCGAAGATTATAACCGTCTGTGATTAGGACACTACCACAAACGGTTCGGATATTATAACCGTCTGTGATAAGGACACTATCCGTCTGGGATAGTATTAGTATCAGAGACGGTTTTGATCTTATAACAGTCTATGTTAGTCTGAGTATCACAGACGGTTTTGAGGTCAAAACAGTCTGTGTTAGTATGAGTATCACAGACAGTTTTGAGGTCAAAACCGCCTGTGATAGGAAAAATCAACCCTTCTGTGATGACTATTTTGACCCGACTGTGATAATGTATTCTGTAGTAGTGAGAAGAGAAAATCATTTAACGTGAAATCTGAAAAAGGATCAGCCCCAGTGTTTCTGACCGGTAAAGAGCTTTACTTGTGCGTGAAGGACATCAAAGTTGAATTCGGTGAATGTTCTAAACCTCGAGAAAAAAAATATTTGGAAGAAGAGATCGATTCTTTGGGATCTACCATATTGGGAGCACTTACAAGTTCGACATTACATTGATGTCATGCATGAGAGAAAAATGTTTGTGAAATTTTGATTGGTTTGTTGTCGAACATTCCGGGAAAGAAAAAAGATGGTATTAAAGTTCACTGTGACATAATGGAAATGGGGATAAGGATTGAGCTTGCACCATTGGAGGAGGGAAAGTGTACCTACCTCCCCCTGGCCTGCTATATTTTATCAAAAAGCAAAAAAAATAGAACCCTATTGGTGCCTGTACGGTGTTAAAGTTCCATGTGGGTATTCTACGAACATGAAAAAACTTGTGTCCATGAAGGACTTGAAACTGGTTGGTATGAACTCCCATGATTGTCATGTGCTGATGTCACAATTGTTTCTCATTGCTATCAGAGGTATTCTCCCAGTTAAGGTCAGAGAGATAATCACAAAGCTATATTATTTCTTTAACGCAATATCTTGCAAGGTAAGTGTACTACTACTAAGTTAATTAGCTCTATTAATGGAACTTAATTGCCAGATTTTTCTGATATGAATATTTGGCGCAACTATGTCCTTGCAGGTACTTGATCTGGATAGAATGGACCATTTGCAACGCGATGTGATTACAACTCTTTGTCAGCTCGAGATGTATTTTTTCTCCATGTTTTTTTGATGTTATGGTCCATCTAATTGTTCACTTTATCAGAAAAATTAAGTTTTGTGGACCCGTGTTCCTGCACTGTATGTATCCATTTGAGAGATTTATGGGTATCTTGAAGGGATACGTGAGGAATCGTCATCAGCCAGAGGGCAGTATCATTGAAGGTTATGCCACCAAGGAGGTGATTGAATTTTGCATCAATCATATTGTCAGAGTTGACCCAATTGGCATTCCTAAGTACTGACACGAGGGCAGGCTTCAGGGCATTGGAATGATTGGATTCAAAGCACTTGTCCCCGCCAGTGATCTGTTTGAAAAAGCACATTTTTGAGTCTTACAACACATGATAGAGGTGGAGCCATACATATACGAGCACAAGACAATGTTACGGAAACAAATCCTTCGAACCCAAAGATTTGAGTCACCAAAGAACATAACAGAAAATTTGTTGGGTGGATCAAAAATAGAGTCATGCGAGCTACCAAGGGCTCCATAAGTAAAACTGTTACATGGTTAGCTCGAGGCCCAAGATTTATTGTAGGGACTTGGCAGGGGTACCACATCAACAGGTATTCATTTTACACAAGAAGTCAGGATGAGAAGAGTATTATGCGATGTAGTGGAGTGACACTATTTGCTATTTCGGAGAATGCCAGGGAAGTAAGGGCATTGAACTCATATTACAGTGTTATTGAAGAAATATGGGAGCTCGATTACGTAATATTTAAGATTCCTTTGTTTCGATGCCAATGGGTCAAAATCTTTCGAGGTGTTTGATGAGGATTGTTACCTAAGCTAATTCGGAATAAATGCACGTCTCGGGTTAAAAGACAATTCCACGGTGCCATCATTACCTGTCAAATACAACCCAGAGTCCGTCTTAGGAAATAAACCGCCACACTTAGTGCGCCACTAAGTGGAGGAGTTGAAGCGTCGGGTCACTTATCCGATGTAAGGTTTAAATTTGAAGTAAATATGTCCCTTCGTTTTCTTCAAATTTGGGGGCTAGCTGACGAGGATTGTTACCCAAGCTAATTCAGAATAAATGCACGTCTGGTTCAAGACAGATTCGAACCAGGTAAGTGTCCGTTGATGCGATCTCATATAGCTTGAGAAGCGCGGACACATGGTCGCAGGCTTTGTGCGATCCTAAGGCCGCAGACAGTGCACGGTCAGAAGCCGGTAGGCGATGCGCGGACAGGAGGTCGCAGACAGTGCACGGTCAGGTGATTGCAAACAATGCGAGGTCAGAAGGTCATGGACTACTCTCGACCAGGGCGACTCGGGGTTGCTTAGGCCCTACAACAAGCATATCCCGAAGATTCCTCCATGCTCGGAGACAACTGCTAGGAGGTTAATATGTGCGGTTATTCCTTAATTGCACGTGTTAAGCCTGCGTGGAAGTTAAGTGCAGTTACCAAAATTGCACCCGAGCAACTGTTCGAAGCTGTTGTGCATTGGCGCCCTTTCGACCAGTATAAAAGGGTGAGCAAATGCACCAGACGAGGATATGACACAACGAAAACAGATCCCAGAGATCGGCAACAGCAAGCTTTCATAGGCTAGTTTAGTCATTTTCTAGATAATCACACGGAAAAGATCTTCGCCTGTGATGATCTTTTCCACAATTTTGTAACCCTTTTTCCTACACATAGTGAAATCCCAACAGGACGTAGGGTTATTACTCCCACCATCGAGGGCCCGAACCTGTATAAATCTCTCTGTGTTCCAACCGACTTTGGCTCATCATCCCTTCCCGGAGGGACACCCTGAAAGGCCTCACAACTCACAAATTCTGCATAAGTTCGACTAAGGACCCCGAGTCCAAATCGTCGACAGCTGGCACCCACCGTGGGGCCTTTCTCAAGGCGTTCTTATTTCTATCTGGAGGTTCGGTGAGCCATGTCTGGAGCATATGATTCCGAGAACGACTTCAATCTCGAGGATTATGCCCACATTCAGATGCCTTCACCTAGTGATCCTGTTCCAATGGAGGAAACCGGAGGCGAAGACGTCCCAGAGGTCGATTCGACCACTTAGGTCATGTCAACCGATGCAGAACCAGAGCCCATTGTGGTTCTTACTACGTTAGAGGTTGAATCCGGTCCATCGTATGACCCTGCTAAGGGTAAGGGCGATGTCGACCAAGAATTTAGCCCGGGGAGGTTTGATCCTGATAACCTCCACCGCCTCTTTGATTTCGAGTCCGACTCAGAACAAATGGAGATGTTTTCGTCATCGGCGACCTCACGCCCTAGACAATTCGCTACCTTATCGGAAGAAACTCCCGATCAACGAGCTGCTAGGGAAGAACAGGAACGCAAACAAAAAGAAGATCAAGATCGTGAGCAACAAGATAATGAACTTCACAGAACAGCCCTAGAGGCCCTTCAAAATGTGCAAGCTCGTTACGACGCTGCTCCGAGTTCTTCCCGTCGATCACGTGGTCGCAGACGCGACCAGACACCATCTTTACCCCTGGAACGTTTGCCGGCGGACGAAGAGACGGTGACACCTGGCATACTCAGGGGAAGTACGCATGGCCGGCTTCGATCCATCGCAGAGGTCCTTCGTAATTTTCCTCCTACGGTCACAGATGCGTAGAAACCGGCTTTTGCTAGAATCCTGGCGGAGAGGTTGGACGAGGTCGCATCTGAGGCTACCCCAACGGCCTCTTCCTGGTCAGCAACACGTTCCCATGATTGAGAGTACTCTAACTCTGGTTCTGGTAGACGGAATCGTCCACCACCAGTGCTGTCTCGGCATGACAAAGCCAGACAGGCGGAGAACTCTCTTGATAGGGAACGAATTCCTGTCCACTCTCGCCTGGGACCATGAGTGACCTCTCCCTCGCGTGAGGTCGCCCGAGATCAAGTCGAGAGTCGCAGGTCTATTCATGGTCCTTATGTTGGTTGTAAAGCTTTCTCGCCCGGCCTTCGTGCGGTCGTTTGGGCAGACAAGTTTAAACCAGGGGCCATAGAAAGATTTGATGGAACTCAGAATCCGTCCGAGTTCCTTCAAATCTACATCACTGCTATTCAGGCAGCAAGCGGCGATGACCGGGTCATGACCAACTATCTGCCTATAGTCCTCGAAGGACCGGCAAGAACCTGGTTGTTCAATCAACCTGAGGGTTCAATCTATAACTGGGAAATGTTGTGCGATGCCATCCTCAACAATTTCCAAAATTGTTATCAAAAGCCGGGTAAAGAGGACGACCTCCATCGACTACGACAAATTTCGACCGAAACTCTTCGTCAGTTTGTCAAGAGATTTATCGGGGTGAGAAATACCATCCTCAACATATCTGATAACTCCGTTATCAGGGCATTTAAACATGCCGTTCGGTATCGGAGGTTCACCGAGGACTTACTCATCCACCCTCCTCGATCAGTAGCCGATCTCTTTGATATGGCTGATCGATATTCCGACGCGGCCGAGGCCATTGAATGGAATCGGATGGTTGATAAGGGTAACTTACCGCCTCAACCAGGTCTCAAGGACATGAAGAGGGAGGATTCGAACAAGAAGCCAGAATCTTCATCAGGCGGGAAGTCAAAGAAATAAAAAAGGAGTCGATCTGGACAGTATCGAGAGGTCGCAGTTGCAAAGAAGTCTCCATCGACCAAAGGTAACAAACCTCCATTCAAAAATAAAACTGGTTCTGGTGGTCGCAATACCGACCAACCAGAGAAGTCGACTAACCTGCAGGAAGGCAAGAAATGGTGTCCGCTCCACAACTCTGCAGGCCATGACCTCAAGAACTGCAGGAGCTGGTTGAAGCAGTTGGATGACTTCTACTAGGGGATCGGACCTATGCCGACCTTGCCATCGAAAGAACAGACTTGCGGGCTAAGAGACGCCAGCGGAGATGAAGAGATGTATTACCAGGTACCTCGTAATCATGTTAATGTTATTTTTGGAGGTTCCTCCTCTTTTGTTTCTAAGAGGCAATTTAAAGCCTTTTATCGAGAGGTGAACCAAACGGAGACTCCCCATGGTGAACCTTAGTACCCCCGTTGGTCGGATACACCTTTGACGTTTGATCACTCTGATTGTCCTGCGGGGTTTACTCGACCATTGAGGTTGCCTCTGGTCATTACCCCGATTATCAGCAATGTGAGAGTCGAAAGGGTCCTGATCGACGGAGGTAGATCCTTGGACATTTTATTGGTCAAGGCACTCGACGAGATGCAAATTCCTTGTTCGAAAATCAAACCCATAATTGATCCATTTTATGGGATAATTCCTGGTCCCTCTATGATGCCATTGGGACAGGTGGTGCTCCCGGTCACGCTGGAAGAACCAGATAACTTCCGAACAGAATTAGTTATTTTTGATGTAATTGATTGTAATTCGGCTTATAATGCGATCTTTGGCAGGCCGACTCTTGCTAAGTTCATGATGGCTACGCACTATGCTTACTAGTGCGGCAAGTTGCCTGGCCCCAAGGGTGTAATTTCGGTCTGAGGCAGTCGCAACGTGGCATTGACGTGTGATCGGTTATCCCTGGAGATGGTAGACCAACTCCCCATCCGAGAAGCCCAGATCGCCACAGTGTCCACTGATATGATCAAAGCTTCTCCTCGACCAGATGAAACACTAAAACTGGTTCCATTGTACCCAGATGATCCGTCCAAGACAATTCGGGTTGGATCAGGCCTGGACGACAAATAGGAACTCGAACTCATTGCCTTCCTCCAAGCTAACGCAGATGTGTTTGCGTGGAAACCATCCGACATGCCCGGTGTCCCAAGGGAGGTAATCGAGCACAGGTTAGCAATTCGATCTGGACAGCGACTAATAAAGCAGAAGCTCAGGCGTTTTGCTGTTGATCGGCAAGAAGCCATCCGAGAGGAGTTGGATAAGCTCCAAAAGGCTGGATTCATTCGCGAAGTCGATCATCCGTAATGGCTTGCAAACCCGGTCATGGTCCACAAGTCAAATGGCAAATGGCGCATGTGCGTCGACTACACCAGCCTAAATAGTGCCTATCCGAAGGATGACTTTCCCCTTCCCCGCATCGATCAGCTGGTCGATTCTACTGTGGGTTGCGAACTGATGAGTTTCCTGGACGCTTACTCGGGATATCATCAAATTAGCATGACAGAAGAAGATGAAGAGAAGACTGCCTTCATCACCCCATTCGGCACCTACTGCTACGTCAGAATGCCATTTGGTCTCAAGAACGCAGGTTCCACGTACCAGTGCTTGATGCAAAAAACCTTTCTTTCCCAGATAGGGTGTAATCTTGAAGCTTACGTAGACGACCTGGTTGTAAAAAGTTTAAAAAGTTCGTCTCATTTAGACGATCTTGCTGAAACCTTATGTAATTTGAATTGATATGGAATAAAGTTAAACCCGGAGAAATGTTCTTTCGGGGTTTCATCTGGAAAACTTCTTGATTTTCTTGTTTGTTCCAGAGGAATCGAAGTCAATCCTGAAAAATTAGGGCTATCGAACAGATGAGGTCTCCCTCGACCATCAAGGATGTTCAGCGCCAAGCAGGTCGCATGGCGGCATTGAGCCAGTTCATATCGCGACTAGGCGAAAGGGGACTACCTTTCTTTAAAGCCCTGCGCAAACATCACAATTTTACGTGGTCCGATGAGGCCAAAAAGGCTTTTCAGGAGGTAAAAGCATATCTATCCAGTCCGCCGGTCTTGGTTTCTCCTGACAAAGAGGAACCATTACTCCTTTACTTGGCGGCCACACCTCACACGGTCAGCACTGTCCTGATCGCTGAAAGAGAGGGTGTGCACAAGCCTGTCTACTACGTGAGTGAAGTACTTCATGGTCCTAAGGAGTGATACACTGAGGTCCAGAAGATATTTTACGCGCTACTGATGGCTTCTCGTAAGCTACGACATTACTTCCAAGCACATAAGATCACAGTGCCCTCATCTTTTCCATTGGGGGACATTGTCCGCAATCCGGAGAAATCTGGTCGGATCGCCAAATAGGCTGTTGAACTCGGATCATTCGACATCCATTTCACGCCCCGCACCGCGGTCAAGTCTCAGGTCCTGGCTGAATTCGTGGTCGAATGGACTAATCCTGAGCCGCCCGTGCAGGCATCCGAAGATTTGGAATGTCCCGATCACTGGACAATGTACTTTGACGGCTCTCGTAGTTTTCAACACTCGAGAGTTGGAGTGGTCTTAGTCATGCCTCAGAGCGAACAGCTGAAGTATGTCATTCAACTACACTTTGTTGCGACCAACAACGCAGCAGAGTATGAAGGTCTTATTGTAGGGTTCCGGGCAGCTAAATTCCTCGGAGTCCATCGATTAGTGGTGAGGGGAGACTCACAGTAGGTCGTAAACCAGGTAAACAAGGAGTACAACACCTCCAATGAGACAATGACTCATTACCTGGGGGAAGTGAGGAGATTGGAAAAACCCTTCAGTCATTTCGAAGTCCAATACATCCCGCGAAAGGACAACATTCTCGCAAACCAATTATCCAAAATTGGGTCCTCACGTACATCCGCTCCGGTAGGAGTGTTCATCGAACACTTGGAACATCCTTCGATCATAACTACGGTTGAGGATGATCCGGTAACAGTCTGCGTTACCAACCTCGGACAGGAACGAGCTTGGACCCATCCATTGAGGGTCTATCTCGAACACGGGACCTTGCTCGAGGACGAAACCGAAAGCGATCGGTTAGTTCAAAAAATGCGTCTATACAAGATTATAGAAGGAGTATTGTATAGAAAGGGTACTCAAGGAGTATTCATGCGTTGTATGTCCCAAGAGTAAGGTAAATCCCTCTTGAAAGAAATCCATGACGGTGTATGCGATGCGCACACGTCATATCGTACACTGGTGGGAAAGGCTTTCTGACAAGGATTTTACTGGCCTTCGGCACTTGATGATGCCAATAAAATGGTCAAGACATGTCCTCAATGTCAATTCCATGTGAGACAGGTTCATCAACCTGCCTACGCTCTACAAACTATTCCTCTATCATGGCCCTTCGTGGTCTGGGGGATGGATATTGTTGATCCTATGCCACAAGCAGTCAATGGATACAAGTTCTTATTCGTAGCTATTGACACGTTTATGAAGTGGATTGAGGCCGAACCAGTAAGCAACATTACAGCTGCTGCTATACAAAAGTTCTTTCATAAGAACATTGTGACTCGATTCGGTGTTCCAAATCGTCTCATCACTGATAATGGTTCCCAGTTCGCTAGTGGTCTTTTTCTGGACTATTACGACCAGGTCGGGACCAAGGTGTACGTGCTTTGCCTCTATAGCTCATCCGCAGAGTAATGGTGCCGTTGAACTTGCCAACGGGAAAATATTACAGGGCATCAAAAAACGAGTTTTTGATCGCCTTAAGACACGCTCGGGGCCTTGGGTAGACGAGCTCTACACCGTTCTGTAGGCACTACGTACTATTTCTAGTCGAGCCACCGGTGAGACACCTTTCCATTTGGTATACAGGGCTGAGGCTGTGTTACCCATGGAAATTAGTATTGGCTCTGTCCGAACAGATTAATTCGAACAAGTTGATCAGAACGGGCAACGGTTACAAGTTCTCATCCTCCTAGAAAAAAAACATGATCGAGCTCTGGTCAAGTCCGTGGTATATTTGCAAGCATTGCGCAAATACCATAACAAAAGGGTGTGACCATGTAGTCTTCACGTGGGCGATCTGGTTTTACGTAAAATGCAAAACCAATCTTGTCACAACAAGTTCTCCCCACAGTGGGAAGGCCCCTACACTGTTGTCTCGGTGCCGCGACCAGGATCAGTTCGGTTAGCGATGGAGGATGGTCGAATCTTATCCAATACATGGAACATCGATCAACTACGCAAGTTCTACGTGTAAGTGTCCAGTCCCTTTTCCTTTTCAATTGGCATGATTTAACAAAAATCAGTACTCTTAGTTGTTTCATATGTTAATTATTCCTTTTTGCCCGTATTTTACGAGTCTAGCTCGGGGGCTGGTCGCCGATGGTTGTATCACCACAATGCCCTGATTGGATTCGCTGGCCGATCTCGTGATCACTTCCAGACAAGACACCTCTCAATAAGTCGTTTCTCAATGCACACGGGGCTTTCTGGCATGTCCTTGGTCATCAGAGTGGCTGCCGGTTTGCAATAAGGTTGGGTATTGTGTCGAATATGATTGTCGGCCTGGTCGGATATCCTTGGTCGCCGTTACACCCATATTTTTCCTGTGCTTATAATACTAAGTCTTCAGTATACATAATCACAGGCGGGGGCTAGGGGAATATGGTCGCAATATGAAACAAAAAGAAGTGCTTCCTTTCAAAAAATAATGCATACATTCGCATTGTATAAATTGTATTTGTACAGGTACAAGGATTTACATTATGCCAATCTCTTTCAAGAGTTTTTCTATAAGGAGTTTGACCTCCTCCATTATGACCTCAAGCTGGTCTTCACTCTCGACCTCTGCCTCTCCCACACTGGATTTAGATCAAGATCTGGGCCATGGTGAAGACGAAGTCGGCAGAGGATGGCGGAGGCTGCTGATTGTACTCTGGTCTTGATCGCCTCTTTTTGCCGCCTTGTATCTTCAGGAAGATACTCGAGAAGTGACTCTGCTTGGGTCGCAACCAGTGTGGTCCAGTCGCCAAGGCTAAGGTCGTCCATCTCGGTTTCGACCACATCAGCCCTTAGCAGACCGGCCACCATCTTTAGTTTTTCGAAGATATTTTGTTGAGCACTGCTGCAGGCAGAGAGTGACGCACTCAAGTGTTTGTTCTCCCTGCAGATAGAATCAACTCTCAAGTTTTGCAACTCGATGGTCGCCTGGAGGTCTTTTTTTCTTGGCCGAGCTGGCTTATTTGGTCGTCTCGCGCTGCGATAAGAGGCCATTACAAACAGTTCGCATGACAAAATTAATTCACTCTAGTCAGAAGTATACTTACAGGAGAGCTGTGACCGTAGTTTTCTGAGTTCGGTCTCCAGGAATGAAATATTGGTAGCCGCCCTGAACTCCTGGTCTTCCGGATCAGCGAGGCTCTTCATTAGATAGGCATTTTCTCTGTGACAGAAGACACAATTGTCAAGATAGGGCTTACATTCAGGTCAATGAAGAAACGTCTTCCTTACTGCTGCAGGCGACCTATTTACTCTTGCGCGACCTCGATGCTATTTGCCATAGCCATCGACCTGGTCGCCATACGGGTCAGTTCCTATAACATGGAAGGGGATCAATTTCAAAACCTGGATATTCCTACCCAAATGCGAACTTAAAAAATCGCAAGGGATGTTCGACATACCTCAACATACTCCTGGAATGAGCCGCTTTCCGGTCCGACTAAAGGCTGAGTCGCTGGACTCGCCTTATCCCCAGCAGGAGCAGTGGATGAGTTTTTTTGCTGAGCCTCCTCTACTGTTGGGGTCGCAGATTCCAACATCTGTGATTGGACTTCTGTGGACAATCCATCTATAATGGCCCGAAGAACTTCCCTGGCCGAAGGGATGGAACTTTGCTCCCCCGTGACCTAGATAGCAGGGGAAGTTTCAACTCTTGCCAGGGCCACTAGGGAGCTTGGCGCTGTATCTCTGTGCCTAAGCAAATAGAAACACCATCGGTTAGAATCTTTTCAGTCGATCACTGTGATCCGACCCTGTCCCAACAGGAGAGATTCTTACCTTACTCGAAATCCTACTAACTTCTGGGATTTCGAAGATGGTTCCCCGAGGAAAAGAGGAAAATCATCATCTGTCTTGGTCTTCCTCTTCGTGAACAAGACCTTGTCTTTTTCTCCCTGTGTGCATGCAAATCTATAAGAACAAACATGAGGAATGGTGAAGACCAAAGCTGTAAGAATCCTTACCGGAGTAACTTTTTCGGTCGGTAGGGATGAGGGCGTTGGTCCAGACGTTTCCTGGACCACCGGCGCTGGGACTTCATCCGGGACCATGAGGTTGGTAGTGGTCGCAGTGTCCTGCTCGGTTATTCCAACTCCTGTCGACAGGAGTGGAGTGCTCACCGTCCCAAGACTGGCAGGAGTCACTTTGCGGTGGACAAGGGGGATTTCTTCTTCTTCCTGTACGAGCATTACTTAATGGATGTGTACAGACGAACAACAACATTCAGGACTGTGAGAAATCTTACCACAGTCACCCCTTCTATCAGAAGGGGGTGTTGCAGATCCTGAAGCTTCCTAGGCTTCAGGGACTAGGGTTTCACCCGCAACCACAGGATTATCAGTGGTCGCGGGGCCCATGGCAGTCGTCTCTGCCCCTGCGGGCGGAGACAGGACCTCGCTAGACGAGGGAGCGATCGTCTTTCCCTTGCGACGAATCAGGGGGACGTCATCCTCCTCGTCCTCGCTCCCTTTACCCTGTACGACGAAGAAATAATTCCTGCTCGTACCTGGGGTTATAGGAGGCACAGAATATCTTACCGCAGTCCTTTTTGCGGTAAGGGGTTTCTTTGGCGAGGAGGCCTCTCCCAGAGTCCTCTTGGATTTCTTGGGGGCAGTATCCTTCGCCATACGTTTCAAAGAGATCTTCTTCACCCTCTTCGGAGCCAGTTTCCCCAAGAGACAAACGTCCTCGCTTGGACACATCGCCTCGACGAACGTCCCCAGGAGCTATGTCATTCCAATGTCCTTGTTAATACAAGACGAGCAAATGGTCTACAAGCAGAGCCTGTTGAAAAAGTCCATACCTTTCGGCGCTCCTGTTTAAGATCGTCGTTGGCATTGATTAAGCTCTGGGGGCAAGGCAATCCCCTGGTTCCCTCCACATTAGCGCTGTACGCCTTGAGGAGGTAGTTTGTCCGCTTTTCAATTTCGGACAAAGGCAAGGCTGCATCACAAACAAGCATGTCAGCCAATACGATAATGTTTCAGAAGAAATGTATGTTTTGTTGACTGGAAGACATACCGTTTTTATAGTCCAAGATGCTATCCACCATGGACTGGATTTCCCAAGCCGGATGAGCCCTTTCATGTAGGGGGCTCACCCGGTTCTTCACAAAATCGCGAATGATGTCGCGAGCAGTTAGTCCTTGCTGGACTAAGTGAAGAATCACTTGGGCCTGCTTCTTCTGCTCTGCGCTCAGAGCAGGAAGAGAGTCCAACTCATAGGACTTATCTGGCAGAGAGTTCTCAAACCACAACCCGCTTTCCGACGGAGGGGTGTAGTAGAACCACTTCTGGTACCAACTGTGAACGGAATCTCGGAGGGGTGCGAAGGGATACTCTTTTTTCTGTAAGATCGAGGATGCCGACTAGAGGGGGGGTGATTAGGAGGCTTTTAAATTTTCTTCCCCACTAAGCAATTTCAACAAGATAATCGTTTAAGCTAGATTATACAATGAGGCTTAAAACAATTTAATCAACTAGTTGCATTCAACCATGTAAGTTATTCAACAAATCATGCAACAAAAGTAAATATAGCAATTGTGTCAAGATGAATGTAATGCAAAAGATAAATACGCAATTGACACAATATTTTTACCGAGGTCTCGGAGACTCGCCCGGTCTCCCCTACTCCTCGTTTAAGCGCTCACTCGGAGCCTCGCTTCTATATCCACGAAGGATATCTCACTAGGGTTGCTCCTTCTCCACACCGGATAGGCGAGCACCACACATTTCACAATCTTTTGCCGGCCTCTCCGACAAACTTCAATTGGAGAGATCTCGGCTCTCCTCCGGCACCGTCTAGGCGAAGGCGATCCCCAAGGGTAACAAGCCGGATGCACTTTCACTTGAACCAACCACGTGCTAGAAGCTCAATGATGCAAATGAGATGCTCAACACTCTAGCACTAGCAATCTAATGGAGATGAAGTACACTAAATCTCACACAATCTCCCTCAAGCTCTCTCTCAAATCTACTCAAGATTTGGGCTCAATTCTAGCCTCTAAATGCAATAACACATATGCAACTCAATTGGCTAGGTTTTCAACTGAAGAATGAAGTCTTTGAGCACCCAAATATGAAGCCAAACACGAAGTATTTATAGCCTCAACAAAAAACTAGCCGTTTGCAAGAAACCGGGCCAAAAGTTGTACAGGCCGGACATTGTCCGGCCACTTCGGACACTGTCCGGCCAGTACAAAAATTTCAGCCATTGCAAACGTGTCAGTGACCGTTGGGCGAAATTTTTGAAGGCCGGACGGATACTATTTGTCCGGACAAAAAGTCCGGACAAATGGATATATCTCTGTTAACTCTCGGCTCAAAAAACTTGTACAGGCCGAACAATGCCCGGCTATTTCGGACAAAGTCCGCCCATAACAGACAAATGCCCCGGACGGATGCATTTGTCTCTGTTTCATTTTTCGGCTCAAAAAATTTGTACAGGCCGGACAATGTCCGGCCATTTCGAACAAAGTCCGGCCACTTCGGACAGATAGCCCCGGACGGATGCATTTGTCCGGCCACTGCACACTGACAGTAAAACAAGCATAACGTTTGATCCAGAGATCCGATTGAGGTGATTTTTGGCTTGTTAGAAAGATAACTCAGAGCTCTACAATTTTTTCAACAGGAGTAAGACCTAGAAAGGTCTAGAAACTTCTACAAAACTCAGAAAATTTCCTGCTGTCAAAATGTCTAATCCAAAAACCATCTCAAATGCAATTTTAGAGTATTTGCACATACGGATTTGCTGTTTTCTCGCGGATGTGATTTGTGTCACTTAGCAACGACCACGACCACACAGGTCTTGACATCCGATCGAAAACAGGTGGTCGATAGGGTTTGGTCGAGCGTACGCAAGCGAGTCGAAGACTGGTACGACCAGTCCAAACTCCTACGACCACACCCAAACCCTAAACAGAAAGTCGGCAAACAAGCGACACGACCACGACCACGTATCAACACTGATACGATCAGAATATGCAAATATGACCACGACTAGCTCTAGATAAATAAACCAATTTAAACAGCTGGCGATCACGACTAAGTGCAGTTTTCAAAACATTTAATCTAATGCATATGAACTACACTTAAACTCACTAGCAATGCAAGACACTAGTGCAAGATGATATGAATGCATCTGAGCTTCCGCACTAGATAGATCAAGCTATTAGTTTCTGACCCCTCTTAATAGTACGGTCAAACTAGTAAAAAGAAACCTATCAACCCGGTCTGTCACCAAACACCGAGGCCGGTAAAACCCTAAGAAAACAATCCTTAATCTTGGATTTTACCTTAGGTGGAGTTTGACCTCGCGAAGCTCGATCGCTCGACGCTCGTCATCGCAAAGCTCAATCTTGTTAAGCTTGACCACGCGAAGCTCAACATCTCGACGCCTGTCTTCGCAAAGCTCGCCCTCGCTAAGCTTGACCTTGCTCGGGATGTCTCATATCGTCTTCATCCTCTTCACGCCCTTGCTTGTTTTCATCCTGCAACCATTCTGAGACTAGAACATATACACTCAATGCGCAAACGTTAGTCTCATTTGCAGTTCGTCATTAATCACCACCAGATAAATCACTCCACACAGGAGTTCACTCAACAATTTCTTTCTACGGTGAAATGACAAAACCAATTTCAATGAACAACAAATGAGTAATGGATGAATCTCACAATCATATAGATCCATATATGATACAAGAAATGCGCACACGATCCATACTACTCAACTTATGATATCAATCAATATGGATGACTAATATCATGAGCTCTCTCTCAATCATACATAGAGATATCAAATCCAGAACACGGAGTCATCAACCTTTTGCACAAACATGGATAACTAATCATCCTGAGCTCTCCCTCAACATGTGCATCGATATCAAATCCACAACTGAAGTCATCAACCTCAAGATTTAACATATAACATCTTGATCAATCAATTAGCACAAGCTTGATGCAACCACCGAGCTCATCCTCTACATATGCATCAATATCAAACCCGCAATCGAGAAAAACATCCAATTCAGGGTTTACCGATAATCAATTCAATTTACTTGTGCTAAATCAGGATTTATCTAAATTGTCATTTAATCATCAAATCTAATATCTTCAGATTAACTTTAATCATCATGGATTTATCCAAAACGTCATTAATCATCAAAACCTAGATACTAAGATCTACCTAGATCCAACATTTTCTCCCTTATCCGAAAGTAGATACATCCGGCATTATTAGCGCTCTTCAACCATGCCGAGTAGTAGAAGGTCGGAAGAGCTCCACACTTGAGAGCACCCCGACGAAGGCTTCACACAAGTGCTGAAAAATCGCCAGGATAAGGACAGCATTTGGGTGGAGATTTACCAACTCCAACCCGTAGTACTCCAAGATTCCCTTCAAGAATTGGCTCTCAGGGAGTCGGAACCCGCAACGCAGGTACTCCTCAAAAACCACCAACTCTCCCTCTTGGACGATTGGGGTTTCTTGGTCTTTCTCCGCTGGTCGCCAATTGATCAGCAGCCCCGGAGGGAGAATCTCTTCTTTCTCTAGCGCCACCAAACTCTCCTCTGTGTGGTGAACAGATCGGCTCCAGGATGCCATTTCTCACAAAGGATCGGAAGGAAAGGTGGTGACTTTGGAGGCGATGGAGAATGAGGGATGAGGGTTTTGTGCGGCGGAAACTCTAAGGCAAGTGAAGGGTTTCTGGTTGTGTGGCTTCCTCAAGAAGCTACCTTCTCCTTTTATATGCTCGAGGCAACATTCCATTGAATACTGTATTCATTTCCCATAATGGGTGCCTTCTCTCGGGAGACCCGTTATGCACTCCCCACAGTGAATCCGAAACGAAATATACTTTTATAGTCTTTATTTCGAATTCGGGGGCTAAGGTGCACATAACGACGTGATTTTTTTTTATGTTGCAAAAATTTTCGGAGGAAGTTATCCTTCATGTTTTTTGCAAGTTAATTTTTCATGCATTGATCACAATGCCAATTTGTGATCGCTGCAAGTGGATAATCGCAATACAGATGGTTATCATCCGGTCAGAACATTATGTTATCACAACTTTAGTTCTGATCGCGATGTCAATTCTGATCGGATTTCAGTTCTGATCGCGGATTTGGTTCTGATCGCAGTACCAGTACTGGTCGCGGTATGACATATTAATTCATTTCTGATCGAAAGACTTGTTACCTCAGATTTACCTGTGTATGTGTGGTCGTGAAGACATTACTTGTGACCATATTTTCGCACAGAGTTTATGAAGGGTTTTAATTCAAATTAACTCTTATGGCAAGTTATGAAAGGTAAAAGAAATGTTTATTTCTGACAATCCTTGCATACAAAAGGGATACAGACGACCAGAGCATCGACCTAATCCGAGAGAAGTTTACAAAGTTCTCCTAGGGACATATTGGTGTCAGTAGGATCTACACTGACCGCCCCAAGAGAACTAGCGACTACTCTAAGCCTATCTACATCGTCTCGAATCAGAGAAGCACTACCACTCCTGATCAAATCGGAGAGTTCTCGCTGATGTCGAGCGTAGTCTCTCTCCAAGCGGAATTGGTGCGCCTCTTCCCGGGATCTGTCAAAACATTCTGTCAGGTGCAGAATGGCCGAAGACATCTCTTCGGTCTTCTTCTCCAGAACATCTTTCTCCTTTTGGAGAGTCTGTTCGAGGGAAGGAGATTGAATCCCAGCAGACTGGTCGCTGGGGGCTCCAACAATTTTCATCTCCTGTACATAAATGTGTTAGTTTTTCAAGTTAAAACGACCAGCAAGAGAGATGAAAATAATTACCAATCCTCGCAAGTGAGAGGATGAAGTATTTCCCCCAGAAAGTAGATCACCCGACAAAAGTCGGGAACTATCAGGTCGTGGGAGTGCAACTTTCCCACGAGAAGATTGCTTCCCCAACACAAGTTGAGGATCATCTGGTCGCGGAAGTGCAGCCTTCCAACCAGAAAATTGATAACCTGTCAAAAGACGGGGATCGCTTGATCGCAATGGAGAAAGCTGAGAAGAAGGCTTTGAAGGATTATTATGAACCTCCAAAGGTGGAGATGAAAGTTCGACCTGCTGAGTTGCATGGACAGGGAGGACTACAGGGGCCAAAGGAAGAGAGAGCAATGATGCATCCCTAACCCTTGTACCACTGGAGGATCCCTCGTCAACCTTGGGTTTCTTCCTTGGAGGAACCAGTTCTTCGGTCACCTGTGAATTTCCACAAAGCATTTTGGAAATGATCAGAATACAAGATGACAACTTGAACCAGAAGGTCCAGAGAAGATTTACCTTCTGGAAGTCCTGGTCGAGTTCAAGTGTCACTTCCTCTTCATCACTCTCAATCTCAATGACATTCTTGGAGTCATTATCTGCCATTGAGATGAAAACAGAAGAGAAGGGAGGATAGTTGTGGAAAAGACTTAGCTGAGAAAAAGACTTGTGAAATTTTAGGGCTAACAGGCTTCGATATTTATAGCCCTCAGGAGTGACGGTTCATTTTTCGAATGCTTCGAGCTCTTAAAACATTTACAGTTTTATCTTGGGTTAAAAGACAATTCCACAGCGCCATCATTACCTGTCAAATACAACCCAGAGTCCGTCTCGAGAAATAAACCGCCACACTTAGTGTGCCACTAAGTGGAGGAGTTGAAGCGTCGGGTCACTTATCCGATGTAAGGTTTAAATTTGAAGTAAATATGTCCCTTCATTTTCTTCAAATTTGGAGGCTAGCTAACAAGGATTATTACCCGAGCTAATTCAGAATAAATGCACGTCTGCTTCAAGACAGATTCGAACCAGGTAAGTGTCCATTGATGCGATCTCATATAGCTTGAGAAGAGCGGACACATGGTCGCAGGCTTTGCATGATCATAAGGCCGCAGACAGTGCACGGTTAGAAGCCAGTAGGTGATACGCGGACAGGAGGTCGCAGATAGTGCGCGGTTAGGTGATTGCAGACAATGCACGGTCAGAAGGTCATGGACTACTCTCGACCAGGGCGACTCGGGGTTGCTTAGGCCCTACAACAAGCATATCCCGAGTATCCCGAAGATTCCTCCACGCGCGAAGACAACTGCCAAGAGGTTAATATGTGCGGTTATTCCTTAATTGCACTTGTTAAGCCTGCGTGGAAGTTAAGTGCAGTTGCCAAAACTGCACCCGAGCAACCGTTCGAAGCCGTTGTGCATTGGCACCCTTTCGACCAATATAAAAGGGTGAGCAAATGCACCAGACGAGGATATGACACAACAAAAAAAGATCCCAGAGATCGGCAACAGTAAGCTTTCATAGGCTAGTTTAGTCATTTTCTAGATAATCACACGGAAAAGATCTTCGCCTGTGATGATCTTTTTCACAACTTTGTAACCTTTTTTCCTACACATAGTGAAATCCCAACAGGACGTAGGGCTATTACTCCCACCATCGAGGGTCCGAACCTGTATAAATCTCTCTGTGTTCCAACCGACTTTGGCTCATCATCCCTTCCCAGAGGGACACCCTGAAAGGCCTCACAACTCACCAATTCTGCATAAGTTCGATTAAGAACCCCGAGTCCGAATCGTCGACAGTGTTAAAGTTGACAATTATGGGTTTACTCTCGTCAATCTCAATAGAGTCACACACCAAGACGATCCATTTATAGTTGCTAGCAAGCCACACAGGTATTCTACATCGTTAACCTGTTCAATCCAAAGTTGCACATTGTCCTTCACAGTAAGAGACGTATTGTTTGGATCGAAGACATTGTCGATAAAGCAGAGTATAATCAATTCGACAAAATACCTCCATTTTTAGATGCCATTCAATCTGTCCCTATTGAAGATATTGACGAAACAAGTTACCTGTGAGACGATCATGAAGAAGGATTATGAGTTGACAACCATTCTTGACTATTTTGTAATTGAAGAAAAAATCCCAAGCTAACCACAAGTTCTAGCATGAAGGGTTTCTAGGCATGGCATTGGAGAGAATGACGGCTCTCTTGCATCACTGAGGTGAGGAACTTATCATTAAGTCATACTTTTATAAACTTTTTCAGAATTTTATGAAGGATCAGTGGATTTACAAAGATTAAATTCCTCGTGGATTATTCTTTTACCGAAGAAGGAAGAAGCTCTGAAAGTCAATGATTTTTGGCCGATTTCACTTGTTAATAGTGTTATCAAATTAATTACAAAGATTCTTGCCTCTAGACTTCACAAAGTTATTAAAAGTATTTTTGAATCTTGCATGCTAAAAGAAAAAGGTCTTTTGGAAATTCCAATTCCTAAGTTCTCCTATCAAAATTATCCCATCATTCAGTATGGAGATGACACTCTTATAATCCTAAGAGCTTCTTCTAAAGAAATTTTCTTGTTAAAAGCCCTTCTGCAGTCATTTTTGCTTCTTCAACAGGCCTGAAAGTTAATTTTGGGAAATCATTTTCCAGTGTACTGCACTACTACAGAAATGCAGGACTGAAAGAAATTATGCTTTACTAACGATTCATTTCACTGAACCGTTAGAAGAAATAATTGTACTAATGGTTTATTTGGTCAAACCGTTAGAATAAAGTAATTGTACTAATGGTTCATTTTGTCCAACTGTTAGAAGAAAATTAATTGTACTAATGGTTCATTTTGTCGATCCGTTAGAAGAAAGTTAATTGTACTAACCATTCATTTGATGAACTATTAGAATAAGGACTCACTAAATAAACTCCACCCGGGAAGTTTCCCTCTAGTCGAACCGTTCCAGATCTCTCTCCTCAAGAGCGAAAAGCCCTAACCTCGCCGGCGATCGCTTCCTCGCTGTCGGACCACCATCGCCGCACGGTTCATACTTTTAGTGTTCGTCACTGCCGGCGACCACTTCCTTGCTGCCGGTCCACGATCGCCATCGCCTACCACCGCACCATTCACCACCGCTGCCGGTCACTAAATTGCGCCATAAAGTATTCCTTACTTTGCTCTTTTTAGTATTTAAACTAGGATTTGGCCGCTCTTGTTTATGATTTAAACTAGGGTTGAAGTATAATCTAAGTGATCTCGGTGATGTTTAATTTTCTCTTGTTTGTGCTTAAAGATGGTGTAATGTTGAAGTATAATCTCAGTGATCTTAACTTCATTTAATCTGTTATGCAATCTCTGTGATTTAGAACATTGAATTGTGGTTTTATGATGGTTGTTTGCCTCTGGGTGTGTTTGGTTCAATTTGGATAAATGTGTCCATGCTTACAGACTAGCACTATCCAGTCAATTAGCACTTAGTGGAATCAAAATAGAGGACCTGCAATGCCAGAGTATGATGAGTCAAAATAGAGGACTAGTAAACTTTAACTTATCCCTGCAATAAACTGTGCCAAACTATCTTAATAACCTTGACAAATTTAACTCTGCCATTCTACAATTTGTTCTAACGGTTCTAAATGTATTAATCGTTAGAAGAAACTACATGATCTAACAGTTGTTCATATATTAACCATTAGAAGAAATAGGTTTCAGGGTTCCATGACATGAGATGTACATTAACCAATTTTTGTAAAACCTCCCATCAAAGACTTGTTTTTTTTGTATTTGATTCATTTAATTGGAAATAACAGGTGCGATGAAGTGGGGTAAATTTGAGTCATGAAGTTTCAGGTTTTTACAATCAACAATTTAGAATCAAATCTGTGTTTGATAATTATTATGTGGTTCTAACTTCTCTATTTTAAAGTTTTTTAATCTTGTATGTATTGTAGCATTTACTAGTAATGTCATTGCCATTCTATTTCAATTATAAATTTTTGATGTAAACATTTCCATGTATATGTACTCAGCCTTTTTTATGGTTTGTTCATGGAATTTTAGGCAAAGCCATGTCGGCATCTTCCTCTTCTAATAGTAGTGGTTCGACGAGGGGCAATGTAGCTAATGTTGCTCCGTCCCAGCGCAAGAGGATGGTGCGAGGCGCGACGATGTTGTATCGTTTGGCAAAACGCACCAATCTTTAATGTGAGTCAAAAAAGTTTGCGAGACCAATCGGAAAGAACGCTGGGCAATGCGTTGCCTATATTGGCTTGTTGGTGAAAAAAAGGGTGAAGATCACCGTTGTGAGCTGGAAGGACGTGAAGGCGAACAAGAGGGATAGGTTGTGGGCAGAAGTGAAGGTAAAATTAATCGAAATCCCTGAACTCTTTCATAATCACATTCTGTTGGCTTATCCTGAAGATTAACTAACTCCTGCTTATATGCACTGTTTGAAAACAGGCCAAGTGGAACATCCCCGATGATGCACCCAAGACGGCGTGCTTGAAGGACATGAATAACATATGGAAAACCTTCAAGAGCTTCCTCGTCAATACCTTCCTCGCTGCGGGAAACTCTCCTTGCAAGAAGTACCTCTTCATAATGGAGGAGGTATGGGAGGAATTCACCCAGCAGAAGGAGACCGCTAAGTTCAAGGTATATATGCTTCCTTTGGTTGGTTACACTCTATGGTTGATCGTATGGACTAACCAATGATGCATTTTCTTGTTTCTGTTTCAAAGGCCCTTAGCGGGAAGAATAAGGGGATCCAGAAGAGGAATGACCACCAGCACCAGCTCGTATCTCGGGGCTATGAGGGGAAGGAGCAGCAGTGTAGGAAGGAAGACGAGGAAAATGCTCTCGTTGACTCCCCTGACTTGCCAATCTCTGAGATCCACGATCCGAGGTGCAAGCGATGGTAGCGGGGGAGAGGGTCCATGTCATCCACGGGGTTTCTGGAGTTCGCAAACCCTAAGGACGCCAAGGTCGTGCAGCGAATGGTAAGTTGACTAACTTCATAAATTGTGTATGCACAAGTTTATATATATATATATATATATATATATATATATATATATATATATATATATATATATATATATATATATATATATATTTGTCTCACAATGTAGCTTTGAATGTAATAGATTTCTTGCGAGAAGGAGACAACACAGGGATTGTTTACTCCCTAGAGGGAGAATGACATCCTCACTTGGGCTCTAGAAAATAAGGAGCATCCCGGGCAGACGCGAACTGTGGGATTCGTCGTGCCATGGAAGGAAGCTTCGAAGAGTGTGGGCCACCGAGGAAGAAGACCTGCTCTTGGAAGGATAAGGAATCAGAGTTGGCCGAGAAGATACGGGCAAACATAACTGCACAATTCCAGGCCAGGTTCACTAAAATGAGCGAACAGTTAGGTTGGCTCAACAGAATTGTGCACAGTCCAAGGGTGTAGATCTAGCTCCAGAGGTTGATGCTACCCCGCTGGGTCGGCCGAGCAATTGCTCATCAAAGGTCAACGTGGATCCGGTGGATCTGCTTGAGATATTGTAAGCCTTGAATTGTGCACTTAAGTTGATGTCACTCCTGTTTCGTTAAAATTGTTTTGCTAACCTATTTTAATTGTTGCAAATTTGCAGAAGCCGGAGAGCTGCAGCCTAGTGGTTCACCTAGGAGAAAACCCTGTAGTGGTTGCACATGGGTTCGTATATCTATCTGGGGAGGATGTGCGGATCCACTGTGTACCTTTGAAGATGGGGTTCACAAAGGTATAGGTGGACATGCCCCTCCCGGGCTACACCACTTTTCCATTGCCCATCCCAACAGAGGAAATGCGGACAATTGGTGAGGCATTGGGCTCCTACGTACAGTGCCCAAGAAGTGTGTTATAATACATAAGATAAATCCTACCCATTTTATCTTACAACTTACTTAATATACTCAACTTGCAAAATCTAACGTATGTGTTCATAAATTGAAGTGGATGATGGATGCCAGCATACTACCTGAGGACCCCACCCCCAGAACAGGGCCTGAGGGATCTCCTCCAGCCCTCAAGCCTCCTCCGACGACCTCAACCCCAACCAAAGGATTCACACCTCCTCGAAAGCCCCTTCGCCATCAAATAAAGCCATCAGCGCCCCGCCCCGAGCTTCAAAGGTACATATTCGCACCCCGACAAAAGGCAAGGGCAAAGTCAAGGGAAAAGGCAAAGGGAGAAAGGGACAGCTGGATACATTCAAGAACGGGTTCCCACTCGTGTCGGAGGCCATTTTGTGTAAATTGGATTGCACAACTAGAGGCCTCCACGAGTGGTACCTAACCCGGTCCTGGCACAACTTGAACTTCCTAGTTCCCTTCAGGCCTGGACAGTTCCACTGTGAGGCCGGAAGTATATCCATGGCACATGAGGATTTGTTCGAGCTCTTTAACTGGCAGGATCTTGATAGATCCATCATACAAACTAGAGTCCTATGAGTTTGCTGATCTTATATGTTGTTGTAGTTCATTTAATAAATCTAATCACTTTGTATGCAATACTAATGTGATTCTTTTCATGCAGGTGCATGTATAGACTGGCGTCGATGAAGGCGTGTGACAAGGTGGGTTTCCTCGACTCAGAGAAAATAAGCCACACGATGCTAGAGTAGGATCCAGCACATGCGGAACAGTACATATCGATGGCATTGCTGGTGCAGCAGGACAGGGAGTTCATTCTAGCGCCGTACCACCAAAGGTTAGTGCATTTCCTACTAAGTTAACTCATTCTTGTATATTATGCCTAACATATACTTTAAACGGTTCTCTTTTGTGTACAATGTAGGGGCCACTGGATCCTCCTCATGATTTGTCCATGGAGGAATGAGGTGTACTACCTCGATTCGATGCACGACAAGCTACAGTAAATACATGATCTTGCGGCATATGGACGCGTAAGTAACATGTTTGATTTAAATTTTCATTTCACTAGATAATGATAACATATTAACCGGCAATGCTAAATTAAATGCATGACTTTCACAAATTATGTGTCCACTGGAGGAAGGCATAACGCATCGGAGGGCACAAGAATTTCTTGGAAAGAATATGAGATAACTAATAAGGATCAAACTACTCATGAGTCTTTTAGTTTATGCTTAATTAGTTTATGGAAAGAATAGCTAACATTTCTTCACATATGCAATTATCTCAGTGCCATCAGCAACCAGAATTGTGGGAATGTGGGTTTTATCTAATGTGGTTTATGTATGACCTAGTCAGGACAAACTTTGCCCAATTCCCTCAGGTAAGCATTTTACCTAACTCAAATTTGAAAATTGGATGTGACGTTCGAAACTAATAAGTTAATTACTGACTCTTCATACATGCATGCAGAGTGCCATGTCCAAAGAAAAATACAAGAATTCAAAGATAAAAGAGCTATGATGAATTTGGGCTCAATATGTGTTGGAAGAAGTGGCTATCAACAATCTGCCATGACTTCGATGGATTGACTTATTGTAACTTTTCTTGTTTTCTTTGCATTCTTCTACTCTTTGTAGTCCTTTTAATTATTAATATATTTAGCAATATGCTTCTTGCCTATTGCCTTTGGTCAAAAATATACATTGAATGTGTGAATTGGTGTTTTTTGTATTTGTATTGGTGTATTTGTGAATAAATTCAATCTGTTGAAGGTGTGAATAAATTTAGTCTGTGTATTTGTGAATGTACCTTTTTGTATCTGTATTGTGTATCTAAGTTTATTCTAAAGGTTCTACAACATAGAAAGTTAGAAGATAACAAAATGTTCTAATGATTCATTCATCACAACAATTAGAATAAATTGACATATTCCAACTGTTACTAATTAAGAACCGATAGAATAATATAACATATTCTAACGGTTATTAATCAATAACCATTAGAATATAATGAGCTATTCTAACGGTTCACTAGTACGATCTATTAGAATATAGTGTAATATTCTAACAATTATTAAGAATCAACCATTAGAATATAGTAAGATATTCTAATGGTTCTTATTAGTGAGCCGTTAGAATATAGTAAGTTATTCTAACGGTTCACTAAGAAGACCGTTAGATTATCATAAGCTATTCTAATGGTTTTGAACCGTTAGAGTAGTACTAGACTTGTTTTATCGTGCCAATCACTAACGGTTGGAGAGTCGTTAGTATAGACATTTTTGAACCGTTAGTACTCAGCATTTTTGTAGTAGTGCTAATAATACATCTAAGCGATTTGGCGGCATCATAATGGTCCTTGGAGGTGATTTTTGTCAAACTTTGCCAATAATTCCCAAAGCAAACAAACAAGAAATTCTTGATGCTTGCATCACATGTTCATACTTATGGGAAAATTGTACTGTACTACAATTATCTGAAAACATGTGTCTTAAAGTCTCCTAATCTGTCATGTGAAGACACTCAATAGCTCACCGAGTTTGCTTCTTGGTTGCTTGATGTTGGAAATGGAACAGCACCTTTTGTTTGCCATGATGGAATTTCATCTAACCTTTGGATAAAAATCCCTGATTACCTACTCCTTCAGCATACTCAAAGAGACTTGCATGGTCTAGTTTCTTTTGTATATGACTCATTTTCTGCCATACATCACACATCTTATTTATGTCAACGTGCTATTCTTGCACCAAAAAATGACATAGTTACATCTAAAAACAAACAAATGGTTCAATCATTAGCAACAGAAGAAATATCATATTACAGTTCTGATTCTATTGCTGATAGTTTGTCTAATTCTACAACTATTGAAGCCTTATATCCAACAGAATTTCTCAACACAATATCAATGAGTGGTCTACTAGAGCATCACCTTCAGCTCAAGATCAGTGTTCCATAATGCTTCTGCGTAATCTAAATCCATCTACCAGACTATGCAATAGAACTAAGCTGATAGTTACTCAGTTAACCCATCGAGTTATTGAGATAGAAATTATCACAGGTAAAAATAAAGTCTTCAGGAGTTACATCCCTAGAATTATTACAACATCTTTGGATTCAAGATGGCCTTTTAAATTAAAGCGGCACCAATTCCCAGTGCGCGTCTCATATGCCATGACAATCAACAAAAGTCAAGGACAGACGCTTTCACATGTTGATATTTATTTGTCTTGCCCTGTTTTTTCTCATGGCCAATTATATGTTGCTCTATCACGTGTCACATCGCCAGACGGATTGCATGTTCTCATTTAAAACAATCCACCTCAATATGAAAACTTCACTCATAACGTGGTCTACAAAGAAATATTTAATAAATTTTCCCCTGTTGGCTCTTAGCAGTACAAAATGTTGAACATATCAGCAAGTTGACTGATTATTTCAATGAATTTTTCATGGCGCGATCGCACCAACACAAATTCTTTTTTGTGCTTATCTATTTTAGAACTGCTAACACCGGTTTGACTCCTGCTAATATCATTGAACAACCTGCTTGTCATTGTTTATTTCACTACTGGTCAAATCTATTCAACTGTTCGTGGTCGTTCAGCTCAGAGCCCTTTCCTTGGTCGTGGTCGTCGACCTCAGTTTACATGTTGTTAGTACAATTGAACAACCTGGTCATGGTCTTCTATTTCTATCCTGGTTGTAACAATGCAAATGGTTTTGGTCGTTCAGTTTACAACTGTTCTAACCAGTACAAGTGCTGATACTGATTGTTGTTGTACATAACATTTACCTGATGGTTCCAATCACTTACTAATTTTTTAACATGTATGTTCTTTTGCATTGTTTGATATGTTTACCTGTTATAGAATAACTTTATTTGCTAATAATTTGTGTGTATAAATGCAACCAGGAACAATGTCTGCATCATCTATTGCTACTCTCAAAACACTTTATGTTGACCAACATGGATCAAAAGTTTGCAGTCACCTGATTCGTCTGTGGCATGCAAAAAAATCTCAAATGTACTACAACTAATCCCTTGATTAGCATTGATGGTTTTCTACTTGATGAAGAGGTATACAAACTGACACATTCCCAAACTACTTTACATCATTCTGTCTATTGTACTAATTCTTTGTGCACATTTTTCCCTCAAAATGTTTTTTCCTTCAATATATTGATCAATTGCTTTCTGAACTAGGAGACAAAGCTTTAGTTGACAATTCCAAAGAAACATACCGCCCAATTTGCCGCAAATTTTCTTGAAGGATTCGTATACATTATATCAGGTGCTGATGTTGTCCAGGCATTGAAAAAGTCATATATCTATCAACATGAGACCTGTATGCTCCAATTCAATAGTTCTACGAAGATCCATCGATTACAATTTAGAGGGTCGGATATTCCTCGACATGCATTTCTATTTTCATCATTTGACAATATCACTACTTACGATGACACACGGTGCCCACTTGTAGGTTAGTGTCACTAACACATCATTGCAAGACACTGTCCAAACAGATTTCCCTTTTACTTCTTGCTATGTGCAGATTTGCTCAGTGCTTTGAGTGACATTGGCCCTTACAACTATGCTGCTGCGACATCTTCCAAAAAAATATAGACAAATTGAAATTAAAGATGAAGAGTACACTCGGTTCATTTAAAATACTTAATTTCTTTTATATACTACCTGCAATGCAACATTTTCTGCCCCCTTTTCTTTGTAATTTTGTATTGTTGCTACCATGTAGTGAGCAAAGCCAACGGATTACCTTATGGGGTGAACACAGAGAAAAATTCGACACCAAAATTGTTGCACAAAAAAGCCGTGAAGGCATCATTGTTTCCATATTTGCTGGACTCTCCATCAGAAAATACCTAGGTTTCACACCAATCTGCTCATTATTTGTTTTATATACCTCGGTTTAATCAACAAATACCTAAAAAATCTGTTAATTACTCGCTGCAAATTTGAAGGCCAACCACAAGTGTCATCCACATCGGCGACAAAGATCTACATAGACCTCGACATTCCCCAAGTAACACAATTCCGCTCCAGGTTTGTCACCACATCTTATATAATTTTGCCTCTTCAATCACAATTATATCCTCTAATCATTGCACTTTAAATATTATCGCTTCTATATTTCTAGATACAAATGGCAGATTCCACCACTTCAACTTCAATTGCCACAGCCATCTCATCAACTTTTGGTTAATCCATCAGAAAAAAATGCTCGACATCCAATAACTAAATTCACTGCCACCATTTGCCTTCGAAGTATGCTACAACAATTATCATATTTCCTCCAATACATATCATAAAAATAATTTAGTAACTAGCAAATGTCTCATCATATTTTACACCATTATTGTTACATCTCATTATCAATATGTCATTACACAATGCAGAAAGGAACAAGATATATTTGTATAGAAACAATAACAACAATAGTGGCAGGCATCCACTGGTGGTATCCAATATGTTACAACTGCAAAGTTGGTTACTACACAGTACCTACAGTGCCACAATGCTCATTTTGCAAAAGATTTGGCAAACCTGTTACCATGTAAGCAATCTTTCCATGGCACATATTATAAATACTTTTTGGCCTATTTCATTTTTGACTTTCTCTAACCACATCTTGTCTTTTAGGTACAAACTCTCCCTTACACTCTCTGACAACACAAGCAACATAGATCTTATAGCATTTTCCACAACTGTTGTGCAACTAATTGGTCATATAGCTATTGAAGTATGCCAGGGTATGAGAATCAATCCTACTGACATTCCTCCAATGTTAACAGGCATAATTGGGTCAGAACGAGTGTTTGAGATTGCAATGAGTAATCGAACATCATCAGATTATGCTATCAAATATTTGCTCAAAAAAAGCTACCCAACACAGCAAGAAAGCTCTACTACATTGCTACTCATAGCACCATCACATCCTCTCCAACCACCTACCAGGTTTACTACTTTACATTTGTACAAAATTATTTCCTCCATGTGCTCTTTTTTAAACCCTAACACATTGTCGACGATTATGACTCGGAGTCATTTAGTCGAACTTATGCAGAATTTGTGAGTTGTGAGACCTTTCAGGGTGTCCCTCCGGGAAGGGATGATGAGCAATGTCAGATGGAACACAGAGAGATTTATACAGGTTCAGGTCCTCAATGGTGGGAGTAATAGCCCTACGTCCTGTTGTGATTTCACTATGTATGGGAAAAAAGGTAACAAAGTTGTGGAAAAGATCATCATAGGCGAAGATCTTTTCCTTGTGATTGTCTAAAACACGACTAAACTAGCCTATGGAAGCTTGTCGATGTTGATCTGTTCAAGATGTCTTTTCCCAATGTGTCGTGTCCCTTGTTGTACATCCGCTCACCCTTTTTATACTGGTCGAAAGGGCGCCAGTGCACAACGGCTTTGAACAGTTGCTCGGGTGCAATTTCGATAACCGCACTTAACTCCCACGCAGGCTTAACACGTGCAATTAAGGGATAACCGCACATATTAACCTCCTGGCAGTTGTCTTCATACGTGGAAGAATCTTTGAGATCCTCGGAATATACTTGTTGTAGAGCATAAGCAACCCCGAGTTGTCTTGGTCGAGAGTAGACAATTTGCTTCTGACCGCACACTGCCTTCCTGACCGCGCACTACCTGCGACCTCCTGTCCGCGCATCACCTACAGGCTCCTGACCGCGCACTGTCTGCGGCCTCATGATCGCGCAAAGCCTGCGACCATGTGTCCGTGCTTCTCAGTCCATCCGAAATCATAGCGATGGATACATGCCTGGTTCGAATCTGTCTTGAACCAGACACGCATTTATTCTGAACTAGCTCGGGTAACAATCCTCATCACACATGAAACTTGTCTTTCACAGCACACCTGCTGCAGACATTTCGATGACACATCATGCTACTTCATATGACATTATTCCATGCGATGCATCTCTTTTTAGCTAGCAGCAACTGGGCTCTGTTCCTACCTCCTATGCTACTCCAATATTGCAGCCATTCACAAGGTAATATCCACTACAAACCAATTTTTTCGCCGTTTTTAACAAGAAAAAACTCATACCATTTTCTCGATATTAAACTGTCAAAATTTTATGTACCAGCTCTACCAAAAGATCGCTCACATTTGATTGAGACAAAAACGCCAAAAGACAAGGTTTTATCTTTGATTTATCTATGCTTCACCATTTATTTCCCATATTACGCTCTATATTGATGAAAACAATTTGGGAAAAAAAATACTTTCCCTACTCCTCATGCATGTACATGACAAATCATATCAAATTTTGTATCAATAACCATTGTTGCTCTACATTGCAGTTCAAGCTCATCTACCTCAAACCCAACTAACTTGGAGCCCGATTCGCCAACTCATTGACACACAAAACAAAGGCTTGTCTCATTAATCTCTTCAATGTCCCCAAAGTTTTGCATATATCTCCATTAATCATACTATCATTTACATCTTATTTAGTCTCCCTTTATTTGGTTTGTTCATGCTCATTTCAATATTAAAATTGAAAACAATGTTGCCGAATGACATCTGATACAGACAAAAAATAACCACTACCTGTTACATACATAATTTCATCATCTAACACAATAAAAACAACCAAACATATTTGTTTACATATTTGTACATTGATTATTTTCAAACATATTACATTACTGCTTCCATTAAGCACACGTTACTCATTCCATATTTTTTCATTTTTTACAGCTTATTGCATCCATCCTATGTTCAATACGCTGAGGATGTCCAATGCTACACAATAATCTTCATGTATTTTGCCATCAACAGGCAGCTCTTGTCCATCGCTATATCTACAATCTACGAATGATGTGCTGTGATACTTCTAGTGCCAACTAACTAAAACATTTTCTATTTCTTTTGTACATAAACTACTTTGGACAAATACTGTCAATCCTTATACTTACATCTTCTTTCTTTTGTTACATATCTGCCCACACAGCACAACTAGACATAGCTACTTGTCTTACCCAACATATGGTTTTGATCATTAAAAAAATATTCTTGCCTACTAAAAAAAACAGGACTGACTGTTGTGAAAACCACAAATAGACAAAGCACCACTTTCACTGCTTATACGACCAAACAAAGATATAATGCAGCCACCATAAAAACAAGACCAAATTCCTATTTCACCCAATAAAAGTGTCACGGCACAAAATTACTGCCAGAAACACAATCAATATGCTGCTCCGACCAAAAAACACATGCAGCACAGACACAAATTTACTCATTCGCCCAAAACCAACAACAACATACTAATGCAACCTAAAAAAACACCCACCATATAAAAACAAGACCAAATAACTGTTTCATCCAGCCCCATCCATGACTACGGACCAATGTACTGATCCAGCCCAAAAAAAAATACACATTGCATTCGACCACAAAAAAACACTGTCCCACCATGGAAAACAAAGAACACCTAATTCGACCAGATGCAAGCCCAAAAAAAATCCAGAAAATGACTACTTACGCAACAAAAAAATACTACTGACAAAACAACAACTACACATTTCAACCAATCCCATCGTCGAACAGGTATAAACGTACTCATTTGACTAGAAACCACACTGCATGCAAGCAATAAAAACCGGAATCAATACATACAACCAAAACCTACCATGTACACAACACAAAAAAAAAACACACACACTGAATCTCTAATTCGACCAGACACAACAAAGGAATCACCACAAAAAAATACTATCACCACAGCAGCAATTTACCGTCTCGACCAGCACCAAGCTCCAAAAAATTACTGCCAATGCAGAAGAAACAATCAGTCATCCAAAAATGTACTTGGTCGATGAGCTACTTCCCACGTTCGACCAATAGCAAGTCTTCTGATTCGACCACGGAAAAATCGGCCACACATACTGTTTTGTACTATCAACCTATTCGCCGCATTCGACCCCAAACCATAGCAGCTGATTCAATCAGAAAACAAAAAATGCGACCATCATAAAAAAAAAAGAACCACTACTTCGACCAGACACCACATTTGACCACAACCAAACCTGCTTATTCAATCAAAAAATAAAATGCGACCAAAAAAATAATAAACTCTTTCAGCAAAAACAATTGACCAAGCACAATCAACAAGAGATTTTACAGGCCCGACAACTGTTTTTTATTGCCTCGACCAAGTTTATGTTTTGTTGAATCAATCACCTTTTTTGCTGATACAACCAAGATTTTTACTGATGGGCTCAACCTTATGACCAATTTTTTTTTGCTGCCATGACCATACTGCATCGCACAATGGAGCTTTTTTTCGTACTTGACCAGAAGCCGCGACCGCCTTTTTCCTCTTGCCTCGATCAAATTTATGTTTTGCTAAATCAATCAAGTCTTTTTGCTCGTGCGACCAAGATTTATGACGACTGCCCCAATCTTACAACTAATTTTTTCCCCTGCCACGACCACCTTGTTCGTCGTATTCGCCCAAAGGCCATGCCAGCTACTTCAGCCAAAAAAAATGACCAAAAACATTACCGTCACTTCGACCAGCCCCCCCCCCCCATGACTGTGTTTCGTATTATCGAGCTGTTTTGCAACATTCGACCATAAGCCAAGACAGATCATTCAATTAGCTAAAAAGTGTTGCATCTAGGCCCTCATGCCTAACCCTAATTTTGATGATTAATGAAAACAAAGTGTTCCGGACTAATTGTGCTATTGAGTTTATTTGATACAGAGTTGCGTTGGGAAGATATGCACGGAATACAAGACGAACCCGACGTAAAACAAAAGCACAAGTCGCAAAGAGCAAAAGACAAGACGCAAATCATGAAGATGCGAAAGACCTCAGGTATTTCGAGTTTTTATTTTACCGATCTTGGCGTTTGGAGATGATCGGTTAGGAAAATTCTTTTCTAGTTTTGACCGTACTATAAAGAGGAGTGGCGAAAGTCCTCTCTTTATCTCCAACACAAACCGAGAATCCTAGGTCATTGCATTGCATCATTTCTGGTTGGATTTGGTTTTGAACTTATTTGAAAATCTGGTTTTTCAGTTCAGTTTTTGACAGCAGAAGAGTATTTGCATTTTTCAGAAAGATCTAGACAGATCTGGTTTTTGATTCTGTTGACAAAATTGTAACCCTTGAAATTATCTTTCCAACGAGCTATTAAACACCTCTTTTGGATTTCTGGATTTAAAGTTATCTCTATTTTTGTTCATGCTGACTGTCAGTTTGTCAAACTGACTGTCAGTTTGAATGTCAGTTTGTTTAAACTGACAATTGTCCAGAGAGGGTGTTTTTTTGTGCTCAAAATTTTTGTATTAAACTGACTGTCAGTTGGGGTTTCGACCACATTGCTTTTAACTGAGTTTCTATTTGTTTTTGGTCGAGTTAGTGGTCGAACTAACTGTCAGTTTGATGAACTGACTGTCAGTTGTGGGTTCCAGCTTTCCTTTTTCGACCACGAACGGCTAGCAAAGTTTTCGTCCATAAATTTTGTCGGCCGTTGTGCACTAAACTGACTGTCAGTTAGGCAAACTGACTGTCAGTTTGGGTTGCTGATTTTCAGCCCTAGCTCCAACGGTTCATTTGCTTCTTGAGGCTATAAATAGGGGCTTTGGGCATATGTTTCTAATAACAAGCAGCAGCAGCATTTCATACACACTCTTGAGCATTAGTTTCTTATATCAAATCTTGATCTTTTGATCAAGTCGAGTGCTTTTCGATCCACCGAGAGTTTCAGTTCTTTTGCATTTGCATCCACTTAGCTTCTAGGTGCGTGTTTGGAGGTCTAGAGAAGACCTCGCTGCCTGTTACTCTTGGTGAGCGCCCTCACCTAGACGGTTCGGAGGCGTGGCCGTTGATCTCTCCGTTCGGAGATTGTCGGAGAGGCTCGGCAAGTGTGTACAAGGCATCGGTGCTCGCCTTTCCGGAGTGGACAAGGAGCAACCTTAGTTGATAATACTCTTCGTGAGTATTGAGGCAAGACTCAAGTGATTTGAGTGCTTCAACGAGGATTAGTGGAGACTGGGCGAGTCTCCGATACCTCGGTAAAAAAACCATTGTGTTCGTTTTCTTTCCCTTGCTTACATTATTTGTTCTTGATTTGTTCATTATTTGCTTTAAGTTTTAAAGTTTTTAAAGCCTCCTATTCACCCCCCCCCCCTCTAGTCGGCATCCTTGATCCAACACGTGGTATCAGAGCTTGGTCTCTCGATTCATTAGGCTTTACCGCCTAGAGAGAGGATGTCGTCAAGTGGAGATTTTCTTCTCGGTCATACCGGTCGTGCGCCTATCTTTGATGGGACAAACTATCCTTATTGGAAAGTGCGCATGTCGGTATTCCTAGAAGCCATGGGGCTTGATGTATGGGATATTGTTAAACTCGGCTTTACTCCTCCGGTTGATCCGGCAAGTCAGTCTGAGGACGACAGGAGAAAGTTGCATTTAAATGCCCGTGCAAAAAATGCACTCTTTGCCGGTTTATCTTTGAATGAGTTCAACCGTGTGAGCAATCTCACGACTGCTCATAAGGTTTGGACTACCCTCGAAGAAATTTACGAGGGCACAACAAAGGTTAAAGAGGCAAAATTGCTAATGGTGAGGCAAAAATATGAGACATTCACTATGTCATCAACCGAGTCCGTGGATTCTATGTTTACTCGGTTAAATAACATTGTGAATGAACTCAAGGGTCTTGGTGTTGTTTTTACTGACCTTAAGCTTGTGAGAAAGATGCTTAGGGCCTTGCCGGAAAGCTTCGACACTTTGGTCATGGTTCTCACAAACTCCGATCTATCGACCACAACACCAACCGATCTTTATGGGAACCTCATCACCCATGAGATGCACAAGAAGGAAAAGAAGGAAGCCGCCGAACCCACGGAAACAAAGAAGAAAGCTTTGGCTTTCAAAGCCAACGCAAGGAATGATTCAAGCGATGGCTCCTCCGATGAAGACCTCGCACTCATGGTAAAGAACACTCAAAAACTCCTTCGCAGGTTGCATAAGAAAGGTGTCAACATTGACACACGACCAAGGGGCAAAAGCAAAACAACTTCAAGGACATCATTTGCTATGGATGCCATGAGAAGGGACACATAGCATCAAGATGTCCAAACAAGAACAAGGCGTGGAACAAGAAGAAGAATTTCTTCAAGAAGAAGAATGAAGAAATCAAAGAAGCCTGTTTTGGAGAGTGGATGTCCGGCGAGAGAGCTCCGACTCCGACTCTGACAACGAAAGAAGTTGCTCTAAGAAGATGGCCGGACTAGCTCTCGGCAACATCAACACTTCAACTAGCTCATCCATTTGCCTTATGGCTAAAGACGATGAAAAGGTACATACTAACGATCCATCATATGATGACTTAGTTGAAATGATAACCGAATTGAATGAAGTTTTTGGAAAAACTAAAAACAAGTATAAGGCGCTTAAGGAAGAACATTCTTCCCTACGCGCTCAATACTCCGAGCTTAAAGAATCTTATGAATGCATGCTTATAAAAGATATTACAAATATCTCATCTAAGGTAGATGCTTCAACTTCATGTAATTTGGATGATTCTCCCTCTAGTAGTCATCACATTCCAAGTGTGTCAAATGATAACATCTTAAATGAAAATAATGAACTTAAGGCACAAGTTGAAAAACTTGGAAAAGGCTTAGAAAATTGTTATAAAGGTAAAATATCTCTTGATCTAATCCTTAGTAAACAAAAATGTTCTTTTATAAAAGAAGGATTAGGATATTTTCAAAAGAAAGGAAGAAAACAAAATTCTAAAACTATATTTGTTAAAGCATGCAACACATTTTGTCATAAATGCCATGAAACCGGTCATTCACATGAAGCATGTCCCTTAATGACTCCTAATTATTTTGATACTTGCTACATGCTTCAAAAGTCGAGAAAAGGTTATGCTATAGCAAAGTATGTTGGTGCACCCAAGTTAAATAAAAGAAAGAAATCTATTTGGGTGCCCAAAGCTTTGATTGCTAACATTGAAGGACCCAAAAAGGTTTGGGTACCTAAAAGAACTTAATTCTTTTTATGCAGGTGAACTACAAGACCGGTGGGAGGCATTGGGTGCTAGATAGCGGATGCTCCGAACACATGACCGGTAACAAGAAGTTGTTCACCTCAATAGAAGACAACTCAAGCGAGAACCAAAAGATTACCTTTGGCGACAACCGTCAAGGAAATGTGGTTGGCTTGGGTAAAATCGCAATCTCAAATGATCTATCTATTTCAAATGTTTTGTTGGTTGAATCTCTGAATTTCAATTTGCTTTCCGTTCCACAAATTTGCGATTTTGGTTTTAGTTGCACATTTTTCCCAAAAGAAGTTTTGGTTGAAAGTTTAAAGGATAAAACTTTGATCTTTAAAGGCTTTCGTTTTGGAAATCTTTATTTGGTTGATTTTCATTCAAAAGATGCATCTCTTTCAACATGTCTTGTCTCTCAAACCTCAAAAGGTTGGCTATGGCATAGACGACTTGCACATGTTGGAATGCATCAATTGAGAAAACTTTTAAAACGTGATTTGATTGTTGGCTTAAAGGATGTGAATTTTGAAAAGGACAAACCTTGTAGCGCTTGTCAAGCGGGCAAGCAAGTAGCTACTTCACATCCAACTAAGCGCATACTTTCGACTTGCAAACCTTTGGAACTCCTTCATATGGATTTATTTGGACCTTCCGAGTTCCAAAGTATTGGGGGTAGCAACTATCCTTAGTAAACAAGATGAAGAACCAAGGCAACACCAAACCATCACCAAGGATCACCCTCTAGACCAAATATTGGGTGACGTCAGTAAGGGTGTTCAAACTCGATCTCGTATTGCTGCATTTTGTGAACATCATTCTTTTGTGTCTTCTTTAGAACCCAAATATGTTAATGAAGCTTTAAATGACCCTGATTGGGTAAATGCCATGCATGAAGAACTTAATAACTTTGCTAGAAATGAAGTTTGGACTCTAGTAGAAAGACCAAAAGATCATAATGTTATTGGAACAAAATGGGTTTTCAGAAATAAGCAAGATGAAAATGGTGTTGTAATTAGAAACAAAGCTCGTCTTGTTGCTCAAGGCTTCACTCAAGTCGAAGGTTTAGACTTTGGTGAAACTTTTGCACCGGTAGCAAGACTTGAAGCTATTCGCATTCTTCTTGCTTATGCATCATGTTTTAATATCAAACTTTTTCAAATGGATGTAAAAAGTGCTTTCTTAAATGATGAAATTTCTGAACTTGTGTTTGTTGAGCAACCTCCTGGTTTTGAAGATTCTAAATTTCCAAACCATGTTTTTAAATTGTCAAAAGCTCTCTATGGTCTCAAACAAGCTCCTCGAGCTTGGTATGAGCGACTTAGAGACTTTCTATTGTCAAAAGGTTTTAAAATTGGGAAGGTTGATACAACTCTCTTTACAAAGAAAATTGAAAAGGAATTGTTCATTTGTCAGATATATGTTGATGATATTATCTTTGGATCTACTAATGAACATTTCTGTCATGAGTTGGGAGAGATGATGTCTAGGGAGTTCGAGATGTCCATGATTGGTGAGCTGAGCTTCTTCCTCGGTCTACAAATCAAACAACTCAAGAACGGGACATTCGTGAGTCAAACAAAGTACGTGAAGGACCTGCTCAAGCGCTTTGGGATGGAAGACGCTAAACCAATCAAAACTCCCATGGCGATCAATGGACATCTGGACATGGACAAAAGCGGCAAATCGGTCGATTCTAAACTGTATAGGTCTATGATTGGTAGTCTTTTATATCTTACTGCATCTAGGCCTGATATCATGTTTAGTGTGTGCTTGTGTGCTAGCTTTCAATCAGATCCTAAGGAATGTCATTTAACTGCTCTTAAAAGAATTCTTAAGTATTTAAAATGTTATCCCAGTTTAGGGCTTTGGTATCCAAAAGATGCAAATTTTGAATTAATTAGGTACTCCGATTCTGATTATGCTGGGTGTAAGATTGATCGAAAGAGCACATCTGGTAGCTGTCAGCTGTTGGGGAGATCATTAGTATCATGGTCATCTTGGAAGCAAAATTCTGTAGCTCTCTCCACAGCTGAAGCTGAATACGTGTCTGCAGGCAGTTGTTGTGCTCAATTATTGTGGATGAAGCAGACATTTTTGGATTATGGGATTATATTTGATAAAGTGCCACTCTTGTGTGATAATGAAAGTGCCATTAAAATTGCAAATAATCCTGTTCAACATTCTAGAACTAAGCATATTGAAATAAGACACCACTTTATTAGAGATCATGTGGCAAAAGGAGATATTGATGTGAATTATGTAAGAACTGATATGCAACTAGCAGATATCTTCACTAAACCCCTAGATGAATCAAGATTTTGCTTTTTAAGGGGTGAACTGAACATTATTGATATATCAAATGCTAGTTGATGTGCTAAATGTGAATGTTTGTATAAAATATTATTATTTTATTCCCTCTCTGGTCTTAGACTGCTTCTGGTCGAAATTGACCAAACTGACAGTCAGTTTCTATAACTGACAGTCAGTTTAGTAGTTAGGAGCCTGGTCTTAGTCTCTGGTCGAAGTCATTGTCATAACTGACAGTCAGTTTCACAAACTGACAGTTAGTTACGTGCATTTGATTTTGGTCGTAGCTCCTGGTCGTGTTCGTGTCCCCAAACTGACTGTCAGTATCATACACTGACTGTCAGTTTCAAAACTCAGTTCTGTGAACTGACTGTCAGTATGGTATACTGACTGTCAGTTCCATGTATTTGAGTTTGGAACTGACTGTCAGTTTATCAAACTGACTGTCAGTTGCGGGATCGAGAACCCTAAAAACCCCCGATCCTTTTTCTTGTCTTCTCACATTCTCTCGCCGCCGTTGCTTCTTCTTGCGCCCCCTCGCCGTCGCCTTTGCTCCACCACCTCGCCGTGCCTCGCCGCCACCTCCTTTGCGCCTCCCCTCGTCGCCGGTGAGCTCCTCACCGCCGGCGCCACCGTCCTCGACCATCTCGACCTCGTCGGCCGTAGCTTCTCTGTTCGCCGTTCTTCCTATTTGGCTCGGTTTCTCCTTGACGTAGAGCTTCCTTGAGATCCTCCTCGTCATCTTGAGCCTCCTCTCCTTGGTTGTCTTGGACGTTGCTGCAGTTCTCAGGTCGACGACCTCCGGTTGCTCAGTTCAGCTGCTCAGTTCAGGTTGTTTCTCCTCTCTCCTCTGTTTTTCGGTCGTTTCTTAGAAATGTCTGATCAGCCCGGCCCTTCTCGTCGTGTGGCCCGACGGAAGAACGCGGCTAACAGCCAGCGTTCATCTGGTCAGACGTCTGAGAACCGGCCCTCGCCTCCGCCTGAGCGCGTGCCCGTGGATTATTCACGTTGGCACGCGAGCCGCCTTCGCACGCTCCGCTCTGTGAACCCGTATCTGTCGCCGCGTCCCACTGGTCGCGACGCATGCGAGGTGCTCACCTGCTTCACCAACCTCCACCTAGACCTATTCACCAGTGTCTATAGCCGCGCGCCCATCTTTGCCCACCGCTCTCTGTCGTGGGGGACGATCGCCTCTCGCACAGGCATCGCCACCCTCACAGACCTGTTCGGCTCTGTAGGGATCCGCGACCTAGTCGCCGATTCCTCTCTGCATTGGGCTGAGGGGCCCATACGCCAGTTTTATTCTACTGTCTTCATTTCCCCTCAGCGCGACTCCATGACCTTCATGACGGGCCTCCAGGTCCACACCGTCACGAAGGAGCAGCTGGAGTCAGCGCTTGGACTGGTGCGCCCTCCTTCTGGCCGCCAGCTCCACACCCTTCCAGATCTTGAGCGTCGGGAGGTGGCCATGCTCTATTCCGGCTCCTTCCAGCTCCGTCACATCGCTGGTTTGCGCCGCGATGTTGATCTGGCCCTACGGATCCTCCGGCTCACCTTAGTTCCTATGACCGGAGATAGGGCCAGAGTGACCTATCTAGGGCTCCACGTCCTGATTTCTATCTTCCAGGAGGAGCCCTTCGATGTTGCTGATCTCATCATTAGTGAGATTCAGCACGTCCTTCTTTCCCCGCGCCGTCAGCTGATATACGCTCCGTATATCATGGCGGTGCTTCTTCATATCCGGGCCGTCGACACTGAGCTGCCACGGCCCCATCATCCGCTACTCTTTTATCCTCCGGGTCAGGCTGATCGCCGGCTCGGTGCTCACCCTGCTGCAGCTGCTGGCCCTGGTTCTCCCGCATCAGATGATGATGCTGCGGGGGAGTCAGAGGATGAGGCTCCTGCCCAGGAGTCTTCTCCAACTCCAGCTGCAGGGACTGGCACCGGATCTGCGTCTTCTTCCCAGCTTCAGGAGATCCTCCAGGTGCAGCAGCAGATCCTCAGCACCCAGGCGGAGCATCATCAGATGTTGCTCCGTTTGATTGCTCAGCAGGAGGAGATTCTTCGTCACCTGCCTGCTTCCGGATCTTCGGTCCCTCGCAAGAGGGCCCGCCAGGCTGCATCTTCTCCGAGCTCAGTTCCCGTTGCTGTTGATCCAGCTCCTGTTGCAGCTGCGACTCCTCCGACGTCTCCAGCCGTCGACCCGTCTGCATCTCCAGATGGCTCCGGAGATACAGATATCATAGGATTTTCTTCAGATGATGAGCATTAGGCTCTGATATGAGTTTGTGCCTCCCTTTTTGTGCTTGATGCCAAAGGGGGAGAAGTATTTTGGATAGTTTATTGGATATTAGTCTGTTTATGTCTTTTGATGTATTGAACAGATGATCTTTTATATATATGGAGATGTTTTGGTTATCATATATGTCTGTGTGTGATGTGCTTATCTTTTTAGATCTTTTTAGCTCTGATATATATGATGACTTGTGTTTAGCTCTGATATATATGATAACTTGGTTTCTTGAGATGATGTTTTTGAGCTCTGATACTTTGATACATTGATATATATGATGTTTTGAGATGTGTATGCTCTGATATGACTGTGATATTTACACATCTATGACTTGGGTACCCTGATGTATATGTGTTGGCTTATGATCTGATTTGATGAGATGCATATACTCAGGGGGAGCTATTTGATTTATTTTCGTTTTGAACATTTGTTGTCCTCAATCATCAAAAAGGGGGAGATTGTTGCATCTAGGCCTTCATGCCTAACCCTAATTTTGATGATTAATGAAAACAAAGTGTTCCGGACTAATTGTGCTATTCAGTTTATTTGATACAGAGTTGCTTTGGGAAGATATGCACGGAATACAAGACGAACCTGACGTAAAACAAAAGCACAAGTCGCAAAGAGCAAAAAACAAGACGCAAATCATGAAGATGCGAAAGACCTCAGGTATTTCGAGTTTTTATTTTACCGATCTTGGCGTTTGGAGATGATCGGTTAGGAAAATTCTTTTCTAGTTTTGACCATACTATAAAGAGGGGTGGCGAAAGTCCTCTCTTTATCTCCAACACAAACCGAGAATCCTAGGTCATTGCATTGCATCATTTCTGGTTGGATTTGGTTTTGAACTTATTTGAAAATCTGGTTTTTCAGTTCAGTTTTTGACAGCAGAAGAGTATTTGTATTTTTCAGAAAGATCTAGACAGATCTGGTTTTTACTTCTGTTGACAAAATTGTAGCTCTTGAAATTATCTTTCCAACGAGCTATTAAACACCTCTTTTGGATTTCTGGATTTAAAGTTATCTCTGTTTTTGTTTATGCTGACTGTCAATTTGAATGTCAGTTTGTTTAAACTGACAATTGTCTAGAGAGGGTGTTTTTTTGTGCTCAAAATTTTTGTACTAAACTGACTGTCAGTTTGTCCATACTGACTGTCAGTTGGGGTATCGACCACATTGCTTTTAACTAAGTTTCTATTTGTTTTTGGTCGAGTTAGTGGTCGAACTGACTGTCAGTTTGATAAACTGACTGTCAGTTGTGGGTTCCAGCTTTCCTTTTTCGACCACGAACGGCTAGCAAAGTTTTCATCCGTAAATTTTGTCGGCCGTTGTGCACTAAACTGACTGTCAGTTAGGCAAACTGACTGTCAGTTTGGGTTGCTGATTTTCAGCCCTAGCTCCAACGGTTCATTTGCTTCTTGAGGCTATAAATAGGGGCTTTGGGCATATGTTTCTAATAACAAGCAGCAGCATTTCATACACACTCTTGAGCATTAGTTTCTTATATCAAATCTTGATCTTTTGATCAAGTCGAGTGCTTTTCGATCCACCGAGAGTTTCAGTTCTTTTGCATTTGCATCCACTTAGCTTCTCGGTGCGTGTTTGGAGGTCTAGAGAAGACCTCGCTGCCTGTTACTCTTGGTGAGCGCCCTCACCTAGACGGTTCGGAGGCGTGGCCGTTGATCTCTCCGTTCGGAGATTGTCGGAGAGGCTCGGCAAGTGTGTACAAGGCATCGGTGCTCGCCTTTCCGGAGTGGACAAGGAGCAACCTTAGTTGATAATACTCTTCGTGAGTATTGAGGCAAGACTCAATTGATTTGAGTGCTTCAACGAGGATTAGTGGAGACTGGGCGAGTCTCCGATACCTCGGTAAAAAATCATTGTGTTCGTTTTCTTTCCCTTGCTTACATTATTTGTTCTTGATTTGTTCATTATTTGCTTTAAGTTTTAAAGTTTTTAAAACCTCCTATTTGTTGAATCTTGAGCCCTAATTAGGGTTTTGGTGATTAATGACATCCGTGAGATTTGCGACTAACCTTTGTATATGAGACTCAGGAAAATCAAGGAGAAAGCATCGAGGAAAGGCAAAGCAAGGCTATCAAGACTTCATGAAGCGAAAACGACGAAAATCTCGACAAAAGTACAAATATCTAAACCTAGCGTCTTCTGGTTTTGAAACTTTCTAGGTTAGATGGTCGTACTATTAAGAGGGGTCTTAGCACAAGACTTTTGATCAACCTTGAAGTTTTTAGAAGCATATTTGCATTTGCATTTGCATTGAATCAAAATTGAGTAAAAATTTCAGAGGCCTGTTTTCGTTTTGTACTGGCCGGACAGTGTCTGAAGTGACCGGACAATGTCCGGCCAATACAAACTTTTTCAGAACATTGCAATCAAGTGCAACAGCGACAAATACATCTGTCCGGTGCATCTGTCCGATGAAGGCCGGACATTGTCCGAAGTGACCGGACAATGTCCGGTCAATACAAATGTTACTGGGATGTTTAATTAAGACAAATCTATTTGTCCAGAGGATATGTCTGAAGTGACCGGACATTGTCCGAAGTGACCGGACAATGTCCGGTCAATACAAATTGTGAGCTATTAAAAAGGCTGTGTTAACAGAGACGTATCTATTTGTCCGGACAAATCCCATATGTCCGGTCAATAAAAAATTCTGGAGGTTTTTATTTTGAGTGTCAACAGAGACAAATACATTTGTCCGGACATTTTGTCCGGACAAATCTATTTGTCCGGCGTGTACAAGCTGTTTCGAACAAGGGTGTCAACAGAGACAAATGCATTTGTCCGGACATTTTGTCCGGACAAATACATTTGTCCGGCTTTCACATTTCACTTCAAACGGCTACTGACACTCGTAATTCACGTGAATAACGGTCAAAATTTTTGTACTGACCGGACATTGTCCGAAGTGACCGGACAATGTCCGGCCAGTACAATTTTCGCCCAATCTTCTTGATTTCGACCGTTTTTGTTGAGAGTATATATAGACCACTGTTGTAGATGTCTTTAACACACGAAATACACTTCATAAACCCTGAGCAACAGTGTGCAAGCTCTCACACATCCATTCTCTAGCAATTAGAGTCAAAACTTGAGAATTCTTGAGTGCTAGTGAGTGAATTTGGTTCCAAGCCTTGTTGCATTTGCATTGTGTTCATCAAGCTTTAAGGTTGATCAAGCAAGGTGCTAGGCTTATTACTCTTGGTGATTGCCGTCACCTAGACGACCCGGGAAGTCCGGCGATCTCTCCATCGACGGTGTGTCGGAGAGACCCGGCGAGTGGTTGTAAAGGCTTGGAGCTCGCCTATCCGGAGTGGAGAAGGGCTACCTCTAGTGGAATCGAAGCTTAAGCTCAAGTGAAGAGCGCTTCAACGAGGATTAGTGGAAATCGGCAAATTTCCGAGACCTCGGGAAAAACTTGATTTCTTCGGTTATCTCTACTACTTGCTTAATTTCCATTGTGATTGAATTGTTGCTAGTAGTATCATAGAAATTGCTAAATCTGAATTGAATTAGTTTTCCATACTCTTAGAATATTTGCTATTGCAATCTTAGGTTGTTAAACCCTAATTTAGAAGAAAATTTTAAAACCGCCTATTCACCCCCCCTCTAGTCGGCATCCTTCGATCAACACTATTCACCCCCCCCTCTAGTCGGCATCCTTGATCCAACAAAAAGAACAGTTTACTATTCCGTCCAAAATCAAGTGACCAGTTATTTGCACCGATGTGACCATTTCTTTCTTACTATCCCCACTAAGTTTATCTTTTCTGAATCAATCAAGTCTTTTTACTGCTTTGACCTAATCTACAAACCTATTTCCTTAATACCCACAAATCCATAATTCGACCAGACACAAAAAGACAATCACCCCAACAAATTACTACCAATACACAGGCAATTTACTGTCTCGACCAGCACTAACTAGGAAACAATTACTGCCAACATAGGAATTTTTACTATCCCTGATCTTTTCGGCCAAAAAAAAGATTTGCTTGGTACTGTAAAAATCTTGCCTCCACCAAGAAAAAAAGGTGGTCGCAACAGTAAAAAAACTGACCGTTTTAGTAAGTGCCAAACTGGTCGCCTAACTAAAAAGGAGAAACCTGGTTGTATCTGGTCAACTCCTGGTCGTACACTGATACAATTAAATTCAGTGCAGTTTAACATTCGAATTTTTTCACAATCCATACCTTTTGATCTATAACTGCAGTTAACAATTTATATAAACTAATGAAATTACAAAACAGCAACGACTAAATCAAGATAACCAAATTATTAACCAAACTTATATATCTTAAAATATAATATAATATGATATCTTTTAATATATAACTCTGATTGACGATCCATTTATATCAATCAAATTGTTTTAATTTTATAATCTCAATAGTAATAACAAATTTGTAATGTTATACCTCATCATTTATAAATTTATTTCTTCAATACCCGCAGCAACACATGGGGTACCACCTACTTTACATGATTCTCTCTTTTCACATTGTTTTAGGATTTTTTGTTGGGTAGCTTTTCTAAATGAAATATTAGCCTAGTAGAAAAGCACACCTAGTAAACTAATTATAACTCAATTAATAAGCCACCAAAGATCTATTACGGTGGAGTTCATATTTTAATTTTTAACACTTATAAATTATGAGTTAAAATCTCGTGCTATAGATGGTTGGAGTATTATGGTTATTCTAATAGCCACCGACTCGAGCTGTATTCAGATCACATGTCGAATAAAAAACAAACAGACGAGATCACACAAACTAATCATGAACTCCAAAATCAAGAAAAATATCTTGGCTGACAGCTAATTAGATATTTTTTTTCCAAAGAAAAGAAGTGTGTGTATATATATATATATATATAATAATTAACACTCATATATTTGGAGAACATCCCATCAAATATTTATTTTCAAACAGTAGAATTTCTAGTAGAGGTCAAATGAACTACAGTATACATGATTATCACTATATTGCACGGTCCAAATCCAAAAGCACCCGCAAGAGTGAGCTTATGAGACACGAGAACTGAGGAGGAGGAACATTTTGTATAATAATCCTTTAAAAATGAAAATAATAAATCTCATCTCTACTTTAAAATTTTAAAAAATAAAGTCGTTTCTTCTGGGATAGGAGATGAGAGCATACAGGGGCTTTCATTCATACATGTGCGTAATAGCGGAGTTTGAACCAAAATATAATAAGCTAATTTAATAACAATATTAAAGGACCTTTATAAGAGAAGATGAACTCAATACTTTATTATTATATAACTAGCAAAAACTAATATTTCATTAAACATTTTCAAAATAGAAGGGCTCAGGGCCAACTAGTCCTAATGAAACTTCGCTACCATGCATGGCATGCATGTACTCACCTTCCCCACAAAGTGATATGAACACATTGATGAAGGACACGTTCACGGAGGGTGGTTCGATTTTCACGATGTAGAATCTGGATAACTAGTATCTAAAGATACCTGCATAACTAATATGACCTGACGAAATGAGATAACCAACCACTTGCAGAGTAAGGACCTGCGTATCAACGAATTCGCCCAACCACACTCTAAATTACCTATCCACACGGGCATGCACGGAGTTGGCGCACAGCTAAGGTGATCACGAAAATCGTTCAAGTAATTCCGAAGGAAATCACAAGAACAAAGGATGAAGAGATTCAATTCTCAACTAAAACTAAGGTTTCAATTTGAAATTTCAATATCAATATCTTATATCTTGTACCTTGTATCTTAAAAACTATGACCATACCTCTCTTTTATAGATGGTGGTATATACAAAAGATAGAAGAATTAAACTAAAATTCTAATCTGAATCTCATTCAAAACAGAATAAAAATTCTAACAAACTATAAAAGATAAAAGAAGTTCGGAATAAATCCTTCTCCGAGTTGGTTTCGGATTCGGACGAGACTTTTTTTTTCTGTGCAGTTGTTACTCTTTTCGGTCTACTGGTTGCATATAATGTCGGAATTTAATGATACTTGATGAGTTGGAAAGATCTTTCGAATACCTTTCCAACAAGTACTCACACAACCAAATTGGATATCTGTGCTGAGAGTGGTTCTTAGTTGAAGTTGGACTATTGTTTGGTCGGCAGACTGCATGCCGAGCAAAATTCTTTTGGTTGTAGCGGTTGCAATCCTTGACGGAATTGAGTGACCTTGGGTTCGTTGGAAAGTTTAGGAAATCCTCTTTCCACTCAATGGGTGTATGACCAGATTCGATGAAGTTATTTAGTCCATATGTGGCTATATTCTTTCTGTTATGCTCTCCCTCTCTATTTCTGATCAATGTTCACTACTACAGAATACAACATCACAGTCGGTTCAAAACAGTCATCACAGACGATTCTGAACCATCAGTGATATTTGAGTCAGCGATAGTCCGAGACTATCACTGACGGTTTTGAACCGTCTGTGATAATGATTATCACAGACGGTTCTGAGCTCAGAACCGTCACTGATAATCATTATTACATACGGTTCTGAGCTAAAAACCGTCCGAGTTCATTGATAATCATTATCACAGATGGTTCTGAATTCAGAACCGTCTATGATAATCGCGTCCAATTAATTCTAATCTGTCGTTGTCTAGTTCATTGTTTTTATCATATCTTCTTCATACGAACTCTGATTTTCACATTCTTGTACTTGTTGGAAACATCAGATCGTGCTCTACAACTTTTATGTTGAGGTCGAGGTCAGATTAGGCATCCATCTATGAGATATTGGGCTGTTAATGTCGATGGCGTACAGTTTGAATCTAATAGATCTGTTTCGGTATTTTCATTATAATTCTTTCATCCGAACTCAGATTGGGATAAATTTATACTTTATGGAATCGTTGCGAGAAATCCCACAAAAAGTTTGTTGGGGTAATCTTCAAATTCGGCCATTTTCATCACGCTAAAATTTGGGCAATGTTAGTTGTGTAATTTTCAAACTCTAGTCCAATTCGGATTCAAATTACTCAATCTGAGACAGCTTCGGTAAAATTGTCATATCTTTTGATTTTCAATACCGTTTTTCACGTTCTTATACTTTTTGGAAAGATAAAAAAATCCTCTACAACTTTGGTGTTGACCAGATCCTATAATTTGGAGTTCTTGGGGCTCGAAATTGCTAATCATTATCACATACAGTTTTTAGCTCAAATATAAATCACTGAATCATCACATAAACACTGAATTTAGAGTTCATAAGTCTATTCATAGTTAATAGCCAAAACACAGATTTTAGATACCAAAGACAACACAGAGTTTTAAATTTGCAATCAAATTCACTAAGAGCTTCAATTAAACATAAAAAATTATTAACTAAGAATTGGCAGCATTCAAACAGAGAATGGGTCAAACAGATTCAACATAAACAATTATCAACTAAGATTCAGTTCACACCAGATTTTAATTTTCACTATTCAGCTGTTCATCACACAACTACAAACTAGTCACTTTACAACATCTATAAAACAAGGAGAAGAGAGAGAGAGTGTTTAAGAGAGGGAATTGTCACCGAGGCTTGAATGAGAGATGATGCCATGGTGCTGAAGAACGCAGCCGCAGAAGAACTTGAGGAAGCTGCTGGAGGAGGCCGTCGTAGCTCGACCACAACCGAAGAGGTGCTGAACCGTCGGCTGTCTCATGGCCGAGGAAGAAGAAATGGTCATCGGATGGTCGTTGTTGAGGGAGCTTCTTGTAGTCATCATCGGCCCATGAGACATGGCCGACGAGATGATGGTGGGCAATGGAGTGGTGGTGGCGTAGTCGAGCTCGGATCGGTGTGGATCTAGGGTTATAGTGGCGCCGCGGTGTAGAACGGTGGAAATGAAGTGAAGTGTCGCAAAGTGTGCCGCTTTGAGTTAGGGCAAGTGAAGTGAAAAGTCACAAAGTGTGGAAATGAGCGGGACAAAGGCCGCCTTAAATTTTATAATCGCAAAGTCGCAAAGTCTGATAATGATTATCACAGACGATTCTGAGCTCAAAACCATCTCTCATAATGATTAGCAATTTTGGGCTCCAAGAACTCCGAATTAGAGGATCTGGTCAACAACAAAGTTGTAGAGGATTTTTTTATCTTTCCAAAAAGTATAAGAACGTCAAAAACGGTCTTGGAAATCAAAAATATGGTAATTTTACCGAAGCCGTCTCAAACTGTACGCCATCAACATTAACGGCCCAATATCTCATAGATGGATACCGAATCTGACTTCAACCTCAACAGAACAGTTGTAGAGAACAATCAGATGTTTCCATAAAGTATAAGAATGTGAAAATCAGAGTTCGTATGAAGAAGATATGATGAAAACAATGAACTAGACAGCGATAGATTAACACAATTATCACAGACGGTTCTGTGCTCAGAACCATCTCTCATAATGATTAGCAATTTCAAGCCCTAATAACTCTGAATTAGAGGATCTGGTCAACACCAAAGTTGTAGAGGATATTTTTATCTTTCCAAAAAGTATAATAACGTCAAAAACGGTCTTGGAAATCAAAAGATATAACAATTTTACTGAAGCCATCTCAAATTGTATGCCATTGACATTAACGGCCCAATATCTCAGAGTTGGATACCGAATCTGACTTTGACCTCAACAGAAAAGTTGTAGAGCACGATCTGATGTTTCCAGAAAGTATAAGAATATGAAAATCCGAGTTCGTATGAAAAAGATATGATGAGAACAATGAACTAGACAACGACAGATTAATGCGATTATCACAGACGGTTCTGAGCTCAGAACCGTCTGTGATAGTCCAGCACTATCACAGACGGTTTTGAGCTCAGAATCGTCTGTGATAATTAGAATATCACAGACGGTTCCAAGGTCAAAACCGTCTGTCGGATTATCACAGTTGGTTCTGATCTCAAAACCGTCTGTAATAACTTAACATTTTCTCCTGACAGGCCTTCATAGACGGTTTTCTATTGAAAAGCTCATAACCGTCTGTGATGTGCCGTCCTGGATGTTTGTTTCTGTGGTAGTGGTTAAACAAAAGCTATTAGGTAGCAGCATATTCTCATCATACTTTAATTCTTTACGGAAAAAAGTTATCTGTTGATGTAGTTTTCTGGCCTTTGCTCGAGTGATTGGTCCTCGATATTCATTGGGTCGAGTTCTAGTGCTACTTATGCTAGAGATGTCCTCATCATTCTCCCCCTCTTGAAAAGGACTCGTCCTCGAGTCTGACAACGTAGGACCGAAGAACGGAGAAAGCTCCAAAATATTGAATGTAGCACATACTCCATATTCCCCTGGTAGCTCTGTCTTGTAAGCATTGTCATTAATCTTCTGCTTTAGTCTAGTGGTCGAATGTAACGCTCTGTTGTACACAAACTTCAGGTGCGGCAAAAAATCTTCCCACTCTTTCAAGTTCTTTTTTATCACTATCAGTGGTCGGTTTGGCAGTGCTGCTCCAGGTGTTAGATCAATTTGATGCTCGATTCCTCGTAAAGGAGGAAGTTCGGATGGTACATCTGCTAGAAATACGTCGTTATAAGCCTACAAAACAGTGGTAGCAACACTAGGAAGAGCGCTTAAGTCATTAGTAGAAATCAAGGATTCTTTGTACAAGAGTACAAAACAATCCGGCAATAGGTTGCTCACAACTCTCAAATCTGATTGTGTAGCTAGTAAAGCTAAGCTATCTTTCTCTCTTTTCTTTTGCTCACTCATATTTGGTTTGTGGCTCTCTCTCTCTGATATGTGGCACTCACTCATATGTTCACTCACACCATCAACCGTACTGTCAGAATTTGTTTGCATCCCTTCCGATATGATTTGCTCAGGAGTCATAGGAAGAAGAGTGATGTCCTTGCCTTTGAACTTGAAGAAATATGTGTTAGTCTGACCATAATGCTATGAATTGCAATCATATTATCATGGTCGTCCCAACAGTAAGTGGCAAACTTGCATAGGAACCACATCGCACATGACATCATCAGTATACCCCTTAATGGTAAACTGAACCTTCACTATGGAAGTAATTTTGATCTCACCACAAGAGTTAAGCCAACTAATGCGGTATGGATGAGGATGTTTGAGCACTGTAAGTCCAAATTTGTCCACCATCTCCTTACTAGCAAGATTATGACAACTACCTCCATCAATGATGAATTTGCATACCTTGTCTTGGACCTTACATCGAGTTTGAAAAAGATTATGTCACTGTCCTCGTTCAGCTTCCATCATTTGAACACTGAGCACAATCTTGACCACAAGAGTTTGACCTTGCTCAAAAGAAAAACCGCCTTCTGCTTCAACTTCTGCAGTAGCGTCTTCGATAATGTCTTCGTCACTTTGAGAATCATATTCTCCATCTTCGTGCACAATCATAGCTCACTGGTTAGGACACTAAGATGCCACATGTCCTCGCCCTTGGCATCTAAAGCATATAATTTGGCTTGAGCGAGCAGAAGAACCAACATATGAGGTGCTAGTTGTAGGCTTCTTCTTGGTGGTCGAAGCATTGTTGTTTGGTCGAAGCAGTGTAGATGGCAGATTGGGCTTGGTCAAAGAATTGTTGTGTGGTCGACCCGTTAGAGGAATAGGGGTTGAAGTGTTATTGCTCGGTTGACGCCACGTAGAAGTATTGGTTGCCCACGAATACAACTTGTCTTCAGCTAATTGCTGTTCCGCCTTTCTTAATAGATGGAAAAGTTGCTCGAGATCCTAGTACTGCTGATAATTGACAATCCTCTGGACGTCGCTATTCAAGCCATTATAAAACCGAGCAATGGACTGGTTAGGTGTCTCTCTAACATCACATCTCATCAGAAGAATCTCCATCTCCTGGTGGTATGCATCAACACTTCGCGGACCTTGTTTAAGACCTTGCAGCTTGATGAACAAGTCCCGAGTGTAGTAAGATGGTACAAACCTCCTTTTCATGACATTCTTCATCTCATCCCATGTAACAATGAGAGGTCGATTTGCTTGTCTCCTTAGCTCATGATATTGATGCCACCAAATCACGCATAACCTTCAAAATCGGATGAAGCAGAGGCTACCTTTTCTTGTTCATTGTCATTGCAGATGAGAAGAAGTTTATCCATCTTTAGCTCCCAATCAAGATACACTTCCGGATCTGATGAACCATTAAACTTAGGAATGGTGAGCTTGATCTTTGCAAGTCTTCTGCCATCATGGTCGTGATGACGATCTCCGCCACGATGTCGGTTATGAGCATGGTACCTTGGCCGATAATGCATCCGTGTGCGGTGGCTGCCAATTACCATAATAATAGTTTTTACCTTCAGGGTGGTAGTCAGACTGGAAGTTGTCTTCATAGTCATCACCACCTCCCCCATGTCGACCAAATTGGGGTGGTCGAAAAGCATGATCATGACCAGTTTGACGTGGTCAAAAAGTTGGAGAACCGTGACAATTCTCGCCTTCTACTGATCATGCATCTTCCCGATGTCCTTCTGGTGGTGTAGGACATACGTTTTTCCCCTGAGGTGGAGCTTCCAGGTTTACGATCGCAACTCGGACTTGCTGCAATTCATCAACAACTGAATCAAACCGTCCCTCAACATATGTTCGAAATGCAGCATGTTCAGCTCCAGTGACATAAGCTTCGGGATTGTTTGATGAAGTGGAAGAACCGTTTCCTGCCACCGGTTAATGTAGAAAAAGGCAAAATATGTGGAATAGGAAATATATGTGGGATCACTCAATCTCACATACTCTTACCAATCCAAAGTTTTTATGTTTTCTTAGGGAATGCTTAGCGCGTTCCAGCAATAACCAGTGGGGCTTATCAGAGACTGATGTGGTGAATTCACAATGAGGTCTTTACGTTTAACAAGTGGATTTATATGTGGAGCTAGGTTAGGTAACAGATGATATAATCTGTAACTTAGCAATGCAAAATCGAATAACAATCCGATGGTATGGCAATCCTAAGTTGTTGATTACAAGAGAGATGGTATGCCAAAGGGTAAATCAACAATTGTACTATTTAGAGCAATTTTTGTTATATTAGATGATATTTGACTCAAAAGATGGTCGATGATGATCAGGATATATATATATCTTTTTTTTTACTCTTAAAACACTAAACGAAAAGCTCAAACTTGAGGCACCAAGATTGACTCGACCAGCAACAAGAACTAAACCACGGATTAAAACTCGATAAAGAAAACTAAATCAATAGATTAAAATATGAAGCTAGGTGATATAATTTTTTTTTTGTTGGCAATTTTCTGGACTCTAGGACCGAAAAACCTAAACTACTAATCAACAGAAATAAAGAAAAGATTCTACCATGGAAACTGAAGCTCTGATACCAACTGATATGAACACGCCGATGAAGGACATGTTTACGGAGGGTGACCCGATCTTCACGACGTAGAACCTCGATAACTAGTATCTGAAGATACCTGGATAACTAGTATGACCTGATGAAATGAGATAGCCAACCACTTGCAGAGCAAGGACCTGCCACTACTACAGAAATGCAATCCACTAACCCATATCTTCTAACGGTTATAAGCAATCTAGGAAAAATCCGATAGAATAGAACGACAGCGGCAGAGAAGAAGCTTTTTACTATCAGTTATACACTGGTACACTGTTAGTGAAATGCAAATATTTTTTACTATCGGTCATTACTGTACCAACCGATATAATAGATGAAATAGTACTATCGGTTTTTCATTTGTAACTGATAGTAAAATTACGGACTTTATACTATCGGTTCGTACTATACCAACCGATATAATAGATGAAATAGTACTATCGGTTTTTCTTTCGTAACTGATAGTGAAATTACGGACTTTTTACTATCGGTTACTACTGTACAAACCGATATAATAGAGTACAGTTTACTATCGGTTATATAAAACAAACCGATAGTAAAATAACGTCATATAAACTAATTGTTATGACAGTGGGGACCTTATTTTACTATCGGTTTGTGTTTTTGAACCGATAGTAAAATTGTACAACTTAATTAGGTCGACCCCTGCTCTGCGCTCTGCATGTTGGAATCATTTCTACTGTACGTGCATCCACGCTCCAAGCTAGAGTGATATGGAGAAACTAGCTGAGTGGTTGATAATTCGATCCCCCTCGGTATTGTCATCTTCTCATCACCTCTCTCTCTCTCTCGATCACTCTTTCACACTCTCCCTCTCTCTCTCTACTTGCAATTCATGAAACTAGATACATATAGCTCCAAACTAGCTAGAAGTCTAGGTTGGCTAGCTAGCTATAGTTTGCTGCAGTTAAGATGATAGCTAGCTGGCTCTTCCAATTAATGCATCAAGTTAATTAGGGTTTCATACATATCCATTTAATGTAATTAAGCAGCTGTACACACATATGGCCTAGCTAATTGATGATGTTTCATGCATATATGTATGCCCTTAGTCATTAATTATTTATTTCAATTTGTCAATTTTGTGAAATAATTATAGATGGACCGAGAATATTGGATGTATGGAATAAAACGTACTACTATTGAGTTTTTGGAGGGTGTGAATGGGTTTATTAAATTTGCTGAGCAAGAAAAGGCGAAGAAGGGAGAGAAAGATATGCATTGTCTTTGTATAGATTGTATGAACTTAAAAAGGTTTGGCAACTCTGATCAGATTAGGAGTCATTTGATTCATCGTGGTTTTAACGCACGCTATACCCGTTGGATATGGCATGGTGAAGATCTTGAGGAAACGAGCACCGCTACCACTCAGTAGCACCCGAAAGTGGATTGCAGTAATGATGATCATGATCAGAACATTGGTAATGTTCATTCGGAAGTCCATGTAGATGAAGACAATTTAGATAAAATGTTACGTGATGTAGAAGAAGATTATAACAAAAACGATTTAGTTAAATTTGAGAAATTAATTGTTGATTCTGACAAGCCCTTGTTCCCCGAATGTCCAAAATTTACAAAGTTGTCTTTTATGTTGAGATTATATAACTTGAAGGCAAGCAACGGTTGGAGGGATAAGAGTTTCACAGCGCTATTGGATCTGTTAGCGGACATGCTTCCAGAGGGAATGAGTTGCCAAGATCGGTTTACCAGGCCAAAAAACTATTGTGTCTGTTGGGAATGGAAATCGAAAGAATACATGCATGCCCAAATGATTGTGTTCTGTACCGTAACGAGTACGAGGATTTGCATGTTTGTCCAAGATGCGGCGCATCGCGGTATAAGCATGGGGACAGAATTTATCACAATGGATGTGATGAGGTAAAGAAAGGCCCTCCGGCCAAAACTGTGTGGTATTTGCCTGTGATTCCTAGATTAAAACTGCTGTTTGCAAATCCGAAAGATGCGAAGTACTTGCGTTGGCATGTTGAAGGTCGGAAACAAGACGGAAAACTAAGACATCCAGCTGATTCTATTCAATGGAGAAACATTAACAGAACATTCGGTGAGTTTGGCGGTGAAGTGAGGAATAAAAGGTTTGGGCTGAGTACGGATGGTACGAATCCACACGGAAATATGAGCAGTCGACATAGCACTTGGCCGGTTCTTTTATGCATCTACAATCTTCCTCCTTAGTTATGTATGAAGGGCAAGTACATCATGATGTCGTTACTAATTTCAAGACCCAGACAACCCGGGAATGATATTAACGTGTTTCTATCACCGTTAGTCGAGGACTTACATAAATTGTGGAGCGAAGGGGTGCAAGTGTGGGATGCACATAAGCGAGAGAATTTCATGTTGCGGGCCATGATATTTTACACCATAAATGATTTCCCGACCTATGGAAATTTGTCGGGGTATAGTACAAAAGGAGGCAACGCTTGTCCTATTTGCCTGGATGAAACCGAAAGCATGTGGTTATCGAACTGCAGAAAAACAATGTACATGGGTCACCGCAGATTCCTTCCGATGCATCACGCCTACAGTAAGAAGAGGAAGTCATTCAATGGGAAGCCTGAGAAAGGACCAGCCCCAGTGTTTGTGACTGGTAAGGAGCTTTACTTGCGCATGAAGGACATCAAAGTTGAGTTCGGTAAATGTTCTAAACCTCCAGGAAAAAATGTTTGGAAGAAGAGATCGATTCTTTGGAATCGCCATATTGGGAGCACTTACAAGTTCGACATTGCATTGATGTCATGCATGTAGAGAAAAATGTTTGTGACAATTTGATTGGTTTGTTGTTGAACATTCCAGGAAAGACGAAAGATGGCATCAACGTTCACCGTGACATGCTCGACATGGGTATAAGGACTGAGGTTGCACCGTTGGAGAAGGGAAAGCGGACATACCTCCCCCCGGCCTGCTATACTTTGTCAAAAAGAGAAAAAATAGAACTCTGTCAGTGCCTGCATGGTGTCAAAGTTCCATGCGGGTATTCTGCGAACTTGAAAAAACTTGTGTCCATGAAAGACTTGAAACTGGTTGGTATGAAGTCCCATGATTGTCATGTACTGAAGTCACAAATGCTTCCCATTGCTATCAGAGGCATTCTCCCATTCAAAGTCAGAGAGACAATTACAAAGCTAAGTTATTTCTTCAACACAATATCTGGCAAGGTACGTAAGAGTGTACTCCTACCAAGTTAATTAGCTCCATTCGTGGAACTTGTCAGATTTTTTGGATCTGAATATTTGCTGCAACTGTGTCCTTGCAGGTAATTGATCTGGATGGACTGGACGATTTGCAACGCGATGTGACTACAACTCTTTGTCAGATGGAGATGTATTTCCCTCCATCTTTTTTTAATGTTATGGTCCATCTAATTGTTCACCTTGGCAGAGAAATTAAGTTTTGTGGACCAGTGTTCCTGCGCTACATGTATCCATTTGAGAGATTTATGGGTATCTTGAAGGGATATGTAAGGAATCAACATCGGCCTGAGGGCAGTATCATTGAAGGTTATGCCACCGAGGAGGTGATCGAATTTTGCACCAACTATATGGCCGGGGTTGACCCAATTAGCATTCCTACGTCCCGGCATGAGGGCAGGCTTCAGGGCATTGGAACGATTGGATTTAAAGTAGTCGTCCCCTCTAGTGATATGTATGCAAAAGCCCATTTTTGGGTCTTACAGCACATGACGGGGGTGGAGCCATACATACACGAGCACAAGGAAATGTTACGGAAACAGAATCCTTCAAAGCCAGAGATTTGGGTCACCAGATGACATAACAGGAAGTTTGCTGGGTGGATCGAAAATAGAGTCCTACAAGCTTCTGAGGGCGACGTAGATGAAGTTGTTACATGGTTGGCCAAAGGGCCTAGATTTACTGTAGGGACTTGGCAGGGGTATGACATCAACGGCTATTCATTTTACACAAGAACTCAGGACGAGAAGAGTACTATGCAATGTAGTGGAGTGACACTACTTAGTATTTCGGAGGATGCCAGGGCAGTAAGGGCACTTGACTCATATTACGGTGTTATTGAGGAAATATGGGAGCTCGATTATGTATTACTTAAGATTGCTCTGTTTCGATGCCAATGGGTCAAAATCTCTCGATGTGTTAAAGTCGACAATTATGGGTTTACTCTCGTCGATCTCAGTAGAGTCGCACACCAAGATGATCAATTTATACTTGCTGAGCAAGCCACACAGGTGTTCTACATCGTTGACCCGGCCAACCCAAAGTTGCATGTTGTCCTTCACAGTAAGAGACGTATTGTTGGGGTCGAAGACGTTGTGGATGAAGAAGAGTATGATCAGTTCGATGAACTATCTCCATTTTTAGATGGAATTCTTCAATCTGTCCCTACCGAAGATATTGACGAAACAAGTTACCTGCGAGACGACCACGAAGAAGGATTATGGGTGGACAACCATTCTTGACTAATTTGCAATATGTAAGTGACGTATATTACTTGGATCTTTAATCGAAGAATTCTTCAAATCATTTTTCAAAAATTCTTTGGGAAAACATACATGATGCATTGAGAATCATTTATGCAAATTTTCATTTCAATTGGAGTATATACTTGATTTGAGAAATAATTGATTCTTTTCACAAATCAATATGAAAACTGCAAATTTTCATTCCATGATTGGTTTTTACTGTTAATTTATTTCAAAATTATTGGAAGTTATTTGCATGGGGTTTCAGGTGACTTTACAAGTGCAAAATGATGTACTGAGACCCATCTGTAATTGTTCTCAGGAAGTCAATAACACTGTATTCTACTATCTGTTTAACCGATATGAAATTAATCTCTACTATCGGTTTATTGTTCATAACCGATAGTATTTCATTTTGTGTTATGAGATCCTGTTCTACATTTTGGTTTGTACATTGGATTAATTTACTATTGGTTAATAATCATTAAACCGATAGTGAAATACAATGCAAAATGATGTACTGAGATCATCTGTAATTGTTCTAAGGGAAATCCTTTAGGGTCAATAACACTGTATTCTACTATCGGTTTCAATTTCCAAACCGATATGAAATTAAACTCTACTATCGGTTTACTGTTCATAACCGATAGTGATTTATACTATGTTATGAGCTCCTGTTCTTAATTTACTATCGGTTAGTAATAATAAAACCGATAGTGAATAATGCCAACACTCCAAACCCTAACTTACATTGTATTTACTATCGGTTTGGTGGTTATGAACCGATAGTAAATATTCATATATTAGGTTATAACACTAGTACAGAAATGCAGTCTACTAACCCCTATATTCCATCGACTATTAGCGATTTAGTAGAAAACCGATAGAAAATGTGCCTCGCGATCATAAAAGGCCAACGGGTGTATTTTTCCTATCGGTTTGTAAGAAACTTATCGATAGAAGAAGCACTATGATTTACTCAAGCGGTGATGAATATATTTGCCGTTAGAACAGATGCATAAGTACTGACGGGAGAATGTTGTGCGCTGATAGGACTGGTCGACTTCTACAACTAGACTTATTCTATCGGTACTGTATGCGTCTACCGACAGAATATCTCAAAAATTCCTATCGGCAATATGTAGTGTGCCGATAGAACCGTTCGCCTTCTACAAATATTTTTATTCTATCAGTAATGGATTCTTGTACCATTAGAATATATCGAAAATTGCTTAGAACTGTTCGTCTTCAAATAGTTTTATCCTATCGGTAATGAATGTTTATACCGTTAGAATATAGCAAAAATATTTTAGAACTGTTCGCCTTCTACAAATATTTTTATTCTATCGGCAATGTACGTATATACCGACAGAGTATGTACAAAAATTCCTACCGGTAATATGTATTGTGCCGATAGAACCATTCGGTAATTTATTTGTATACCGTTAGAATATATCTAAAATGACTAACGGTATGCGGTTTTTGTACCGATAGAACTTATCTAGTACTATAAATACACGGGTATGTCTCTTTCATTCTCACAGTTCATCTGGGGCTCGTAGTCCTAACCCGTAAGCTCCATGGACGGCCGGCGCACCTCTACAGGTGACCACTGCACCTCCGCACCTCCATCGACGCCCTCAAGATTTCGGCATCCCAAGCAAGGTACGTAAAATTTTGGCAATATTCTTAGATTATTCTAATCCGATTATGACAATTATTCTACTTTTTTCGTATCCTTCATTTTTGATGTGTCTTCTTTTCAATATGATTATGATCTGTGCAGGTCCTTGGATGATGCTCATGAGGGGCAACGTATTTCGCGGTTCTTCATCGCAGTACGCTGCCTACGTTGGCTTGTTGGCGAAAGAAACGGTGAAGATCACCGTCGAGAGCTAGAAGGACGTGAAGGGCGAGATCTTGGTTGGCTCGGTCGAGAAGATCCTTAAGCCCGGCGTGTTTCTCAAATCAGGACCTATAGAAAGCATCTTACATTTTTTTTGCATGCACCGGCTTGTGGCCAGATGCTTACCTGCTTGGAGAAGAAGAATTGTTGTTATTTGCACAACCATTCTACACCATCACTACACAGAACAACATCTTGCAAGGTAGGTTCTTTTTGTTAATGGAGTTGAGTTGAGTTGAGTTGATCGAGTTTGAGTCCGAGGAAATCACCAATACGTACAAATGTAAGTCGACGGCAGTTCCAGCTCCTCGAGCGTCTTCTAACTGAACTCATATGGTTAAGTCCAATGTGGTTCAGACATTTGCTGTTTTGAATGAATGGACTTGTGATGTATCAGGTCTAACTTGTAGTCGGTAGTTGCATTGTTGCAACCTGCAAAAGTTATCTTTTATGTAAAATGTACGAGCCACTGGGTCCTCGTCGTGATCTGTTGTTAATTTCAGACGTGGCTTTTCTAATATACATCGAATGTGTGAATTTTTGTATTTGTATATTGTTGTATATTTGTGTATCATGTATTGCTAATTGGGACATGAACTTGAATGTGTAGGGAGTATTTGTGTACTTAATTGTATTGGTAGGTAGGTGTGTATTTGTACTGCTGTTTCAGACATATACCTGAATTTCTATTGGTGAACTGGCATGTGTATGTTTGTACCTGAATTTGTGAACTGGCATGTGTAATTTCTTTGGCAAGATGAAATCCCAAGTACCTACGAAAAGTATTTTTGTGTCTCCTAGTTAATCCACAAATTAGCATTTCTTGAAATATTGCTTTATCTTACAGTTAAGATCTGTTTGATGTTACATTGATATGATTCCTTGGATGTGAGAACTGGTGTCATGTGTGTTTGGTATAAGTACCTCCTCTAACGGTAAATACACATATTTGCCGATAGAAAACACATATATTTGCTCAATCATGCATCATCTAATGGTAAATACACATATCTACCAATAGAAAAACTCATGTTCGTGTGTCATACATCATCTAACGGTTAATACACATATTTACCGATAGAAAAACTCATGTACGTGCTGTGTTATGCATCATCTAATGGTCAATGCACATATTTACCGATAGAAAACCCATATATTTGCTCAGTCATGCATCATCTAACGGTAAATACACATATTTACCAATAGAATAAGGCCTGTACTTGCTCAGTAATGTACATTCTCTAACGGTATATGTGTGTTTTTACCGATAGAATATGTGAGAGGCAAATTACCTTAGTTAGTCTAATGGTTATTTCATGTATTTACCGTTAGAAAAAGCTCCATTATAAGGAAAACGCCACACGACCATTGCTGAGCTGCTCTTTAATTTGTTCTGTTGCACTCTGTGTACCTCTGTTTGTGATGAAAGTTCCACGCTCACAGCTACACTGCTAGGGTGATCAGCGCAAGCTGGAGGGAAGTTGATTGCGCCCCTCTCTTTAAGGTATGCTTAATTTTCGACACTTATCTCTTTCTCCCTCTAGATCTCCCTCCCTCACTACTTGCAAGCTAGCTGTATTGTGTAGTTCCAAGTTTGTAGCTCTAAGCTTGGGAGCTAGGTAGCTGGAAATGCGTCATGTTTTAGGAGCTAACTAGCTTGTATTGTATAGTTAGATAGGTTAATTAGTGTTAATTTCATCAGGCTAGGGTTCAACACATCTGTTGTAAGAGGCTATACATGTACATATACATAACTATATCAGACAGGTTTCATGCATGGCTGACTCGTTAAATTTTGTTAATTGTAGATGGACAGAAAATATTAGATGTATGGAATAAAATGTACTACTCTTGAATATTTGGATGGTGTGAATGAGTTTATTAAATTTGCTGAGCAACAAAAGGAGAGAAAGGGAGAGAAAATATGCTCTGTCCTTGTACAGATTGTATGAACTTGAAGAGGTTTAGCAACTCTGATCAAATTAAGAGTCATTTGATTCGTCGTGGTTTTAACGCGCGATACACCCGTTGGATATGGCATGGTGAAGATCTTGAGGAAACAAGCACCACTACTACCAATCAGCAGGACTCGAATGTGGATTGCAATAATATCGATGATCATCCGAATTGTGATAATGTTCATTCCGATGTGCACGTAGATGATGATGATGATGATGACAATCTAGATGAGATGTTACGTGATGTTGAGGAAGATTACAACGAAAACGACTTCTGTGAATTTGAGAAACTGATTGCTGACTCTGAGAAGCCTCTGTTCCCTGGATGTGCAACATTTACAAAACTGTCTTCTGTGTTGAGATTATATAACTTGAAGCAGGCAACGATTGGAGTGATAAGAGTTTCACGACACTATTAGATCTTCTAGCGGAAAGGCTTCCAGAAGGAAATGAGTTGCCAAGATCTACTTACCAAGCCAAAAAACTGTTGTGTCCGTTGGGAATGGAAATCGAAAGAATACACGCATGCCCAAATGATTGTGTGTTGTACCGTAACGAGTACTCCAGTTTGCATGTTTGTCCAAGATGCGGCGCATCGAGGTATACGCATAGGGACCGGATTGACAGTGAACGTCACGAGGTAAAGAAACGACCTCCGGCGAAAACTATGTGGTACTTGCCTGTGATACCTAGATTGAAGCGGTTGTTTGCAAATCCGAAAGTCGCGAAGCACTTGCATTGGCATGTTGAAGCCCGGAAACAACACGGAAAACTGAGACACCCAGCTGATTCTATTCAATGGAGAAACATCAACAGAACATTTGCTGAGTTCGGCGGCGAACTTAGGAATATAAGGTTCGGGCTGAGTACAGATGGTATGAACCCACATGGTAATATGAGCAGTCGGCACAACACTTGGCCGGTTCTTTTATGCATCTACAATCTTCCTCCTTGGTTATGCATGAAGCGCAAGTACATCATGATGGCATTACTAATCTCAGGACCCAGACAACCCGGAAATGATATTGACGTGTTTCTAGCGCCTTTAATCGAGGACTTACAGAAATTGTGGAGCGAGGGGGTGCAGGTGTGGGATGCATACAAGAAAGAGAATTTCATCTTGCGGGCCCTGATATTTTGCACCATAAATGATTTTCCGGCCTACGGCAATTTGTCGGGGTATAGTACGAAAGGAGCCAAGGCTTGCCCTATTTGCCTAGATGAAACTGAGAGCATGTGGATGCGAAACTGCCGAAAAACAGTGTACATGGGTCACCGCAGGTTTCTTCCGGTGCATCACATGTACCGTAAGAAGAGGAAATCATTTAACGGGAAGCCTGAGAAGGGATCAGCTCCAGTGTTTCTGACCGGTAAGGAGATTTACTCGCGCGTAAAGGACATCAAAGCTGAGTGCGGTAAGCATTCTAAACCTCGAGAAAAAAATGTTTGGAAGAAGAGATCGATTCTCTGGGATCTACCATACTGGGAGCACTTACAAGTTCGACATTGCATTGACGTCATGCATGTAGAGAAAAATGTCTGTGACAGTTTGATTGGTTTGTTGTTGAACATTCCGGGAAAGACAAAGGATGGTGTGAAAGCTCGTCGTGACATGGTGGAAATGGGGATAAGGACTGAGCTTGCACCTTTAGAAAATGGAAAGCGTACATACCTCCCCCCGGCCTGCTATACGTTGTCCAGGAGCGAAAAAACAGAACTCTGTCGGTGCCTGCACGGTGTTAAACTTCCATGTGGGTACTCCGCGAACTTGAAAAAACTTGTGTCCATGAAGGACCTAAGACTAGTTGGCACGAAGTCCCATGACTGTCATGTCCTGATATCACAAATGCTTCCCATTGCTATCAGAGGCATTCTCCCAGTTAAAGTCAGAGAGACAATCACAAACCTATGTTATTTCTTCAACGCAATATCTTGCAAGGTAAGTACGTGCACTCGTACTATAAGTTCATTACCTCCATTTGTGGAACTTAATTAGAAGATTTTTCTGATATGAATATTTGGCGCAACTGTGTCCTCGTAGGTAATTGATCCGGATGGACTGGACGCTTTGCAACGCGACGTGGTTACAACTCTTTTTCAGCTCGAGAGGTATTTCCCTCCATCCTTTTTTGATGTTATGGTCCATCTGATTGTTCACCTTATCAGAGAAATTAAGTTTTGTGGACCCGTGTGCCTGCGCTACATGTATCTATTTGAGAGATTTATGGGTGTATTGAAGGGATACGTAAGGACTCGTCGTCGACCCGTGGGGAGTATCATGGAAGGTTATGCCGCCGAGGAGGTGATTGAATTTTGCACAGATTATATGGCCGGGGTTGACCCAATTGGTCTTCCTAGGTCCCGACACGAGGGTAGGCTTCAGGGCATCGGAACGATTGAATTCAAAGCTATCGTCCCCACTCGTGATGTGTACGCAAAATCACATTTTTGGGTCTTACACCGAGCTCGGCGCAATCTGAACTTCTTAGTTCCCTACAGGCCTGGGCAGTTCCACCGTGAGCCCTGGAGTATATTCGTGGCACACGAGGATCTGTTCGACCTCTACAACTGGCGGGAGCTCGTTTTGTCCATCATACGGACTGGAGTCCTGTGAGTTTGCTGATGCTATGTATTGCTGTTTTCTAACTCTATTTGCTAACTCTGCATTGTTGGAGTTCATTTGAAATGTAGTAACTTTCTGTGCAATACTAATGTCGTCTTTTACATGCAGGTACATGTACGGCTAGCATCGGAGGCTGCGTGTGACAAGGTGGGTTTCCTTGACCCAGAGAAAATAAGCCTCACGATGCTAGAGCACGACGCCGCGCACGCTAAGCAGTACATATCCAAGGCACTGATGGCGCAGCAGGACAGGGAGTTTATTCTGGTGCCGTACCACCAAAGGTTAGTGCATTTCGTACTAATTTAACTCAATCTTGTATGTTACACCTGAGATATACTTTGAGCTAGCGGTCCTCTTTTACGTACAATGCAGGGGCCACTGGATCCTCATCGTGATTTGTCCGCCGAGGAACGAGGTGTACTACCTCGATTCGATGCGTGACAGATTATCGATCGAATATGTGGTCAAGGGGAATATGGAGGCGTAAGTAACTTATATGTTTGATTTAAATTTTGACCTCACTAGCTAATGATAATACATTAACCGGCAATACTAACTGAAATGCAGGGCTTTTGATAAATATGTGTCCGCTGGAGGGAGACATGCCGCACCGCAGGGCTCCCTACTAGCTTGGAAAGAATATGAGGTACTCACGAGACTTTTTGTTTATACTTAATTAGTTTATGGAAACAATAGCTAACATGTCTTCCCATATGCAATTATCTCAGTGCCATCAGCAGCCGCAATCGTGGAAATGCGGGTTTTATGTGCTACGCTACATGTAGGACCTAGTGCAGACAAACTTTGCCCAATTCCCCCAGGTAAGCATCAATAGCTAACTCAAATTTGAAAATTGGGTGTCACGTTCTAAATTAGGAAGTTCGTTACTCAGTATTCACACATGCTTGCAGATTGCCATGTCGAAAGACCAATACGAAAATGCAAAGATTAGAGATCTTCGACAAATCTGGGCTCAATATGTCATGGAGGAAGTTGCGCCCAACCATCCGCCATGACAATTTTCTCTTTTTCGTGTACTCTGTGCATAGACTGTTTATATATATGTGAATAAATATATATGTCAATAAATGTCCACATTGGATTGCAATTTGTATTTGTCCATATATATGTGAATAAATGTGAATAACTGTCTAATGTGTCAATCTGTTCTGTGAATTTACCCTTCTTTGCATCTGTACTGTATTGTGTATCCAATCTATACTGTATTGCATCTGTACTGTAGATGTGAATGTACTGTATTGTGAATGTAAATAACGTACTGTATATGTGAATGTTCTATCGGTAAATTCATTCACAACCGACAGACTACTACCACTTTTCTATCGGTAAACTCATCCACAACCGAGAGACTACTGTCGTTTTTTCTATCGGTACACTCCAAATTAACCGTTAGAAGAGTGTGACTTTTCCTGCCGGTGAACTCACACACAATCGAGAGACTACTACCACTTTTTCTATCGGTAAACTAGAAATTAACCGTCAGAATAGTGTGACTTTTCCTGCCGGTGAACTCATCCACAACCGAGAGACAACTGTAGTTTTTTCTATCGGTAAACTTGAAATTAACTGTTAGAAGAGTGTGATTTTTCCTGCCGGTGAACTCATACACAACCGAGAGAGTACTAAGCTTTTTTCTGTCGGTAAACTTGTAATTAACCGTTAGAATAGTGGTACTTCCCCTGCCGCTAAACGTCAGACTACGATGGGTTTTCTATCGGTACACTCCTAATATGCCGATAGAATAGTTAAGTTCTTCTATCGGTTATTTACCGATAGAAAATGTTCTGGCTTGTTCTATCTCTATCGGTATAAAAACCGATAGTAAAAGGGTGTTTTTTACCGATAGAAGAAAGCTTTTCTGTACTAGTGTAACCTCGTACCATTTTTCCTCCAGTGCAACTGATCACATCCAAATACTCATGCGCGGAAAACCCTAGCCTCCCCGACGTTTGCTTTTTCGCTCCTCTACGCCACCATTGCCGATCGCAGTTGGGTTCTCCACCGCCTCCGGCCACTGCATCGCGCCACCGCCCTCGGCCACTCTACGAACGACTGTAAGTGTTCTTGACCAAACCGCTCGCGTCAATTGCTTAAATTTATATGCAATAGTTCATACGTGATTCAATCAATTAGAAATATCAAACTAGATGAAAATTCATGAACTACAAACTTGATAGCAATGAGAATTACAGACTTGATGATAATCACTAGCAATTTATCGTACAGTGTAGTCCACTATCGGTTTCTTATTTAGAACCGATAGTAAATACCATTATCTGAATTAAGACTAACATAGTTAATTACTATCGGTTTCAATTGTCAAATCGATAGGAAATACAGTATGTCATATCGGTTTGTTATTGTCAACCGATAGTACATTGAAAAGTCTGAATTTTGTAGAGTTCATATTTCATTTGTGAAAAGAATCAACTATTGCTCAAATCAAATACATTTGAAATGAAAATTTAAAGAAATGATTTTCATTGCATGAAATATATTTTTCTAATGAAATTTTCCTAATAGGATTAATTTTACAATCAAGAGTTATCGAATGACCTTTATGTTAAGCAAGAAGGTATCAGTTCGACAACCCTTTGCAAATTGAGTTTACAAATCCACTTTAAATCTATTTTGAAGACCATGTTGATAGGAATTTATGATTTTTTGCCTTTTGAATGAAAATTTGACATTTTAACAAAAAGAGGTGGTTCATCATTGCCATTCTATTTTAGTTATGAACTTTGTCATGTACCTTTCTTCATATCAATTGATGGTCTATTCATGGAATTTTAGGTAAAGTCATGTCGGCATCTTCCTCGGCTGATAGTAGTGATTCGGCGAGGGCGAACGTAGATGACGCTGCCTCATCCCAGCGCAAGAGGAAGGCGCGACGATGTTGGGCCGTTTGGCCAAACACGCGGATCTTTCATGTGAGTTCAACCAATTCGGGAGACCGATCGGGAAGAACGCCGGCCACTATGCTGCCTATGTTGGTTTGTTGGCGAAGGAAAGGGTGAAGATCACCGTCCAGAGCTGGAAGGACATTAAGGCCGACGAGAGGGATAGGCTGTAGGCGGAAGTGAAGGTAAAATTAATCAAAATCACTGAACTCTTGAGTAATCACATTCCCTTGGTTTATCCCAGAGATTAGGTAAGTCCTGCTTATATGCACCATTTGAAACAGGCTAAGTGGAACATCCCCGACGATGGTCCCAAGATAGCTTGCTTGAAGGACATGAACAACACGTGGAAAACCTTCAAGAGCGTCCTCGTCAGTACCTTCCTCGCTAAAGGCAAATCTCCATGCGAGAAGTACCTCTTCATAACGAAGGAGGTATGGGAGCAATTCACCCAACAGAAGGGGACTCCTGAGTTCAAGGTATGTATGGTTCCTTTGCTTGGTTACACCATTGTATGCAGTAACCAGCGGTGCATTAATTTTCTTGTTTCTGATACGAAGGCCCTCAGCGAGAAGAACAAGGCAATCCAGAGGAGAAACGACCACCCACACCGGCTCGGCTCTCGCGGCTATGCGGGGAAGGAGGAGCAGTGGAAGAAGGCTGAAGACGAGGCGTCAAATTTTGTCGACTCCCCTGACCTACCACTCTCCGAGATCCGCGATCCGCGATGCAAGCGCTGGTGGCTGGCCAGAGGGACCGTGTCGACCACGGGGACTGTGGAGTTCCCAAACCTCAGGGACGTCGAGGTCGTACAGCGACTCGTAAGTTGGCTAACTTCCTGGTTGGAATCATAGAGTGTGGTAGAAAAAACTATGATCACTAGTGTGCGCACAAGTTTGTATATATTTTTTCCTCACAATGGAGAGCTTTGAATGTAACAGATCTCTTGCTCGAAGGAGGCGACCGAGGGATTGTTCACTCCCTATAGGGAGAACGACATCCTTACCTGGGCTCTAGGGAACAAGGAGCATCCAGGGCGGACGCGAACCGTGGGGGGTGTGGTGCCATGGAAGGAAGGCTTCTCGGAGCCCGGGCAAAAGGCGAAGAAGGCTCGCAGCTGGAAAGAAAGGGAAATGGAGCTATCTCAGAAGATACGGGCAGATGTGATTGCACAATTCGTGGACATATTCGCTCAAATGAACGAGAAGTATGAACGCCTCAGCCGAGTTGTGTAGTCCAAGGGTTTAGATTCAGCTGCCGAGGTCGACACTGCCAGGCCGAGTAGTTGCGGCTCGAAGGTTCACGTGGATCCGGTAGACCTGATTGAGGTATTGCAACTCTTGAGCTATATATGCAGTTCGGTTGATGCCACTCCCATTACGTTAGAACTGTTTCACTAACCTGTTATAATTGTTGCAAATTACAGAAGCCGGAGAGCTGTAGCCTATTGATCAACATAGGCGACAAACCTGTAGTGGTTGCAAATGGGGTCGTATATCAGTCTTGGAAGGATGTCTGGATCTACTGCGTACCTCTGGAGCCTGGATTCGCAAAGGTACAGGTGGACATGGCCCTCCCGGGCTACAGCTCTTTTCCGTTGCCCGTCCCAACGGACGAAATGCGGACAATTGGCGAGGCATTGGGCTCGTACATACAGTGGCCCAAGAAGGGTGTTAGACTACAGGAGGTAAACCCTAGCCATTCTAGCTTACAACTCAGTTAATATACTCAATTTGCAAAATATAACTTATGCGTTCGTATTTAAAGTGGACGATGGATACCAGCTCACTTCCTGAGGACACCACCTCCGCCACAACGCATGACCGAGCTCCTTCGGCCCCCATGCCTCCTCCGATGGCCTCAACCCCTTCGCCATCAAATGAGGCCGGCGGCACCGCACCCCAACCTTCGAAGGTATACACTCACTCCCCGCCCAAAGGCAAGGGCAAGGCCAAAGGCAAGGCCAAACAAAGCCAGCAGGGTACGTTCAAGAACGGGTCCTCACTCATGTCGGAGTACCTTCTGCGCAATATGGATCAAATAACCAGAAGTCTCCACGAGTGATACCTGACCCGGTCTAGGCGCTACATCAACTTCTTGGTTCACTTCAGGCCAGGTCATTTTCACCGTGAGGCCGGGAGCATATCGGTGGCCCACGAGGATTTGTTCGACCTCCTCAACTGGCGGGAGCTTGATATGTCCATCATACGGACTGGAGTCCTGTGAGTTTGCTGTTGTCTGAAGTTATCACAGTTCATTTCATAAATCTAATCACTTTGTATGCACTACTTACTAATGTCTACTTTGCATCCAAGTACATGTATAGGCTGGCGTCTATGAGGGCATGTGACAAGGTGGGTTTCCTCGACCCAGAGAAAATAAGCCTCACGATGCTAGAGCACGACCAAGCACATGCGGAGGAATACATATCAAGGGCACTACTAGCGCAGCAGGACCGAGAGTTCATCCTTGCGCCGTACCACCAAAGGTTAGTGCATTTCCTACTAATTTAACTCATTCTTGTATGTTACGCCTAACATATGTATGAAACGGTTCGCTTATATATGCAATGTAGGGGCCACTGGGTCCTCGCCGTCATTTGCCCATGGATGAATGAAGTCTATTACCTCGATTCGATGAGCGACAAGGTGGCGCATGTTTTCACCCTCACATGGCACATAGACGCGTAAGTAACATAGTTGTTTTAAATTTTTCTCTGACTAGCTAATTAATGATAACATATTAACCGGCAATGCTAAATTAAATACAGGGCTTTCAAAAATTATGTTAGTGCTGGAGGGAGGCATGACATGTCGAAGGGCACAACAATTTCTTGGAAAGAATATGAGGTAATTAATACGGATGGAAGTACTCATGATGAGTCTTTTAATTTAAGCTTAATTAGTTCTTTCGAGTTAATGTGGGTTTATGTCTTTGCATATGCAATTATCCCAGTGCCATCAGCAGCCACAATCGTGGGAATGTGGCTTCTATGTCATGAGATTCATGTATGACCTGATCAGGAGAAACTTTGCCCAATTCCCTAAGGTAACCATTTTTCCTGACTCAAAGTCGAACATTAATTGGATGTGACATACGTTCCTAACTTCATACACGCATAAATGCAGAGCGCCATGTTGAAAGAGTAATATGAGTTGCCTCAATTGAAGGAGCTGCGAACAATTTGGGCTCAATATGTCATGGAAGAAGTGGCTATCAACGATCGATTGTAACTGACTTGTGTAATATATATTGAATGTGTTGATTGTTGTATTTGTGAATAAACTCAATATGTGAATAGATTCATTGATGTATTTGTGAATAAACTCGATCAATATGTGAATAAATTCAATCTGTCCAATGCATGTGTATATTACTGTATTAGTGTATTTGTGAACAAATTCAATATGTGAATATTGGTGTATTTGTGAATGATCCAATGTATCTCTGTATTGCTGTATGTATATGTGAAAGATTCCAGTACTAACCGTGTCGAGTACATAACCGATAGGAAAAACTACATAGTACTATCGGTTATATACTACAACCGATAGAATAAATATTCCAGTACTATCGGTTCATATACTACAACCAATAGAATAAAGTTTCCAGTACTAACTGTGTCGAGTACCTAACCGATAGAAAAAACCTACACAATACTATCGGTTTAGATCCGAGCCGATAGAAGAAATAGTCGTTAGCGATTAGTGAACGTTGGGAATGTAGATGTTTTACTAACGGTTTTCAACCGATAGAAGTGTGCTACGTTTGTACTATCGTGCCGATCACTATCGGTAAGAGACCGATAGTAGAGTGGATTTTTAACCGATAGTGAAAAGCATTTTTGTAGTAGTGTGCGTATCAATAAATTCGCCTAACCACACTCTGAATTATCTATCCACACGGCCATGCACGGAGTTGGCACACAGATAGGGTGATCATGAAGATCGTTCAAGCAATTCCGAAGGAAATCACAAGAACAAAAGATGAAGAGATTCAACTCTCACATAAAACTAATGCTTCAATATGAAATTTCACTATAAATGTCTTATATCTTGTATTTTGTATTTTAAAAACTATGACCATGCCTCTCTTTTATAGAGGGTGGTATGTACAAAAGATAGAAAAATTAAATTAGAATTCTAATCTGAATCTCATTCCAAACGGAATAAAAATCCTAACAAACTATAAAAGATAAAAGAAATTCGGAATAAATCTTCTCCGAGTTGGATTCGGATTTGGACGAGACTTTTTCCTTCTGTGCAGTCATTACTCTTTTCGGTCTCCTGGTTGCATGCGATGTCGGAATTTAATGATTCTTGATGCGTTGGGAAGCTCTTTCGAATACCTTTCCAACAAATATGCACACAACTAAATTGGATATCCTCACTGACAATGGTGTTTAGTTGAATTTGGACTGTCGTTTGGTCGGCAGACTGCATGCTGAGCAAAATTCTTTTGGTTGTAGCAGTTGCAATCCTTGACGGAATTAAGTGACCTTGGGCTCGTTGGAAAACTTAGGAAATCCTCTTTCCACTCAATAGGTATACGACCAGATTCGATGAAGTTATTTGGCCCATATATGGCTATATTCTTTCTGTTATGCTCTCCCTCTCTATTCCTGATCAATGTTAAACAAGAGCTATTAGGTAGCAGCATATTCTCATCATACTTTAATTCTTTAAGGAACAAAGTCACCTATTGATGTAGTTGTCTGACCTTTGCTCGAGTGATTGGTCCTCGATATTCATCAGGTCGAGTTATAGTGCTACTTGTGCTAGAGATGCCCTCATCACAAAGCGGTGCATGGTTGGTTTCTACTACAACATTCTTCTTCTCTGTCGTATAAAAAATAGGTTATTTTTGTAAATTCTGTAAATTAGAGATTAAATTTGTTATTTTCTTTTCTAAAAGGCTATTTGAAAAAAAATATCCCAAGAAGAAGACTGATACTGTAGTGCGGAGGAAGATGAAAATTATGCTTTCTACAGTAGGAAGGTTGTCAGAGTCGTTAGAATCTCGCATGGGTGATTCTGGATGCACCCCGTGTATCTAGAATAGTAAATGTGAGATCCAACAGCTTCAAAGGTATTCCTATGTACAGAAAATTTTTTATGCAATTTTTATCTTATAAATATATATATTAATGAGGTGTATCTAGAATAATTTATACGGGGTACAACACTTCCAAAAATCTTTTTACGTGTACAAAATTTTCTCCACAATTTTCCATCCAGTGGAGTGCGGAGATGTCTTTGATTGGAATTTGTGGCCAATTCTGGCTTCTGGTCTGTCCGCAGTCCTCCCACGTGGCAAAATGGCTCAAACTTTGAGAGAATGATGGCATGTCAACTTCATCCTCGTGCTGTCCTTGCATTGTTGATTAATCACACACAACAATGACTACTTTCAGCATGTTGAGGAAAAAAAAATAAGCAGGAAAAGTCGACTATAGTAGTGCGCGATGAGATCCCAGTAATACCAACCTAATATATAAAATTAATTATAATAACTTACACATTTGTTGTGCAACTCATAAATACAAATATTGAGATTTGAACTATATTTTCTATAAAAATTTCGTATCTTACTAATTAGACCACAATTGATTCTCATTAGTGACTCCGTATTTTACCAATTAAAATACAACTGATTGGCATATTCATCTTTTTTTAGTAACTCCAACTCTTTGGTGAGGTAGTAGTGATATATAAAATTTGATATGATAGTAGATTAAAGGTGAGATGATCACTTGATCAATGCGTGAAACTTGGTTTGATATCTATGTAAAACCTTTATCTTGTTGAGATTAGAGGGCATCCTTGCTGGAGTAAAACTAAGTTATTCTGTGTATATTGAGGTCATATTTTTTATCGAGTCAGGTCTAAATATAAATATGTATATTAAAATATAAATAGAAATCTAATATAAAAAATGAGTCCGTCAAGTAAAACTGATTTATGAAAAATTATTATTCTAGATTTTTAAAATTCGCCCATGCAAAGACTTGCATCCTTGCAAACATGACAAGGAGCTTAAACAAGTTGCATCCTCGGATCCCTGTGAAATATTGCCCATCTTTTCTTTTTCTCTCAATCTCTCTCATTTTCTGTTCTAGGGATAATAAGCAACCTCTTGTCACATCGCATTCAGATCACACTGATGACTGAATACAATGAGACATTTATGTGTCACCATGTACCCTGCAAAGCCGTTACCTCTCTACAGAAGATAGTGGCATGCAAACATAGGAAACCTAGCAAAGTGATGACTACTCATCGATCTACCACATTGTACCTTGGTGAAAATGACATAAAGGATGCTGTCAAATGGGGCTTGGGACACCATGTTTGCAGTTCAGCAACCAAAGGCTCATTCACAAAGGAATCTTCTTGTTGTTGCAACATGGATATGCGTGCTGAAAGTCTGTGCCATAAAGTGGTGGGCAATTATGGATTTTTTTTTGGAATTTTTTGGCTAATAACTAAAAAAAACAAATTCGAAAATTAATCCAGAACTTTAAAATTTTGTAAAAATGACCCTCAGTCATGAACTGGGCAGCGTGATTGATCTTCAGTCTCTAGCCCAGCTAGCGACTGAAGACGTGGTACGGCCCAACGCCCCGCTGGCCCAAGTGTCGTGCAACACGGGCTTTCAGTCGCTAGCACGGCTAGCGACTGAAAGGCAAAAGTAATTATTTTGCAGGTTTGAGTGGAGTGGGATTCGAATCTGGGCCAACAAGTTTGAGTGTGGAACTTTGAAACCAAATAAGCTATGTAACATTTTTGAAATAGTTTCTCATTGTAACCATTAGTACTGTATTTTTTAATTGATTGATTAAATGTAAGCAACACATATCGCATTCCTTTTATATAAATTTTAGACAACGTACTCCGTAGAAGTACATACATTCCTTTTGTATAAATTTTATGAATATGTATTAATTTCGCATTTATACCATACTTTTGATACCTAGTTTTGTAGGTTCAGTTTTGAATATGTATTAATTTCGCATGTATACTTGTAAAATAAGGATGGTATAAATTCTATGAATATGTATTAATTTCAAATGTATACCTAGTTGCATTTATACCATGCTTTTTTTCTTGAGTTTTCTTTTTAATATCTGCATACAGACCAGTGGCCCTACAGGGTAACACGGAAGATAACTCGGGCCAACAGATTTGAGAGGAGTGCGTTGAAACCAACTAGGCAAGCGCTGCATTTCTGAAATAGTTTCGCATTGCACATATTAGTACTGTACTTATTAGTTGATTGATTAAATGCAAAAAAGACATTTCGCATTACTATATATTCGGTTAATATGTGCTATATGATTGTAAAAGAATATATTTTTAATAAAAAATAGAACTTGTAAACAACCTTGTAGAATTATATTCTTCTTATATAAATTTTATGAATGTATAATTGTGAAAAGTAAAAAAGATGTGTAATATAATTATAAAATGTAAGGATTAGAATTGTTTGTTGATTACTAAAGCGATACAAAGTTTAGGGTTTCGGTTTCGATTTCCACAGATGGTAATGCGGAAGCGTACAAAGTCTAGGGTTTTGATTTTCAGTACAAAGTCTTGATGCGGCAGATAAAATATAAAGTTACACGCATGTGTGACAGTTGCAAAAACAATTAGAACGAGGCCCACAGCAGCAAAAGGTGATCAAACTACAGTGCGCCACCTGATATGAGTAGAGAGTGTCAATCTCGCCTAGAAGATTATTTATAGTGGTCCTCTCTACCTCGTTCCAATCGGGGTCGAGCCACGACATGTAATTGCATCTATCCCTCTCCTCTTGGCGGCCATAATGTAAGTAGTTTCTACCAGCAGTGTCGTAGGCCCAAGACATATTTACTCTAACATCACCTCAACATTTGCACATAAAGTCATCCGTGTCGGAGGCATCGTCGGGCCAGTTGAACTCCTCAGCAGGACGCGTTGTTGGGTACGTGTCTCCATGGCAAGAGAAATAACACGGACGTCTGCAGCAACACATGTATTGAACGTCATGCATGTTAATCGACAACTCTTGCATGAAGTCGAGTTGCTCGCGAAGTCTCTTCTTTCTGCAAAGAAGATAGAGTATCGTACGTGCAGCCTTTGCGCTCCACTCGGGGTCGAGCCAAAGTAGGAAAGTGCACTTGCGAGCATCTTTCCTCGGACACTCGACAAATCTCCTCCCGTAGTCACCCTAAACGGAGGACGTGGTAGTCTTCGGTAATAAACTGCAGTTGCAACGACATGGCCCTGAACTTTGTCCGTCATCCTACGAACAGAAGGGAATAACCCAGAAAGTGACCCATAAATTTGCACTTCGTTTATGCGAGCTAATTATGTACTTACCTTGTTTCATCTTCTTCTTCGGCCACAGCTACTGTCACCAGCCATGTTTAGATGGGCGTGTTAGAGGAGTACGAGTTGTGTTTTGAGCTGAATGGCTTAATTTATAGAAGTGCTAGTCATGAAGAGTGGTGTCGTTGGTTGGACGCATCTGTATGAAACCAGACGTATCCGCTCAAAAGATGAAAGGTGCAAAAGCTGAAAAGACTAATCGTATAAAAGCTGAACAGCTGAAAATATGAAAAGCTAAAGGCTGAAAAGCAGAAATGCAGAGTCGTACAAAAGTAGAACAGTAAAAAAGTGCGACAGATGCAAACCCAAAAAGTTGGAAAGCTGACAAAACGTACGAAAAAACTATGCTGGCTGACAAAACCATACATCAGACTACTGCCCCCTCCTCCCCCTCTATGGGGGGCCCTGATACTCCGATGGTGTGTAGCGAGAGGGGGGCTGACGATTCCTGACACGCCACCTCCTCACTGTTGGTGTCTGCGCAGACGGCGGAGCCTAGGAAGGCTATATCGACTGCATAGGCGGTGGAGCATCGGCAAGAAAGCCAGGCTACATAAGATGCTGCTGTGTCTGGTCGAGAGGCTAGTGCCACGCCGGAATATTGAGCTCTTCATCCGAAGAGCTATAGGCAGGCACAAAACGCGTGTGCGGTGGTGGAAGGCGCGATGACGACAGACGGTCCGTTGGTGGCACATGCGACGAAGGACCCAGCGCCGACGGTGACTGTGGGGGAATCACGGTCAAGTGAGGTGGCAGCAACACCCTGAAATCGATCAGAATTTGATCGACCTGCCGCTCGACCTCTGCACAATATGCGTACACATCGTCGCTGGACATAGTGGGTCCGAGGCGGGACCTGAGCATCATGTCCCGTGCACCAGTAGAGACACCGCCGAGGATGTCTAGCTACGCACACGAATTAATGCAATTATAAAATGACAATCCATGTGAAAGTAAAGTTGCAAAGAGCTAAGGAACTCACGGAAGAGTGGATTCGCCCTGGAAAGGGTCGGTCGTAGCGCTCGTCGATGGTGGTACGAGGGACGGGCTCATCAGGCACAGCTGGTGGACCGCCTGCCAATCGGTAGATCATGCGATGTTGGTACCAGGACAGGTACGAAAAATGGATGTTGTGGCTGTATGGCCTGTGCACCTCAACCGTGCGTGTGTGGGCCCAATCCATCCACTCCTGCACATAGGGCCGCTACCAACGAACGAAATCGTTCCTCACTCAACCCTTCCTCGATTGCCTGCGGACAAAGTAATTAGTTAGTGACAGAAATCATGTATAAAATATCGTGTGAATGTAATTCATATTTGATGTACTCGTGGATATGGTGCAGGATCTCTCGAGGAGGCGGCACGGGGACAAGCTGCTGTAGGCCGAACTGGCACATAACTCGCTCAGGCGAGTACCCCTCAATCATGTGTGAGAAGACGAGAAGAACCTGGGTGCGCCAGTAAACAGCATCTTACGTACAAAGAGAAGAAAGGCCAACCGGAGCGACGGATTGCAAGTTGGAGGTGGTCCACGTATCTCAGATGACACTGTCGTCGAGGAGCAGATCGAAACTCATGGCGCACGAAGGATAACAGAGGTGCTCCTGATCTGTGGACCACCTCCATCCCATCACGGGGCCGTCCCTTGTATCACCGGCCAACGCGAATTGATCCCGCGGCACCAGCGGTTGGCCGACGGGGAAATGCTCGTATGACCACATCTGCAAAAGGATGGCGCACCCAGCGAAAAGAGAGCTCACCTGGTCTCTGCTCGTGGCGTCGTACAACCCCTTGTAGGTGTGGCAGAGCACGGCGGATCCGAAACTAAACCGCGGCGCGTGCCCCAGGTCCGAGTCAGCAATACTCCTGGCGAGCTGAACGTACTGCCGCTCGCAGATGTCTCCGTGGGTGCCAGGAAAGAGCAACCATCCAAACGGTACAGCAAGTACGCCTCAAGGTGGCGCCTGAAGACCTCCTCTGGAGTGGCCAAGGGGAGCGCACCATCGCACATTACGCGCAGGTAACTCTGGGGAACTCCCGCATCCTGCGCAAACCCCCCACTGGCCCTACTCCCTTGAAGCGCTGTAGGAAATTTAGGCGCCATGCAACTCTGTTGGTGGCCGCGGGGACATATATCTTCCCGCGGATAGGTAGCCCAAGCAGCATGCTGATGTCCTGCAGTGTGATGGGAGCTCGCCGAAGCTGAAGTGGAACGTGTGCGTCTCGGGCCTCCATCGGTATACAAGCGCGGTAACCAGGGCTCAGTCGAAGGAGAATCGTCTCGCCCGATCTACCATGCGGGCGAACGGCAACAGTCCGTCCTCAAGCAAATAAGGCGCGAACCGCTCATCCAAAGGCCACATCTCACGCGGTGTCCTCATGCGCAGAGCTGGGAGAATGGTGCCCTGTAGAAGGCGTCAAGCACGGTGACACTCCTGATGGTACTGTGCAATCAGCTCGGGAAGCTGATGGTCGCCTGCCATACCTGCAGTTGTCACATATTGGTTGACAAGTTGAAACATTACAATTAATTAACAAACATTCAGTATTACTTACGAAAATTCACGACAAGGCATTACAACATTATAGTTTTATTTAGGAAATTCAGTACAACTCATACAGGGAAATTGCATTGCTTCAGTTTCGCGACGAGCTTGATGCGCCTGCCACCTACGGGCATCGATTTCTTGTGTGACCAGGCTGCCTGCAAGCACTGCATCTACGTAGGTCATCTTCATGCTCTGCTGCATCCATATCGTTCTGTATCCTCCTGGATTGACGTCGGCCTACATGGCCTACAAGGAGCCTCTTCTCTGGGATCCACAAGATGGCATCTTCTGGCGACAGCTCTCGATAGTTTCCCCTCGCCGCAAACCCATGGAAGACACCCTCCCAGGTTTTCCACAAGTACTGCAGAGTATAATAGGTTGAGATATACTGTGCCGGATCGACCCAGGAACGAAGCAGGCAGCGATGACATGCGAGCAAGGAATGTGCAACAGTTGAGGCTTGTTGCATGTGCATTGGGCATCTGCATTTGTAATTTGACATTCGTGGACCCGACCTGCTCGCAATGTGCCACGGACATGTTTGTGCCTTAGTCAAACCTCGTAGTTTCCGTTCAAACGACTCAGCACTGAGACATCATGTGTCAACGACTTCCTCATCCAAAATTCGAGGTAATCATTGATCTTTTTGGGCTAGTGTACTAAAGGGTCATGCACAAGAATTGATGCCACCAAACTCTTGCTGTCGTAGTATGATACTGTGTGATAGAATGTCATCTCAACTATTGTAGTGAGTGGTAAGTATCGCACACCTTTCAGGACAAAGTTGTACACCTCGGCCAGATTTGCCGTCATGATTCCGTACCGAGCCCCGCCTGTGTCGTGCAGCAACAACCAATTCTCCATTGGTTTGGGCTGAATCCATTGACTGAAACTGAGACGACTCCGGCGGTTTCCCTCGCCGATAACGCTGCCATCTTCTGGAGCACCTGGCTCTTGCAATTCCGCCAGCGTACCTTCCTTCAGCGACTTCCATATTTGAGAACTTTGACTGTTGGTTCTAGTTGGCAAGCCGTTTGAACACCTGCATCAGGCGCCTGCTCTTGAAACGAGTGTGAAAATTCGCGCCAAGATGCCGAAAGCACCAACGACTCTGCAAGTCATCCCAACTCAGCGATGGATCCACTCCCAATTGCATGTACTCGATCGCACTCAGCATTCTTCTGTTTTGATCATGAATCAAGCGCACGCGCTCCCGGTCTTTGACGACCTCATTCTTCAATTTGCCCAAGAACCACAGCCAACTGCTGTAGTTCTCCCCCTCGACCACGGCATATGCTATGGGGAGAAGCTGGTCGTTGGCATCAACAGCCACGGCAGTCAGCAGAGTTCCCTGGTATTTTCCAGTCAAAAATGTTTCGTCAATGCAAAGCACAGGTCTCATGTACCTGAACGATGCAACGCACTGTAGGAATGCCCAGAAAAATCTCCGCAGTACCATGCACCCAAGAATCACAACACCCTCCGAGTCGATTGCCGGCATATCAACAATTTCGGTGACTGTGCATGGATTTGCTTCGCATATGCGCTGCAAGAGCCTCGGTACGAAGTTGTATGTCCCAACATATGTCCTAAAAAGCTCCTCCAGCATCCTCTGTTTAGCCCTCTATGCCTTTCCGTACTTGATCTTATAACCGTACTTCTCCACGACATGTGCAATTATCACTTTCGGTGTCATTGCCATATTTTCCTTTACTACTGACAGTATCAGGCTGGCAACAAAACTAGAAGTGATATTTCTATGTTGCTGCACCATGCCCTCAGCCAGACATCTGTGGTCTTCGACTCTGGTCACCTGAAAGAATGGCCCATCTTGTGGCAGTGTGATACGTACGTACCATGGACAGTTCTCGACTAAGCACCTCACAGTCCACAGACTCGGATTTGATTTTCCCACCCGGAATGACCTATTCAGTGAAACAGCCCACACAGTTATGGCTTTCTTTGCATCTTTCTTACTCCGAAACAACTGTCCAAGCTGGACGGTTGATTCATTATAGGACCATCGCAAGTTCAGCTCATCAGGAACTACAACAGAAATCAAAGATGATGGATCAGTCCATTCATTTATAGGATTCTGCTATTCCGTGGGTTCATCAGGAGATTCATACATATCTGACGGATCAGTATGCTCCTCCTCATTAAAATTCTCCTCCAATTCTGGCAGTTCTTCAGCTGCAACTACTTGATGGCCGCCAAACGGAGTTGTATCTCTTACTGTTTGCAAAGGTACACTGGCAGTTGCACTGGCATTAGTACTGCCACTGGCACCGGTATCGACACCACCACCGTGACCTCTGGTACTGATATTAGTGCTGTTCTTTGCTCTTCCTACGGAATGACTGTCCTCTGAACTATGTACTCTTAAGATTTCAACATACAGTATGATGACCCCGCCACTATAGCCTAGATTTGTCACGAATCGTCCAAACAAACCCCATGATTTGTCACCTTTCAGTCTCTTAAGCACCCATTTGTTTCCCTCTGGAAGCATGCCTTCAACCCTGAGAGTATCCGTCACAAGATTGAGTTGTAACAGGTCGACTAACCACATCTTCAAATCATTGAAAGACATTGACTGTGGTTGTGTCATTCGACCATAAACATGCATAAACCACCAAGATCGTCACCGTTTGCTCCATTACGGATTATACCAGCTCCATAATAAACGTAAACCTTACTGGGTTGCTCTATAGCCTGATCAATTTGTCATTCTGTGTTACATTAAAACAGGACAGTGCAACAATGCGCAATAACTGTAGCGGATTTCTTATCTCAAAATTGATTCTTTTTATTTTACTACTAAACCATGCATCGGTATTTCTTATGCATTGTCTTTATTACATTTTTTCTAAATCATAGAGTGAAGCGGAAAAGTATATTTCAAAACCAAAAACCCTAACCCTAACCCCGAGTCATCCATACCGTAACCCTAATCCTAAGTCACAAAAAAAAAACAAAACACTAAGTCCAAGTGGCCCTGACCCTAACCATAACACTCACTCCTCCTAACCCTAACCCTAACAATAGTATGGTTGTACTGTGATATTGAAACTATGACATGTGTGAAAACTAATTTACAAATTAAAGAAACAACATTGCTCAAACTACTACAAAAAAACATGATTTTTGAAACATAAGTAATTTTCCAAAACTACATTTCAGTCGCTATTAGGCTACACGATTTTGCCTACATTTTAATCTACATACTAACAAACATTTTAATCTACCATAACCCTAACCCGAACCCCAACCCCAACCCTAACCCTAACCCTCAAATAATAGCCTAGGACTAAAGCAAAGCGAAATATTAAATTTCTAAACCCTACAACCATAAAATAATAGCCGCCCTCGCTCTAAACCCATGCGAGCAAGGCCAAGACGGCGAGGGTGACGGCGGTGACGACGGCGGTGATGACGAGGGTAGCGAGGCCACGAGGGCCCTAACATAATATAAAATAAACTTTTAAATCTACATATTATCAATCATTTTAATATACGTACTAACAAACGTTTACATCTACATACTACAAATATTTTAATCTACGTACATATTAATAAAATTCAAATTTGAAGAACATCACATTTTTTAGTCCATCACATACTAATAATATATAGGTTCTTCAAGTTTTTTAATCTACGAACATACTAATGTACAGGTTCTTTAAATTTTTTAGTCCACCACATTCACGCATTTACCATCCATATAAAATTTTAATATATATCCTATCTAAATACTGCGAGTTAACAATCTAACAAGCATTTTAATCTAAATATACGAGTTAACGAAAATATACCTCAGTAAACAGAAGAAACTCCAAAAACCGAATCTTGAACAAAAAGCCAATAGTTTTTCTCCTCCTCTTTCCTCTTTCTTCTCTTCTTCTCTTCTTCTCTCTCTCTGCAATTTTTTCTGGAAATAATGAAGTAGGCCGTACTGTGAAAGAGACTACCGCTGCTTATATAGGCCTTTTAGTCGCTAGCCGGGCTTGTGACGAAAAGCCCGCGTGGCACGGCACCTGGGCCAATGGGGTGTTGGGCCGTACCACGTCTTCAGTCGCTAGTTGAGCTAGCGACTGAAGATCAATCGCGCGGCCTAATTCGCGACTGATGGTCATTTTGTAAAATTTTAAAGTTCTAAGTTAGTTTTCGATTTTTTTTTTTGGTTATTAGGCAAAAAATTCTTTTTTTTTGGCAATTGTATTCGATATTTTTTTCTATAACTTTATATGTGGGTTGATATTTCGTAAAAAATAGTTTTACGGTGAAAAATTATGTTAATTTGTAACATATTACTAATGGTTTGGAAAGATTTAAAAAAGATCAGAGATAGTGTTTGATGTGTGCTATGATATAATTTGTAGAAGTTCATGTTCTAACTCGATTTAGATTAGGGAAACCAACAAAGACAATTATGGATTTCTTTTGGCAGTTGTATTCGATATTTTCTTGGATGGCTTTATATATGGGTCAATAATCTGGTGGAAAGTAGTTTTACGGTGTAAAATTATGTGAACATGTAATGTATTTCTAAAAGGTTCAGAAAGATTTTGAAAAGAATCGTAGTGTTTGATATGTGTTATGATTTTGTAAAAATTCGTGTCCTAAATCGATATAAATTAGGGGAAGGAAAGAAAGCCAAATTAAAAAGGAATTTATTTCTAATTATTTTGACTCATTTTGTGCTGAATTTCCTTTTTTTTTTATCCTGTTCTAAATAAATTTAGAGTTTGAATTGTGATCAAGTTATAGAGCATAGAAAACTATATCTTTTAATATTTGTGTATTTTTCCAATTTTAAATGAATACCAGAAGATTGTAGAAACATGAATTGCAAAATTGCAAATGTGAAAAAAGGTGCAATGCTTGACATTCGTCATATCTGTGCGTATTTTCTATATATTTTTTTCTCCTTGTTCACGCACATTTTAGTTATATAAGTCGGCATTTGCATTAATTATTTATCTATTTATCGTCAAATCGACTGGATTACTCATTTTGTCACTTTTTAGCATAAGTCGACGCAATTCGGATGATTTTTGACTAATCCAACGTACTTCATCAACTGTATCTGACTCACAGATAATTCTGGACAGAAGTACGCATCGCTACGAATGCATAGAAACTGACCGTGTCAAAATTGGAGCCGGCGACCAAAAACCCTAAAAAAAGTCATCAATGCAAGCCCTCATTTACAATTTTGTCGAGACTCAACGAACATAAACCCTAATCGCCAGGATTTATTGGTGATTTTTTGAAAACTCAAGGGTCTAATTGCAAAAATACTTTTCTTCTCAAATCGAGCCACCGACCTCTTTTTTCCTCCCAAACTTGATTTTTTTTTTTTACCTTCTTCTTCTGCCTCCCTCCTAACAATCGACACCTCCTACCACCGCACGGACGACAGCTAGACTGCACGTCACCGGCAGAGCATCTTTTCTGTCTCTCCTTGAATTTATCCACACCTCCTTCCACCTCAAAGCCCCAAATCGGCGCCACTCCCATTTTCCTCTCCAGCGCCGTACCCCCAAGACCTGCAGCCACGCTGATCCACCAGCCCGCCCCGCCGCGCTGCTCCCTCCTCTCCTCAATTTCTTCCACCACTACTTAAGCTGTTAGCCACTCGCGCTATTCTCCCCCTCTCTCTCCACTTCTCCCACGGTGCAGCCACCACAAGATCCCGGCATCCTCTTCTCTCTCTTCTTCTTCGGCCATCAGCGCCCTCTAGATCTCTGCCGCCAAACCGCGCTGCCGCGTCACTTCTCCACTCTCCCTCTCTTTGCTCTCTGTGACGCCGCGACCCTCGATTTTGGCCACCGTCGCCATGAAGGCGCCGGTGCATTGCTCTCGCCCTCTTCCCTCTTTTCTCACTTGCACCCCCGCAAGATCTCCGATTCGCCCAGCTGTCGCCGCGCTCCAATTCCTTTCCACCGCCGCCACACCCCCAATCGGCGTTGTCTCCTTCAACCCATCGCCGCCGCTTTTTTTCTCTCCGCATTTGCGCCGCAACCCTCTTGACCACCACCCTCCACGGCCATATCTCCTCCAGAGCTGCTCCATCGCCGCTATCGTTCCCATCAACCACAACCCGTGGCACCATTGCGAACTCAAGAAGCATCGACGACCAAGACATCACCTCGACCAGTCTTCTTCGACCACGGCAGCAAGCACAAGCGGTTTACTCTCTTTTGCTCCTCTCTCTATTGTTCCAGAATACTGATGAATCATATCTGTATGAGATGCTGGATGTTGTAAGTACTGTTGTGAAGTTTGACTTTATTTACACTGAATCAAATCTTTAGATGGTACAATTGTTCATCTTTTGTAGCTTTTATTTGATTTGTGCTGAGTTTCCTTCTCTGCGATGAATTCTTAATCTCCGGATCAATTGTGAAGCTTAAATCTTTTGTGTTGATATTATATAACCAATTTCAGTAACAAAATCATGCATTTTGACCCTTTTTGTTCGGTTGGGTGTTCTTGTGTTGTGTGATTGATTTGTGCAACGTCTGTAAATCTTGTTATTGCTAGGCTCCAGTGTTTCATCTCTGTTGATTTGTATGATTTTTTGAATTCTCTGATTTAGTTGTTCTGGAGCTTCTTTGTGCCATTTTAGATGCTACTAAGTCTGTCAGCTGAATTCGTTGATTAATCGAGGCATTAAATCTTCATTTTCAGGAGTCCTGTTAGCATTTCGCCTCACTAAGTCAGTCTACCAATCTATTTTGAAGTGTTACTTTGCATTTTAGTTTCAAACGTAATCTTGACAAGTTGTTTGGCTTATTATGACTTCTAAATTGCTCTGATATTTTGAACTTGAACTGAGACAAACTAAAGCACGGGAGTTCACGTCCAGTTAATGTTTTGATCAATGTCAACACATCAGCATGCTTGAAGTCTTGCCTCTCTTCTTTTGTGTTTGCTGCATGTGTGAAGATGAACAAGAGAAATTGCATTCTGTAATAGTAAAACTTCCTTCGTTGCTTTGCTACACTGTGATTGCCTATCTAGTGCATGTATGACAGTGTGATTCAAACCAGTGCTCTAAATCATTGATTTACATCTTGTTGTTTGTTGTGTTGAGTTCGCTTTCTGGTTCTTGAATGGTGCCTGCTTGTCTATAATTTTGGAATTCAATTTCATTGCCTAATGCAATCCCTAAGTAGTAGTCTCTGAAATGTTTAAGTTGTCGGCTGAGGACTACAAGGGTTTGAAACAAAATTCCTAATTGTCTTATTTCATGTAAATTTGAGAATCGATTTTTTGGAGAAATTGTACCTAGAGCTTCAGTTCACTAATTTTCAGATGTTATACTTATGTTCAGTTTAGTCTGGGTTGATTGCTACGAGTTGCAGCTTTGTGCTTGCTGTTGAGTTGTGCTTGAGAGGTTGATGGAGAATGGTCCGTGTTATCTCTTACATGCTTATTCATTGATATCGTCAATGGACGTATTCACTTTAGTCGTTTTCTCCTTCTCGCGAGACCACTAAACAATACGATTTTATTGCTTGTACTCACAATGACATGTAGAGACCTAACACTGACTCGATTGTCTTAGATGACCACCTCTCCTTTCCTTTGAATTTCTTTTGACATTATCTCTCTCTATCTCATTCGTTTATTTTATTTTCGTTTGTCTTACAAATTTAGTTTAGTTTTATACAAATGCCTTCATCTATTTTTTGTGAAAAGAACAATTGAATATTCACCCACTAGTTCGTTCTTATTCGCTTGCGAGATGGGTTTGGCCGATATCAATGCTTAAAGGAGGACATGTTGAAGGTGCATTGAATTGAAAAGTGAGTGAAGTCAATAGACTGTAAAGGCAAAGTTAATGCATACTTCATCTTAGGGTTGAGTAATTTAGAATTGAAAGACGTTGTCATTTGTTTAATAATTGAAATTTAGGATTTTTTATTCAAGATACCATATATTCGATTTTAGCAGGTCATGATATTGTAATTAAAAAGACTCTGTCCCATTTGTTTATCTTCAGCATTTTTGAAGAAAAATGTCTCTTGTGGCATTTAACTGTGTTGCAAATGACAGGTGCAAAAATTTTGCTTCATATTCTTATTATTTATAAAGAAAATATATTAATTAATGTTTGGTTGGATTACTCCATAATCGTAATATCTATGTTTAAAATACATTCTCATAGCAATTAATATACATTCAAATTAGATGTATTAATAATCCATTCAATTCCACTTCATTCCATTAAATTCTAAAATCTGTTATAATTATGATTATGGTTTTAAACTAAACACCACTTTAGATATTTAAATATATAGTTAATAATCAACTAACAAGAACTACAAGACTACACAAAGTAACCAAAGCGGAATTAACTTTACATGTCAACGTGCCTATCTAGGATTTTAAATCCAGGGGAATAGTTATTGCCAATTTTTTTTTTTGGAATTATGAGTTCTATACTATTATAAAAATAATATATTAATAAAATATTATTGACAATAAATATAATATTTGAGATCTAAATCTACATATCAATACATTACTCAACTATATTTTATTAAATTAACAATTTAATGGTGGTATAGATTTTTCTCCATGGACATCCTACGGAATGCTATATTGCCCCACCAAAAAATTCCTGAACCCCGTTTCCCTATAGATCGAGAATGAGAGACATGGAGGTTGATATTCCATAGTACAGTTATGTTCCTTAGGGTTTTTTTTTTTTTTTTTTTTTTTTGTTCACCCCGAGGAGCTCTGTAGATTCTAGTAATATGACCGAACATAAAGTGGATATACAACATCAACCTGATGGAACAGAAGTGCTGACACATCATATTGGAGGTGCCTGTCATTCTAGCCGATTCTTATTTTTCATATTTTTTTATACGTCGGTAATAAAAAAAAATATCATCAAAATAACACACAAGACCGTTTAAGAATTAAAAAAATCCAATTTTAAAAATAGATGAACTAAAAATGTACTCCCTGGTCTATAAAAAACGTCATTTTTTTACTGTATATAGTCTCCAAAATATAATTTTAGTGATGATCTTTTATTAAAATATGTTTGTAAAAATATATAAAATTATAAATATGTTAGTGATCAATATAAGAAAAACCAATTTTTTTGCCCGGAGAGAGTATTACCAAGACCAACATTATATTTTTATTGAACATAAGTGTTGACACATCACGTTGGACATGCTTGTCAAATTTTTTCTATCACCAAATCTTTGCCTGCCACAAAGCACATTCACTAGCAGGATAAGATGAGCAAACAGCAGACAAGAGGTGACAAGCCCTTCCATGTTTCAAGGGGACCAAGCATTAGAGGTTGGGAAAGCTAAAAAAAGCTGTTAATTTGGTCCTTTGCTACCTTGGATAAAGTCATAAAAACTAAGGTTACCTTTCTGAAATCAACAGCATGTGCAAAGTTAAGGTAACTGATAAAAAATTATTGCATGCATTCCACTACTTGAAGTCCATGTGGCCAAATCTGATTAGTATGACCAATCTTATTTCAAGCTAGTTGCACCCAAAATAGGGGCATGAATAGAAACCTAGTGGGGCTCCCTTGAGCTCTTCACATCTTTAACAATTGGTATGTGGGGTCACCTTTAATTATTTAATTATTTCTTTATTGTGAAATATATATATATATATATATATATATATATTTTAGTCACACATATAAAGAAAATTCTAAGATCAAGAGAATATTAAGAAAAAATAACCAAACTATTCTTACCCTCGTTAATAATTTCGGAGGCAGATCAATGTTGAGAGAATGAGATGAGTTTTTTAAAGAAACCCTGCTAAACTATGTGTTATTTACATTTATATTTAAAGAAAAATATTATGGATTTATGTAAATTAGACCACTAACTTTTGTAAAATATTGGTTAATATTGAGCCCATACGATATTTTTTTTCTTTGACCCACATAGTTAAAATTATAATTTTGAGATAGATAAGAAAAGAATCATTCTTTTCAGAAAATCTCTTATCAAATTTTGGTAAGGAAATAGGGACTGAACCTGTGACCGCTGTCATAACGATGAGTAATATTAACCATTATGATTTTACATGATTATCAGGCAGCATGTTATAATGAATAATTGATTGTTTTGATTGTTCATTGATCTAAGTTATAGCGTTTACAAGTCAAAAAGAAAGCAATCTTATCTTTTTGAAATAAATGGCATGTGCATATTAAATAGGAACATGCAACATCCTACTAGTCCACAAAACCAAATTATTTTTTTTAAAAAAAAAAGTGCTTGGTTGGTTTGACTAATCCCCCTAAATTGTATCTAAATTTAGGACATAAAAGACTTGTGAGATGTCTCAATCAGAAGAAACTTTTTTTATTGATATCGTCCTTATAATGAGGATTTCATCCTCAACTATTAGACCAATACAAATCATACCGATCCAACGATTAGGGATCAAATTGTCGTAGGAGGACGATCACATGTAAGTTTCATCACCCATTAAGGGGAGAGGGGGAGGGGGGTGTGGTGTTTTGCTCTTGAGATCTCTAATAATTCTTGAAAGGAGGGATACAAGGCTTTGCTGGGACAGGAGGAGCCCATCCATGTGTGACCATGTGTTTGCATGCCAAGGGCACCTGAATAGCACAGCATGTGGTTCAGAGGGGACAGCCTCACCAAAGCATAGTACACTAGTACTTGCAGCCCTGTTGACTAATGTGTAGCTCTCAATGCCTTGCCTTTGTGTTGTGTGGCCTCCAGAAGGCCACCTTCTTGTGTTGGCTTGGAATGGTGATTATGGTCCTTTGGGCTACATGGGAAAAACTGCATCTTCCTTTCCGTTATCATGTTCATCATGGATGTAGGCATGTAGCTCACCAATTTCAAATGGGATGGGATCTGCTATAGTTCAGTATAAATATGTGATAAATTTATTTTATATAAACAGTGATTTGTTATAGTTCTATTATAAGCATACAGTAAATTTATTTCAATTGGGACAAAAATTTGTTATAGTCTCAACTAAGACTACAACTGAGATACTATAGCTAATCTATACTGCACAATCATAGATTCGTCAAATCAGATTAAGGTATAACCCAAAATAAAAAAAATAAACTCCTTATTTTTTTCATAATAGTAGATATGGAGCATATTGAGTATTGATAGGATGGCTTGCATGTGCGTGCAGTGGTATAATTGCAGTGGATCCGGATCCTTTCAAATGGTGGTTCTATTTTTGTCGTGCAAATGTTCCCATGCTAACTGACGTGCAAGTCTCTTTTATCACAATCTTAGATGGTGTTTATTTATTTCCACCGGTGCTTTTACTAGTGTTTCACTCTCACTGGTGAGCATGGAAATACAAGAGGAACAGTAGAATCAAGAACTCACCCACTCTTGAAACAATAGAGTCAATTACAAGAATACTTGTCCATTTTTTCCTCTTATATATTTACTTATTTTATGGGGGGCAATTTACTAATTAGTAATATTGAAAATTTTTTGAATTTAACTATAAAATTATGATGTCTTAATAATATGAGAGTCTTGAAATCATCTGTCAATCTCACATTCAGTATCTAAAATAATATTTCATTTTTGCAAGATTCTTCGACTAATTTTCCTATGGTTGGGTTATATTGTTATGTACTTTGTTCACTTATACGGCATAATCTTTGACTGATTTTATAATTATTTTCTTTGTTCTCATGTCAACAGTATAGTACAGTTTCACAGAGAAAGAGGTTATCCCTGTCACAGGGACAAGTACTATATTCCTGGAATATCAATTATAAATTTTTCAGTACTTAAAGTTTGTGCATGTCTGAAAATTCAATGTCCTTATAGAAATCTTCTCTCCTATTTTCTATTTTTCTTTCGGAGGAGGAGATATTTGTTATGGGTTCTTATCAGAGGACTACTAGACGTGTGATGCATGGTTCCAATAAGTCCATTTCTTAATCTAGTGTTGACTTGGAATTCATACTTGCACAAGTAATTATATTTTGGGATCCATAAACCCATTTAAATTCCTTTTTGTCATTGCAAACTTGTCGGTAGTCTAACTGATGATGCCCAATAATCTTGGTGGAAATCCGGAATTAAAGTCTCTACTGTACGAGGAGTGTGAGCAACAATATCTTTTTTTAATCAAATACTTAACAATATGATTTGATCTCACAATATATGCTTTTTCAGATAAGTATTTCAGCCAACTTAGTACTTCCTTTTGCTCCTAGCTAGGAGTGTCATGGATCCTCACTAATATCTCTCTTTAATAAAATGGAAGTGCTAGTTTTAATCTCTTGATCACTATTTAATAAAACTAAATTAAAAAAACAGACGTGCTTCATGTGCTTAAAAATTTTTATAAAAATTTTTGCAAAAACATATCTATGCTCTTTATAATTCCTCGCATTAATACGCATCCTTAATATGTGCCTATCCATCCTTAACCTGCACCATCCAATTTTTGTAAAGATTTTGTGCCACGTAGTCCTTCAGTGTATAGCACAGCTAATTCTAAAATCATGCAGAAGAGTAGAAGGCCTTGATGTACATATACAAATTTAATGCAATAGTTCAATTCAAACCAATAGAAATTAAGGAAACATTTTCATGCATGAATTAGAGTTCTCCTTTTCATGATGTATACACTAGAGGCAGCTTTCTACAAATCTTTATTCCATAAAATCCATCTTATCTAAAAATGACACCAAAGATCTGGTTAAATGTCAACATCGTTGACAACCTTACAGATCAATTGACATCAGATCTCAAAGCATAACTACACGAAGACCTCTCAACAATGGAGTTTTTTTTATTAATAACTCAAATAAAATAATTATTTATAAAACTAACCCACAGTTAGAAAATTTTACACAAAAGATCTGTCACGTCAGCCTGTCAAGTTCCCAGAATTCGACAGGCTGCATGTCGTGTGAAAAGACTTGTCGAGTGTTCATGACTCGACAAGTATCTGTTTGTTATTATATTATAATATGGCAATAAATTAACAAACACTTTCTAGCTCAACTGATTAAGACGCTCCCTCTCCACCTCTTGAACCAGCTGGGTTCGAATCCCGCACTCACCACAACTAAAATTATTTTTGATTTGCTTGTAAAGTGGAGCGTCTTAGCCAGTTGGGTTGGAAGTTCTTTATTGATTTATTGCCATTGCACAACCTAATAACAAGTATATTCTTGTCGAGTTCTGAGCACTCGACAAGCTCTTTCCACACGACAAGCTGACGTGGCAGGTTTTTTCTGTAAAATTTTTGAACTGTGAGTTAGTTTTATAAATAATTATTTTATTTGAGTTATTAATAAAAAAAAAACTCCTCAACAATGCAAAAAGGCTAAATTATGTTTCAAAACTTTAACTTTATGAGAAATATTTTCAAAATATTTTATTTTTTTTTCATTTGATTCCTTCCTTCATTTTGAATAGAGTAAAATTTGCACACTGTGTGTCTAAAACTTGTATTGTTGGCTCACTTATTGATCAATAAAGTTTCATAACTAGTCTTTGTATTCTTGTCTAAGTTATCCACATTAATTCAAGATGAGTATCCGGTTAGTTTTGTCGGTTTTATAAAATTTTTAACCGAATTATTAATTTTGATTTTAGAATTTTTAGAAGTAAATTAACTGAATTATAAAATGGTTAATTTAGTCACTTAATTTTGGTTTTGATTCTTTATAAAAAATATGTTTATGATATTAACCAATAAATATATCATTTAGTAATGTATACATTAAAGAATATGCACACATCATGCTATTAGTACACTATATTATTTAAAGTTAAATCTTAATAAAATTTCAACAATTATAGTTAATGATTTGTACTAACATGAGTGTTTTTTATAGTCTTAAAATATACTAAATCTAAGTTAATAATCCAATATCTATATATTAATTTGGTTATTTCGGTTACTTCGGTTTCCAAAGTCAAAAACTGAACAAACTGAATAAGCATTTTGATTATTTTGATTTTGTTATCTCGGTTCAATTTAACTTGATTATTCCAGCTCGATCGGTTTTGCTCATCAACATATTTAGATATATTGCACAAGTAGTTTAGCTGGCGTGGCATTACCTCAATTACATGGAATACCATGTGGTATGCCATTTCATCCTCTTATGTGGCGTGGTGTGCCTAAATGTAAGCTATATGGCAGCTCATGTTAGTTGAGAAGACTACATAGCACATCATACCAATTTTTTATTACCTATAATTACATTCACATCAAAAAACCCGACGCCCTCAATAATTACAATGGTTTATCCACATATATACCATCATGGGCGACAAATGATCAAGACTGAAACTAAATCAGATCAAGATATTACATCAACAGTCATAAAAATTCTCGCGAAAATACACCGTGAACAATATAAAATAACTAAGAAAAGAATCTCTGTAAAAGCTAAATGTAGATTAATTTTACTCCTCGCTTTGGTATATAGTATTTTTGGATTGTTTTTGAGGAAGCTTGTTTTGATGACAAATGGCTGAGCAGGAGATTGTTTTCTGTGATGTTGCAATATGTCGGCCGAGAAAGTCTCAAAATGGAAGAGACAAAAAAAAATTATTCTTCTCCACAAAATTCTCTTATATAATGGTTTTTTGGTGAATCTAACACAAACTGTTGAAATAAGAATAGATTGTTCATCTCTTTTTTAACAATTTAAATTTATAAATGAATTTATCAGTATATAAAACTTAACACAAACTTTAAGAACTATCCATTTCAATAAGATTGTGGACTACATAAAAATTACTTAATTAATTTCATGCCAAGATAGAACAATGGTAATAAATTAACATCAAAAATTTCTTTTCACCAAATGGATTTGGCTTCTGCATCCTAGAGGCTAGAACACACACACATATTTATATTATATAGCCAAAGGTCCATCTAGGTGTACTTGCACATAGTTACAGCGGTACTACCTAGTACTGTAGTGACTAACTAGCTAGTTATGTAGTAAAATGGAGAAAATTAGTAATGAAATATTATAAAAATAAAATTTTGTTATAGGATACTGAATATAAGATAGAGAATGATATATCGATTTCGAATCTAAATGTTAATAAGACACCAACATTCTATAATTAAATTCGAAATTTTCACAATAATATAACAACACAAATTATTCCAAATTTAATTGCTTAAAGTCTTCGAGTTCCCTCGAGTGCTTAAGATTAAAAAAAAAAAGAAAAAAGCCTTCGAGTTCCCTCCAAATAAGGTTGAGTTCCTCAAGAGCCTCTAAAGAAGCATCTCGCAGTCACATGTCTGAATTCTGACAGTACTACCTGTTAAAAAAAAACAAATGTTAGTTACCGTCATATATGGTTATGGTAGAGGAATTCTTTGTTTAAAAAAATGAGAACTGAGCTTCTCCTGATATTACAATTGTTTTTTTAAGAAAATTGTCTTTATAACATGTTATATTGACAACAGATATCTCATCTCACCTCTACTTCTAACACTCCTTACGTTGCACACCCACTCCACATATATGCTAACACAATATTCTAATTAAACATATATATGAAAATAGATAATATTAGGGACTATGACATATTTTATATGAGCACTTATTCTAATTGTCCAAATACACATTGGGTACCTCAGATTATAAATATTTAGTCCAGAAAGTTCTTGCAACTGCAATGAGCAAAATGTGCCTTGAGCAGATTACTTTTTTTTTTGTTCTTTTTGTTTTTCTTTGGAGCAAAACAAAAATGCAAAGTGAAGAACAAAAGGAAAAGATGGTACTAATTAACCTCACATATTGTACATTTCGAAGGGAAAGAAAAACTAGGGTCCATTTAGCATTATAAAGGAGGCTAAATATACTTCAAAATCATTGAAAATTGAAGGAGAAAATTATGACACAGAAAATATTACAGCTCAAGGACAAAAAATGTGGAAACAGGAGCCCCAAGAAATGTACCATATAAAGGTGTTTGTCCTTGGGAAGGTACTAGTGGATATATAATATTACTCCCAACATCTACTCAAGAAATCCTAAATTCAGAAAAATATTTCAAGAATAAAAAAAAAGCATGCATGCTCAACTATCAAAAAACAACAACATATACAAGTTCAAAAAATTGAAAAGGTCATCAACTAATTAACCAACCAATGTACACACATATATACCCTTCACCAAGTCCCAACATGTATCCAAGCAAGCTTGAATTCAGAAAACCTTCGAAGAATGAAAAAAATAAAACAGACAAATGTAAACATATATGCATGCTCAACTATCAAGAGAGCGAGCAGGCGTGAGAGAGAATATATATATATATATATATATATATATAGAAGTTATAAGAACCAAAAAAGATAAAAAATTTTCGAAGGTCATAAAAAAATCAACCAACCAACCAACCCAATGTACATACACAAATTCACAAACACATGCATGCATGCATACATACATAAATACATACCTCCTCATCACCTCAACCTTGGTTTTCCTTTTCCAAGAACATGAAAAAATTTCACAGATCATCAACCTATTTTAACCAATCAATCAACCAATGAACACACATACACACACCCCTAAATACATACATACATGCGCACATACATACCTCAACATTGGGATCCATTGCAAAGGCATTGCATGAGCTCCACTTGAGCCTTCAAGCACACAACATAGTCCAAAGCCTCGCTTAGCAAGGAGGAGAAGCCATGGAGGCCTTGGCCTCCTGGTACAAGCCTCCTAAGCACTTGCACCCTCCCCTTCACCATTGCTCCTGCACTTGCACCATGATGCACCAATGATGTCATCCTCTTCTTCCTCCTGTGCTGTGACGACCTCCTCACCACCCTCTTGCTCCTCTCCTTCTTGCTCGCCGCCGCCGCCGCCGCCTCGTAGTATCTGCTCCCCATGATGCGCCTCAGGAGGGCCTCGTTGCGCCGCTCCGCCGCGTGCCGCGCCACGAGGGCGCGCGGCCACCGCGCCGCGCGGTGGCCGCCGCGGGCAGACGCCATGGCCATGTCGGAGGAGAGCTTCACGGCTTCCCGGCGCTCCCGGAGGTCCATTGCCTTGGCGTTGATGCTGGCCACCTGCAGGCTTAGCAGGAGATGCTCCATGAATGCCTCCTTGAACTTTCTTGGGGCCTCCATTGTTGTGTTTGCGCGCGACAAGTAACAATGCCTTAATTTGTTTGTTTGGTTGTTTAATACAATGAGAGATGAAAGAAGAAGAAGAAGAAGCGTTGAAGGATGAGGAGGAGAGATGTGTGGTGTGGAGTTATAAAGATGGTTGTGCCCAAGAAAGTTGCATTTGTGTGTGTGTGTGTGTGTGTGTGTGAGAGAGAGAGAGAGAGAGAGAGAGAGAGAGAGAGAGAGTTAATAATGGCTAAATTAGTTTGCTAATTTCGTGGTAGTTTGATTAAATAGGAGATTGGAGAATAGGAGGGGGAGGAGGTGTGTGTGTGTGAGCGGAGTTATATATATAAAGATATGCATGTGATTTTAAGGGTTATATGTGGACAAAAAAGTATATGAGAAGCTTCTTAAGTGTAGAAATGTCTTTTAATTTGTTAGATTTTGTATGAATAATTTCATATGTGTGAAATGACATATATTAAAAACCATATGTATAAGATTCAATGACTTCGGAGAAATTCCTACTACACAACTTTCATCCTTTGCTTGTAGACTTCTTCAACTGGTATTCATTGCAATTTGTCCAAAGAATATTGTTTTTCTAAGATTTTAAAAAATCTATCTATTTAGTTCTAGAGAATTTTTTTCATATAACTATAAAAATTTTAAAATTATGTTATGTTAGGCTAAAAGTAGATCAGACCCACATGTCAATAAGATTCTAATGTCAAATATAAAATATTGAAATTTCTTATTGGTATAAAAAATTTGCCTAATCTGGGTATTTTACTATTGATGGTTTTCATTTTTATTTATTTGGATTTTCCGTGGCAATAGAGGATCCAAAATTTGTTTCACGTGAGATTAACGCTAATTTTAACTTGGTTTTCTTTAGAATAGGTGTGGGTCAACTGACCTAGCAACTTTTATGCTCGGTTTGTGAAGAAGAGTACTTCTCTACTTTTTTTAAAAGAAAATCGTACAAATGCTGCACCAACACAGTTACTAATAGTTTTGAACAATTCAATATTTTAATTACTATAAAACTAATGTAATTTCTTAGCGGCTGAGTAGGGTGCAGTCGCTTATTTTTTAAAAAAAATTATACTATTTAAATCACATATTCAAATTTGATTTAATTTTTATTGTCTTTTTCTCCCGACACTCCCCCCTCCAGACTCAGTGCCGTCGTCACCCCCATCTTTTTCTCCTCACCGACTACTACTGCCCGCAGCTGACAGCACCTTGTTGCACCTCCGCCATAACCACAGTCCCTTCTTATCGATTGTCTTTCTGTAGACACTACCTCTCACAGTCTTTACCCACAGTTGGTGGAGCCATCGCCGTCTCGCTCGACTCATCACTAAAGAAGTTAAGGATGAGACTAAGTGAATCCAAGAGGGGTTAGATCTAAGAAGAGCGATTTAATCAAGAATAGAGAGATCGATATATAAAATAAGAAAAAACATGCATCTACTCATTAACAAATCTCATTTCTTTTTAGTAAGATATAAAAGTATTTTCTACAAGTAAATGAAGGTAAACAATATACATGTTTTCTCCCATGATCGAAGCCGGACACCATTTTGTATCACTTTATATTCTTTATATAAAAATCGAAGTGCATTTATGTTTGGATTAGTGTTAAGTTGGTCCTTGGGAAAGAAGGGTAAAAAGAAGGGTTAAAAAATAGTCTGTTTTATAGCATGAGAACGATTGGTTAGTATACACACAACTTAAATCTTGTAAGTAATTGATCAGGATCAAATTTCACCTACAATAAATAATCCACATACATATAGTTTGAAATTTAAATCTAGGTTTTAAGATTTAAACTCTATTATCTACTAGATATTCAGGTGTCTACTAGTTGAATTACTACTGGTAAATAAAATGGTTGGTCTTTTTAACATGGAAAGTACTAATGGTTATATAACTTCCAAGGAGTGGATATTTTCTATATTTTTTATTCATTGCTTAATAAACTTAAGAGGTAAGAAAAGAAAAAGTACTAAGAATGCCAGATGATTGGAGGAAAAAAAGAGGAGAGGAGAAAAAAAAAGAATGCATTTTTTGGAGAGTTGCAAGGGGTTGGGAGAAGAGAAAAGGCAGACCATGCACATGCATGCACATGGTGGACTACAGCCCCACTTAGACTCTTAATAACACCCTAATAGTCCCCATTAATTCTTAATATTATTCCTTGACAAAAATAAGTTGACATTAATTTCTTCTATTCGCCATTGAAAACTTCTTTCTTCTTTTATATTTTGATATATAAATACTTGTTTTAAAAAATAATGAGAAAATTAGTTGAAACAAGATATTGTTGGAGGACACTGATTGTGTGACTGTCATGTGAGGTATAAGGTTCACATGTCACTAAGATGCTAGTATCCTATAATTAAATCCAAAAATTTTCTAATATTTTATAGCAAATTCCTCAAAAATAATTTATGCAAATAGTGTTAGCTCTCTTCAAAAATCCCCTAAATGCAATTGTCTTAGTTTCAATGGAACTTGTGACTTTTTATACAACCATGAGTATACTAACCACTTAAGATATGTTTGGATGCTCGCATCTAGTTTTGAGTTTGGCTCACGAGATGTAACTCCAGTTATTTAGTTGTCTACACGCAAAAAATAGTCAGATTTTTGAGATGCAAGATACCTTTTTAAGCTAGACTACTAGAAATGTAAGTTTCGATCGTATCTCATGAGTTAAACTCTCCTAATTACATATTAGAGTGATTAACACACATTAATGATTTTTAGCATGAATTAAAATTAATTAAATACTATTAATGCATAATAATTATTATTATAGTGGAATATTACATATTTTTAGTTTTGGTAATATTTTGTTACCCTACATATTTTCTACTTAAATTATTTATGCAATCAACCAAACAACATCTCATTTTAGTCTGTATTATTAATGTAACTACTTAAATATCACTTTATTGTATCTCAAAAACTTGTTTACCCAATCTATCCCACTCATAAGAGTCATGCTCAAATCCATATAAACATTCAAACACACCCTTAGCTATCACATGATTCATACATGAGTCTTACTTTTTTTTTCCAAATTTTTAGCTAGACAAGCGGAACCAACTCTCTCCAAAATATCCCAAAATCCAATCCACAAACTTGTGATCTCCCACATAACCACAAATGATACTAATTACTTCACCTATGATATGATTCAAAGAGAAGACTTCTGCTAGGTTAAATTCACACACGATTTTTCTTAAATGAACTTTTTTTGTATGGATCTTAATTAGTAAGTGGCATGGATTTCAGCATGTTAATCCGGCCGGCAACTATTGTAGGAGAAAGTTGCTTGCTTAAAAGCATATTGCATAATTACCTAGATGTCAGCTTTTAAACTTGCAATTTTTTTTTGTTTCTTCTTTTGTGAGAATTGACTAGGCCTAAAGCATCATGCTTAAAATAAACTACAATGCATTTAATATAATATATATCATGTACATGTTTTGGACGAGATATCATCTACATATTATAGAGTTCGACATAATTTTATGAGAAAACATAATTATATATAGGAGAAATAAAAAAATAGTCGATAAATATATATTTAGTCTGAATTTTATTTTTTTCTCCTATGTATGATTTTGTTTTCTCATGAAATTTTGTCTCTATTTATTTTCAAAACTTTTAAGAACTTCAAATCCCATAAACTCGTTATGTGTGATAGTTACGCCGTTTCATAATTGATGTTAAGATCTGAAAAATAATTTTGGCCATTGCAGGGTGTGAGGTTTTTCTAATATAATCAATGAACACATTAAATCAATTAGTTCGAGCATAGCTGGGGCCTAATTTCTCGGTAGAAACCGACCAATTACTAAAAATTCCGGCCCTGATCAATGCGGCCAGTATTAGGGGTAATTTTATTCTATTAAGAAAATTTAGAAACTAAAAGGTAAAACAAAAAACACAAATTTTTGAAAGTACGGAAAAAGGAAAAAAGAAATAAATATCAACTGCAACCACCGGAGAACAATTAGTGACCAGCTAACCGGTAGGGACCGTAAATCGGCCTCCAGGCCTAGTACCGAGAAATGGAACACTAAACAGCATAACTACATTATTTAGCTGATAGAAAGACGACAACTAGAATGGTCAACGAATAGAACATGACATGCATGATTCTTGCACCTGCAGCTTGGCATATGTTAACATGTTGGCTTTCAAGTACTTTTGGCCAGCATTTGAGTGCAGTGGCAGCGAGGCATGCAGCTTGCGTAATATTCTCTTCGTCTGTGAATGTATGTTATTTTAGATTTTTCTTTTTCTCATAAATGTATATCATTTTGAAGATATTTAGTTCGGAATTTTTTTGTTCTCTATTTTCATTATTAGTAATAAAAATACATTCATTGATATTTGAGTGAATCACTTTGTTATCATAATACATGTATTTAAAATACATACTAGTGAAAATTTGAATACATCCAAATTATATGTGTTTCTAATCTATTCTACCTCCATCTATAATAGATTCTAAAATCCATTAAGATTGCCATTATGATTCTAAACCAATCACCACATTCATGTTTTCAAGAACTTCCCACTCTTTCCCTTATAACCTCTCTTTTTATAAAATCTACTTAACCATAATTTATACTCTATATACATATTTTAATAGGACTAGATTGGTCATTTCAAACCACATCTTAATGACTGTAAATGAGTCAAATAATATACATTTACAAACATGTAGGTCCTGTTTGGAAACAAAGCATTTTAAAACTACAGTATTTGAAAATCATGATTTTGAAATTGTCATGCAATCAAAACCACAATATTCCGTAGTATTTCAAAACCATAGTTTTTGAGAAAACTACAGTTTTTTAAGGTGTTTGGATACACAGTTTTTTTTTCAAAGTTTTCAGTTTGATGTTTAAATGAACTAGTTGTTATGAGTTTAAAAAAACTAGCCGTTGGATAATTTTTACGGGTGTTTGGATATCATAATTTTTAGTATAATATTATATTTAAATAATTATATGTTAGACAAATAATATTGAACAATTTTATACAATACGACACAGTATTTAAAAAGTCATGATTTTTTTAACAGTATTCCTTCATCATCGATACAAGAAAATTTGTTTGAACTTCATTCCATATTGCTCTATCTTTCTTGTCTGCAATTAGTCAACTATCTATTACATAAATTGAAATACAATTCAGTTTCAGCCACATTAAAACACAGTTGAAATATTGAACAAAACATCCAGTTTCAACCACAAGAGTAGAAATGAGTGTAATTCCAACATCTTTACTAGATTGAAAATGTTGCTAGATTGACCAAGAGATCAAAATGTTGTATTCTGCTTGTTTCTTGTATCTGTATAGGTCAATGTCTCCCAAGAGTGTCCTTCAGGATCATATTGTCTTGAGTTATGCTTTCGTTTCCCTAAAGAACTCTTGAAGAGTTCTACTGTTCCATTATCTCTCTTAATTAGTATTATGTTTAGTTGTTGCATGGAATGCTTATGTACTACATTACTTACCTGCATAACTAGTGAAGTTACATTTGTCTAATCTGTTATTGGTTATCTCACACATGATATCAGAGATATCAGTTTAGTCAAATAGAGGCAGGCAAAAGTGAAATAGATAAATAGAAAAATGTAGGCATTCAAGAATCAAGACCATGAAGCAAAAAAATTACCAATATCATCGGATACAATGTTGAACCATGAGGGGGAAAAACTGATGTCTATAGCATCATTCTGATGACTTGTGCTGATTTTATACTAGTAGTAATAGTTCCAGCAATACTAGAGGGGATACAACCTCCAAAACTTAGGATTTGCAATAGGTTAGTAATTCCAACATCTTCAGAAGAACCAATACACAACCACTAAATTCATCAATAGAAGATTCAAAATGTTGCTAGATTGACCAAGAGATCACTAGATTAATTCAATTCAATTCAATTTAGAGCAATTGATTCAAATGCTTCAATTCAATTCAATTCAATTTAGATCAGTTCAGAGTCCATTGCAGTGTTGTGCCGTGCGGCCACTCTGCCGTTAGGGTGGAGAGCACCAAGAGCTCCATGCGGCGCACTGTCTTGGCCTCGAACACGTAGGCCTCACCGGCGTCCCCATTGCCCGTGGCGGTGCAGAGCTGAAGGTCTAGCAGCAGCGGCATGCATGTCTCCTCTACCTTGGCAGCAAGCGCCACGCACGCCACTGGCGTGAGCCGCGCCATCCACGACCCGCGCCATCCACGACCGCCCCCGGAGCCTTAGCACGCCACCAAGTACGCCTCTGTTCTATCAGCGGCTCGCAGCGGCGGCGTATTTGGTGGCGCGCTGAGGCTCCAGGAGCAGCCAGCGCCGCCATCAGCTCCTAAAACCCTAGCCACACCATTGCGCGCACCACCCACCTTACTGCCACCAATGGCAAGGGGAAGAGGAAGGGGGGGAAGGGGGAAGAGGACAGGGAAGGGGGAGGAGGGGAAGGGAGAAGGGGATCTCTCACCTTTTTCAGGCTCCTTTTCCATTCGACCTTCGTCGGTGGTCGGTGTTTCGTCTGAGGCTGGTCTGCGATCTGATGTGATCTCGAGAGACAGTACTGTGTGAGAGAGAGAGGGCGTGAGAGTATTTTGATGAGCGTGAATTGAGATCGAAGAGAACTGCGGTCAAAGTTTTTCCAAAACTTTGTACCGGAGCCAAGTTTGTAAAACTGAGAAAAAATCATGGTTTTGAAGAAACCATAGTTTCAAAAACCATGAAATACTTTGTAACCAAACAAACCCTTAATTTTTCAATACCATAATTTTTTTCAAAACCACAATATTTGACAAAAACTCCAAAAATACTTTGTTTCCAAAGGAGCGGTAGTTTGTAAACTTTGGGGGCATCCATGTACTTTCTTCCTACCGCTCTCCTCTTTTGCTCATTAATGCAAAAGCTGTAGAAAATACCACTCACATGGCATTAACATAGGGATTATCAATCCCCCAAGTGCTGCATATGCACTCATGTTTGATATATTTTTAGTTCATGTCAAGAATAAGAAAGGTGTTGCTGCAAAAAAATAGAAAGAAAAAGGTAATATATTTTTTATGATCTCAAGACTCAAGTACACCTTTGCTTAACCTTGCTGCATTCTGAAGTACAGGAACTTCAGTATGTGAGACACAAAATAGAGACCATGAATACCTCCAACATCAATTTTCAGACAAGTAGGTCTTTATAAAAACTTAAAAACCATAGGCAAGTCTCGAGCAAATAAGCATTTTTCATTTTTACAAAACTCACCAGGAGACCAACTCAAGTACTTGGAATCAGTAATAACACATTTTCAGATTAAAGACAGAACCATTATCACCCAATTTACATCTCACCGATGCCACAATCGCATTTCAATGCATGAAGCGCTGACAGTCAAAGGCATGAACACATTTTAGGCATAAATTTTTATAACCATACACTAAAATTACCGATAATTTAGCAGACATTAGAGAAGCACTGTTGTGTCAGCCACTGGGTGGATCAAGAACAGTGCATGGGGCACACAACACTGAAATACATAGATTGTAACTTGCAAACCCCAGGGGACGAAGAAACATGGCATGACTCAGGGCCCAGTGTCGCCCTTGTCGAGACCATAATCTGTCATTCCCACACCAACTTCGTTTTGGTGCTTGACGAACCCACCAATAGTGGCTTTTGAGTAGCTCCAGTAGTACACCAGAGACGCCACTAGGGAGATGAGCATCAGTGCAGCAGCTGCTGCAAATACTCCTTTACGGAGAGTGGCACATGAGACCAAGTCATGCTTCACATAGTAACCTACATACTTGGTGTGGTATGCATTCCTCACTGATCCTCCCACAAGACAAGCTTCTGCGGCGAGAAATGTTATCCTAGCAACAAGAATAAGCTGATGCTATGAGAAAGATGATAAAATGTTGTCTAAATGACAAGGAACCTCAAAGAACTAAGATCATAATGAAAACCCACTAACTTAAACTTTTAAAAATTGTGTAAATTTCATTATTATACTCAGTACTGGACTAACATTTGATACTGGCAATTCTTGATATCTTAAAACCGTCCAACCAACTGAACCATAAGATTTAACAAATATGTTTAGTAGTTTTACCAAACAATGAAACTAATTCATTAGAAAAGAATCTGTGAAAGAACGGTAAAAGTGGTAGCAGATCAACAATAGAGAACACTTTGACAGAACAGAAATGCGTTAATATTTTGGCTTTGGTAGATCAAAAAGTTTTTGATCATTACGATTAATCATAGATGACAAAACCGACAGACTTTAAGGTCTAGCAGAGAGCAAGGAAAAGCCAAAAAGGACACTTCAATGAGATAGCCTGAGTTTGAGGCGCAGAGAGAGAGAGAGAGAGAGAGAGAGTGAGAATGGCTTGTACTTAACTCAAAGTTTGGGGGAAAACATCATATTGCACTAATTGAAGTAAAACTTCCTAATCCATAAAAAAATTTTGCATGATCAAAAACCTTGGTTATTAAACTAGTGAAATGGATTCAGCAAAGGACAAATTTGAGAACAAGTGTAATGATCAATAAACCATATGGAGAATGAAGGTATTAACAAAAAGGAAATATTAGTTCCATAGCACTATAAAAGTGATGCTTTAGCAAAACACAACTCAAAAAGTTACCCTTAGCAAAATACCACTCCAAAACACCACATTAAGTTTTTTACCACTGCAGTTAACATCTGTCATGTATTTCTGAATTTTTTATTTTTGAGAAATTGAATTTTATAAAAAATTCCATTTTTACCCTTGTGGAACATTACTTGGTCTGACCAGACCAAGTCACACACACCGCCCCACCACAAAGTGCCATGCGTGTATCCTCCCCTTGATCATATCCTTGACAACGTCCTGGAGACTTGTCCTCTAACCTCCCCAACAGTCATGGTGCCACATCCCACATCTCCTGCTCCTGGCACTGAGACAAGCCCCCCTCCACACGGCCATATCTGTTTGTAACCTCATGGTCGCATCCTCCTCAGGTGGTGGCGCTGCATCCTTTCCCATGTGCGTCATCTCTTTTCTGAACTGGTGTTTGGTTAAAAGCCCCAACTTTGCAAATCCAACCCCAAACTGATCAGATTCAAGAAGTCTTTAAAGTTTCCGAACTCCAAGCAAGGCGGCTCCACTTCATTCTTAAAACAAGCCATCTTGATGGTCCCACCTTGCAGACTCCTTGAACTTGATTTTGCAATGCATTGAATGACAAATCTTGGTGCAGTGCTAATGGCAGCAAAGTTGTGGTCATAGTGGTGTTTCACTGTGCCAACCAGTGAGAAGGGATAAGCCAGGGATGAGGTGGCATTCAAAGACTCCCATTCAACTTTACACCAACATTTTGAAGGATGTGTCGAGGACAAAAATGACCAGATTGACAGCAGTTTATCCCTGTTAGCCCATAATGGTGAAAAACTCAATGGGCGGTGTTTGGTGGTATTTTGCTAACAGTTTTTTTTAGTGGTATTTTGCTAAAGCATGATTTTTGCAGTGCTACGGAAAAATTATGAGCAAATAAAGTAACCACATCAAAAAATGGAAATACTCCAACCGAACTATCCTAGAGAATGTTTGTTGGAATTATACAAGTTTCTTGGAGGGAGAAGATCAAGCTACGGCTAAACATGAGACTTTAAAAGGTTTTCTCCAAGAAACTTAGATTCCATTTAGACTTGAAAAGTTAAATATCCTTGGATGATATTTTGGGCTGATCAAGTTGGCGTGTTAATAATCCTAAGGATGGAAAATTAAATTAATTAAATAGAAGTAATAGTATGATGACTAGAGTTAGACACAGAAAATAAGAATAATACATCTTTTTAAGAACCTTGAGGAGTTGAGCTGGCCAGCTTAGAGGGCTTCTCTAATATCCTAGGTTCTAGAACTTATAGGGTAGAACTTGTTCATATAGCTAATAACATATGGCCAAATGTGGTGAAATAGAACCTTACGTTAGATAGTCCCTTTTTTTATTTTGTGTGTATATAATTGGATAGTCTTGTTTATGCATATAAGCAACTATTTTAGCACATATATATGCACTTAGGTACACAGATAAAAAGTGCTTCCATGCTCTCCAAAAGAAAACTACACAGATCCCAAAACACCGATAGTTAGCAATGATTTGCTATATAAATCATCCCATGAAATTATTATTTACTTTAGGATCTATACAGTTTTCTTTTAGAGGAGCAGAGAAACACTTCCTTTCACTCCATCATAACCAAAGACAAGACTACAGCTTCATTCAGTAATACACTATGAAATGTAACAGAAAAGAACTCATGACAAACAAAGGTAAAATCATTCATTTGTTAGTAATATATGCTCTCACAAATATTCAAAGAAAAAAAAACAGCAATGGCTCACCACCAAAATCCAGTGTTTTGAAAATTTGAGACTTGAGAATGAATTCTTTATGAATCTTCAAAGTTTTGAACTACTGCGGTAAAAACTTGCCTAAATTTGTAAAAAACAAAGTTGTTTGAACATTGTAAGTTATGTCAACTTTCTTCAGTTTCCATTTGATTTGATATATAGCAAGCGGAATATTGTCATCTTTGAGCAAGCTGTATCCAATAGCAGAGCACACTCAAGTTTTGTTTATCTTCTCAAGGAAATAAAGGGAGAAGTAGACATGAGTATGACAGGCATTTGACAATGGACATTATGAAGAACAGCATCAGAACATATGCAGCCATATGGAACTTCTGCATCCTTGTACCACAGCATTGACTAATAGTTTTCAAGAGCTAATCCTGCAAATTAGAAAGCACTAGAGGATAAAAGGAAAATAGAATAATAGAATCCGGGCAGTACCGACAAAAAGAGGTTGAATTTCTGTGTGTGTGCATGCATATCTTCTGTGCTGTGTGTATGGTTCTTTTTTGCTTTTCTCTTTCTTTTGATTTGGGAGGGGAAAGGGAGTTAAGTACTGAAGCACGCAGTCCACACGTGCTTTTAGTGTGCAAAAATCCATTTTGCCAACTTCCCTTGCCAACATTGCTCCATTGCCTTCAGGTTGTTCACCTTGGAGACCTAATGCGGTTATGAGTACGACCATGTGTGTATGGCACTCGGTTCTCTGGAAATGCAGGGGCCACCAAGGGTGCACTGCACAACACAACGTGTGGTGCTTTTCTAGCCGTTTGACCCTGCATCTAGCTAAGCCATTTTTAGGGTTGGTGGGAAGTAAAAAAGATAACTCTTCTCAAGGCCCCTACCCACGTCTCCAGATTTCCTAGCATCGCAGTCAACTGCCACATCCCAACTCAGGAAATCTTAATTCGATTCCCTTTCAGACATAATACATGAAATCAAGCTCTCTGACGAGGTTACCCCATCTCTTAGGATTAGCTTACCATCTGCAAGTGCCATTGGCACATGGAACATTTCTCCTCTTCAGTCTTCAAAGTTCTCATTTGAATATTTGCTATTGCCACCAAGATCTGCACCTGCAAACACTCTACCCAAGCCCACACCCCAAGTTTTGCGGCAATGTACCCTCCTACTCATCGGAGCATCGCACTCACCCTAATAACCAAGGGTAGGTCATGCACTTCAGTGCTATTAGAACCATCCTAAGTTGCATAATATTTTATTAGGACGCACAAACATTTATCTCTTACTATATGGCTCCTTATTGCAATTTTCTGGCTCCGCCCCTTAACAGGGAGGGCGTGGCATGCATACAATACAATACAAACACACCAGCACAATGCTTTTACAAAAAGAAGGGCAAATGCATTTTTGTCCTATAAGGTTTTAACTACAGATTTATCTATAATTCCATATACAAACAAGAAAATCATATATGTGCTCATAAAACCTGCTTCATTGCATATACATATCAAGACAAAAAATACTGGTTCTTTCTAATTTTGCTCTTCATTTTTCCTTAATCCCCATGTCAAGGCACAGAGGTGGTCCACTGCACCCTCACCGAAAACCCACGCATGCACTGGCCACACTGTGGCACCATTGCCAGTGACCCTCACACTCGTCAAAGACATCCGCAGACTGTCACATCCAACTCCAAACACAGCGCTCCCCTCCCAAAAAAAAGTTGGCCTACCAACCACCCACATCCTTGAGGAAGAGATTAGTTGTGATGAGAAAAATTAACAACAAGAGGAGCATAGATACAGGGCATTCTAGGTGTCTCTTTAAGTCTCTTGTACCAAAATTTCATATCTAATTATTTATTAAAACTAAGACAGACGGATCTTAAAAATACTGGTAAGAATCTCACAGAATTAATACATAGTAGCAGATCCATACTTCATCGGCCTTTGCATAGTCTTCGGGTTTGAGTCTCATCTAGTAAATCTTGCTGAGCACTATAGTTGTGACTAGATTGAAGAACAGAGGTTGACAGGAAGAAAGAGAGAGGAGGATAGAAGATTGACTTTATTTCTTTGCTTAAGTCTAACAAAACGAGTACTAGATAATAAATAGCTTGCTTCTAGTGGCTATCTTGACATGGAATCTAACCAACAGACATAGTAACTAATTATATCCTAGAAGATATGGAAACTAATCACATCCTAAAGGAAAGAGATAAATCCTAATTTAGTAATATATCAATCCTAATTTTGATTTGACCGGGTCCACCAATAACCACCATGCCCTTAAGATACTCATCCCTACGCCATCAAAATAGTGTTTGATGTCTACTTGCTACTAAAAACATGAGAGATACCTGGTTGGAGTTTGGTGATAGCCTAAATATGTTTTTGTGCCTTTACCCTTTAGCCATACCAATCTTTGATCATATTCCTTGCATTAGTAAACCACAAAACATAATGCTTATGTTTCATGGCTCATGAACAAGGAATGATCACCCGCAACTATGGTGACGAGGCTATAGGATGGCAACAAATTTCTATCGTTACGATGGAGCTCAAAAGATGGATGAACTCATGGGCATACCTACAACGGAAAACTACTTGTCACATGAAAGTTCTTTTTTTTTTTTTTTTTTTTTTTTGTTATTGGATAGAAATTTGGAAAAGAAAAGACCGTTCTTGGAAAAAAAAAAGGAGCTCAAGATCATGGGTTAGGCGCAAGCAGCTATTTTCACAATTAGAGATAATCCATATGCTGAATTGAGCTAAATTAGGTCATGGAAACACCCAACCTTTGCACTAACTGGAAATGCTGCCTCACAAAAACTTAATTTACAGTTTCATATCAATGGCAATACTTTTTCGTCACAATATGAATGGAAGTATAAATCAATCAGAATTTGAGCACATATTGGGTAGACTAACCTTGTCCAAACTAAAGGTTCTCACCAGGTGTTTATTCAGATAATCAAACTAGCCGAGTATGACTTACCTTGTCCTGATGATGAATTCATAGAGCTAGATGTCTCACGTAACCGGATGAGACTATGGATATGCCAGATGGCAAAAGTCCTAGTCCTGATGGCTCCAATACAAAATTCCTCAAGTATATCTATAACATTTTCAGGTAGAATGATCTTGACATTTGCTCTGCATTTTATAGACAGGCCTGACGCAGAGAAGGCTACATAGCACTTGTGTTACAAAGATACATTTCATCAAAAGGAAAACCCCAAGCTAGTAAAACAAGTACACACCTAATTCTGCAACTCATTCATATTTAAGCTGATAGCTAAAACCCTACCAAGCAACATACAATATTGTATGATAACTGCTAGTTTTGACTTATCAACTAAGATTGCTCATCTGAAATTAAACCAACAGTACCAAAGATCGGCATTGTAATGCTTCCAAATTCCAATGAGCTGAAATTAACAGAAAGCTAATTTTGTTTCAATCAGTCAAGAAATCAACACCTTGGTCAATTGGTGGAGAGCTAGGACGAGGATTATTTTAACAAACATTCAAAATTTCCTCCTTGGTCACTATTGACCATGGAAATGGAGAAATCATCTGTAATTAAGAGTCACAACATGTCTCCATCGCACGTGCAGATCTGTCCCCATATCAAACATCTAAACACAAGTACTCACACCATAATAGCATCACCACATCAAAAGAGAGACAAGATAGATAGACAGATAGTTAGGGTGGTCGCGCGCACCATGAGACGACGAAGGAGGCGAGGGTGCAGCCGCGTTGTTCGCCGCCGCGGCCGAACGCGGAGCCGAGGCAGAGACACCGCGTGGCGGCGCTGAGGAGGACCTGCGAGAGCAGCAGCACGAAGAAGGCGGAGACGCCGTAGGCAGTGGAGGCGTCGGAGTCGTAGGCGCAATAGGAGCGCTTGTCGTACTCGTCCGGCATGACCTTCCCCTGCACCACGAGACCTCTCGTCTTAACCTAACCCGCGAGCTTGGTGTGAGGAATAAGATACGTACGGTGCTGCGGCGGCGCTCGGCGCCGACAGCGAGAAGGAAGGCGAAAAGGTGGAGGAAGGTGAGAAGGGTGGCGAGGACGACGGAGGCGAAGCCACCCATCGATCCGGCGAGGAGGAGGCGGCGGCGGCGGCGACGGCGAGCGACGGAGACCTCGCGACGCTGTGGAGTATACAACTCTATTGTTTGGGTGGTGAGAGAGAGGAATTGGGAACTTCGAAAAATTTTGCGCGTTTCCTGTGCGGCTCTCTTTCGGTCTTTTTTAGGACACGTCGCTTTCTTTTCTTTTTTTATATTTATTTAACTTTTAAATATTTCGGTGATTAAGTGGCGGTGGGGCCCACGTGGGCCCAGTGCTCAGTGGATGCTGTTAGTGCTGGGCGGAAGGAATTGTAGAAAAGGAAAAGATTCTTTGAAAAGGAAAAAAAGAAAAAGGAAAGAGTCTTTTATTAGTGGGTCTAATACTTGATATAAATCATACGAATTTATAAATTGTTTTAAGAAAACATCAATACTTTGATATCCGTCATCTCTTCTCCAAGATGCACAGAGTGTAAGAAAAAATACAGAGATTTATACAAATTCAGACATGAAAAACTATCTCTATTTTCTACCCCAATTTTCTATAGAAACTCTGTTCTAGATCGTCTTGAAGATTGTCTTACACTATATCAACGATGACTAAATACAGAGATGGATTACAAATCAATTACAGAACGATTGTAAAGTGCTTGGAAGCCTTTACAACCGGTTTGGAACTATACAATGAGTCTACTTCTAGCCAAGCTCTTGAAAGCAATTCGGCAAAATGAGTGTGATGCTACTTAACTAGGCAAAAATAATTTCCCTAAACTATATCTTGACTTCGAGAAGATCTAGAGTCAAATGCTAGCCTTCTGCTTACTTGTTTTTAGATATCTCGATTCTCATATTCTCATATTGCCCTTCTGGACATGACAAGACACCTTTTCATAGTTTTTGGCTCCATCATAATCCACTAGAACTAAGTAGATGTTCTTCTTAGATTGTATCAAGATTCTGCCTATGGATTCTATTTTTATTAGGAGACATACCAATTTATGATTCTTTTTAAAAGATATGAAACCCCTTTTGGATCGGCATTAAGAGTGTGGAGCGCATGCTACAACACCTTGCCCACTATTGAGTGGTTTTTTAGTTGATGCAGCACTATTGACTAAGAGTCTTTAAAGTGCTTGAGCAATATTTTTTTCTCAACCTCTTATCGCTTACAAACACTCTTAGTGTCATTGATAATGCAACCCTTCTTGCCAAAAAGGCGAAATGATTAGTAAAAGATCTCGGTAAGTGAAACTGTTTGACAAAATTTTAGCAATCATCAATGCTAACGACCGCGTCTTTTCGTGATCAAGCGATTGAGAAATCGAGGCAAAGTTTCACTTCTAATTTAAGTAAAGGCTTCCTTCTTCTCCCATACAAAATTAGTATCCTTTGCAAACTCATTCGAACCCTTGCCCCTTTTTTGGCTTCACATCTTTCAACCTTCTTTGCAAATGGCCAATTGGACCCTTTGCACGATCACCCTAGAGGAAATCAATGCCCTTTTTCGAGAGAAGTTTTTCCCAACCAATGTTGAAGTTGACATTCCTGGCCCCAGTAAGCTACCTCCATCGGTGGGCTCGGAGGGGATAGTAGTGCACGAAGTGTAGGTGTGAGTTAGGCTTCCCGTATGTTTGGTTTTTTGAATAGCTGGAGGACTTTCGATTGTAATTATGCAAGTCCCATATACAAATCAAATCCAATAAAGAAGAATTGAAGAAGCAAAGGCCAAGCTATAGATCATGTGACCTTCACTGAAAAGATGGTTGACTGGGTTTTCTCCTAGATCAAAGAATATCAACTCACCAAATTTGCCGATCGAATTGAGCACCCCGAAAACTTGAATGAAAATATCTGGCCCAGAACATCAATTCCTTGGGCATTCCCTGGGGAGACTGGACTAGAGATTTTTAATCTTGCACCCAATGCCTTCTCATATATGGCCGCCTTCATCTTCCTCTATGAGAGGTACCTAGATGTTGAGGCTACCAATCCCATGCTTCTACACTTATACACCATCCAAGCATCCAAACACGGAACCATCGCGTGGGCTAGGTGTAAACCCCATGTGATTGTCTAATTTTAAGTGATGTATGTTTTGACAATATTTTGAATTGTTTATGATTCATCTATTTGTGTTCGTTTATGTTGTTATTATGTGTGAACAGTGCTATGTGATGGGTTTGTTTAGTTTTGGTGCATATTGTAGGTATACCGGAATTATAGTATACTTGCGGCAAGGATGGCCATCAGAGTAGAGCTCAGAGAGGAGACGGAGACTCGATTGGTCCGAGAGATGCCGGAGGTACTAGAGATTTGTGGGAAAGCTAAACATGACTATTCCCATACCCAGATGTGGCGTTGCACCAAGATTGTTGAAGTAGCTCGAGCCGGTCGAAGTGTGGAGGTTGCCGGTCGGGATCCGGAATGGGAGAGACTTCCCGGCATGTGGTGAGCTTTTCAACATTGAGGTGGACATGTGATGGCATTATGGCGAGCACAAGTGGTGTTCATGATGCCTGAGGAATCACCAAGATGTTCTATGGATTTCGCGTAAAAGCTTATGTAAAAGGTTCTGTTTATGAGCTAATTCTGCACTGATCTAGACTTGTTCTCAGAACAGTGTTAACATTAAAGTTGTAGAGCCAGAAGTTAGCTTTCCAACAGATCCAAGAACGTCAAAATCGGAGTTCAGATGATGAAGTTATGACTGTTTTAGTGTCTGCTGTTCAGAAAATACTGTAATTCTGAAATTATAAATCCGAAAATTGTAAAAATATTGTTGAGAGTTGAGCCGAATTGGGCTTCCGGCCCAACCTCCACTAGCTGCTAGTTTAGTCCCACATTGGTGGTGGAGACTACTCTAAGTGGAGTTAGCTCTATATAAAAAGGGGAGTGCTAGGGAGATCACTTATCCCTTTGAGAGAGAGTTTTTTGCTATTGTGTTTAACTTTTGAAAATTTTGTATTCTTGATTCTTTTCTTGGTTCTTGAATATTTTATAAGTTTTTAAATCTTCTCTATTTCTTGATTGTTTAAATTTTCATATATGGTTGTTTAAATACTCGCAATTGGTTGTTTAAATACTCGCAATTGATTGTTTAAATATTTGCAATTGATTGTTTAAATATTTGCAGTTGATTGTTTCTTGTTTGTTTTTATTTCTCCTTTTTCTTTTTTCTTTATAGATATTTTTTGATATCAAGAGAGGTGGTGCTATGATTGGGGATAGCTATATTTGATATCCGAGTACTCCTAGCATCTTTATATCTTCTTTTGTTTCTTTTACTTGCTTCTTGAGAATTTATTTTGCAAAACCGATTCACCCTCTTCTCGGTTCTCCATCCTAGTCTTTCACTAGGCGTATTTGAAGTTTCTTCAAGGCATGGTGGCCGAATACCTTGTGGCTGCTGGGAAAGACAACTCTTGCTTGTAGCGGGAGAAGAGATTCTTCCTACACCGGCACCTAGATAGCTGCTTAGTCTACGAGGGGACATTGGTGGTTGGCTAGAAGTTGACCAACAAGGCCATCTTATCACCGGAGGAGCAAGGATGGATGAAGGTGATTGCCAGTCTTAGGTCCTCAGTGACGATGCAAAATATCACCATAGAGTACCTTAGGGTGCAGATTTACTCGCTGCGAGTGCACTATACAATGGCTTCTTTTCTGACATCGTGGTATCATTAGGACTTCAAGGGCCCTGATGGTAAGCGATTGATTACTCCCCTTCTTTCTTGTCTCCTTTGAGGGAGTCTTTCAACACTGATACCAGTCAAATCTGTCTCGTAAGAGGACAAGATCACAGTAGTATGGCAAGTTTTCTATCGTTCTTTCCACATGGACTAGACGAAGCGAGTCGTGTAAAACTAAATTAAATTGATGGCAAGTAAAAATAAATCAGACGAGAGAGAGGGAAGCTGTCAGAATAATACAAGAGGGAGGTGGTCATCTCAACGGCGTTCGATCGGTGCTAAGTCTGTACGTGCATTCGTGAGTACAAGCGATAGAATCGTATCGTTCAGTAGTTCCGCAAAAGGGCAGTGAAAGTGACTAAAGCGAATATGTATCTCGACACTAGTGCTAAGTCCAGTAACAAAAGTTTTGCATGCACCAAACTAGAAGAGGCGAAGTAATGAATATTCTATCAAAAGTGAATTATGCAACACATTGAAGTGCACTAGTGTATTGACAATTTTTGCAACTCTGCATAATTGTCCAGTTAACTCAAACACCTCAAATGGGCATTCAGAACCACTAGTAAATGTGCTAATCTAGCACAGAGAAAACTTCACAAATCATATAAGAGGGAAAGAACATCTATCCACAGGACACTAGAAGTGAATTTAACTCATAAAAGCTTGCAAACTGGATTCAACGTATGAGAACCACAAACAATTGTAGTAGTGATAAAATAGATACTCAAAAACGACAGAAATGGACCGTGCATCACTAAAACGTAGGCAATTCAGTATCTCATCCACAGGATTACAATATCAATCATCCATGCAGACACAGATACTCAAGAATCCACATAGACAAACATGCATATTTGGAAGACACTCAAGTTGTGAGAATAGATGATTCAATACATGAATTTGCAATCAAGATGAACAGTACAAAATACCTAAGTCGTCAATTCATCCTAGACAAATCAATCATAACTAAACTAAAGTACGGTTAAAAATCACTGAATTGAACTTCAGAGCTTCTGATCCTCCTTAATTTCAATTAATTTACACAGCCAAGGATTCAAAAACTTGATAGAAGAGAGCTAGACTTCTACAATTGGTTTAGTGCAATTCAAATCATTTTAAATTTCAATACATAGCAAGATCACTTAATAACCATTGCAGAGATCACATCACATTCAAATTGGCATTTCAGTTCATCATCCAAATAAAATTTGATTCAAAAGAGTGTATATTAGATCATAGCATTACAGGATTCAACAAATTCATACATCACATGCATTTAGTTCATCATAGTTCATCATTGATGCAATATCAAAAGATCAGAGAAAGAGATTGTTCACCAATTATGGAGACCAAGCTGATATTGAAGCTGGAGTACCTGCAGGTTGATGGTCGTAGAGGAAGCTGCTGTTGCTGTGGTCGGAGACGCTCATTGGCGAGGAGAAAGTTGTTCGCAGACCAAGTTGGTGAAGAGGAAGCAGAGGAACTGGGCCGCGGCTACGACACCTTGGAGGAGTTCGTGGCGAAGCTTGAATAAGATGGTTGCAGTTAGAGAAGAAAAGGGGTCGGCATTGTAGGGCTCGGATGTGGCGGCAAAGCGGCAAGGAAGACTATCGTGGACATTGGTTGATAGGAGGTCGCCAGCCGCACAGATGGCTCCAAACCAACGGCAGCAATGTAGGTGGCACAGCGTGGAGGCGAGGCGGCAACGAATCTGGAGTGGTGAGCAGCGGTGCTGATCGTGCGCACACGGGTCGCACAGCAAATGTGTGTAATAACCGCTAGTGAACGGTTGAATGTTGAGCACTTGAGGGTGGAATTCCACGAGGAACAAGCGTATTCGTATTTTAGGTTAATGGATCACTGAATAAGTCTAAATGATTTGGGGGGTTTTGTGAGCTACAACTAAAACTACAACTAAATCTATCAATCTAGGGATTAAAGTAGAAAGGAAAACCTAGGGTTTTGGGAATTCCATAACCATCAGACGTAATTCTATCCAAGGTATGAGAACTATAAGTTAATTTCAATTGTTTTCCAAGATAGATTAAGTTGTCAATACGGTCGCTGGTACAACGGTCAGAGATCACTTCTACTATTACATTTGGCGAGACCCCTCTCCTGTTCAAGATCTCGCGTCATAGCGCTAAAGACTCAAGAATTCCCCTAAATTCTTGCTAAGGCTCAACTATTACGTCTGTTGCCAAAACGAGAATTTAGGGTTTGGAGGGAGAAAACATCAGGAAATAACTTCAAAACTTGAAATCGAGACCGAGGAAGAATCACGCCTTCCGAATTAGATCATCCCTAACCCTAGAAGTGAACTACTCGCAAAAAGCCATAATGATGCAAAAATAATAAGAAATAAAAGAAAACCTACTTGATTGGTTGAAAATTAAGTTTGCCATCCTTGCTGGCTTACAAACACAGGAAAAATAGAGAAGAGGGCTCTACTAAGAAAACTAAACTAAAACCCTAAAAGATAGCATAAGAATTGAGTCAAAAACTTCTCTATTTATGATACATGGGTTAACGTGCCCAAATATAACTCCTTGATGTGCACACGACGAAGTCTAGTTTCAAATGGTGCGAGAACGAATAAATTTGAGTCAAAACTGACCAGATTCGACCAAAATACCTTTGAAACTAAGTTGTGCTTGACCAAATGTCCTGGTTGAGCCTGCAGTTGTGCTACGCTCATTCAAATAACGACCAAGAGACAATCATGTTCGATCGGGACTTGTTTCGACCAAACGTGTTCGTGTTCAATCAGGACTTGTTTTGACCAATTGTCTTCGTGTTCGATCAACTATGTTCGTGTTCAATCATATCTCTTTTTCATCCACTTGTGTTTGAATATGGTTCCTTCTTGCCTAAGTGTGTTCGACCAGGTAGTTTTGATTGAGGAATATTCGACCAGGGTTCCTTTTTTGTCTAGTTTTCGTGTCTTTGTCGAAATTGGCCCAAACTAAGTCAGAATTTCCTCAAATTTGGTAGGTTTGATCCCTGAAACATGACAAACACAACCGTGAAAGCGGATTGTAAAAATAATATAAAAATATGCATAAAATGTCACATCAAAGGAGTTTTTAGCATGTTTTTGTACATTTTCAATAGTAAACTTAGGATATAAATATTACCAATGTAGCACTTACTAGGTGCCATGGCGGCAACAAATCAAGATGAAGTGGATTGGTGGTGCTAGGGCAGTTGCACCGCCGACGCAATTTAGATTAGTGGCATGGTGAAGAAATGATCACTACCACAGAAACAGACATCCTGGACGGCACAGCACAGACGGGTATGAACTGTTCAATGGAAAACCGTCTGTGAAGGCCTGGCGGGAGAATATGTTCAGATATCACAGACGGTTCTGACGTCAAAAACAACTGTGAGAGTAAACCAGACGGTTCTGAACACAAAACCGTCTGTGATAGTCTAATTATCACAGACGGTTCTAACCTAAAACCCGACTGTGATATATACAGACGGTTCTGAGTTCCGAACCGTCTGTGATAATTAGACTATCACAGACGGTTCGGAACGCAGAACCGACTGTGATTTATACAGTCGGTTGTAAACCACGAAGCGTCTGTGATAGTGTAGTTATCACAGACGGTTCTGATGTATGAACCGACTGGAAAAGTACCGGCGCTTCGAATTCTCAACTCTGATCATTTCTGTCTCCGATCTTCGCGCGCGGCGCCTAGGAGAACACGAAGCATCGCTTTGGAAGTTCTATAAATTGACAGTGGAAAAATTGTCATTTACTTTACAAGTTTTTATAGTTCTCAGACTGTTTGACTCCTTAGCTTCTCTGCGCCAATGGCATCCTCGATGGCATCGTCAGCCTCGCCCTCCCCGGTATGAACTCTCAATCTTTTGGACTTACCCCTGTATTGTTAATCCATGTTCAATACATTCTTGACCTGTTGATTTGCACAGGGAAGGGGAGCCGTGGAAGACACTGCCAAAGTCAAGGCCGAGCTGAGGGCCCTCCAGGAGGAGCACAAGCTCCTCACGGAGAAGCACACTCAGCTACGGCTTGACCTTGACGATCTCTTCCAGCGCATTCAGCGCATGAAGACGGATGGTGACAATGCTAGGGCGAGGACGAGGCGTCTTCGCGAGGAGAAGAAAGCCGCGGATATGACCATCGCTGGCTGCGGTTTGACAATGAAGGATACCATCGCGAAGCTGAGGGAGGTCGCAGGCCTTCTCGACGCTGAAGCAGTTGATCCTGAGAAGGACAACTTGTCGCTGGAGGAGTCCTGCGTCCTGGCTGCAAGTCAAACTGACTTTATTCTAGATGCAGCCAGGGCTAAGACCACTCCTTGACCTAGCATTCTGTATTTTTACTTTTTTTTTGTAAGTGATGAAACAAATTATTGAAAACTTTGTTCTTATGTCAACTTTCTAATTTTCCAGCACATTCTTGGACTGCATGCAATTAATCTTCCCTCTTTCTTTATCTTTCGTTGGCTTTTGTCGAACATTCGACCATACAAAGGTATGTACACTGTGTGTGATCAAGGAACGACTATCGCGATCTTTGGCTTGTGATCGGAGCCCTTGAAATAATATAGAAACAATATAGAGGTCGCAGGTCCCATGCAAATAATATAAAAAGAATATAGAAGTTATATATCAACGTGCTTTGAAATATCACAAACGGCTCTGAGGTAAAAAACATCTGTGATAGTCACATTAGAGACGGTTTTTACGTAAGGCCCGACTGTGATGGTCCCAACAGTGTCCTCGAGTCGACTCGAATTCTTAACCTCTATCAATATCACAGACGGTTCTTAACTCCAAACCGTCTGTGATAGTAAACGGACATATTAAAGACGGTTCGGACATCAGAACCGTCTGTAATATTAAAGCAGACGGTTTTGATCTCCCAACCGTCTGTGATAGTCCCAACAGTGCAATTCTCTACATGCAATTGTTGATAACCGCACATAATAACTGAGCAGATGAAGAGACTTAATTATTTACTTCAAATTTAATTTGCATCGAATTATGTAATCTGACTCTTCAACTTCCTCGCCTCGAATTCTCGACCTCTATCAATATCACAGACGGTTTTTAACTCCAAACCGTCTGTGATAGTAAACAGACATATTAAAGACGGTTCGGACATCAGAACCGTCTGTAATATTAAAGCAGACGGTTTTGATCTCCCAACCGTCTGTGATAGTCCCAACAGTGCAATTCTCTACATGCAATTGTTGATAACCGCACATAATAACTGAGCAGATGAAGAGACTTAATTATTTACTTCAAATTTATTTTGCATCGAATTATGTAATCTGACTCTTCAACTTCCTTTGCCGTGTTGCAGTTTATCTCCCGAGAAGTTGTATATCATGAATTTATTGGCCTTGAAAACCAGTACTAGTGCGCTTTTTAGAACTCGAGGCACCCGCGCATATGAACCGTCACCTTCTGTTTCTATAAATAGCGAAGCTCCTAAATCCCTGTCTTTATTCCCTCCTCAACTCCCACCTTGATGGCGAGCCAAGATTCCAGTGAGGTTATTGAAATTGAGAGTGATGAGGAAGAGATAAGGAATGAACTCGATCAGGATCTTCAGAAAGTAAGTCCTCTCTGAAACTCTAATGCAGATCTTTCTTTTATGACTTGATTACCTCGAAACAAATGCATTTCGAAATCCACAGGTGCTTGAGGAAATGATCCCTCCAAAGAAGAGACTTAGAAATGATGAAAGATCGTACAGTGGAGCTGCAGCGAAGACTCTAGAGGGTGCTGAGGCCTGTGTTGCCACATTGCCCCTTGCAACCCCTCCAGTTGCATCGACTCCACCTTTGGAGATCCACAATAATCCTTCCAATATCCCCTCTCCAACACCTTTGTATCATCAGCTTTTCTGGGGTAAGGCTCACACTTTCACGTCCAAATCCACTCCGAAGCTGGAGAAGCATATGTGCAGGAGGAGAAAGCTGCCTTGTGCAGAACTCTCCAAAAAAAAAAAGAGGCGCTGGAGAAGCATTCTGAGGGGATGTCTTTTGCCATTCTACACTTGGCAGAGTGCATGCTTTGAGTTGCAGCTTCATCTCCACCTTGGTTGTATCAACTTTAATTTCTTGGATGATCCTACTGATGCCAAATCCACTCCTTTGGTGAGAGATGATGTTGATAGTCTTAGAGCCATTGGTAGTTCTCCTGGGGCGGCCAGTGTAGATCCTACTGATGCCAATACGTCCCTAGGAGAACTTTGTAAATTACTTTCGGAACAGGTCGACACTAATCAATTGGTCGCTTAATTAATAGTATCTCTTATGTATGGAAAGATTGTAAGAAATAAGAAATTTCTTTTCCTTATATATCTGGCTTTCGATTGATTATGTAACTGATAATCACCAAATGATGTTCTGTGTAAAAATGTTAACAAGAAAATACTGCTGCGATCAAGACGGTTTTTAACTCAAAACCGTCTCTGCTTGAAAGATTACAGACGGTTTTAATTTCAGACATATATATAAAACAAATATGAAAAACAAGATAAAACCAAACAGTCTGAACGTTCATTTTTGTAAATACTAACATTGAAATAAGATAGAACCAAATATGAAAAACATGTGGAACAACTGATGACCAGTAGTCGAATGCAAACAAAAAAACCGGGACATTAAAGACGGTTCGGACTTTAAAACCGTCTGTGTTATCACAGACGGTGCTGAGGTAAAAACCGACTGTGATAACAACATACACAGACGGTTCTGAGGTAAAAACCGACTGTGATAATAACGTAGACGGTCGGATGTGATAACACAGACGGTTCAGATGTGAGAACCGACTGTCATAATCAAATACACAGACGGTTCTGATGTAAAGCGGACGGTTTGGAGTTCATAACCGTCTGTGATATTTCTTTTCTTCAATAATGCACCGATATTACCGACGGTATTATATAGAACCGTCTGTACTGAACCTGGTATAAAAGGTCTTTTGGCGGATGTTTTGAGCTAGTCGTACTCTCTTGCTCGACCTACACTGTCCAGTTCGAAGAGATTTGGGGCAAGGAAGAGCGAAATCTCGAAAGGCAGGGGGAGCATTTGGGGGCAAAAATTTGAGGATCGAACCAAGGTTGGTTACTTGCTCCCAAGACGTACACATTACTTGATTTCATCATCAATATCGATCTCCATTGATTTACTAATTAGCATGTGTATGAATTTGATTTATTGCAGATGGTCCGAGACTGGATGTATAATGACAACCGAGTGGGTGAGGAATACATGAAAGGTGTTTTTGATTTCGAAAAGGTTGCTGTGCAAGACATGGCGAAGAAGGGTTTACCATATATGTACTGTCCTTGTGTAGACTGCCAGAATATTAAGATGTTCACCAACTCATCTCAAATTGTCTCCCACTTGATCCGACGTGGTTTCAAAAAGGGGTACACGTGTTGGGTCCACCATGGAGAAGAGCCAACTGCAGAAACAACTGCCACTCAGGTTGAGGAACAGGACATGCCGGATCCAAACAACGACTTCGACGAGGATATGCCAGAGGATGACCATTTAGATGACATGTTGCGTGATGTCGAAGGAAATTACAGTGAAAGGGGGTTTGGCAAATTCAAGCGCTTGATTGAGGACTCAGAGAGGCCGTTGTTCCCTGGTTGCAAGTCGAAATACACAAAGTTGGCCTCTGTGCTTGAACTGTTAAAATTGAAGGCAAGCAACAGCTGGACCGACAAGAGTTTCACAGCACTGTTAGATCTTTTGGCGGACATGCTCCCGGAAGGAAACGAGTTGCCAAAAAACACCTACCAAGCGAAAAAGCTGTTGTGTCCTTTGGGAATGGAAGTAGAAAGGATACACGCATGCCCTAATGATTGCATCCTTTACCGTAAGGACTATAAAAATATGCATGTTTGTCCGGTGTGCGGCGCATCCCGCTATAAGCGTACTAAGGACCGAACAGACGATGGCGACTGCACGGAGATAAAGGAAGGACCTCCTGCTAAGGTGTTGTGGTATTTGCCAGTCATTCCCCGCTTGCAGCGTTTGTTTGCAAACCGTAAAGAGGCAAAATTACTGCGTTGGCACTCGGAAGACCGGAAGAAGGATGGAAAGTTGAGACACCCCGCTGATTCTTCGCAGTGGAGAAACATCGACAGGGAATTTGTTAACTTCGGAGCAGAATTGAGGAATATAAGGTTCGGGTTGAGTACCGATGGAATTAATCCTTTTGGTAACATGAGCAGTCGGCATAGCACTTGGCCGGTTCTTTTGTGTATCTACAACCTTCCTCCTTGGTTGTGTATGAAGCGCAAGTACATCATGATGTCTCTACTTATCTCAGGACCAAAACAACCCGGAAACGATATTGATGTGTACCTAGCACCATTGATAGAGGATCTCCTAACAATGTGGAACGAAGGGGTGCAGGTATGGGACGCATACAAACGAGAGAACTTCATCCTACGTGCTATGATATTCTGCACCATCAACGATTTCCCAGCCCTTGGAAATTTGTCGGGCCGTACTACGAAAGGAGCCAAAGCCTGCCCCCACTGCGAAGATGACACTGAGAGCGTGTGGCTGAAGAATTGCAGGAAAACAGTGTACATGCGTCACCGTAGGTTTCTTCCGAAGAATGACGCGTACCGTAAGAGGAAGAGGGAATTTGACGGCCACAACGCAGATGGTTCAGCCCCGAAGCCTACGCGCGGGAAAGATGTTTACTCACGGGTGAAGGACATAGACGTTGTGTTTGGAAAGGGTGGTAAATTGAAACCCCGCACGAAGAACACTTGGAAGAAGAGATCGATATTTTGGGACTTACCGTATTGGGAGCATTTAGAAGTTCGTCATTGCATTGATGTCATGCATGTAGAGAAGAATGTTTGTGACAGTTTAATCGGCCTATTGCTGAACATTCCAGGGAAGACAAAGGATGGCATCAATGTGCGGCGTGACATGATCGAAATGAGAATCAGGCCCGAGCTAGCACCGAGAGAGGACGATAAAGGCCGTATATACCTCCCCCCCGCATGCTACACTTTGTGCAAGGCTGAGAGGACAGAACTCTATAAGTGTCTCCATGGTGTTAAAGTTCCATCGGGTTACTCCGCAAATATGAAAAAGCTTGTGTCCATGGGCGATTTGAAATTGCTGGGTATGAAGTCTCATGATTGTCACGTGTTGATGACACAAATGCTTCCTGTTGCCATCCGGAGTATTCTGCCGCATAAGGTCAGAGAGACGATCACGAGGCTATGTTTTTTCTTCAATGCAATTTCTTCCAAGGTCATTGATCCCGATGGACTGGATTCTTTGCAGAGCGAGGTGGTTCGAACTCTCTGTCAACTTGAGATGTATTTTCCTCCATCGTTTTTTGATATCATGGTCCATCTCACCGTCCACCTTGTCAGAGAAATCAAGATATGTGGACCCGTGTTCCTACGTTATATGTATCCATTTGAGAGGTACATGGGTGTACTTAAGGCCTACGTGAGGAATCGGTCCCGGCCCGAGGGTAGCATTGCCGAAGGTTATGCAGCGGAAGAGGTTGTTGAGTTCTGCGTCGATTACATGGCCGAGGTAGAAGCAATAGGAGTTCCTGTGTCTCGTCACGAGGGGAGGCTTGATGGTGTTGGCACTATCGGACGGAGAGCCATCACTCCTGATTTCGATATGTACTCGAAAGCTCATTTTTGGGTCTTGCAACACATGACGGAGGTGTCTCCGTACATCGACGAGCACAAGGAGATGCTACGACAAGACAATCCTCGCCGATCCGAGGTTTGGATCACGGGACAACATAACAGTCGATTCAACGCGTGGATGAAGGTGCGAATCACCGGAGAGTCCGCAAGTGAGAACCTTAAATGGTTGGCAAAAGGGCCCACGTTTACTGTACAGACTTGGCAGGGATACGACATCAATGGGTACACATTTTACACGAAAGCTCAAGATCGAAAGAGCACTGTGCAAAATAGTGGAGTGAGCGTAGAAGCTTTCCATGAGGGGTTCACCAAGACAGGCCCAACAAGGGTAGTACGTGGATTGAACTCGTACTACGGGTTCATTGAAGAATTTGGGAGCTCGATTACGTACTGTTCAAGATTCCCCTGTTTCGATGCCGATGGGTCCAAATCCCACAGGGTGTGAAGGTTGACAGTTACGGTTTCACTTCTGTGGACCTGGATCGCGTTGCTTATAAAGATGAGCCATTCATACTTGCAAATCAAGCCATTCAGGTCATTTATGTCACTGACCCGGCCAATAAGAAGTGGCACATCGTCCTTCATGGCAAGAGAAGGATTGTTGGAGTTGAAAATGTCGTAGACGAGGAGGAATACAATCAATTTGATGAGATTCCTCCATTTGGAGATGGCGTACAGGTCGATACTGAAGACACCGACGAAACCAGTTACGTGCGTATGGATCACCAGGAAGGGTTATACTTTAAAGGTAATCAACTGTACGTCTTATCTCTCTGTTTCCATCGGCATAGCTTATATCTCCTGTAATTCTCGTATTTGCAGGGCCGCGGCAAGTGGAAAGTTGAGGATAACATGGCTGTGTACGTGCAAATTGTCAGTGAAAGTTCCCATTTGTAAATTTAACATACAATATTACGTGGAGAATGCTCAAGTTACAGAGCATTTGGACTACATTGTAACCAATTATCGGATATACGTACATAGTAACCAATTTACAGAGTATTTGGACTACATTTGAAATATCTGAGTGTTCATTTAAAACATGTTTTTGAGCATTCAGAGTTGAAAGCTACAGATCAGTTTCAATTTGTAAAACTAACGTTCAATAGAGAGATTATCAAGGACGGTTTTGACCTAGCACAGACGGTGCACAGTCGGTTCTAACCTCACAACCGTCTGTGATAATCTCTCACTATGTAGATTACCACAGACGGTCTTTATTTGAGAACCGACTGTGATAATATTATCACAGACGGTTATATATATAAAACCGTCTGTGATATTTTCAACAGTGTCCGACTCTTCGAGTTCTTAACGTGCACTGTCGGTTCTCAATTCCAAACCGTCTGTGATAATCTCAGGCATAGTCGGCTCTCAACTCAAAACCGTCTGTGATAATCTCTCTGGTGACTACGATTATTATAGACGGTTTCGATGTGAGAACCGACTGTGATATATACTATTATAGACGGTTCATATGTGAGAACCGACTGTGATAATACCGACGCGGTACATAGTTCAAGGCGGGCTTTATCCCGCTCATTCTACTTCGCCCTAGCTCTGTTTGCCCTAGCTCTCTCCGCCCTCGCACCGTCCGTCGCGATCACCTCCATCGCCTCCCACCTTCTCCTCTCCGTCCGTCGCGATCACCTGCATCGCCTTTCCACCGTCAGGCGCGATCACCTCCATCGCCCTCCCGCCTCTGACGCGATCACCTCCATCGCCTCCCCACCGTTTCTGTCATTCTTGTATGGGTTTTGTTATAGAATTATTAGTTGCATATTTACTTAAACTGTTCTCTCTTTCACTTATGTTAGGAACTATGTCTGGTGACGAAATGCACCACTCGGGGACTCAGGGTGACCTCGCTGGCGATGAGACGCCTGGGCCGGAGGTCGCCTCGTCCGCCGTGACCCCGCAGAAGAAGGGAAAGGGGCGAGGCCGGACGACATGCGCGCGTCTGAACAAGGGGGAAAAGCAGCACGTCCAGTTCGACGACAATGGTGTGCCGGAAGCTCCGCCCAAACTTGTCGGTCAGTACCGCTCACTATGCGGCAAAGTGGCAAGGGAGCGGGTGCCCATCACCACCTCCGACTGGGGTCAAGTGCCCCCAGAGTGCAAGGATGCGCTGTGGGAAGAAGTGCAGGCGGCGTTTCACATTCCGGAGGATCGCCACTTCACCGTCCGCCGGAGGACACTTATGTCAATAAACAAGGCGTGGAGGAACTTCAAGAGCGAACTTGTCAGGCACTATGTGAAGGAGTCGACGACCCCCTTCAATGACTACCCTTTCGTGACTCCCGAGGCATGGCAGCAGTTCGTAGAGATGAAGGGCAAGCCTGAGTTCCAGGAGCTTAGTGCGAAGGCCCAGGCTAACCAGGCCAAGAACACCCACCCACACAGACTAGGCACCGGTGGGTATGTGGGGAAGAAGGCGCTGTGGAGGAAGCAGGACGAGGAAGCTTCACAGTCTTCGGCCGGCAGTCCTTATGCGGGCATAACGGACGTGCGCGCTCGCAATTGGTGCCGAGCTAGATCGACGATGGACTCCTCCGGAAGCGTCTCCGTGAATAACCCTGCGGACAGGGAAGTGATCGACCGACTGGTAAGATTTTCCGATCACGTACTATCCTCATAACACGCATGCAATGGGCTGTATTGCTAAGTTGTCCTGTTGCAGGTGACGCTGAGTGCGCAGGCGGCATCCGGAGAGTTCAACCCGAGGAGGGACAGGGATATCCTCACAGCGGCGCTAGGAAACAAGGAGCATCCAGGCCGCGTGCGCGGCCTCGGCGCCACTGTGCCTTGGAGGCATGGTTTCCCCGATGATGAGGAGGCGGCTAAGAGGAGAAAGAGATCCCACCAAGCCCGCGATGAACGGCTGAAGGAGGAGATGCGATCGGAGTTCGCTGTTCGGGACAAAGCACTCCTGCAGCAGTTGTCGGAGATGCGGTCCATGTACGAAGAGCTAAGAAAGGCGACCCAGGGCACCCCTGTTCTAGCAGCTGGCGCAGACCCAGCGGAAGTACCGACCCCCATTGGCCACTGTAGTAGCTGCGCGTCTGCGCCGGGGTCTTCGCAGACGGAGCCCTCTCCTCCAAAGTATCCGGTGGACTCTCTGCAGGTAATGACCGTTAATGCGCACTGTTTGTCTATGTTAATTCATTCGAAAGTGAGAAGCGGTGAAATTCAACATGTTAATGCGCACTGTTTGTAGGAACCCGCCTCCTGCAAGCTTATGGTGCTGGCCGGTGTCTTCCCGATCGAGGCTGCCCGTGGGATGGTGCAACCATGCACGGCGGGGGCCACAATCCATGGTGCCCCTCTATGTGAGGGTTTTGCACGTGTCCAAGTGGACAGTGTCTTTGACCATTGCAAGGGTTTTCCATTGGAGAAGCCGCCGAACGACGAGATTACCACTCTCGGGGATGCGGTGCACACGTTCGTGCAATGGCCCAAGAAAGACATCGTCCTGTATGAGGTAATTCCCCCACCAGTTTCATAATTTGTACTGTAATAATAGCCCTCAGAGTTAGTGTCCTAATACGTAGGTTCTTACATCGCAGACATCACAGACCGAGACGCGGCCTACTAGCCAGCATACCCTTCGACGACGAAGCTGACTCTGAGTAAGAGGCAACCATTCAAGAAGCTGGCTATGAGGGGAAAAGCAAAGAAGAGCCCGTCGAAGGAGAGCGAGAAGAGTGCGCCAGCTCTCATGCCGTTCTCTCTGGGGATGCCCATGGCCTCCGATACCGCAATTTCGAGCATGGGGTTAGCATGCCAGAGCCTGCATGCATGGTACATGAGGAGGACAAACCAGACCAGGACGCAGCGTCCGACGCACATCATGGTCAAGTACACCGTGGCAGAGTTCCATCACGACGTTGGGACCTACTCGGTGACCTTCGAAGACCTGCACAATTTGCTAAACAAAGATGCGCTCGACTTGTCAATCCTACGGTCTTGGGTGCTGTAAGTATCCTACTATCCGTGCATATACGGATATATGTCATTTATTAATTGGTTACTTCCATGCAGCTGCATGGCCAACTATGCCAAATCCAAGGGCATACCTGTTGGTTTTTTGGACCCCCAGATGGTAGCCGAGGTGATGTTTAGGACTGACACAGACTTCGTTGTCGACTACATCAAAAGAGGGTTGCTTGCTCAGGTCGACAAGGAGTATATACTTGTACCCTACAACCAGAGGTGAGTGCTTTCATCAGTACTTCACCCGTAGATTAGTGTCTCCATGTGCACACCCCCAAATTTAGATTAAATTTTTAATTCTCTACGTGTAATATGTAGCTACCACTGGATCCTGCTGCTACTTATTCCGAAAAGCAACAAGGTGTTCTACCTTGACTCATTGCAGAGGAAAGGATACTCGTATTCCAGCGCACGAGATGTATTCGGAAGGTGATGTGGACCTGTCTTGCATGCATCTAGATTTACTGTCCTCAAATTGTCAATTTCGGCTATCCTCAAACTGTCAATTTTGACTATCTACAGGGCTTTCACGAAGTACTTTGCCGAGGTAGGGACACAACACGAGCGGCGAGCCGATAAGTTTCAGTGGTTACAATTTTCGGTACAAATTTCAACTGAATCTGTTTTATTTTATAACTTGTCCCCACCTAACTCTCGGTCTGTAAATTGGCAGTGCCATCAGCAGCCGGACGACAATACATGTGGGTTCTACGTGATGCGCCACATGTATGACCTGATCATCACCCCTCACCGGCCTGATTTCCCCGAGGTATTACAACTGCTCCCCTTAATTTGTCTCGATTTGACAGAATTTACAACTTAATTCAGCTAATTTTTTATGTACCAACTCTTGCTGCAGGGGGTCGACTTCCCTTCAGAAAGCCTTGACCCTCGGCAGATTAGTAATGTCCGAGGGATGCTCGCTGAGTTTTTCCTTTCGGAGGTCATATCACCCAAGGGGAAGTTTAGGGACCCGCAAGGTTCGTATTAGTGCGGCCTTACATTTATTTGTACATCTAACACACTTTAATTGTCGATTACATTTATTTGTTCAATTGTACATATTTCTGAGTTCTGTGCTATATATATGAAATGCTATACAGAGAGGGGTGCAAATATATTTGAGTACTGCATGTGCATATGAAACTGTATATATTTGAGTACTGTAAAAATATAATTCTGAGTTCAATTGTACAAATATATATGCATGAGACTGTATATATTTGAGTACTATGCATGTATGAAATTCATGAACTGTATATATGAAAATGCAATTTGTACAGAGGACATCTGTGAATGTTATAATCTCAGACGGTTTGTAAGATCAAAACCGTCTGTGCATGCACAGACGGTTTTGATCTTACAAACCGTCTGAGATTATAACAGTCACAGATAATAACACATCGCAGATGGTTTTGACCTCAGATCCGCCTGTGATATCAGACTATCACAGACGGTTCTGTGATAGTCACACTATCACAGACGGTTTCAATATTAACACCGTCGCTGATATCGCAGATTGGTTTAACCTCCAAGCCGTCGGTAATAATATGAGTATCACAGATGGTTGTGAGATCAAAGCCGTCTGTGAATTATGAGTATCACAGTCTGTTATAACATCAAAGCCGTCTGTGATACTCATACTAACACCGACGGTTCTGATGTCAAAACCGTCTGTATATACTAAAGTATCACAGACGGTTCTGTTCTCACACCCGTCTGTGATAGTACAAGTATCACAGATGGTTCTGATGTCAAAACCGTCTGTGTATACTCAAATATCACAGACGGTCGAGAACAGAACCGTCTGTGATAGTCACACTATCACAGACGGTTCTAATGTTAAAACCGTCTGTGATAGTATGAGTATCACAGACGGTTCTGATGTTAAAACCGTCTGTATATACTAAAGTATCACAGATGGTTCTGATGTCAAAACCGTCTGTGTATACTCAAATATCACAGACGGCTCTGAGAACAGAACCGTCTGTGATAGTGTGACTATCACAGACGGTTCTTACCTTATAACTGTCTGTGAAATATGAGTATCACAGACGGTTCTGACCTTATCACAGACGGTTCTGACCTTATATCAGTCTGTGAATGGATATATCACAGACGGTTGAAAACATCAAAAACCGTCTGTGATAGTGCGTGATTATCACTGACTCGAATATCACTGACGGGTAAGAACCGTCTGTGATGTCTGTTTTGACCCGACTGTGATGATGAATTCTGTAGTAGTGGATGGCGGCAGCGGCTAATAGTGATGCGGACATGGATCAAGTGGTGCAGCTCAAATTTGGGGTGATAGCGGCACGACGATGGAGGTGAGGTGGCGGCACGGTGGTTGAGTAGAAGGCAAAAGAATAGGGAGGAGAAGAAGAGGGAAGAAGAAGAATAAAAAGGGGGAAGCTCACCGATGGCCGAGAGGATGATCGAGCAGACGAGAAGATGAAGTATGGTGAGAGGGGATGAAGTGGAAGAATTGTGGCTCGCCAGAAAGGGAGAAGAAATGGGGAAGGTAGAGAGAGGGAGGAGACCAGCAACTCATCAGCGGCGTGGACCTGGCTGCCGACGGCAAACTCGCCGGGGCCGAGAGAGAAGATCAGAGCAAGGGAGGAAAAATGGGGGTAAACCAGACCAAATGGAAATGGCGGCTTGGGCTAGGGTTTTGTTGTTTTGGCTGTTTTACAAAAAGGCCCTCGGGGTTTTGAGTAATTGCAATTGAGTCCCCCTGAGTTAGGGTTTAAGTTTGTCGACGATTCGGTCTCGGCGTCCTTAGTCAAATTTATGCAGAATTTGTGAGTTGTGAGACCTTTCGGGGTGTCCCTCCGGGAAGGGATGATGAGCAATGTCAGATGGAACACAGAGGGATTTATATAGGTTTGGGTCCTCGATGGTGGGAGTAATAGCCCTACGTCCTGTTGTGATTTCACTATGTATGGGAAAAAAGGTTACAAAGTTGTGGAAAAGATCATCACAGGCGAAAATCTTTTCTGTGTGATTGACTAAAACACGACTAAACTAGCCTATAGAAGCTTGTCGATGTTGATCTGTTCAAGATGTCTTTTCCCAATGTGTCATTTTTCTTGTCGTACACCCGCTCACCCCTTTTATACTGGTCGAAAGGGTGCCAGTGCACAACGGCTTTGAACAGTTGCTCGGGTGCAGTTTTGATAACTGCACTTAACTCCCACGCAGGCTTAACACGTACAATTAAGGGATAACCGCACATATTAACCTCCTGGCAGTTGTCTTCATACGTGGAAGAATATCCGGGATCCTCGGAATATACTTGTTGTAGAACATAAGCAACCCCGAGTTGTCTTGGTCGAGAGTAGACAATGTGCTTCTGACCGCACACTGCCTTCCTGACCGCGCACTGCCTGCGACCTCCTGTCTGCGCATCACCTATGGGCTCCTGACCGCGCCTTGTCTGCGGCCTCATGATCGCGCAAAGCCTGCGACCATGTGTCCGTGCTTCTCAGGCCATCTGAAATCATAGCGATGGACACATGCCTGGTTCGAATCTGTCTTGAACCAGACGCGCATTTATTCCGAACTAGCTCGGGTAACAATCCTCGTCAAAGTTTTCTGTGTCTTGGCCTTTAGCACTTTGGTGCTCGGATTTTTAGGAAATTACATCTAGGTCCTTGGCTACTAGGTTTTTAGGGTTCCGGCCTCCCGGGAACTCCAATTTCAACGTGGTCAACTCATACATGTCTGTAGCGATGCATACTTCTGTATAGAATCATCTGTAGATCAGATCTAGTTGATGAAGTGTGTCCAATCAGTTGAAAATCACCCAATTTGCATCGACCTACAATTAAAATAAACAAAACGCATAATCGAGGTCGAACGATAGAAAATACAACTATATTTAAATATTTGATGATTTTAATGACTAAAATGAGCATGAATGAGGGGAAGAATATCTAGAAAATAAGTACAAATATGAGAGTTATCAAACACCCTGTTTGTCTTGGTAGTGCTTGCTAATGAGGAAGCCCGAGCGAAGGCGAAGTTGTTTTTGTGAGCTCTTACCCCTAATGAACTCTATTCAACTACTTCCATTAGGATGCAGGTGGTTCAGCCTTCCATGGTCATCAAGGATGAATTAGCTCCTACCTTCTCTAGAAGAGCAGTGAGATCAGTCACTGATTCAGGAGTGACCTTTACTTCTTCCAGAGTCAGTCAAAGTACCAGTGCCACTTGGGATAGTGATACTGTTCATGTTCTCCTCTCTCCTTCTGTCTCTGAAGTGTGTAGAGATGTACTCAAGGGGTGGGACGACAGCATGGAAGAGGAGGACTCAGAGAACATGCTCCCTCTCATCAAGCGTCATCGGGTTTCTCATTCTATGGTTTCATCAAGATGGGCTAGACTGTGCCATCCAAACCCACAAAAGTAGTTACTCCCATGTCTAGCCCACCTAGATGAAGCCATAGAATGACTTACCACTATCCATGGGGAGTTGAGTCATGAACTGGACATGTGGCAAGACTCCTATTGGATTTTGGAAGAGGACTACAAGGCTCAAGAGGAACAGCTGGCCATTGCTCGACAGGCCTGACAGGACTTGTCAAGTCGGGTAAACGACCTTCAGAGTGAGACTGATAAGTTCCGAGTAGTTTCCATCAAGGTGGAAGAGGACAATCGCTCACTGCGGAAAAAGCTTGGCAGTTCTAAGACTAAGGTAGAATCTCCTTGGGCGAAGGTAAGCGGTCTTAGGGGAAGTGATAAGTGCTTAATTGGTATGAACTTTATCTACTTTGCATCTTAAAATGTGTTGAAAATTCTTTAAATGTGACATTTTATGTGACTTTTTGTATCATTTTTATAATCTACTTTCACGGTTGTGTTCGTTATGTTCTAGGATAATGTCTACAAAATTTGGGAGCGTTTTGAACTTGTTTGGACAAGATACGACGAAAACACAAAAATCGGACAAAAAAGGGCCATGAGGGCCAAACCCTAGCCCTGGCCGAGCCTGGCACAACCCGTGCTCAGCCATGGTCATGGCCCATGCCCAGCTTGGTTCCAACTTGTCGTGGTATTGCGAATACCCCGGCAGGTTTTGTAAACGATCCTAGCGAAGATTACGCGGCGCGGGCTAACCGGGTGACCGGTCCTCCCCCGCCGGACAAACACAAGAATTGACACGAGGATTTATACAGGTTCGGGTCCCGGTGGGGGTCCTAGTCCTATCGGCGTGCTCCCGACCGGAGTCGGCTGGGGAGGCTCTCTCCGGGGGAGAGGCTTCCGGAGCACACCTGTGAGTTTTGGCTATTCCAATAAATGAATCACTTGCTTACAACTGAGGGGTACAAGGGCTATTTATAGCCCCAAAAAGAAGCAAAAAGACCTATCTACGCCGGAAGCCATCGTCGGATTGAGGGGTAGCAACGTCCTTCTCCCGGTCAAACGCCTTGGATGCTTGACAGGTGGTCGCTGATTCCCGAGGCGCTCCCGCGTGACCTGCACGTGATCAACAACCAGAGACTTTACCTTTAGAAAGACGACGAGGCCTGGGACACGCACCGGAGGCCAGATCCCCGGGCCAAAGGCGGCTCCCGGGACTGGCGCCGGAGGCCAGGTCCCGGGAGCCAAAAGGCGGCGCCCGGGGCCGGCACCGGAGGCCACGTCCCCGGGCAAATGGCGGCACCCGGGGTGGGCGCCGGAGGCCGGGTCCCGGGCGCCAAAAGGTGGCGCCCGGGGCAGGCACCGGAGGCCACGTCCCCGGGCAAATGGCGGCGCCCGGGGCCGGCATCGGAGGCCGGGTCCCGGGAGCCAAAAGGCGGCGCCCGAGGCAGGCACCGGAGGCCACGTCCCCGGGCAAATGGCGGCGCCCGGGGCAGGCACTGGAGGCCACGTCCCAGGGCAAATGGCGGCGCCCGGAGCGGGCGCCGGAGGCCGGGTCCCGAGAGCCAAAAGGCGGCGCCCGGGGCAGGCACCGGAGGCCACATCCCTGGGCAAATGGCGGCGCCCGGGGCAGACACCGGAGGCCACGTCCTCGGGCAAATGTGACGCAAGTTACCTGGACTTAGTCTCGCGGAGATTTCCCCCAATAGCAGCCCCCCATGCCCCCCGGGGACGATGCTTGAGTCCCCGGTGGGAATGGTACATGCCACCGGATCCATGACGCTTCGATTCCCGTGCCGCGCGCTTATGACCGCCGCTTCGCCATAAATGCGCTCGCGATTCGAACTGGCGCCTCGGTTTGCGCGCCAGTCCCTTCGTTTCCCGCGCACGGTTTGAACTTCAACGGCCCAGATTGTTGCGCGGAGTACTACATGGCGCTCATCTGGATCACGGCTCACCCCTATAAATAGGGCCTTGGGGGGCCCGGGAAGTTCATTCCAAATTTCTCAACCTTAGCGCATTTAGCTCTCCCGGTAGCTCTCTCTCGGTAGCTAGGTCCCGGTAGCAGGCGTCCGGAACCTTTAGGCGTAGCCTCCTGAAACGTTAGCCACCGGAAAAACAAACTTGATGGCACCGAAGGGTCGAGCGAAGACGACCGAGGTGCCCCCGAAGGAGTTTGCTCCGGAGTTCATCTGGGCCTCCGAGTTCACGGTCGAGGACGCGGAGTCCCTGGTCGAGCGCGGGGTCGTTGAGGACGGGGACATCCGGGTCCCTGTGAAGAAGGACGGAGCCCCCCGCCCCAGGCCCGGAGAGGTTGTGGCCTTCGAGGCCTTCCTGGAGGCGGGGCTCCGGCTCCCGGTGCATCCCATGCTCCGGGAGTTTTTGAAGGAGTATGGGGTGGCCCTCAACCACCTTACCCCGAACGCGATCGTCCGGATGGGCCTCTTCATTTGGCTCTACGAGACGGCGACCGGGCGGGAGCCCACACTACGCGCCTTCCAGTACTTCTACGAACCGGCGGCGAGGAGCTCCCACCTGGTGAAGGGGGGACCCAAGTCCCCCTTTGGCTCGGTGATGGTGCAAATGCTGCCGTCCCGGGTGGCCGATTACCCGGCGGCGGCCTCCCGGGACCACTGGGGCGACTGGATTCGGAGGTGGTTCTACCTCCGGGTCCGGGACGACGAGGTGGCGTACACCCCGGAGCCCCCGTCTTACAGCAGATAGTCCGTGCCGAAGCCTCAGGTGTGGACGGACGAGGAGCTCGAGCTCCTCGGCCAGGTAATCATCTCCCGGTGCACTCGCTCTATGCGGGACGCCGCCGAGGAGATGATGCTCCTGAGGATCTCCCCCTTCTCACGCGGGAAGAGAAGGGGGATCGGCATGGGCCCGGAGCAGCGGCCCCCGGTCAGGCCGGTGACCCGATGTAAGTCCGTTACCTGCTTCATTGCATTTACAAATTTTTTGGAAATTTGACTAAATCTTTACCTCTTGTAGTCCGGCCGTACCCGGCGGCGCGGGAGAAGGCGGAGAACCTCCTGGGGAGTTACTTCGCCGACGAGCACGAGCGCGTTGTGCGCCTCGTGGGGGAGGGCCCTCCCCGAAACTTGGTAGCTGAGGCCTACGGGCTGAAGCTGCCGGAGAGGAAGCCCCTCCCCACCCCCGGGTCACACAAGCGGGGGAAAGACGTTGCCGGGGGCTCTGAGCCTAAGAAGGCCAGAGTTCAAAAAGCCCCCGGCCCATCGACAACGCCGGCTTCAACACCGGCGAAGCCCCGGGAAGAAACCCCCGGGACTGGGCGCGCCCTGGCGCCGGCCCGGAAAGAAGTAACACCCCCTCCCCTGAAGAGCCCCGTTGCGGCCCGGGGGAAGGAGCTGGCCGCGGGCGGGGTGGCGTCTGATTCGGCGGACTACGCCCCGTCGCCGCCTTCGGTAGCGGCCCTCCCGGCGCCCCTGGCACCCTTGGAGCCGGAGAAACAGGAGGTGAGGTTCACAGAGGCCTCGCCTCCGCGGGTGGAGTGGCCCATGGACGAGGGGGGGAGCCCCTCGGTCTATGAGGTCCCCCCGGAAGTGGAGGTTCCGGGGGCCCTCCCGCCAGGGAAGGGGAAAGGTCTGATGATCCCCCCTGGAAAGGGGTCCCCTCCGAAACGTCCTCAGCCACTTCCTCGGGGGGTACTTCGGCGACGAAGACAACGACGACCGCCACCCCGACCGAGATCATGCCGGGCGCCCCAGCCCGGGGGCCCGTTACCGGCCACGGCGGGACTAGCGCCGGGCGGGAGACCCCCCTGCTTTCCGCAGGGGAGGTCGAGCGTTACGCGGAAGGCCTGCAGACCCCAAAGGTCCAGGCCTTCGTCGCGGAGGGGACGCTCCACGAGCGCTTCGGGGAGCTCCGGTCCCTTCAAGTCCAGGTATCCACCCGGAGTGGTTGTCGCTTCCTTTTGGCTCCCTGCATCCAAAATTTTTCTAACTCTCGAATTTGTAGGGGGCGACAATTACTTGGAGCGTTGAGCAGCTCGTCATCCGGCTGCTCAAGGACGCAGAGGATAGGGCCGCCTCCTTCTTGGGTCAGCGGGACGAAGCTCTCCAGGAGCTGGCCCGGGTTCGAGCCCAGGTCCACGTCTCGGAGGCCGTCAACGGCCACCTCCGGGAGGAGGCGAAGGCGAGGGAGGAGGCCTTCCGTGAGCTCGAGGGGTCGAGCGTCCGGGCGGTGGTGGACGCGGGCCGCTCCGTCCGCTCGGCCCTCGAGAGCCTTGGCGTAAGCCTAGGCTCCGAGGGAGGCTCGGAGGTGCCCCCGGCCATGCTCGCGGAGGCTGTGCGTTTTCTTAACGCACAAGTCTCCGTGATGCCAGAGGCGGCGGACGCCCGGGCGCGAGGCCGGGCGATCCCCGTTGTCGCAGCCGCGGCCGGACTCGTCGAGCACCGGGGGGTGGGCGCCCGGGCGATCGGGGGTCGCATCCCCCGGAGCTTCCCCGAGTTCTTCGAGCCCTCGCACCGGGAGGTGGAGCAGCTCGCCGGGGGCTTCTACGACCGGATCATCTGGGTGAGGTTCCCGGCACCGGCACCTCCAGCAGCAGATGGCTCGGCCCCGGCCCCAGCGGAAGCCCCCCGGGGGGAGGACGCAAATGAGAAAGTATGAGCCTCCCCCCGGGTCTTAGCTAGGACCCTTTTTTCTTTTCTTAGGATTTTGATCCCGGTAGCTTCTTAGAAGAAGCCCCGGACACTTGTACAAAGACATTTTGAATGCAATAGAGTTAGAAATTTTAATGCAATGTTACCAGGGTTCCCGGGAGGTTACTCCCGGGCGAAGGTCCGGGAGGGGCTCCCCGGGGGACGCCCAAGCTGCTTTAATCTTGCTAAGCCTCATCTCCGGGGAGCGCAGCGGGGACGCCATCCGGAAGCCGATCCGGTTGAGGTGGCGTCCGGAGTGGCACTTGGACAATTTTGACAATCATCGCGCCGAATTGTCCCCTCCGCGTCCGGGGTTCCGGATGGTCCCCCCACTTCGCATTCTTCCACCGGCGGGCTACGAGTATTGGCCCGGAGATGTACTCTGGGAAGCTCGGCGTCGCATGCGCGCATTGTACCGGGACTTGGCCCGGGAGCTAGCGGAGGGCCTCCGGGACTATTAGGCGTAGGAGCCTTAGGATGTAGAGAATCCCCCGGGTTAGAGCCTGGGTTGTACCGTTTCCGCTGCCCACCGGAGGGGGAAGATGTTGATCCGGGAGGATCTCCAAGTCCTGATCGCATATGGCTTCGCGACCAAGTGCTGATCGCATACGGCTTCGCGACCAAGTCCTGATCGCATACGGCTTCGCGACCTTAACCGTGTTCGGAAAGGATTCGCGACCTGGATGAGTCCGCGACCATGGATTGGTTCGCGACCAGGAAAAAGGAATTCGTTCCCTGTTCGGAATTGTAATCCGATCCGAATGTGTATAACTAAGCTTATCTGTTTAGGATTAGTTATATGAGTCTAATACGTTTAGGTCTCTAAGTCTGATACGTACTCATACGATTGGACTATAAATACCTTGTAATAGGTCTAGTTTAGATCATCGAACTCAATCGAAGAGTCATAGAACTTATTTGAGTTTTAGACACTTATAGTTCCTTCGACGTAGACAAGTGTGTCTAACGTTCGACGTATAAAGCCCTCTTTGAAATAAAGAGTTGTGCAATTACTTTGGGTTTCGGTATTTCCGAGTAAGATCCCGTTATTCCGCATATTAGAATCTGGGCGAGCCTAGTGCGAAAACCAAGGCTAGGTCTCAAATGGATCAAGTTGGTATCAGAGAAACTTTCCTATCCTGTGGATGGTGAAGACTCGCCAGGGTTACAAAACCTCCGGCGAAACTCCAGGCGATCAATTGACGGTTCCTACAGCCGCGTCTCCGACAATGTCTGACGATACCTCCGTTCAAGCTAACCTAGCCGAACAAGTGGCTAAGCTCTCCACCGACATGGAAACCGTGCTTGCTTGGATTAAGCAGCAGGCTATGATTGTACCTCCTGAAGTAGGGAAGGTTACGGGTGAGAAGAGTGGTGAAGACTTGCGTAGGGCAGACGAAGATGAAGACGAAGGCGACCACAAAACCGACGACGTCGCCAACACCTCCTTAGCTGTCGGATCTTTTAAAGTCAACGCTAAAATTGATATACCCATACATGATGGGGTGATCGATGCCGAGAAGCTGGATTCTTGGATCGACCAACTTGAGACCTACTTTGACCTGAAAAGGTTTAGTACCGCTCAAAAGGTCAAATTTGCACCTTTGAAGATGAAGGACCACGCCAAGACATGGTGGAAGGCCCTTGTCACCAGTGGTGAAGCTGACGACCTTGCGTGGGGTCAATTCAAACGACTTCTGCGACAAGAATTCTATCCGATGGGCTACCTTGAGGAGAGATGGGAGCGTTGGCACCGATTGTACCAACGGCGCGACCAGACCGTCCAAGACTATACGACAGAGTTTCGACGACAAGCAATGGTCATTGGCATCTCACTATCCGACCCTCAAGTATTTCGGAAGTACACATCTGGATTTCAGAAATCGATCAGTACTGAGCTAAGTCTGTTCAGCGTCCAAGATATCGCGACCGCGAGCACAACTGCTATGGCGATCGAGAAGAAGAACAAATCCCGCAGCGACAAAAGCACGAAGGAAAGTGCGACCTCGACAAAGAAAAAGCCGAGTCCGAAGAAGAAATCGGGCACGGGTGCTTTCTGCGAACATTGTCAAGTTGCGGGACATACGAAGGACAAATGCTACAAGCTTCATCCTGAGCTTCGACCAAAGAAAAACGGACCAGGGAAAAGAACAACCACGGCTACTGCGACTTCACCCGACGAAGAAGTTGTCCGAGTGAATTCGGTTAATGAGGCGGATACGACCTTGTCTCTGATGGCAATGCCGAAGGAGAAGGGTTCGGATCCACCGAACGACCATCACCCGACGGAGGACTTGTTCACCATCAACATCCAGGTGAAGCACGAAGTGGTCGCAGCGATATTCGATCCAGGAAGTCAAAAGAATTTGGTCTCCGCTGGACTGGTTCAGCGACTTGGTTTGAAGACAACCACACACCCGCGACCATATCCGCTGGGTTGGTTTACATCTGACGTGAACCAACAGATTACGAGTCAGTGTGTGTTGAAGTTTGCGATCTCTGCACGGTATATCGATGAGGTGCAATGCGATGTTGTCCCTATCGATATCTGTCAGGTGATCTTTGGGAGTCCGTATCTGTATGATCGAGACGCTCATTTCCATCGGCGAGCGCAAGAGTACGACCTCACCAAAGACGGGGTTAAGTTCGTAATCAGTAGAGACGTCCACGTCAACACTTCGAACTTGATTACCGCAAATCAAGCCAAACAGATTGTTAATGCATGTCACAAGTATGTGCTTGTCATGATTCGACCCATTGGACAAAGTGAGGGTACTCGACCAGCATTGTCGTTGGCGTGCCAAGAAGATTCTGGTCGTTTGTCGGGACTACTGGAGAAATACAGTGATCTGTTCGAGACTACCCAGGGTTGTCCACCGAAACGTCCAGTCGAGCACGAAATTCAGCTTGTGTCCGATGCGACACTGCCCAATCTAAGTATGTATCGCAACTCAGTATTGGAGAATGAAGAGATCAAAAGACAACTTGGTGAGTTGCTGAACGATGGTGTCATTCAACCAAGTAGTTCACCTTGTGGATCTCCTGTGGTGTTAGTACCAAAGAAAGATGGGACTTGGCGTATGTGCATCAACTATCGAGCCCTAAACAAGATCACCATCAAGAACCGGTACCCCCTTCCCCGTATTGACGACCTGTTAGACCAATTGAAGCATGCTATTGTCTTCTCCAAATTGGATCTTAAGTCAGGATATCATCAAGTCAGCATCCGAGAGGAGGATACGTGGAAGACCGCGTTCAAAACACGACAAGGTCTGTTCGAATGGCTGGTCATGCCGTTTGGTCTCTGCAACGCCCCTGCAACTTTCATGCGTCTTATGAATGACGTTTTGAGACCGTTCATCGACGACTTTGTCATCGTTTACCTCGACGACATACTAGTTTATAGTCAATCGTGGGATGAGCACCTCATTCATGTCGAAAAGGTGTTCGATCAGCTTCGGCAACATCGACTTCGCCTCAACCGTAAGAAGTACGAGTTCGGCCAGCAAACTCTACTTTACCTTGGATTCCTGGTCGGCAACGGTACGTTGCAAATCGACCCAGATAAGGTAAAAGTGATTCGCGAGTGGCCGCGACCACGAACAGTTACGGATGTGCGTAATTTTGTGGGAGCATGCCAATACCTTCGGAAGTTCATCCGACACTTCTCGATTATGGCTTCTCCGTTGCATGCATTAACCAGGATCGATCAGAAGTTCGAGTGGACAGGGAAACATGAGGACACGTTTCTCTTGCTGAAAAGGAAGATCAGCGAGGCGCCTGTGTTAGCTTTGCCGAATCTCCAGAAACCGTTCGAGCTAGAAACCGATGCCTCAGGTTATGCAATGGGCGCAGTGCTCATGCAAGAAGGTCGACCAGTGGCATATCACTCCGAGTTATTCCAGGGAGCTCAGAAGAACTACCCGACTTATGATAAGGAGTTATGCGCACTGCATCAGGCCGTGAAACATTGGCGGTGTTATCTTTTGGGTAAAGAGACGGTTGTCCACACCGACCATCAACCATTGCAATATTTGCAAACTCAATCCAAGCTACAGCAAGCTCGGCACATGAAGTGGATGTCGTATCTGCAGCAGTTCAATCTGGTGATTAAGTACAAAAAGGGCGTACACAACAAATTGGCGGACATGTTGTCGCGACTACCAGTTACGACCCTCTGTTTATCAGCGTTCATGCAGATCGAGCCCTCATGTCATGATGACTATGCCACTATGTACAGTGAAGACCCTGATTTTCAAACAGTACTGACTGAGCTCGAAACAGGAAAACCTACGGAGTTCGTTCGTCGAGAAGGACTCTTGTACAAGGGCAATTTACTTTGTATACCTCGTGGAGCACCTCGAATTCAATGGTTGCGAGAAGCGCATACATCGAAGGTAGCTGGTCACTTTGGGGTTACAAAGACGTTGCAAAATCTTCACCGACATGTGTTTTGGCCGCGTATGCAGCAAGATGTGGCTAGCTTTGTTCGAGGCTGTGGTCTCTGCAGCATCTCGAAACCGGCAAACCGAAAAATAGGTTTGTACACTCCTTTGCCAGTTCCATCGCGACCATGGGAAAGCATATCTATGGATTTCTTGGGAGGATTGCCTAAGACCCGACGTGGCAACGACTATCTATTCGTGGTCGTTGATCGGTTCTCCAAAATGATTATTCTTATACCTTGTCGGAAGAGTATCACGGGAGAAGAGGCAGCTCGGGTATTCTTTCAACACGTTTGGACACACTTCGGACTGCCGACTTCTATTGTGTCTGATCGCGATACCCGGTTCCTTAGTCACTTTTGGCGATCGCTCTGGACGATGATGGACACCAAGCTGAAGAGGAGTACTACTTTTCATCCGCAAACTGATGGTCAAACCGAGGTGGTTAATCGCACAGTTGTTCATCTTTTGAGAGGATATAACTCGAAGCACCCGAAGACCTGGGATGGAAGCATACCGTACCTGCAGTTTGCTTTTAATCGAGCAGTGCATGGTTCGACTGGAAAGTCACCGTTTGAGGTTTGTTTAGGATTTCTACCACAGAGTCCATTCGACATGGAGTTTGTGATCCCTACCTCAGCACAGAACAGCAAGAAAGCATCTGATCAGGAACGAGCACAAAAGTTCCTGGAAGGTATTCAACGACTCCATCGTGAGGTTGAACAGAACTTGCTGAAAGCTCAACTCAAGTACAAGGCGCGACATGATCGGCACCGAGTTGATGCGCAATTTCAAGAAGGTGATATGGTATGGTTACATCTGAGTAAGGAGAGACTTAAAGGTGAAGGTAAGAAGCTCAAACCCATTCATTATGATCCTTTTCGGATTTTGCGGAAAGTGGGTAATAATGCTTGTCAGCTTGAGTTACCTCCATACATGGATATTTACTCGGTTGTTAATGTTGAGCACCTCAAACTGTTTGAGCCTTCAATGCTGGATGATGAGCCAGATACCATAGTACCATCTGTTGAAGATTTGGTCTATCAACGAGACGAACCTCTACGTGAAGATGTGATTCTGGAGAAGAAGGTGACTACCACCCGCAGTGGCACCAAGGAGAATTTTCGAATCGGTCGGAAAGATCAACGAGCACGTGCGGCAAAGTGGTACACCAAAGAAGATGGACAAGCCCAATTTCCACATCTCCAGTTTGATCGAGAGGTCGTAACAGGGGTTGGCTCCTTCTCAACAAGGGAGTCATGATCCGGGAGGATCTCCAAGTCCTGATCGCATACGGCTTCGCGACCAAGTCCTGATCGCATACGGCTTCGCGACCTTAACCGTGTTCGGAAAGGATTCGCGACCTGGATGAGTCCCCGACCATGGATTGGTTCGCGACCAGGAAAAAGGAATTCGTTCCCTGTTCGGAATTGTAATCCGATCCGAATGTGTATAACTAAGCTTATCTGTTTAGGATTAGTTATATGAGTCTAATACGTTTAGGTCTCTAAGTCTGATACGTACTCATACGATTGGACTATAAATACCTTGTAATAGGTCTAGTTTAGATCATCGAACTCAATCGAAGAGTCATAGAACTTATTTGAGTTTTAGACACTTATAGTTCCTTCGACGTAGACAAGTGTGTCTAACGTTCGACGTATAAAGTCCTCTTTGAAATAAAGAGTTGTGCAATTACTTTGGGTTTCGGTATTTTCGAGTAAGATCCCGTTATTCCGCATATTAGAATCTGGGCGAGCCTAGTGCGAAAACCAAAGCTAGGTCTCAAACGGATCAGATGTCCTCCGGGTCGTCATCAATAAAGCTGTGTTGTTGCTTTCTTTGAGTCCTTTTATTTTCTTCTTGGATGGTCTGGACGACTCCTTTTGACAAGAATGAGCTGAGTTTGCTCGTGGTCGGTGTGGTCGACACCCGGGGGTTCCTTATCCCCCCCGCCCACAGCGGGCCGGAGGGTAGCTCCGCGCGCTGTGGGGGTAGCAAGGCCCCCGAGGTGAAGATAACCTGTAGCATAAGAATTTTTCCAAGTTAGAAAATTCTAAAACGAGGTTTCCAAGGGAAAGACTTTCCAGGAGACAATCATCCGGTCGCCGTGAGGACGGGGAGCCGGGAATAAGGCCTCGTGTGGAAGAAACCCAAGAAAACCTGATGAGATTTCCGGAGGCGAGTTTCCTGGGAGACGATCGTCCGGTCGCCGTGAAAACGGGGAGCCAGGAATAGGGTCTCCGGGAAAGAAATGTCCGAGAAATCCGTAACTTCTCCGGGAGACAATCATCCGGTCGCCGTGAGAACGGGGAGCCGGGAATAGGGTCTCCGGGAGGCAATCATCCAGTCGCTGTGAGAACGGGGAGCCGGGAATAAGGCCAGAAATCCTGAGGAAGATTCCGGAGAAAATCCTTCCGGGAGACAATCGTCCGATCGCCGTGAGAACGGGGAGCCGGGAATAAAGTCTCCAGGGAAAAGATATCCAAGAAAGCCATTAGACGTCCCGCTGGGGAGAGCGTCTACTCCCGGAGGAGGAAGTGCCCGATGACGGGTTTGAGTGTTTGGGTAGGGGACTAGTCTCCCACAGTGACTCGTTACCACGGCCACTGGGGACCGGGTTGCCGCTTACACCCTCAGTCCACGAGGGCTGATCGTAAGCCGCCCTACAGGAGGGACTTGCTAGGTCTGGGCCTGCTTCCTCACGGGGAGGGCATCCTCGCGGGGAGGGCATCGCCGTTAGGGGCGGTAATGAGAAGAAAGACCTGCAATGAGACAGTTGAAGAGCAAGATCTATGTATTGGTAACAAATGAAATACAGCGTCTCCCCCTGCGAAGCCGTGAAGGGGGAGGAAAAAGCAAATACAGTGTCCCTCCTCCCCCTCCGGCGTGATCGCTCCGGGGGAGGGGACAGGCCCGTAAGGCTAAACATAGAACTTGCGAAGTAAACGCAAGTTCCACGTGTGCTTCAGCTCCTGCTCTTGAAGGTGGGAGAGCTTGTAGGCCCCCGAGCTCAGGACCGCGGAGATCCTGTAGGGGCCCTCCCACTTGGGGGAGAGCTTACCCTGGGCTTGGGGGTCCGTCACGCGCTTGAGGACAAGGTCCCCAAGGAGAAAAGCTCTCTCGCACACGTGCTGGTTGTATGCGCGCGCCATCTCGCGCTCGTAGATGGCGTGGCGGAGGAGCGCTCGGTCGCGTTCCTCCTCCATGAGGTCGATTTCCAGTTGCTGGTTGGCCTCATTGGCCTGGTACGCTGCGGTCGTGGCTTCGTCTAGGAGCTCGACCCGCAGCGACCGGAAGCCTATCTCTGGGGGGAGGACTGCCTTCGCCCCGTAGACCAGGGAGAAGGGAGTACGCCCCGTCGCCCGGGACGGGGTCGTGCGCATGGAGCAGAGGATGCTAGGGAGCTCCTCTGCCCATGCACCCCGCTTAGAAGCGGTTTGCTCGAGTCTCCGTTGCAATCCCTGTAGGATCACGCCGTTGACTCTCTCGACGGCCCCATTGCTCCGGGGATGGGCCACTGAGGCGAAGTGGATGACGAGCCCCAGGCCTTCGCAGAATTCCCAGAAATAGGCCGAGTCGAATTGGGGTTGTCCACGGTGATTTCCCGGGGGACACCAAAACGACAAACGACGTTTTTCCAGAAAAACCGCTGAATGGCCCGGGACGTGATGCTGGCCAAGGGTTCCGCCTCAACACACTTTGTAAAGTAGTCGACCGCGACCACCACATACTTGTATCCTCCGGGCGCTGGGGGGAAGTGCCCTAAGAGGTCCATCCCCCAGCGCACGAAGGGCCAAGTGATGGGGATAGTCTGTAGCGCTACAGGGGGGAGGTTCGAGCCCTTGGCCATCTTCTGGCATGCTTCGCACGTGGAGACAAGGTCTTGCACGTCGCGCATGACCGTGGGCCAGTAGAAGCCCTGTCGGAGAGCCTTAGCCGCGATGGCATGCGGGGCTAGGTGAGAACCACAGCTCCCCGCGTGGATGTCTTCGAGAAGTTGGAGTCCCTCCGGCCGGGGGAGGCAGCGCAGGAGGGCGGAAGCCCCCTGATTATAGAGCCTCCCCTCCAGCAGGAGATATGCCCGGGCTTTGGCCCGGAGGCGCTTAGCCTCGGTCTCATTAGGAGGGTCCCTCTCCCCCTTGATGAAGGAGATGAGGGGGTCCATCCATGACGGAGTCCGGGTGATCTCGGCGACCTCCGGGACGTGAGGCTCGCCGCCCGTGTCCGGGGAGGCCACCGAGGGCTTCGTGATGATTTCCAAGAAGGCCCCCTTGGGGAGCGATTCCCGGGCACTGGCCGCCCGGGCCAGAGCGTCGGCCCGGTCATTGTCCCTTCGCGGGATATGCCGGGCCTCGAGGCCGTCGAAATGCCTCTCCATCTTTCGCACCTCCTGCAAATAAAGACTCAAGTTTGCGTCATGGCACAGGTAAGACTTGTCCATCTGGCAAACAACGAGCTGAGAATCTCCCTTCACTAGGAGGCGCCGGATCCCCAGGGAGCGCGCAAGGCACATCCCGAGGAGCAAAGCCTCGTACTCGGCGACGTTGTTGGTTGCGGGGAACTCCAGCCGCGCGGCGTACTCGAGTTCCTTCCCCTCCGGGCTCCGGAGGACTACTCCCGCACCGGCCCCGGTGAGACACGGCGACCCATCGAACATGAGGGTCCAATGGTCACTACGTCGGGGCGGCACAGGGAGGTCTTCGTCCCCGGAGCCGGAGGTTGGAGTCCACTCTGCGATGAAGTCGGCGAGGGCCTGCGACTTGATGGCGGAGCGACTTGTGAGGGACAGGGAGAAGGGGGCGAGCTCGGCCCCCCACTTCCCAATCCGGCCGGTGGCTTCTTTGTTCCGCAGTACCTCCCCCAGGGGGAGGGACGACGGGACGGTGATGGGGTGCCCCAGGAAATAATGGCGAAGCTTCCGGGACGCCATCAGGAGGGCGTAGCAGATCTTCTCCATCTCCATGTACTGAGTTTTGGCCCCTTGGAGGGCCTCACTCACGTAGTACATGGGACGCTGCTGCCCCCCTTGCTCCTTCACCAAGACCGCGCTGACGGCGACGGGGGTCGCGGCAAGGTAAAGGAGCAAGGGCTCTTTTGGAGACGGACTCACGAGCATTGGAGGGCTCGTGAGGTACTTCTTGAGGTCGTTGAAGGCTTCCTGGGCCTCGGGGGTCCAGCGGAACCCCTCGAGCCCTCGGAGGATCTTGAAGAACTGGAGGCCTCGCTCCCCCGACCGGGAGACGAAGTGGCTTAGCGTGGCCAGACGGCCGGAGAGCCGCTGGACGTCCTTGACGGAGCGCGGCGGGGGCATGTCGAGGAATGCGCGGATCTTCTCGGGGTTTGCCTCAATGCCCCGCTGGGACACGAGGAAACCTAGGAGCTTCCCCCCGCGCACCCCGAAGGCGCACTTCTCCGGGTTGAGTTTGAGCCCAAACGCACGGAGGTTGTGGAAGGTCTCTGCCAGGTCGTCGATGTGGGAGGCTGCACGGGGGCTTTTGACGACCGCGTCGTCTACATAGACTTCGACGTTGCGGCCGACTTGATCTTTGAAAACCAGCGTCATGAGGCGCTGGAAGGTCGCCCCCGCGTTCTTGAGCCCGAAGGGCATATGGACGTAGCAGAAGGTTCCGAGGGGAGTTATGAAACTCGTCTTTTCCTCGTCCCCTTCCGCCATCCGGACTTGATGGTAGCCCGAATAGGCGTCTAGGAAGCTCATGAGCTCGCACCCCGCTGTGGAGTCGACGAGCTGGTCAATCCGCGGGAGCGGGAAGTTGTCTTTGGGGCAGGCGCGGTTAAGGTCGGTGAAGTCCACGCACATCCGCCACCTGCCGGTTGACTTCTTCACAAGGACGGGGTTCGCGAGCCACTAGGGGTGGAGAACCTCCCAAATGAACCCCGCCTCTCGGAGCCGAGTGATCTCCACCTTGATTGCCTCTTGGCGCTCGAGGGAGAGTTTCCGCAGCTTTTGTTTGATCGGGGGGTGACCGGGGGCCACTGCGAGCTTGTGCTTAATGACCTCCCGGGCGACACCCCGCATGTCCGAAGGCTTCCACGCAAAAACATCGGAGTTTTCGCGCAGAAAAGCCGCAAGTTACGCTGCATGCTCCTCGGGGAGCTCCGCCCCGATCCGGACGGTTTGGTCTTCGTCGCCCGGGGACAGCAGGACGTTCTGGAGGCCCCCTTCCGGACGTGGCTTGAGGAGGGGCCTCTCGGGCGGTGGTGCAGCGACGTCTGGATCCGGGGGAGAGGCCTCCCCCCCGGGCGTCTTTATGAGGTTGATGCTTCCGATTGTGGCGGCAGCGCGCTCGTACAGAGCACGGGCCATGTCTTGGTCTCCCCGGACGCTGATCACGCCATGCGGCCCGGGGATCTTCATGCAGAGGTAGTTTTGATGGGTGGCAGCCCCCAGTCAGTTGATGCAGCAGCTGGTGGCAATCTCGGGTAGCGTGGGTATTGGACCAGTGGAAGCTGCACCACGGTCCTTCCCGCCTTCTCCCCACGGGGCCCTCCTGGCCGCGCGAGGACTGTCCTCCCCCGTGGCTTTTCGGCTTGGGAAAAGGGCGGTTGCCCCTCGGGGGGTCGCGCGAGCCGCCTCCGCCCTCGAGGACAAAGGTGTCCCTAGGCCGTGGCTCACTACGCCCCCCTGCCTGGGGCGTTTGAGGGGATCCTTGGCCCCCCGGTCGACCGGGGCGAGAGCCCCCTGGGTCTTCTTCCAGATGTCATCTTCCTCCGCCCGAGCGTACTTTTTGAGTACGTTGAAGAGCTCGTCGGCAGAGGAGGGGCAGCTCCGGGAGAGCCTTCGGAGGAGCTCCCCCGGGAGGATCCCGCTTTTGCAGGCTTCGATGACCGTAGAGTCGGGGACGTGGGCCACTTTTCTCTTCACCTGAGCAAAGCGCTTGAACAAGCTTCTGATGGTTTCCCCAGTCCTTTGCCAGACGGTGTACAGCTGCGAGGAGTCCAGGGGACGCACGTAGTTCCCTTGGAAGTTCGCGCAGAACTCCCGCTTGAGCTGCGTGAAAGACTTGATGGAGCCGGCCTTCAGGTTGTAGAACCAGGAGCGGGCGATGCCGGTGAGGTAGAGGGGGAAGACGTTGCATTGTACCGTCTCGTCCCCCCTGGCCACGGAGATGGCGGTGGAGTATACCTGCACAAATTCGTAAGGGTCTGCCTCACCGTTATAGTGCTCGATGTGCGGGGGGCGGTAGGGCCGCGGCCACCGGATGCTACGAAGTCTTCGGCACAGGGGCTGATTAGCCCCCTGCACTTCCCGGGGAGAGCCCCGGTCGCTGTCTTCTTTGACGGGGGACACACCCTCGTTATCGGAGTCTGGGAGCGGTCCAAGGGGTCCGCCGGAGTGGCGGTGGCGACGCTTCTCTTCTGGATCGGGGCTAACTTCCCGGACGTCCGGGCTCTCCTCCGGAGAGGCTGGCTCTTCAGTGGGTCTCTTCCCCCGACCGGTGCGAGAGCGAGGCTCCCCACGCCCACAGCCAGGGGGAAGTTCTTCCCCGCGCTCAGGTGAATGCATTCGTTCGACCTCCCCCCGAGCGAAACGGACCTATCCCGCCGAGGGAGGGAGCTTATGCACTGTAGCTACCGGCCTGGAGGCTTTCGGGGCCGTTTGGGGGGAGCCCCCTCCGAAGACCCCCGGGACCAGAAAGGGGGAAGCCCCTGTATTATCCGAAACCGGGGAGGGGGCGCCCACGGCGACGTTTGGAACCGAAGTGGAGGGAGCCCCCGTGGCAACGACCGGAACCGGAGAGGGGGAAGCCCCTGTAACATCCGGGACCGGCGAGGGGGGAGCCCCCGTGGCGACGTCCGGGACCGGGGAGCCGATGCGGGGGGGAGTCCACTGAGGCACGGGAGCTGCTCTGTCGACCGCCCCCGGTGCGGTAAACGCGACGCGAGGGGCGGGACTGGCTCCTGGCGTAGGGAAAACCCCCGGCATGAAATGGGCCCCCGGCCCTGGGAATGGGCCCGGAACGGGGTACCCCCCTGCTGCCACGAAGGGCCTGGGCATGAAGTAGCCCCCCGGCACCGGGACGGGCCCGTGTGCCGGGAAGGGTCCAGACGTATATCCCGCAGGGGGAGGGCACCCCCCGGCAGGATCATATGGGGCGGCCAGACCTCCGGAGGCCGGAGGGGCCGCCGGGTAACCCATAAACGGGGGCATAGTCCCCGGGTATGGGTGCGACGCAAATGTGGGGGCCGGAGGCCGCGCCAACACGTTGAGCAGCTCATCCATAGAGCGCTGGGCGCGGAGCTGGCCCTTCACGAGAGCCTCAAGCAGGGCGTCCCGGGGAGCCGGGGGAGCCATCGGGGGGAGACTGGTCCCGGCTGAGGTCCCCGAGGTCACTGGGAGTGACCTGGAGGTAGAAGCACTTAAGTTAAGAGGAAAGGCGGGAGGCGGTACCTGGGCCTGACCGCCTCCGGGCGGAAGCGCCGGGACAGCCGTGTCCCGGACGGGCAGCGCCGGGTCTCCGAGACAGGCGTCACCGGGAAGGGTGCGAGCCCTTGTTCTTGGGGGAGCCATGGCGTCTTGTCACGAGTCCTCACGGTCGGCGCCAACTGTCGTGTATTGCGAATACCCCGGCAGGTTTTGTGAACGATCCTAGTGAAGATTACGTGGCGCGAGCTGACCGGGTGACCGGTCCTCCCCCGCTGGACAAACACAAGAATTGACACGAGGATTTATACAGGTTCGGGTCCCGGTGGGGGCCCTAGTCCTGTCGGCGTGCTCCCGACCGGAGTTGGCTGGGGAGGCTCTCTCCGGGGGAGAGGCTTCCGGAGCACACCTGTGAGTTTTGGCTATTCCAATAAATGAATCACTTGCTTACAACTGAGGGGTACAAGGGCTATTTATAGCCCCAAAAAGAAGCAAAAAGACCTATCTACCCCGGAAGCCATCGTCGGATTGAGGGGTAGCAACGTCCTTCTCCCGGTCAAACGCCTTGGATGCTTGACAGGTGGTCGTTGATTCTCGAGGTGCTCCTCGCGTGACCTGCACGTGATCAACAACCAGAGACTTTACCTTTAGAAAGATGACGAGGCCCGGGACACGCACCGGAGGCCAGGTCCCAGGGCCAAAGGCGGCTCCCGGGACCGGCGCCGGAGGCCTGGTCCCGGGAGCCAAAAGGCGGCGCCCGGGGCCGGCACCGGAGGCCACGTCCCCGGGCAAATGGCGGCGCCCGGGACGGGCGCCGGAGGCCGGGTCCCGGGCGCCAAAAGGCGGCGCCCGGGGCAGGCACCGGAGGCCACGTCCCCGGGCAAATGGCGGCGCCCGGGGCTGGCGCCGGAGGCCGGGTCCCGGGAGCCAAAAGGCGGCGCCCGGGGGGCAAATGGCGGCGCCCGGGACAGGCACCGGAGGCCACGTCCCCGGGCAAATGGCGGCGCCGGGACTGGCGCCGGAGGCTGGGTCCCGGGCGCCAAAAGGCGGCGCCCGGCTCAGGCGCCGGAGGCCACGTTCCCGGGCAAATGTGACGCAACTTACCTGGACTTAGTCTCACGGAGATTTCCCCCAACACAACTATTTTTAGGTTGTTTTATCTCTATCTCATTCATTTCGTACGCCGTTCGAATTCGGATTCTGTCGCCTCCACGTCAAAAGTTTTATTTGATCACGTTATCTTATTATAGTATAAGTAGAGAATTTTTTGGCTCAATTAGGTGTGCTTTTTAGATGCTTTTTCAGAGTTGATTCAAGTTTTGAAGTTAGATTTAGAAGAGCCCCTTTCTCTATTTAATCCTAGTTTTCGCGTCTGTAAGCCTGCGTGAACGACAGACCTAATTCTGGGATGCAATTGAGTAAGTTTTTATTTAATTCTTGTTATTTCTATATTTTTATGACTTTTTGTGAATAATTCTCTTCTAAGGTTAGGGATGACCTAATCCAGAAGGTGTAATTTTCCCTTTGTGTCGATTTCAATTTTTGCGACTTAGTTTCTCGTGTTTTCTTCCTCTAAACCCTAAATTCTTGCCCTGGCAATAGACGTAACAGTTGAGCCTAAGCAAGAATTTAGGGGAGTTCTTGAGTCCTTCCACTTCTTGATGCAAGACCCTAAACAAGATAGAGGCTCTCGCTAGACTTAATCGTGAAACCGACCCTCTGACCATTGTATCGGCGACCGTACCAGCAACTTAATCTGTCTTAGAAAACACTTAAAACTGATTTGCAATTCTCAAGTCTTGGTTAGAATTACATCTGATGGTTATAGAATTCCCAAAACCCTAGGGTTTCTCCTTAAATCTCTAAAACCCTAATTATGATCCTGGTGGATCTTTAGGTCGAATGGATCAGCAGGTCGAATGCGATTCGAACTCTGTCTGGTTGTCCGATTCGGTTAATAGTCCAATATAAATTATATAACTGAGTCCTATACGATTAGGTTTAGTTAGTTGTCGAGTCTGGTACGTATTCATACGATTGGACTATAAATACTTTGTAATATTTCTAGTTTAGATTATCGAATCGGATCAAGTTATCTAACACATAGTTCATCGATGTAACTAAGTGCGTCCTAACGTTTGACATGTACAAGATCTCTCTTTTCAATAAAGAGTTGTGCTATCTTCTGAACTGTGTTTCAATCAACTTGGGTTTCGGTAATTCCGAGTAAGATCCCATATTCCGCATATTAGCATCTGGTCGAGGCTAGATCCAAACTTGGTCTAGTCCTTAATCAAATCAAGTTGGTCTCAGAGCAACTTTCCTTTCCTGTGGATGGTGAAGACTCACCAGGGTTACAAAACCTCCGGTAAAATTCCGCAAAAACTCTTGCCAAAGAAGGCAATCATTCGACGGTTCCTACAGTCGCATCTCCGAAGATGTTTGACAATACCTCCGTTCAAGTTAACCTAGACGAACAAGTGGGTAAGCTCTTCGTCGACATGGATGCCGTGCTTACTTGGATTAAGTAGCAGACCATGGCTATACCTTTTGAAGTTGATGCTTCAAAAGACAAGGTTAAGGGTGTGAAGATTGGTGAAGACTTGCGCAGGACAGACGAAGATGAAGACGAAGGTGACCATAAGGCCGACGATTGATCGCAACTGAAAGGGTCGTGATTGTGTAATAACAGCAAGTGTACGGTTGAATGTTGAGCATTTGAGGGTCGATTCCACGAGGAACAAGCATATTTGTCTTTCTAGCTTAATGGATCACTGAGTAAGCCTATACAAGTTGTGGGTGTGTTTTTTTACAACTAAGCTATCAATCTAGGGTTTGCAAGATGGAATGAAAATCTAGGGTTTCAGGAGTTCCATAACCATCTAGCATAATTCTATCCAAGGTCTGAGGATTGTAAGTAATTTCAATTGTTTTTCAAGACAAATTAAGTTTCTAGTTCGGGGTGCTGGGTCAACAGTCAGAGGATCACTTCCACTGTCACGTTTGGCAAGAGCCTCTCTCCTGTTTAGGATCCTGCATCAAAACGCTAAGGATTGAAGAACTCCCCTAATTTCTTGTTAAGACTCAACTATTACATCTGTTGTCGAAATAAGGAATTAGGGTTTGGAGGAAGAAAACATCAGAAAATTATTCCAAAACTTGAAATAAAGACCGAAAAAAATCACGCCTTCCGGATTAGGTCATCCCTAACCCTAGAGGGGATCTACTCACTGAAAGCCATAATAGTGCAGAAATAAAAATAACAATTAAATAAAAACTCACTTAATTGCTTGGAAATTGAAGTTGCCATCCTTGCTGGCTTACAAAAGCAATAAAAATAGGGAAGGGGGCTCTTCTAAGAAGATTGAACTAAAATTACTCTAAACTACTTAAGGAAGCATGTAAAAAGCATATCCAATTGAACCAAAAACTTCTCTATTTATAGTACACAGGTAAACATGCTCAAAAACAACTCCTTGACGTGCAGGCGACGAAGGCTGGCTTCAAATGTTGTGAGAACAAATAAATCTGAGTCAAAACCGACCAGATTCGACCAATTCTGATTAAATACAGCTAAAATCGACCAAATCTGGCTAAAACCAACCAAACTCGACCAGTTTGAGTCAAAACTGGATCAAAACGGCCCAAATACGACCAGTCCTGGTCAAACCCGACTCAAAATGACCAGTTTGCATCAAAACTGCTCCAAATTGACCAGTAAAAAGCTAAGGAATCCAATTTGAACATGACCAGGACACGTGGCGCAATCGCGGTCACACACGCATCGTGACTGAAACCAAATCGAACACAACAGGGACACATGGCGCAATTACAGTGAGACATGTGTCGTAACCGAAACTGAGTTTCGGCCATGTTGTATTCGACCAGGTCTCTTTTTTGAGTAGGAGTCATTTTCACTCAGTTTTGTATGGATAAGGATTCTTACCCGCCAATTCGACTTCGACCAAGTCTTTTTGCTTGTCCAGTTAGGTTTCTTGGTTGTATGAGGCTCAAATGTGGTCGAATTCGTCCCAAATTTGGTGGGTTGGATCCCTGAAACATGATGAACACAACCGTGAAAGAAATTTGTGAAAATAATCAAATATTACACATAAAATGTCACATCAAAGGAGTTTTAAGCATGATTTTTCACGTTTTCAATACTAAACATAGGGTAAAAGTGTTACCAAGCTAGCACTTATCAACGACCTCGCCAACACCTCCTTAGCTGTCGGATCTTTTAAGGTCGAAGCTAAGGTTGATAGACCCATATACGATGGAGTGATCGATGCCGACATGCTGGATGTTTGGATCAACCAGCTTGAGACCTACTTCAACCTAAGAGGGTTCAGTAGCGCTCAAAAGGTGAAGTTTGCACCTTTGAAAATGAAAGACCACACTAAGACATGGTGGAAGGCCCATGTCGCCAGTGGTAAAGCTGACGACCTTGCATGGGGTCAGTTCAAACGACTCCTACGACAAGAATTCTACCCAATGAGTTATCTTGAGGAGAGATGGGATCATTGGCATAGATTATATCAGCGCCGCGACCAATCCGTCTAGGATTATATGATAGAGTTTCGGAGACAAGCAATGGTCATTGGCATCTCACTCTCTGATCCTCAAGTGTTCCAAAAATACACGTCTGGACTTCAAAAATTGATCAGTGTTGAGCTAAGCCTGTTCGGCGTCCATGACATTATGACCGCGAGCACGACTGCTATGGCAATCGAGAAGAAGAACTAATCTCGCAATGATAAGAAAGAGAATTCAACCTCGTCAAAAGGAAAGTTGAGTCCAAAGAAGAGTACTCTGAAGTCTAGTACGAGCATCTCTTGTGATCATTGTCATTCATCCTGAGCTTCGACCAAAGAGAAACGGACAAGGGAAGAGAACAGCTACAGCTACTACGGCTCCACCCGAAGAAGGAGTTGTCCGAGTGAGTTCGGTCGATGAGGCGGATAACACGTTGTCTCAGATGGCAATTCCGAAGGACAAAGGTTTGGATTCATCTACGACCACCACTCAACAAAGGACTTGTTAACTATCAACATCTAGGTGAAGCACGAAGTGGTCGCAACCATATTCGATCCGGGAAGTCAGAAGAATTTGGTTTTCGCTGGACTCGTTCGATGACTTGGTTTAAAGAAGACCACACACCCGCGACTGTATCCACTGGGTTGGTTTACATCTGACATGAACCAATAGATCATGAGTCAGTGTGTGTTGAAGTTTGCGATCTCTGCTCGATATATCGACGAGGTTCAATGCGATGTTTTTCCTATCGATATCTGTCAGGTGATCTTTGGGAGTCCAATTCTTGTACGATCAAGATGCTCACTTCCATTGATGAGCACAAGAGTACGAGCTCACTAAAGACAGAGTTAAGTTTGTGATCGGTAGAGGCGCCCACTTCAACACTTTGAACTTGATTACCGCAAATCAGGCCAAAAGAATCATCAATGCATATCACAAATACGTGCTTGTTATGATTCGACCAGTTGGTCAAAGTGATAGTACTCGAGAAACGCTGTCGTTGGCGTGCCGAGAAGATTCTGGTCGTTCGTCGGGACTGTTGGAGAAATACAGTAGTGTTCTGTTCGAAAGTACCAAGGGCGTCCACGGAAACGTCCAGTCAAGCGTGAAATTCAGCTCGTGTCCGATGCGACACCTCCCAATCTGAGTATGTATCGCAACTTAGTATTGGAGAATGAAGAGATCAAAAGACAATTTGGTGAGTTGCTGAATGATTGTGTCATTCAACCAAGTAGTTCACCTTGTGGATCTCATGTGGTGTTAGTACCAAAGAAAGATGTGACTTGGCGTATGTGCATCAACTACCGAGCACTGAACAAGATCACCATCAAGAACCGGTACCCCCTTCCTCGTATTGACTATCTGCTAAACCAATTGAAGCATGCTGCTGTCTTCTCGAACTTGGATCTAAAGTCAGGGTATCATCAAGTCAGCATCCAAGAGGAGGATACTTGGAAAACTGCATTCAAAACGCAACAAGGTCTATTCGAATGGTTGGTGTTTGGCCTCTGCAACGTCCTGGCTACTTTCATGCGTCTCATGAATGACGCGACAGTTTATCGACGACTTTGTGATCGTTTACCTTGATGACATATTGGTCTATAGTCGTTCATGGGACGAGCACCTCGTTCATGTCAAAAAGGTGTTCGAACAACTTCGGCAACATCGACTTCGCCTCAACCATAAGAAGTGCGAGTTCGGCCAACAAACTATAGTTTACTTGGGATTCATGTTCGGCAGGGTACGTTGCAAATTGACACAAATAAGGTAAAAGTGATTCACGAGTGGCCTCAACCGTGAACAGTTACAGAAGTGCGTAGTTTTGTGGGAGCATGCCAATACCTTTGGAAGTTCATACGATACTTCTCGATTGTGGCTTCTCCGTTGCATGCATTAACTAGGATCGACCAGAAGTTCGAGTGGACAGGGAAACATGAAGACACGTTTCTCTTGCTGAAGAAGAAGATCAGTGAAGCTCCTATCCTAGCTTTACCGAATCTACAAAAACCATTCGAGCTAAGAACCAATGCCTCAGATTATGCAGTGGGCGTAGTGCTCATGCAAGAAGGTCGACCAATAGCATATCACTTCGAGTTATTCCAGGGAGCTCAGAAGAATTATCTGATTTACAACAAGGAGTTGTGTGCACTGCATCAGGCTGTAAAACATTAGCGGTGTTACCTTTTGGGTAAAGAGACTGTTGTCCACACTGACCACCAACCTTTGCAATATTTGCAAACCATTCGAAGATATAATAAGCTCGACATATGAAGTGGATGTTGTATCTAAAGCAATTTTATCTGGTGATTATAAGAAGGGCGTACACCATAAACTGGCTGACATGTTGTCACGACCACTAGTTACAACCCTCTGCTTATCAGCATTTATGCAGATCGAGCCCTCATATCATAGTGACTATACCACAATGTACAGTGAAGATCCTAATTTTTTATCAGCACTGGCTGAGCTCGAAACTGGGAAACCTACATAGTTTGTTCAGTGAGAAGGACTCTTGTATAAGGGTAATTTACTTTGTATACCTCGTGGAGCACCTCGAGTTCAATGGTTGCGAGAAGCGTATACATCGAAGGTTGCTGGTCACTTTGGGGTTACGAAGACTTTGCAAAATCTTCATTGACGTGTTCTGGCCGCGGATGCAGCAGGATTTGGCTAGTTTTGTTTGAGGTTGTGGTCTCTGCAGCATCTCAAAACTGACAAACTGAAAATTAGGTTTGTACACTCCTTTGTCAGTTCCATCACGATCATGGGAAAGCATATTCATAGACTTTTTGGGAGGATTCCCTAAGACCCGACGTGGCAATGACTGTCTCTTTGTAGTCATTGATCGGTTCTCCAAAATGATAATTCTCATACCTTGTCGAAAGACTATCACGGGAGAAGAGGCGGCTCAGGTATTTTTTCAACACGTTTGGACACATTTCGAACTGCCGACTTCTATTGTGTCTGATTATGATACCCAATTCCTTTGTCACTTTTGGTGATCGCTCTGCACGATGATGGACACAAAGCTAAAGAGGAGTATTGTGTTTCATCCTCAAACTAATGGTCAAACCGAGGTGGTGAATCGAACAGTCGTTCATCTCTTGAGAGGCTTTAACTCTAAGCATCCGAAGACTTAAGATGAAAGCATACTGTACCTGCAGTTTGCTTTTAATCGAGCAGTGTATGGTTCGACTAGAAAGTTCCCTTTTGAGATCTGTTTGGGATTCTACCACAGAGTCTATTCAACATGGAATTTGTGATCCCTACCTCAGTGCAGAACAACAAGAAAGCATCTGATCAGGAATAAGCACAAAATTTACTGGAAGGTATTTAACGGCTCCATGGTGAGATTGAATAGAACTTGCTAAAGCTCAACTCAAGTACAAGGTGTGCCATGATCGGCACCGAGTTGATGCTCAATTTCATGAGGGTGATATGGTATGGCTATATCTGAGTAAGGAGAGGCTTAAAGGTGAAGGTAAAAAGCTTAAACCAATCCATTATGATTCTTTTCGGATTTTTCAGAAAATTGGTACTAACGCTTGTTAGCTCGAGTTACCTCCGTACATAAATATTTACTCGGTTGTCAATGTTGAGCACTTCAAACTCTTTGAGTCTTCAATCCTGGATGATGAGCCTGATACCATAGTACTATATGTTGAATATTTGGTCTGTCAACGAGAAGAACCTCTACCTGACTACGTGATCTTGAAGAAGGTGATGACCACCCGCAGCGGCACACGAGTCTTTTTGAATCGGACGGAAAGATCAACGAGCATGTGCGGCAAAATGGTACACTCGAGAATATGGTCAATCTCAATTTCCACATCTCCAGTTTTGATCAAGTAGTCGCCAACAAGGGTTGGCTCCTTCTCAATAGGGGAGTCATGATCTAGGTGGATCTTCAGGTCAAACGTGCCAGCAGGTCGAATGTGATTCGAACTCTGTCTAGTCATCCAATTCAGTTAACAGTCTGATATAAAGTATATAACTGAGTCACATACAATTAGGTTTAGTTAGTTGTCGAGTTTGGTACGTATTCATATGATTGGACTATAAATACTTTGTGATAGTTCTAGTTTATATCATTGAATAGGATCGAGTTATCTAACACATAGTTCATCGACGTAGGCAAGTGCGTGCTAACGTTCAACGTGTACAAGATCTCTCTTTTCAATAAAGAGTTGTGCTATCTTCTGAACTATGTTTTGATCATCTTGGGTTTCGGTAATTCCGAGTAAGATTAAGTATTCCGCGTATTAGCATCTGGTCGAGGCTAGATCAAAATCTGGTCTAGTCCTTAATCAGATCAAATTAGTTGCTTCTTATTTCTTTCTAAAACCCTAGTTTTCATAGTTGATAATATTTACTTCTTTTAAACTCTACATTGATAGCTTTTAGTGATGGAATTTAGTAGTAGATAAACAAACCCCCAAATTCACTTAGACTTAATCAGCAATTTTTTAAACTAAGAGACGAATACACTTGTTTCTTGTGGAATTCGACTTTCAAGTGCTCAACATCAATCGTTCTCTTGCGGTAACACTCAAATGCATCCCTTTTCGGCGTGATCAGAAAGCTACTTGATACTGTAGTAGGAGCATCCGGGCCAGTTAAGTCCAGCAACTTACCTACTTATTTATCGTTTTTATTCACTTTCAACTTCCCTTTTCACTTCGTAGCATTCAGGCAGAGAAGGAGTGTTCCGCCAACCTAGAGCGATCCTTGGAAGAGGAGCGAGCCGCTCATGCACCAACAAAAAAAAGCAGTGTCTAACGCCAAGGGGCTTCTCGACACCATATGAGGAAATTTTCGTACGGAAAACCCTAATTAAAATAAAAATTTCGCAAAAAACACAAAAGAAAACAAAATTGCAAAAACGACTACAATCGCCAGTCCAATTGGCAACTGAGTGGCCACAGCCCTAAGTCGCCAGCCCAAGTGGCGACTTAAGGCCACGTCCTCAGTCGCCAGCCTAAGTCGCCACCTGGGTTGGTGACTTAGGGCCCCCCCCTTTCCTGCCAGATTTATTTATAAACTAACATTTTTTGTTTTATATTATTTCCAAACTAACCAACGTAGTTTTGATTATTTCAAAAATAACCCATGTGGTGTATGTTGTTTGTAAAATAGCCTGCAAGACTATTTTTTATGTATGAATAACCGAAATAAAAAGAATAATTGCAGGTAAAACATAGAAAGGCATATTGAACAACCGCAATCCGCCCAATCAGGGAGAAAAAGAGTCGCGAGGGGTTCGGTTGATTGATTCGTATGTTTCGTGGTTAATTTAATTTGTGGGGTTACCAAAAGTGAGAACTGAACGTAAAAAATACTAAAAAGTAGAAAGGCTAAATTGTAGAAAAACCATGTTTCATACATACATGTAAACAAAAATCATGTTTCATTGGGAGAGTAAGAAATTTGAAAAAAAAACTAATGTCGGCCCCTCTTCGGACGACGAGGCCGGTCCCGCTGAAGCGGTGAGGGTGAGAAGGTGGTGCGTCCCCGCACCGTCCTCTGTGATGGCTGTTGATGTGGTGGTGGTTGGGCGCTCGCCTGATCGAGACCTGTATCAGGAGGGTCCTGCGACGGCGGAGGCGCATCACCAAGCTGTGCGGACGCCAACTGATGTTGGCTCTGGTGGGTGTCGTCTCCCCTCTGCAACATGTCAGCATAGTCCACGTACGCAGGGTCGAGGACCACATCCGGGTCAGCATGGACAGACTGAGGCGGAATGCAGGGCGGGCACCTACTGGACGGTGCGGATGGAGCAGATGAGGACGTACCGGCAGGCTCGTTCACCGTACGCTGCGACATGGTGACGTACTCGTCATCCAGGTCGAACGTGATGTCAAACCCCAGGCTGGAATCGGAGTTAGAAGGGCGCGCAGGGGTACCCTCAGAGATCCGTACACCACCACACGACGCCACGTCCACGTGAGGTGGAACACCTTAACGGTAAGAGCGGGCCGGGTGCGCACCAAGATAAATCAGGGCGTCGATGGCCGTACCTGACGGTCCGGGTGCATCGGGCGGATGAGCGGCCTGCTGCGACGACGTCTGAATGGGAGGGGCCCTTGGCGGAGGAGGTGCAACAGATGTCGACAAAGTGGCGAAACTCTCCCGCAACAGCTGGGTCGCGACTCGATGAATGAAGGCGATGGCCTTCTTGTACTCCTTGGGTATGATAGGTAGACGTGACTTGTCCCGATGGAGTAGCGGCTGCGTGGTGGAGGTAATCGCACGAAGGCCATCAACCTACAAGACCACACAACACAATGGTAAGCGGAAATAACAATAACAAGCAAGAAACCGAGTATTTGTGCGTACCTGGTGGTGCACACGGGATGCGTGGTGTGAATCGTACGTCTGCTGCACACACGGGGTAGGGATTTCGACAGGCGTTGGAGCTGGTGGGTGTAACATCCTGAGTTTTGGGGTGAAAAGTTTCTTTCTTAAAAGTCATGCATGCATATGTCTCTTCTAAATCAACCAAATCAGCTCCAGTTTTATTCTGTTCTAGCCCTAAAATCTCCAAAATCTATCATGTGACCCCAAGTCAAGATCTGACTTTCCAGATTTGATCTATCAGTTATCCTAAACCTAAAAGCCTTCAGAACCCAGATCCAATTCTATCTCTAACTTCCAGATTTATCAACTCCTTTCTGTTTTCGAAAACAGAAATATCTTATAATGCCTTTTACCCTAAGTTTCAGAAATTCAGATTTAATCAAAATCTTAGCCAAGTTCAGACCAGATTATTCTTGGATTATGATCAAGGGTCTGCCAATACCTTAATCCAAAAAGTTGGCAGTCAGATTTTACCATCTAAACCTTTCTCGCAAATCAGTCCTTTATCTGATATCTAGAAACCCAAAAAGGCTAAAATCTCCAGATTAACTCCAAATTCAGAATTTCTTCGGCAAATCTTTTTTAAATGCTATTTGAAACAAGTTCCTCTTCTGTGCAGATTTCAAGATCTCATCCTAATTACCAGAATTCGAAATCAATTGAAACTTAGATTCAATTACTCTAAAAATACCCTATTTTCAGTCTGTATCAAAGACTATTCAAATGTGCCAAATTTTATCAAATGTTCTTGCCAAATATTCTGTTGAATATAATCTGCCATATCAGTGAAATCAAATTCATTTTAAACCTTCCAAAACTCCAGATTCGCAGATTAGTCCTTTTTCCAGATTTCTAAAAGCGAGAAAAGGCAAAATGTTGCAAATCATCTTCAAATTCAAATCTGATTCAGGGAACACCTCCCAAATGCTTTTCAACACAAATTCTTCTTATATGAGTATCTCAAAATCAAACCCTAAATCCCAGAATTCGAGATCAATAAGATTCAGACTTATTTTACCACTAATCCACTCTGTTTTCAGTTCATATCAAAAATTATCCAAATGTCTCAAACTTTATCTCCTAGCTGTGCCAAATCATCTATTGAATTAAGTATACCAAAACAGCAGAATCAATTCCAGATCAAATCATCCAAATCTTCAGATTTACAATTCAGTCCAAATCAAGAAAATCAAATATTGCAAATCAGCCCTATTCGACCAGGACAGCAGCTGCTGTGCACGACCAGAGATCGCCGTGGTTTCCTTGCGCTGTGTTTGCTCGCCTCCGGTGAAGCTTCGCCGCACTCGTGACCGTGCATGCTTGTGTGTACGTGTCCTTGCTTCAGCCGTGCCGTGGCAACGCCGTGGCAGCGCCGTTGAACAGCATTTGCTCCTGCGCGCGACCAGCAACAGGCTTTTGTCAGCAACACCGCGCCACGTTGCTTACTTTGCCAGCCCTTGTCGCCACCGCTTGCTACAGCCTTGCAAAGTCCCGATGTACCGACACTGTGATCAGCTGCAAACTTGTCGCCGTCGCATCACCGTTCTTCGCTGTGTCTTCGCTACTGGTGTTCAGCACGCAACCAGTCTCCTTCCCAGCTGCCAAATCACTTCGTTGTCCCCTCTTTGTAGCATTGCCTGGCCTATTTAAGTGCTCCTGTGCTCAGCAGCTCCCTCAAACCTCACTGGAAATCATCCAAGTCCCAGAATTGCTGTTTTAGCCTTCTTCTCCGGCGAGCCGTCGAGGAGGCTCACGGTGCCAACACGCCCTGCTGCACCAATCTCCAAATTGAAGCCATTAGTGAGTTCCTCTTCTCTTTCTCTCTGTGTGATATCATCTAATTGCTCACCGGTGACCTCTAACGCCGGCGATCACCGGAAATTCCCGATTGCCCTATTCCGGCAATGCAGGCCAAATTACCCCAAATTGGATTTCAATTCTGTGGAAGAAGATGATCAGTGAGCCATTTCCAGCAAGCCTGTGTACTTAAATCTCCAGATTGAGCTTCAATCGAAGTTTTCCCCAATTTTGAGTTTCTCCAGAAACCGGCGATCGTCGCCAGGCTTCTCCGGCCATCCTCCGGCCAAATTGATCATGCAGGTAGCTTCCTCTTACCCATATATCACTTCCCAAGCTTGGAATCGAGTTCATTCGGCCTAAATCGAAAACCCCCAAATAGCAGTGTTCTTCTCCGGTACAGTTCACCGGAAATCCTTTCCCGGCCGTTTCAGCTTCTTAAACTTTGTCATTCAAGTGTGCTTCAACCTCCTGAGCATATTTGTCTTCTAGCCCGATCCCTAAAACTGCCCAGATTTCAAGTTACAACTTTGCCAAGATTTTGTCCAGTGGCTTCACTGTGCCGTGTCGCCACCACTTTTCTTCATTGAATTTCTTCACCTTCCAGCCATTTTCAGCTTTGGATCCTGTTGAATGATTTGTTCCTGTTATCATTTCCTACCTCCCAGACAAAGTGGTGCATCATTTGGAGCCCTATATCAAAAGTTATGCCAAGCCCTAGTTTCTGGCCATGTCAGATTCAATGCCAGACTATGTCAGTCAGTGGCATTAGCCCTTTTCACTCCCTTCCAGATGTGTATTTTGAGCATAACTTTGTCCCTTAGATTCCTGAGGTTGTGATCAGCATTTTCTTCTTCTATCACAACTTGATTTGAGCCCTTGAAATGCATGTTATGCTAAACCCTAGTTTTTGACACTGTCTCAGTGCATGCCAGCCAATGGCATTGGCCTTGTTTACCCACTTCTGATTGTGCATTTTGAAAGCCACTTTGTCCACTGAATTTGTAGAGTTATGATCTACACTTTCTTCTACTGTCATAACTTGAGATAAGCTCTCTAGCTTTCTTTGAAGTTATGTCAGAGTCTTGATCCGAATGTCAATCTGCTGACATTCGCTGTTTTTGATTAAACCAGCCACAAAACTGATGTTCTTATTGCAACCTTGAGATCCTAAGAGCATCTAACACCATTCTTAGCCAATTCCTTGAAACCCTAGATCTCAACTCAGTTCAGCTTGCAATCTCAACTATCTCCAGTATCGTTCAATCATTCTTGTTGAGCATATCTGCATATAGATCCTAAATCATTTTAATATATTAAGTAATATTTGTGTGTATTGTTTGTTTGTCGCCGAGCAGATCCAGAAGCTAAGTTCGAGGACTTCGCTGTTGATCCGTCATCAACTGCTGTTTCTTACGACGCGGAAGGCAAGTCATATCCTTGGTCATCTTGAACTATATTTTAAATGTTGCTAAAACATAACCTTGAATATAGATAATATTGCATGAGAAAGATTGAGAATGGTTGATTTATGAATTGGCAGTACTAGACTGGTTATCTGTGAAATATGAAATAAACGAGTTTTGAGCCATGAACTATTATATATGTATATATTTATATTCATGAAATAAAACCCCTAGCCGTGACCAGAAAAATGGTATGGATGGTGGTAGCACTGGAGGTGCTAGACTGCAAAGGAATGTAGGCACTGAAGGTGCAGGATTGTGGATGGTCTGGTCACTGGTATATAAGGACTAGAACCTTGTGTTGTGCGTCTAGTGGCATGAACAACGTGCTAACCGCAAGCCTGGTATGGGACAGGCCTAAACAAGTACTTATGTGGATCGTACATGACACCCCTGCTGGAATTGTGCAGTGATGCACGTTTGGGCACGGAGGACGGCTCCCACACATATCACTGAAGGTGATCAAGCACGTTGATCCAGTAATGGAAATATATGAAGGGGTGGAGGTTAGGGTACAGCCTATCACAACTGTGTCTCGCGGAGAGCCACAGGGTCGGGGGTGAATTGTGAGTGATACATAACAAAAGTTCTTGTTATTTCCACCTTGCCGCTCACAATATGAAGTGAGTCAGGGGTCCAATCATTATGTTATGATAGGAAAGGCTTGAAAGTGGAATATCTTGTGGGTAAATTGGTACCTCTCTGCAGAGTTAAAAACGTATTCGAATACTCCAAGCTCCCGGGTTTTATAGGAGTCTGCTACGGTGGATTAAATCCACGGGGTGTGACACAAGTATTATTTTCTAAATAAAATGTGTTAAATCAAGATTACCCAAATGACATGTGTTGTCATGATAAGGAGTGCTGCTGTGGGCTGTCGTGTGTCGACGTGTCGCGGTAGTGCTATAATCTAGTGAACATGAATGATGATGTTATATTATGAAAGGTGCTGCCATGAGATGAGGTATGAAAGAAAAAGATTATTTTATAAATATCCATAATTCTTGACTAGTCTAGGTTCATGTCATCACTACTATATGTATCTACTCTTACCTATGACTTGCTGAGTACGTAAGTGCTCACCCTTGCAACCTACAAATCAGTAGATGGAGCGTTCAATGATCAAGATGATGGCATGGAGAACTTCTTGGATCCAGAAGGAGGAGTGTCAGTCCCGTCATTGCCCTGATGTGTGTTGTTCTGCCGTCCACTTCTCTTTGTGGGTGGGTCACCTATCTTCTGCTGTGTAGTTGTTATTTTGCTAAACCATGTATGCCGTGAAGGCATTGTAATCTTCTTATGTAATATCAAGGCCAGCAGGCCACACTGCTTAACTATTTTGTAAGTTACTCTGTTGCAATGTGAATATACTCCTGTGCTTGACTTATCCTAGGAAGTCAAGGGTATGTGTATGCTATGCATATATGGGACTAGCTGCAGCGAGCTAGGTCTCTACAGGAGTAGTCGTAGTCTCAGTTTCGGGGCGCGACAGTGGGGCAATGCGAGGAATGGTGCGGTGGATATACCATCGGAGGTAGTCGCCATATGTCCTCGGATCGTATGGCCTATCCTCACGCACTAGATCCATCCCTGCTCTCTGCTCCCAGTGGCGAGTGTACGGAGCTTGCCGATCCTCCCAAGTGAAAGCCTTCTTGCCCTTGCAGGTTTGCCTGCAGGAAAAACAAAAGTGTTAAGCCTTTTCGTGGAGACGAAACACTATGTGTAGAGATGATCGCGAGCTTACTTGTGCTGGGCGTGCGACAACTAATGTGGAGCGTCGACAGGAGGGACCAGCTGAAATAAGCCAAACTACCGCATCACCCTCCATGGAGCGTATACCTCCAACATATGGCTAAAGACAAGAACACATCGGGTGAGCCATAAGTCCCGGTCCCCTATACATATCGATGAGATCCTGCCTGCAGCTGTGCTCTCAACGTAGGTAGCCGTCCAGGCCCTCCAGACAACACGCAAGGGATGGAGTAGCTCCAGCTCATCGCTGTACGCTCCACGACATTTTCTTCATCCTCCTCCTGTTGCGAACTGCTTGCCTCAGATCTTTGAGCTTTAGCTAGGTCCAAGGTATCTTTCTCTAGTTCATCTCAAATTCGTTGGAACTTATGGCCCTGGTTCTGATCACACAACCGCTTGAACTTCTTCATCATGCCTATGTTTCTGTAATGTGTGAAAAAGTTTGCCGCAAGATGTCGTTTGCACCACCGACTTATCAAGTCATTCCATTTGTACTGCGGGTCCTCTGTGCACAACATGAACTCAATGGCACTCAACAGGCCCTTGTGTCTATCATGGATGACGCACACATTCCGTCTATCCTTCACAACAGCTTGTTTCAGATTTGTAAGGAACCACACCCAGCTGTCTGTGCTCTCGCCTTCTACGATGGCGTACGCCATCGGAAGTAGCTGATTGTTTGCATCTGCGCCAACAGCTGTCATTAAAGTTCCCTTGTACTTCCCAGTTAAAAATGTGCCATCCACGCAAAGTACTGGCCGCATGTACTTGAATACAGAGATAGCCTACCCGAATGACTAGAATATACGCTCCATGTACTCCGCTCCATGCACTACGCCACCGTTTGTGCCCACAATTGGCCTATGAACCATGTCCATTACAGTGCCAGGGTTGGTATCGACGATTTGCTGTATCAGTCTGGGCACGTAGTTATATGAATCGTAGAAAGATCCAAATAGCATCTCAAGGCCAAGTTGTTTCGCTCTCCATGCCTTGCCGTACTGAATGCTGTATCCGAAAGTGTCGGCGATTTGAGCGACAATTTCTTTTGGTGCCATGTCCAGATTTGCATGAAGGTTCGCCAAAATCACATTTGCCACAAAAGCAGATGATATATTCCTGTGGCTCCGTGAGGCTTCTGTGATCGAACAGTCATGTTCGGTGATTCTTGAAACAACAAAGTGCTCACTATCCTTGTACCGGGCAATACAAACATAAAATCTACATCCCTCCACCGTGCACTTCACTGTGTACAGACGCGGATTTGTTCTATCCACCTTGAAAGAGCAACATAGTGCAATGGACCATATCGCCACGCCTTGCTTTGCCTCCTCCTTGCTTCAGAAATGTTGTCCTAAAATTAATCTTTGCTCATCCAATGCCGAGTCCGAACTGCGATCATCGCAGATTCGTGCATGATCAAAACCACTTGGATCTAACCATTGCTGCGGAGGTCCCATCCCACGATAATCTTCTTCGCTAGACGAATCCGCATAGTCTGTATCCACCTCCGAACCTTCACTGCCTGAGTATTGCATACCCTCATCTTCACATTCATCGGCGTAAGCCTTGTCCCCAGTCCAGAAATGCCCACTCACGAATCCTGTGTTCGGGACACTGGCAGAATCCTGAGCTATTGTTGGATCAATGACTGGCTCGGGTACCTCTTCTGCTGGTTCGATGTTTAGTACCGTTACATACAGCACGCAGTCATCTGGGCCATGAATGGGATTTAACACTCTCATAACTAGAGAACCCCAAGACCGATCGCCTTTAAGTTTACATAATTTCCAACTACCTGTTTCACCAACAGACATCAACGTTTCTATGACAATTTCGTGTTTAGATGGGTCGATATTTAGTATGTCCACGACTCGAGTCTTAAGATCCTCAAAATTAACTGCACTAAGATCATTCAATTCCATGTCTACACGGTGACAGCTACATAGGTCATCCCCATGTGGTCCATTTCTGATTACTTGTTCCCGGTGAAAAACATACACTATTTTTCTTTCTGACATTGTCTACGATAAAAAATTAAAATTAATGTTTGCTTTATTTTCTAAATAATCTAATTTGTTATAGGTACAATTTAACACACAGCTCATCCATAATATTATATACATCATATTTATAAATACACAACATTATACAACAGATCTAAATTATTTTACGTACACATCACATCTTGCATGAAGGTTCGCAGAACATATCTAAATCATTAACACATTTTCCACGAATTTCGAAAGCAGATCTATACTCTAAACTAAATTTGTAAAGCATATATGTATTTTCCACAAATTTCTAAAACAGATCTATACTCTAAACTAAATTTCTAAAGCAGATATGTATTTTCCACAAATTTCTAAATCAGATCTATACTCTAAACTAAATTTCTAAATCAGATCTATACTCTAAACTAAATTTCTAAAGCAGATATGTATTTAAAACTAATTTCTAAATCATATCTATTCTAAATTTAATTTCTAAAGCATATATGTATTTTCCACAAATGTCTAAAATAGATCTATACTCTAAACTAAATTTCTAAAGCAGATATGTATTTTTCACAAATTTCTAAATCAGATCTATACTCTAAACTAATTTTCTAAAGCAGATATGTATTTATACCTAATTTATAAAACATATATGTATTCCAAATTTAATTTCTAAAGCAGATATATATTTTCCACGAATTTCTAAAGCAGATCTATACTCTAAACTATATTTTTAAAACATATATGCATTTAAAATTAATTCTAAAGTATATCTGTATTTTAAATTTAATTTCTAAAACTGATATGTATTTAAAACTAATTTCTAAAACAGATTTAATTAGAAAAATTTTAAAAAACTTACCTTTCTTCTTCTTCTTCTTCCCTTTCCTCCTCCTCTTCTCTTCTCTTTTCCTCTCTTTTCCTTCTCTCTCTCCAACTGAATTTTTTTTTTCGGCACACCCTCTCAGTCGCCACCTCTGGTGGTTATATAACGCCCTAAGTCACCAGCCCGGCTGACGACAGAGGATGCGTAAGCGTCAGTCGCCAGCCGGCTAGTGACTGAGGGTTTTCGGTGCTAAGTCGTCAGTCCGAGTGACGACTGTGATCATTTTTGCAATTTTTGTTTTTTCTGTGTTTTTATGAAATTTTAATTTTAATTAGGATTTTCGTACGAAAAATTCCCATATGAGCTAAGTTTTGTGTGGAGGGTCATCAAGTGCGGTAGATATCAAAGATCTTACATGACACCTCCCACTGGCTAGGGCTCAAATCAACTAAACCTGAAAACTCGAAGAACTTCAAGGTCATCATTCATGATACCCATAATCGAGTGGTTTCCCTCTTCTAGGCGATGCCAAGGGTTGCACAGAAGTTAACGAGTTGAATTCGCTAGGATGCAATACTGCTTGTGTAAGTCTTGGTGTCAGTGCACGAGCGACACCCAGACTAAGGTGCTTGATTCGACTGTAATAGTAGTGAATTTGGATGGCGTAGCACACTTGGTTGGGCTGACCCTGAGCTGGCTCCAAGTTATACCCCTCAGACTGGTCATTATCTTTGCTGTCCTGTTGCCCCAAGTGCTCTAGGTAGTTCGAGTGCTACGAATACTTTGGGCGGTGCCTTTTCTGGGACAATACAAGCGAAGACACATAACACTCGTATATTTTATACTTTTTTATTTCTTGTAAAGAGAAACAATTTTTAATGTATGAGATGTTTCTTTTGTTTGAATTGTAGTGATTTGCTCTTTGTGTACCCCTCGGCTTTTGTAACGAGCAGTTTGTGCAACTAATCGAGGCAAAAATTGAGACTACAAGACAAATATGAACGAGAAAAAAAACGAAATAGGGAATGATGCGACATATGTTCCGTCCATTGTTGTATGCTCTAAGGCTATCTCCAACACCGACGTATGCACGTGTTGACAAGCAGGACCTATATCAAAAAAATATTAAACAATCCGTATGAGAAGAGAGACGACGCCACGCGAGACACCCCGGGCGAAGCTCTGACATGTGGGCCCACCGATGCCTGATTGGACCAAGCGGCAGCGTTGGAGCGTGCGTGGACGCCTCATCACGCGTTTTGTGGGGCCCATGTTGCGAGAAACGGTGCGCTCGTACCCGCCCGTTAAAGCAGCCTTACAAGTGGGCTCAAAATGAACTGCAGGCCACTTGATAGTGAGAGCGTGGCTGGTGTGGAGGTGCGGGATGAGACGCGGTGGGCCCACAAAATGCGTGAAGCAGTGTGAGTGCGTTTCGTGCGCGTGCCGCGTGCACCTGAGGCGTGTGCGTGCACTGTCTCTGACAGGTGGCCTCGATTGTGGAGAGGGCCCACATGTAAGTGGCATATTCGAGTTGGAGTAGAAAAAAATAGCCGTTGGATGTTTTTTGCCTCCGGTCCCACCTGTCAGGGACTAAAAAAATTACAGTTTAAATCTAGTCATTTAAATTAGCCGTTGGAGTTATTTATTCATTTATGAGGTTAAAAATTCGTAAAAAATCATAAAAATTCAAAAAAATTACAGAAAATTATTGAAAAATTGTGTGATCCCCTGCCTATAAATATGACCATGTTTCACCTCATTTTCACTCAATAAAAAGCAAAAAGCACACACTTTTCACTTTCCTGTTCATTAAATATTTTCCAAAAAATTTTCCGATGGCCAACAATCCTCCCGGTGGTTATGTGAATTGGTTTGGCGAACCAAATTTAGAAGAGGAGAGGTCCCAAGCGCCAAACAGTCAAAATCCGCCCAGTTTTCAACCTCCTCCCTCATCATACCCAATGTGCTATCCACCGTTCGGTCCACTCCCTCCATACGGCCAACCACATCCATACACGCAACCCCTCTACGGCCCTTACGGCCAAAATCCTCATTTCGTCGGAGTTCCAACCATCTCTACAGAAATGTCGCCTCCCCAGCCACTGAGCAAAAATTCTCGTTCCACGTCCGTATTAGATATCGGCAGTCCGCATAGCACGGCCCCGGTTGTGATCGAGGACGACGACAACACTGGCAAAGGCGAAGGAACTACTGAACCACAGCGTAAATGAATGCTCTAGTCCCAACAGGATGACATGCGACTTGTGAGTGTTCATCTAAATAGTAAATTTTGTTATCGTAGACTTTGTTATTAAATTTGGATTTTTCGTGCTCCAGGTCAGTGCATGGTTGAATAACTCCCTCAATCCGGTCGATGGGAACAATCAAAAATTCGACGAGTACTGGTTGAAGGTCGTTGCATCATACAACGCGAGCAGTCCGCCCGATCACAGACAAGACCTCAGGCACTGTAAAGACCATTGGCAAAAGAGCAATAAGAAAATTGTTCAATTCAATGGTATCTACTGTAGGTTGCACGATGCCTACGCCAGTGGTCGTTCAGACGACCAGTTGATGTTGCAAGCACGCGACATGTACAGGCAGGAGGTGGGTCAGGCCTTCATCCTGGAGGACTGGTGGAGTGCTGTACGTGGTCAACCGAAGTGGTGCCGAAGCTACTTGGAATCTTCCAAAAGAGCTCACCTCAGCGAAGAAGGTGCCCACACGTCGTCGTCGAACAAGGACGATGACCCCGTCAAGCTTCCACGACCGAAAGAGCGGGACGCAGCAAAGCAGAAGTGGAAGGGTAAGAGAAAATTGTATGGAACATCATCGGCATGCGAGGAGACCCTAGAGCCATCGGCAAAGCCAACACTGACCTCGATAGAGTGGCCGATAAAGCCGTCGTTGCAGCCGAAAATTTGCAAGAGATGTCCAGAAGCAAAGAAAAGGCCACATTTGTAAAGTTTTTGACGAAACTGATTATGGGGGACATATCCCATTTCTTCGATGCCCGTAAGGCAGCGCATGCAGCTGCATTAGAGTACGTCAACGATATGATTAAGGACATGAAGAATAAATAGTAGCCCTCACGATGTACCTTTAATTTGTAAAATTGTACTTGTACTATTAATTTAAGTTGTTTTGGATTTACCTGTTCGAACTGTGGCATGTGATCGATACTTATGGATTTTAGCCGTTGGAACTGAGACATCTGCGAGATGTTTTTGGATTTTAACTAGTTGGAATTGGCGCATGTACCGATACTTTTTGATTTTAGCCCTTGGAACTGAGACATCTACAAGATGCTTTTGGATTTTAACTAGTTGGAACCGGTGCATGTGATCGATGCTTTTGGATTTTAGTCGTTGGACGGAGACATCTGCGAGATGCTTTCGAATTTTAACCATTGGAACCGATGCATGTGAGGGATGGCTATGCATTTAGCCGTTGGAAGTAATGCATGTGATCGATGCACTTCTCCCCCTATATATTCGAACCCCGCATGCCCTCATCTTCACAACTCAGTAATCTCATATACACAACTGAAGCCTTTGTTCTTCCAGTACCCAAAGATCTTTCCTTGTCCAAAAAAATGTCGTCCAGTTCAAGCACAAGTAGTGCCGAGGATGAAGCCATCGAGCAAATTAAGGAGTTTGTGGCAGGGTTTGTACGGAGCAGGTTGACGGTCCAACCCCTTCACTGTTGTGCTCTTGACGATCTTCAAGCCAGCATAGATGCTGGTACCTCGCACCGCCGCCGAGACAGCAGAAGGTACATCGATAGAGATCGCGAAGGCTAGGGATGACAATGGGGTGGGTTTAGAGCGGGGGTATACTTCACACCCCCACCCCCGCCCCCCAACCCCCCCCCCACCCTACGGGGGATACCCGCCCCTGCCCCCACCGGGGGCCCCAATACCCTCGGGGGCCCCAATAACCGAATTTTGTGTACTATTTTAAATTTTTTGAGTATATTACTATATTCTCTATATGTATGAGCTATTTTAGAACGAATTTCTCCATGTTTTATAAAAGAAGACAATATACAATTAAAAATATTTTAAAGAATAGATCATATTCATACATGTACCATATAATCCAAATACAAGCATACAAGTATACAACATAGTCCATAACTCCATATCTTGATAAGTAACACAATTCCATGAGGAGTGAGCAACCATACATAAAGTCATAAACCATACTATATAGTCCATGAATAACCATATAATATAGTTCAAACACAACATAAACCATAGTTTTATAATCCATAAATAATACAAGTCACAAGAATATTAGCAAGATGATATATAACATAGTAGGTAGTCCATGAGTAACAAAGTCACAAGCAAATGAATTAAGTTTCCTTGGATGCAATATCCTCCATGGGTCACTCGGAGAATTCCGGAGAGAGTTCCTACAATGTGGTAAAGACAAAATTAGTTGTGAAATATAAAGAACTCAATCTATATATAATAGATTATGAATTTACCACCACATCTTCTTGGATATCTTCTGAACAAGTCCACAAGCCCACTAGACCAACGGCATCACCTACAAATCATATCATATGATACATATGAGCATCTCATTGGAAAAAAACAACATACATATTAAATAAAGATGGATACATATCACACTCTTAGTTTGGTCACAAAGCCAACTCTGTGTACAAATTATTGCTTCCAATGTTTTCGGAGTAAGCCGACTACGATGCTCACTCAAAACTCTCCCACTAGTGCTAAAGGCAGACTCAGAAGAAACTGTGGTAACTGGAATAGCAAAAACATCACGGGCTATCAACCGCAAAAAGATAACGTATCCCAGCCACTTTCCACCATACCAATATATCAAAATTCTCTGTCTTGGGGATGAGACCGTCATCCAAGTAACGATCTAGTTCAGATTTAGTCAGCGATGGATCACTACACATCTCAGCACCTTGTGCTTCAAATATACACAACATCTCATCGGTCTCGGAACAAGTAGCACTTGAAATAGAAGATGTAGCCACATTTTCTTCCTCTGTATTCTCAGCATGGACTTTGTACTCATCTACCAAATCATGCAACAATCCTCTGATCTTTTCAATTGCATGCATCGAGCTACCGCCAAAGAGATGATCAAAAACAACCTTCAACTTTTGAAATTTATACCTTGGATCAAGCACTGTAGCAACAGCCATCAGTCCTTGTATATCACTCCAATATTTATCAAACTTCTCAATCATCTTAACTGACATTGACTAAATGATTTCATTGCTACATACAAGCCACTTTCTCATATGCAATATAATTGCACAAATCTTCAGAAAGAATATATTAGCAGTTACATATTGGCTTCCAGAAAAAATCTCTGTGATCTCATAAAACATACGCAATCTTTCACAAATATCACTAGCAAAGTTCCATTCATCCTCACTTGGTGAACAAGTAAATAATCTCTCACGTATTGCCAAACGATCAAACACTTTCTTATACCTCAAAGCAATACTAAGCATGAGGTATGTTGAATTCCACCTAGTTTTACAATCAAGACACAACTTCTTGCCCAAATCAATTTTCAATTGCCTTGCATTGTCCTCAAATTTCTCTACTCTTTGTGGAGTAGTTGTCCAAAAAGCCACACTCTCACGAATTTTCTCTATCGCATGAACCAATACTTCCAAACCATCTTTCACAATTAAATTCAAAATATGCGCACAACAACGCATATGCAACATTCTTCCACCCAACAAAAGAGTATTTGCATTCAATTTTTTTTCCAACAGTGAAATTAAGGCATCATTAGTGGAGCAATTATCAAGAGTGAAGGTGGATACTTATTCTCAAGATTCCAATCTAACAAACATTGAACAAGTACCTCACAAAGAATCTCAGCTGTATGTGGGCATGGTACATAAATAAAACTACATATGAACAAACACGAGATTATTATTAATTACATGTATCCCTATTTAGTAAGAAATAAGAAGACATGTCAAAAATTTACCTTAGAATACAACTTTTAAGTGTCCATGACTCATCAATAAAATGTGCCGTCACTGTCATATAGCCTTTCTTTTGGTTATCAGATGTTCACATATCTGTAGTAATTGCAACCCGTGCTTTTTTCCTTCCCATATAAGCAAATGCCTTCTTTTTTTCTTTTTCATACAAGTCTATGATGTCCCTTTTATAAGTGTTTTGAGTCAACATTCGAAACATGGGTTGAAGTGCACTAACAAATCTTCGGAAGCCAATGTGATCAACCATAGACAAGGGATACTCATGGAGTACAATCATAGAAGTAAGAGCCCTTCTAGCTACATCTTGATCAAAGACATACTTCTCAACACTTACTTTCCCTTTCTCCTTACTTGATCCGAATATCAAAGTAGATTGCTTCAGCTGCCCTTCTCCATTTCGATATGTACAAATCTTCAAGTGCTCAGGCCAATGCTTTGTTCCATTTCTGGTATTTCCTCCAAGCTTCTTACCACATTGTAAACACTTTGCCTTCCACTCATCATTCACTTTTATTCTCTTATAACTTTTCCAAACTATTGATTTTAACCTTTTCGTATCACTCTCCTCTTCTTCAATTTCATATATTCCCCTTTGCTCCTCCAAGACCTCCACTGTGGCTTGAGATGATCCATTTGGACCATTTCCTTTCGCCCCACTATTTTGAGTTTGAGTTGCCATTTGCACTGTCATAGCAATAAAAGAATAACATCATTGTTCAATAGAGTAGAACATAATATAGTGACTACTATTGAAATGGAGAAACCAATATCATCTTATTTTGGACTACTACAAGTCTATAATAATTACTAGAGTCTAGAGTGACTGGCCCTGATTGCTTCTTGTCCTTTTGAGACACATCATGCATCACCTTAATTAATTAATTAATGATAGTATTTGTTGTTAACAGCAGTAATCAGAGCAACACCAAAAAAATTCCATGCTTCTTTCCCTAAATTTAACTTCATCTGTCATGCTTTTGATGGAATTAATTAATTGATAGGATCTTTTCTAGTGAGTATTACTCTCATTTTCTTTTTTTATGTGGTTGTCTATAGCTCTCTTTTTATGTATTGTACATTAAAATTTGATGTGAAGAATCACAAGTTATAAAAAAAACAGAGAATAGTGTGTAAAACAACATACAGATCTTAGTCATCAATATAATATAATTAATTAGCAATTTCAAGAACTTGAAGAGCACTAATGACTACATATTATACATGGATTGTATCTCTTCCAAAGGAAAAATGTGGAGGAAATAATTAGCCACCCCAGGATGGCAGTAGGTGCTATTAAAGAGCAGGACATAGTAGTTGGAGATACCTACCATATCGATAAGTACTGACTGCTAATCTACTATTGCAAAGTAGTTTACTATAGTAATGCATCACTAGAGTACTATTTCAAACAAAAGAAGAAAAACCCAGGAGGAACCTTGAAATGCCAAATCAAACTATCCAAACTATCCATTCTGTAATGATAGACTGATACATTTCTCTTTTAGAAGTTAGAAGTTAGAACCTTGTCTCTGATGAGGGCCGGCGACGGTCGAAGGTCGACGAGGGGGCAACAACAGTCAAAGGGTGACGAGGGGGCCGGCGATGGTCGAAGGCGACGGTTGAAGGGCGACAAGGGGGCTGGCGACGCGGCGACGGTCGAAGCGGTCTTCAAATCAGGACTCAGGAGAAATTCGCAATAAGCAGCGCAGCGAGGGCGGTGACGGCGAGGGCGGCGACAATGAGGTGGAGAGGCCGTGAGGGTGGTGAGGGCCGAGGGTGGCGCTGACAAGGGTGGCGAGGCCGCGAGGCAGCGAGGTGGCGAGGCGGTGAGGCCATTAAGGTAGTGAGGCGGCAAGGGGGCGAGGGCGGCGAGGCGGTGATGCCGTGAGGTGGCGAGGCGGCGAGGGGGCGAGGGCGGCGAGCGGTGAGGCCGTTATCGTGAGGGTGGCGATGGTGGAGAAGGAGTTGAGGACCGTAGATCTAGGGTTAGCCGGTTAGGGTTTGAGTCTTTGAGATTTGAGAAGGACTGAAGGAGTTGAGGACCTTGAGTCCTTGAGGTCTTAACTCTTGAGGACTGCGGGCGGGGACTAGGAAATCTTGAATCAACACAATTACACATAGTTTCGGGGCCTCGCGGGTTTGCGGGTTCGGGTACTAGTTTCGCTTACCCGCTTCAAAATTATCCGCGGGTATTGGATTCCCCCATCCCCACCCCCGCGGGTTTTAAATTTTCCCCATACCCGCCCCCGCGGGTATGGGTACTCACGGGGAACGGGTATTACCCGCCCCGTTGCCATCCTAGCAAAGGCAGTCATAACCGTCTAGTTGCGGACTACTTCGTTGATGTGCCTGTCTACCCCAGGTATACTTGCTTCGTAGATGGTTCCGAATGGGGAGACCCCTCTTTCTACGAATCGTCGAAGCTCTTGGGGAGTGGTCGTCGTACTTCACCAAGAGGAGAGATGCCATCTTTCGAAAGAGGCTATCTCCTTTGCAGAAGTGCACTGCGGCATTGCGGATGTTGTGCTATGGCTCCCCCGCTGATGCCGTCGACGAGTACGTATGCATTAGCGGGGTCAACGGCCGTCGAGTGCCTGGAGCATTTCGTTGAAGGAATCATCGATCGATTCGGGGAGAAATATCTCGGTAAACCTACTGTCGATGACCTTCGGCATCTGCTTCAGCAAAGAGAGGATCGAGGCTTCTCAGGGATGCTGGGAAGCATCGATTGCATGCACTAGGAATGGTGCAATTGCCCAGTTGCATGGAGGGGCCAATTCACCAGTGGTGATCAAGGAGTCCCTACAATGATATTTGAAGCAGTCGCGTCCAAAGACCTATGGATATGACATGCCTTCTTTGGTGTCACCGGATCCAACAACGACATTAACGTGCTGAACCAATCCCCCTTTTCACTGATGTGTTGTGTGGTCGAGTTCCTACTGTTCAGTACTATGTTAATTGGACATAGTACAATATAGGATACTACCTAGCCGACGGTATTTCTCCCGAATGGATTGTCTTTGTGAAGACCATACCCTTGCCCCAAACAGAGAAACTCAGATTGTTCGCACAACATCAAGAAAGGGCAAAAAAAGATGTGGAGTGAGCTTTCGGGGTCTTGCGAAGCCGATTTGGTATTGTCCACGGCCCCGGTCAACCCTTGCCAATATTATGAAAGCGTGTGTCGTCCTCCACAACATGATAATCAAGAATGAGCAGCACTCGCATGGCCTGATCGATGCGTCCTACGATAATCAGGGGACATCTGCCATAACACCGCAATGATCCACAGTAGTACTCCACCAATTTTTCAATAGATGCTAGCTCGAAATGATGCGATCCGTGCTCGCCCAACGCATCAACAACTGAAACGGGATCTTGTCGACCACATTTGGCATCATTTCGGGGGCGATGATACCGAGGAGTAGTTGTTTGTGAGGTCGTTAACAGCCGAATGTATTCGAATTTTAATTAGTGCTTGTCATGTTTTATTCCATGTCCCATTTATTATTCAAGGAAATTTAAAAAAAATAATTTTTTTGATGTTATTTAGAATTATTATCTTTTATTTTGTTGTGTTCGAATTATCTGAATTTCATTTAACAATTTATTAATCTTTAATAGATATTATATACACGGGGCCCACATAAAGCGCCTCTCGAAACGCCTTTGCATTGGAGTGGTTGGCACTTGAGAAGGTGCCTCGCGAAGCGCCGATACATTGGAGTAAAAGGGTGTTTCAGGTGGTGCTTCGCACACGTGGTACAGAATATACTAGAAAATATTCTGTTGAAACACCTCGCGAAGTGCCGATGCACTGGAGATAGCCTAACATGTGTGTATTGACATACATGACTTTTCACATGTCCCATAGGATTTCAAGGCAGTCAAAAGTAGAAAAATATAATCTACTTGTGCAAACGAATCATTGGCATTAATTGTATAGAATGAGCACAGGAATACTGGGAACACATTCAACATATCCTATGGAAACGAGGGGATACATTAACACATGACAGATAATGTAGGAGAACGAGTTGTTACTTTCGTGATAATTTCAAAAAATTTTACTCGAAAACTCAAGAACCATGGAAGTATGAGATCATAGATCAAGAGGTTTACCACTGACGCGCGGATGTGAATAGGCAGCAGCGGAAGAAGGATTAATGTCGTGACCAGATTGTGACCAGCAGTGCAACAGTAGTAGCCGCACCTCTACGGAAGTTCACACGTCCGGGGAAGGAGCACCGCATGTTCATGTGCTAGCACTAGCACACGTGGCTAGGGTTTTCGAAGGTTATCTCGTGGATGATGGTGGCGGCCAGAATAGATCATATATCTTTTGCATGCCCACCTCACCTCCTATTATAAGGCTTTTATAGATAAGTCCTACTCCAATGCGAACACTAATCCCAATAGTAAACCCATTACCAATACGGGATCCGTTTTTGATTTTATTCGAATTAATGATTCAACTCGTTAAGTGTGTGACCATGTAAGTTTATATATATTTGGCCACGACCGGAATCAAGTTCCCGAATCACAAGTCATAAGTGGTCCATAACAAGACATTATGACTACCCACATATACACAAAGATCATATCTAACAAACATATACAACTAATCATGAATTATCTCTTTGCCTTACGATACTAGATCGAACTCAAGGTGAGAAATGTGTCATCCTTGAATAGTTCAGTTCTTTCTCGATCTTGTAATGGACTAACTCTTTTCCATTAGTTGACTATCAACTATATTCGGCACGGTCATACACTTTCTTAATCCAATTACATCAAGGGGCCCAGAGATATCTCTCTCAAGATATGAGAAGGACAAATTCCATCTTGACCATTCACTTTCAACCACATGGTTCATAACATATCTGTATGTCACATTTATGACTACTCAGTTAAGAGTAGTAGTTGATGACACCAAGGTATGCTACTACGCATATATGAAACTGCGATGATCTTAGGTTTAAAAATAAACCAAAATAACTGTTAGAACAAACTGATGATACATAATAATTTCAATAGTGTCTCAAGATAAGTCAATCCGACCAGTATGTTCTCCAACATATGTCCATGACATTGACTTGATATCTTATATCCATGATCCATGATACTTCACTATCAATCAATGATTGTGCTGACTTATCTTGCATTATTATTCCATGTAATACCGAAAATCAGGAATATTTAGAATAAGTATCACTGATAATGTCATAATTAAATTGAGACAATTGTATATCATTATAAAGAGTTTTAGAACAAATCACATACTTGTTGATCAATAAAAATGATACTTTATTCAGAGAATGTAATAAGAATTCATAAACATATCATGATATAATTATCTCCATAATTACTTCTAGACCATATCTCTATCAGATATAGAGGCACTATTTTCTTTGGTTGGTGCCTATACAGGGGCTTACCCTTGCACTTCGCCCCCACTTCCTTCTTCTTCAGCTTTCCTTGATCCAATGCACCTTTTTTTCTTTCTCCTTTCTCATTTCTTTTTGAGTGTGGAGTAGTTGTCATGGGGGAGAATTCGGATGGTGTTGAGAGATGCATTTAGATTGGTTAGGAAGGGTAACTCGTCATGAAAAGTGGGTCGGATGAGGTAACTCCTTATGTAACTCCTGGATGGAGGTCTTTCACCCCATCCATGGCAGATGAGAAACAACACTTGCACGTGACCATGCTACTGGCTGCGGCCACTCGGGTTGTACTCTCTGCCAGTCCCGCACATCTTCGCGCTCATATATACTTGGATCTTCGTGCTTTGCGCAGGTGACCGAAGAATGATGAGAGATCCATTCGAGTGTTGGCGGTCTACACCTGCTTGGGTGACAATTCCGGGGAGGCTCCTTCAGGTGGAGTCCTTGACGGCATCATCTCACATGTTGCGCTCAAGATCTAAAAAAAAAAAAAAAACCTTGACAAAGTATCGTGTATCTTGTTATTGCTGGGTGGATGGAATTGTCGAAAAGGAAAAGGATCTTTTAAAAAGAAAAAAAAAAGTGAAAGAGAGATTTGGAAAAAATAATATAGAAATTTAACAATTATATAAGTGTCCATAGTGTACGTATATTTTTTTCTTAAAAAATTTGTACCATCAATTCTCTTTATCTATAATTAGATAAAATCCCTATCCTTCATTCTCCCTCTTCTCTTCTCCATCTTCTTTCTCCTCCCCACTGCCACTGCCACCCAACCATACCCGTTACCGCTCCTGGCAGCCATTGGCACCACCCACCAACTACCACTGCCCCATCGCGGTGCCAACACCAAGGATGGTGTCGGCGCCACCCCACCTGCCCTCCTCCCCCAATTTCTCCTTCTCCTTTCTCCCTTACCGACCACCACAGTCCATTGCCCACCACTCCCAGCTAGTAGCACCTTCGGTGCCTCACTGCAACACCACCACCACCTATTGCTGAGCCACCACCACTGAAAGATACTAAAGTGGGAATTAGATAAATCTGAGAGGAGCCAAGCGCAACATAGTAATGGTAAATATAAGATAAGAAACTTTTGGTACATGCATCTTAGAAAATCTTAAAAAGTACTAAAAAATAATTAAAATGTGCCAAACTCACATACGTATGAAAGTTTTACAAAAACCACTTTTGGTTTGACAATTAACACGAGAGGTAAGTTTCAATCTTGTGCGTCCCCTACACCTCACGTTGTTTCCAATAATTTGGAGTAAAAAGAACCGATAGAAAGATGAAAATGACAAAAATATCCCCATACAACCATTACTAACTGTATACCCACTGCAACCTACCTACCTACCTCATGTATTGCACCATTTCCACTCATTGCCTACCGCATTTGGATCTCTGTCTTTAAGAAGGAAAGACAGAGACATGTCTTTCTTATTATCTCAACCATCCAACAATAATTCGAATAACCTAAATTGATGTTCGAGAAAAATTGAGATAATTAATTATCTTGTCAGAAATTTAAAACTCCCAACTACTTTAATCTAGATAATTAATTTTTAATCTAACCACTGCAACATAAGAAAAAAAAAACATGTATCTTTCCTTCTTAAAGATAGAGGATAGTAATCCTTTCCTACCACGGGGTGCTGTTGTCACCAATGTCGCCGCCAAGGTCAGTTGCCACTGTCAGCAATATTGCTTACTGCTTACTTGCTTTCACCTTGCCGCCTACACCATTGCCACTGTTTGTGCTCCGCTTGCCATTTGCTGCATCTGCCATGTGCTAATCAGGAATGAGGGACATGGAAGAGATAAAAGAAAGAAGAAAAAATTGAGTAGTTGACACGTGGATACTAAATGTCATGTGAAAAACAAAATGAAACAGATAAGTGGGGGAAATTAGGTAAATGCAAAGGGCAAACCACCCCCCCACCCCAACCCAACCCCCAAAAAAAAATTGGAGGACATTATACTTGTCATGGTATTACGAATACCCGGCAAGTTTCTTCGGATGTGCGTAACACATGTACAGCGACGCGAGCTGACCGTGCGACCGGTCACCTTCCACCGGGCAAGCACAAAGATTGACATGAAGATCGAATTTATACAAGTTTAGGTCCCGGTGGGGACCCTAGTCTTGTTGGCACCCCCGGACGTGAGTCCGCTGGGGAGATTCTCTCTCGGGGAGAGAAGTCTCCAAGGGATGTCTGTTGCTTTGAGTTTGTAAAATGAATTGAGAGTTGGTAACAAATGAGATATAAGGAGGGTATATATAGGCCCAAAAGATGCAAAAAAAAAGTCCTAGCTACGGTCGTCAGATCGAGGGGCGTTGATGCCATGTCACCGACCGAAGGGCTTGGATGCTTGACAAGTGTCCTCGCTAGTTCCCGAGGCGCTTTTGACGTCACCCGCACGTGACCTCGCATGAGGGAGCTCCGTGGCTTTTCTCGGGGGACCTCCAGGATTTTCCCCGGAGGCCCTCCGGGACTTTGCCCGGCAGGTGCTTGGGGAATTCCAAGGTACCCAGAGCCCGGAGTCCCAGGGACCCACAGGGAACCGTCTCCGCACGAACCCAGGCGCTCGGGGATCTCACGGGACCTGCGGTCCGGAGACCCAAGGACCCACCAAGAACCGTCTCCGCGCGAAGGACCCAAGCGATCCGAGGATCCTGTGGGGCCTGGGGCCCGGAGGCCCAAACCCAGATGCTCTGGGGATCCTCCCCAAGGCCTAGGGACCCACTGGGAACCATCTCTGCACGAAGGACCCAGGTGCTCAGGGATCTCATGGCACCTAGAGCCCAGAGGCCCAGAGACCCACCGGGAACCGCCTCCCCGGACTTTCCCCAGTATACGTCCGGGGTTTTCCCCGGAAGCTCTCTGGAACTTTTCCCAGTAAATGTCTGAGACTTTCCCCGGAGGCCCTCCGGGACTTTTGCCGGTAGTCTTCCAGGACTTTCCCTGGTAGGCATTCGGGGGATCCCACAGGACCCAGAGCCCGGAGGTCAAGGACCCACAGGGAACCGTCTTGGCACGGACTTAGGTGCTCGGGGGTCCCGAGGGACTCGGGGACCGGAGGCCTAGGGACTCACTGGGAATCGTCTCTGCGCGAAGGACCTAGGTGCTTGGGGGATCCCGCGGGACACGAGACCTGGAGGCCCAGGGACCCATCGGGAACCGTCTCCGCACAAAGGACTAGGCGCTCGAAGGATCCCTCGGCACACGGGGCCAGGAGGCCAGGGGACTACCGGGAACCGTCTCCACACGAAGGACTTAGGCGCTTGGGGATCCCGTGAGACCCATGGCTCGGAGGCCCAGGGACCCGTTGGAACCGTCTCCGCACAAAGAGCCCAGGCGATCGGGAATCCCAGGGGACCCAGGGCCCAGAGACCCGGGGACCACCGGGAACCATCTCCGCACGAAGGACCCATGGCCCAGAGGCCCGGAGACCCGCCAGGAATCGCCTCCCAGGACTTGCCTTGGTAGACGTCTGGGGTTTTCCACGGAAGCCCTTCAGGACTTTTCGCGGTAGACGTCCGGGACTTTTCTCGGTAGCTCTTCGGGACTTTCCCACGTAGGCGCTCGGGGATCCCACGGGACCCCGAGCCCAGAGGCCCAGGGACCCACAGGGAACCATCTCGGCACAGACCTAGGTGCTTGGGGGATCCCGTGGGACCCAGGGCACGGAGGCCCAGGGACCTATCGGGAATCGTCTCTGTGCGAAGGACCTAGGTGCCTGGGGATCCCACGGGATCCGGGGCACGGAGGCTCAGGGACCTACTGGGAACTATTGGGGGATCCTACTGGACTTGGGGCTTTGAGGCCCAGGGACCCACCGGGAACCGTTTCCGCTCGACGGAGGCATGTGCCTTGTGATCCGATGGGACCCAGTGCCCAGAGGCCCAGGGACCCACCGGGAACCGTCTTCACACGAAGGACCCAGGCGCTCTGGGGATCCCACAGGACCCAGCACCCAGAGCCCAGGGACACACCGGGAACTGTCTCCGCATGAAGGACCCAGGCACTCGGGAGCCCACTCCAAAGACCTCCTGGAGACACAAGATTTCCCCCAATAGGAGCCCCCCAGGCCCTTGGGGACACGCCGTGACTCCGGAGGGTATGTGTCAAACCCTTCCCCGGCTAACACTTAGGTCTCCGAGTAAGTTTCCCGTACAATGCTTCGATTCCCGCGCGGTGCTCGAATGATGCTTTGGTTGTCCCGTGCCACACATCGGTTTTCATGCTGCGCCCATATGACGCTTCGATTCCCACGTGACCCTCGGGGGGATCCAGGCCGTCGAATTCAAAGCACCACGTGGGTTTGTCTTCTCTTATAAATAGGGAGAAAGTGCTCGGGCCGATTCGTTAGAAACCTTTAACTCAAACTCTCCCTCTGGTTTGCTTTCCGCACGTCGCTGGGGTAGAACCCTTTCGCGTCGGAGAGACTAGGGATCTCTGGGCGAAAGGATCTAGACTTGGGATGTAAAGTCACCGTGAGGAAGAAAGAACCGCACCCGGGGGGCTTGGAGACCCCGGACGGAAGCAATCCTCTCCCGAGACATAACGTCGCCGGGGGGGAGGACACCACGACCGAGGGATTTGGAGCCCCGGGACGAGAAAAACCTTCTCCCGGGACAAAGTCCCCTTGGAGAGAACATAGCTGCGTCCGGATAGCGTGGAGCCCCCAGACGGGAGAAATCCTTCTCCCGGGACAAAGTCCACCAGGAGAGAACATAGCCACGTCTGGATGCCCCCGAGCCCCCGAACGGGAGAAAACCTTCTCTCGGGACAAAGTCCACCTGGGAGAGAAAACCTTCCACTGGGACAAAGTCCACCAGGGAGAAAACGTTACCGCGTCCGGGCAGCGCGGAGCCTCCAGACGGGAAAAACCTTCTCCCAGAACAAAGTCCCCCCAGGAGAGAAAACCTTCCCCCGGGACAAAGTCCCCCCTCGGAAAAGAAAACCTTCCCTCGGGACAAAATCCACCGGGGAGAGAACGTTGCCGCGTCCGGATGGCGTGGAGCTTTCGGACGGAAGAAAACCTTCTCCCGGGACAAAGTCCACACGGGAGAGAAAACTTTCCCCTAGGACAAAGTCCACCCGGGAGAGAAAGTTATCGCGTCTGGGGGGGGGGCGGACGGGAAAAACCTTCTCCCGGGACAAAGTCCACCCGGGAGAGAAAACCTTCCCCCTGGACAAAGTCACCAGGGGGAGAATGTTACCACGTCTGGGCAGCGCGAAGCGCCCGGACGGGAAAAACCTTCTCCCTGGACAAAGTCCCCCCGGGAGAGAACGTTACCGCGTCCGGGCGGCACGGAGCCCCCGGACGGGAAAAACCCTCTCCCGGGACAAAGTCCCCTAGGGAGAGAACATAGCCACATCTGGGTGGCGTGGAGCCCCCGGACGGGAGAGAGCGTTCCCCTGGGACAAAGTCCACTCGGGAGAGAACGTTGCCGCGTCTGGATGGCGCGGAGCCCCCGGACGGGAGAAAACCTTTTCCCGGGACGAAGTCCACCCGGGAGAGAAAACCTTCCCTCGGGACAAAGTCCACCGGGGAGAGAATGTTACCGCGTCTGGGCGGCGCAGAGCCCCCGGACAGGAAAACCTTCTCCCGGGACAAAATCCCCCCCGGAGAGAACGTTACCCCGTCTGGGTGGCGCGGAGCCCTCGGATGGGAAAAACCCTCTCCCGAGACAAAGTCCCCCTGGGAGAGAACATTGCCGCATCTCGGTGGCACGGAGCCCCCGGAAGGGAGAGAATGTTCTCTCGGGACACAGTCCACCCTGGAGAGAAAACCTTCCCTCAGGACAAAGTCGAAAAATTCTGAGACTCGGTCGAAAATTCCCCCGGTCACCGTGAGAACGGGTAGCCGATCAAGAAATTTTGGGTCTGGAGATTCGCCCGGAGGAGGGTGAGCGCCATGATGGGCTCTGGAGTATTTGAGGGGGGACTATTCCCTCAAAGTGACTCATTACCACAGTTAGAAACTGGGTTGCCGCTTACCCCTTAGTCCGCAAGGGGTTATCGTAAGCCGCCCGGGGAGCAAGGCTCCTGTTGTTGGGACTTTTGGAGTGTTTGAGGGGGGAGGACTCACCCCTCAAATTGACTCGTTACAGTGGTTTCTGGGAACCGGGTTGCCGCTTATGCCCTCAGTCCACGAGGGGCATAGTAAGCCGCCCTAAGGGAGCAGGGCTACCACCGTCGGGACTTGGGCTAAGCAGGAGCCCGTGACCCTCATTCAAGAGCATCTTCGGTAGGGAATCCTCCGGGGAGGGCATCCTCATGGTGAGGGCATCCTCGCTAGGAGGGGGAGCAATACACCCTGCAAAAGAAGATTCATAGGGGAACAACTAATTTGCATTGATTAAGTAAATTGATACAACGCCTACCCCTGCGAAGCGCGAGAGGGGGAGAGGGAGACCCAGGGGCCGAGTGCAGACATCCTCGTGGGGAGGCATCCTCTAAGTGAGGGCATCCTCGCGGGGAGGGCCTCGCTTCGAGGGTCCAGTGCGGGGCTTGCGGACAGGATCCCCCCCAAGTCAGGGGACATGTCTCTGGGAGTTCTGGAAAGGGGGCTCGTCGGTTGAGCCCATTTCTTGGGCCAGCTCCCGGTGTCCCCCATAGGGAGCGGGGAGGACCGCCTGTGCTGACTGATGGGGCAAGGCAAGTCTCCCCCCTTCCCGTGTTGCTCGAGGAATTCCGCGAAGTGCTGACGAAGCGCGTTACATTCTCGAGTGGCATGGGAAGTGGACTGGTGGAAGGCGCACCATAAGTTGGCCCCAACCTCATTGCTTCCCAGCTCGGGATTGTCCCGAGCACGGGAGGGCTGGCCTCCCCCTCCTTTTGACTTGGGGGAGGGGCGGCCGCCCCGATCAGCTTTGCGAGAGCCACCTCCGTCTTCAACAATGACGACGTCCTAAGACCTTGACTCGCCGCAATGTCCCTTCTTGAGACATTTGTGGGATGAGTCCCCCACGTCCCTCTTTGCGGGGGGGGGGGGGACCCCTTGGTTCTCGTTCCAAAGGTCATCCTCCTATGCCCATGCGTACTTTTTAAGTACGTTGAAGAGCTCATCAGCGGATGAGGGGCAGCTCCGGGAAAGCCTCCGGTGGAGCTCCTTGGGGAGGATCCCGCTCTTGCACGCCTCGATGACTATAGAGTCGGGGATGTGGGCCACTTTGCTCTTGACCTGAGCAAAGCACTTGAAGAAGCTTCGGATGGTCTCCCCCTTCTTCTGCTTCACGGTGTATAGTTGCGATGAATCTAGGGGACGCACGTAGTTCCCCTGGAAGTTTGCGCAGAACTCGCGCTTGAGCTGTGCGAAGGACTTGATGGAACCGGCTCTTAGGTTGTAAAACCATGAGCGGGCGATTCCGGTTAAGTAGAGGGGGAAGACGTTGTCTTGCACCGTCTCATCCCCCCGACCGCTGAGATGGCCATGGAGTACACCTGCGCAAATTCATAAGAATCGGCCTCACCATTGTAGTGCTCGATGTGGGGCGGGCGATATTGCTTTGGCCATCGAACGCGTCGAAGCCGGGCGGCACAAGGGCTGGTTGGCCCGCTCAACTCCCCGGGAAGGTTCCTGGTCGCTGTCCCCCCTTGTAGGGGAGGTGCGCTCATTATCGGAGTCCGGGAGAGGCCCCAGCGGTCCGCCCGGACGGTGGTAGTGCCTCTTCTCCTCAGGGTTGGAGCTGACTTCTCGAACCTCCAGGTGCCCCCCAGAGGAAGCGGTGGCTTCGTCGACTGGTCTCCCTCCCTGGTTGGCCCGGGGGCGTATCCCCAGCTTGTGCAGGGAGGGAGCTTCACTAGGCTTCACGGCACGCATGAGCTCTACCTCCTCCCGAGTAAGTCGGGTCTGATACACCGGGGGAGCCCTCGGGGGTAGCCCCGAGAGAAGAGGGAGCTGATGCGTGTCAACTACCGGTCCGGAGGACGCCGCCGGCTTGCGGGCAAGACCCGGCGCTGGGCGTGTCTTTGGGGTGGCCTTGGGAGCTGGTGGGGGAGAGCCCTCGCGGGGGAGGCTCGCCGCGGGTGTCGGGGCTGTCCCGGGTGCAATGGAAACTGTCGGCCCAGGAGCCACTCCGGACGCATTGGCAACCATCTGCGGCGCGGGGTTAGGGAGAGCCCCCAGCGAGGGGAAAGCTCCCGGCGTGGGGTAAGTCCCTAGTGCGGGGAAAGCTCCCGGCGCTGGGTAAGTCCCTAGCGCGGGGAAAGCTCCCAGTGCGGGGTAAGGCCCCGGCGCGGGGACAGTCCCTGGCGTGGGGAAAGCTCCCGGTGCAAGGAGAGCTCCCAGTGCGGGGTAAGGCCCCAGCGCGGGGAAAGCTCCCGGTGTAGGGTAAGGCCCCGGCACGGGGAAAGCTCCCGGCGTAGGGTAAGGCCTCGGCACGGGGAAAGCTCCCGACGCGGGGTAAGTCCCTGGCGCGGTGAAAGCTCCCGGCGTGGGGTAAGGCCCCGGCGCGGAAAACATGCCCGACGCTGGGAAAGCCGTCGGGTGCCCCATAAAAAACGGAGGCGACGCCCCCATAAAAGGGAATGGGGGCGGATAGACAAGAGCCGGAGGCCGCACTAAGGCGCGCAACAACTCCTCCATGGTGCGCTGGACACAAAGTTGGCCCTCGACTAGAGCCCCAAGTAACGGGTCTTCGGGAGCTGGGATTGCCGCCTGGGGGGCACTAGTCCTTGCTAGCGTGGTTGTGGCCTCCAGGGCACCTCTACTGGGAATAACGGGGAGAGTACGAGAAGGTGGTACCTCGGTCCGGTCACTTCCGCTTGAAGGTACCGGGACAGCAGCATCTTGCGGAGGTGGTGCCGGGTTACTGGGACCGGCGTCACTGGGAAGGGAGCGAGCCCTCGATTTTGGGGGAGCCATGGCGATTCGTCACGAGTCCCCATAGATGGCGCCAACTGTCGTGGTATTACGAATACCCCGATAGGTTTCTTCGGACGTGCGTAACACGTGTACAACGACGCGAGTTGACCATGCGACTGGTCACCTCCCGCCGGCCAAGCACAAAGATTGACACGGAGAATTTATACAGATTCGGGCCTCGGTGGGGACCCTAGTCTTGTCGGCACCCCCAGACTTGAGTCCGCTGGGGAGGTTCTCTCTCAGGGAGAAAGGTCTCCAAGGGATGTCTGTTGCTTTGAGTGTGTAAAATGAATTGAGAGTTGGTTACAAATGAGATACAAGGGGGGTATATATAGGCCCAAAAAGATGCAAAAGACTAAAAAGCCCTAGCTACTGCCACCGGATCGAGGGGTGTTGATGTCATTTCACCGGCCGAAGGGCTTGGATGCTTGACAAGTGTCCTCGCTAGTTCCTAAGGCGCTCTTGACGTCACCCGCACGTGACCTCACACAAGAGACCTCCGTGGCTTTTCTCGGGGATCTCCGGGGATTCCCCGGAGGCCCTCCGAGACATTGTCCGGTAGGCGCTTGGGGGATCCCAAGGGACCCAAAGCCCGGAGTCCCAAGGACCCGTAGGGAACAGTCTCTGCACAGACCCAGGCGCTCGGGGGATCCCATGGGACCTTGGGCCTGGAGGCCCAGGGATCCACTGGGAACCGTCTCCGTGCGAAGGACCCAGGAGCTCTGAGGATCCTGTGGGACCTAGGGCCCAGAGGCCCACGGACCTATAGGAACCGTCTCTGCGCGAAGGACCCAGGCACTCGGGGGATCCCACGGCACTCAGGGCCTGAAGGCCCAGGGACCACCGGGAACCATCGCCGCGCGAAGGACCTAGGTGCTCAGGGATCCCACGGGACCCGGGGCCCAGAGGCCCAGTGACCCACCGGGAACCGCCTCGTGGGACTTCCCCGGTAGACGTCCAGGGTTTCCTCGGAAGCCCTCCGGGACTTTTTCCGGTAAATGTCCGAGATTCTCCCCGGAGGCCTTCCGTGACTTTTCCCAGTAGGTGCTTGGGGGATCCCACAGGACCCAGAGCCCAGAGGCCTAGGGACCTACAGGGAACTGTCTTGGCACGGACCTAGGTGCTCGGGGGATCCCGCGGGACTCGGGGCCCGGAGGCCCAAGGTCCTACCGGGAATTGTCTCCGCACGAAGGACCTAGGGGCTTGGGGAATCCTGTGGGACTCAGGGCCCAGAGGCCCAGGGACCCACCAGGCACCGTCTCTGCACAAAGGACTAGGCGTTCGGGGATCCTGCAGCACTAGGGCCCGGAGGCCTGGGGACTGCTGAAAACCATCTCCGCACGAAGGACTCAGGCGCTCCGGGATCCCGTGGGACCCATGGCCCGAAGGCCCGGGATCCCATGGGACCCAGGGCCCAATGGCCCCAGGACCATTGGGAACCGTCTCTGTACGAAAGACCCAGGCACTCGGAGATCCCGCAGAACCCAGGGCCCAGGGACCAGACGGGAACCGCCCATAGGGCTTTCCCCGGTAGATGTCTGGGGTTTTCCTGGGAAGCTCTCCGGGACTTTTCCCAGTAGACGTCCAGGATTTTCCCCGGAGGTCCTCCGGGACTTTTCCCGATAGCCCTCTAGGACTTTCCCTAGTAGGTGCTCAGGGGATCCTACGGGATCCGGAGCCCAGAGGCCCAGGGACCCACAGGGGACCATTTCAGCACGGATGTAGGTGCTCGGGGGATCCCACGGGACCCGAGGCCCAGAGGCCGTGCTTGGGGGATTTCACGGGACCCAGGGCCCGGAGGCCTAGGAACCCACCAGAAACCGTCTCCTCACAAAGGGCCAGGCGCTCGGGGATCCCACGGGACCTAGGGCCTAGTGGCCCAAGAACCACTAGGAACCGTTTCCGCACGACGGACGCAGGCGCTCCGGGGATCCCGCGAGACCCGGCACCCAGAGGCCCAGGGATCCGTCGGGAACCGTCTTAGTACGAAGGACCCAGACGCTCCAGGGATCCCACGGAACCCAGCGCCCAGAGGCCTAGGGACCCACTGGGAACTGTCTCCGCACGAAGGTCTCAGATGCTCTAGAGCCCACTCCGAAGACCGCTTGGAGACACAGGATTTCCCCCAACAATACTACACAATTTTGTTTGCCTTTTTAGAAGGGATAAATCTCATTGTAATTCTCGAACTTTGAGTTCTAGTACATTTTTAGGAACTCAATTTTTTAAAGGGCAACAAAAACAAAAGGAGAGAATTATGATATACTATTACAAAACTCTAAACTATAAAAATATCACTCCAAAACAATCATCTTTATATTTATTTATGCTGCTCTACCAAGAAACACAAACAAAAGACAATAATTTGAGCCTTTTGAAAATTAATACTTTTTTAAAATGCACTCCGTGCTTCTTTAGAATGCATTACATGATGAAGCTATTGCACGTTTGGAAACCATAAACATTGCAATGGATGTTAGAGTGAACAGAATCTAGACAGACAAGGTGAACCTCTACTCAACTCGACAACTTTGGATGGATCAAGTATTAGCTAGCATGCTTATTCAGTAGGCAGAGGAGTTAATTGGACTTTCTTTTCATGATGTTGAAGTTGATTCTTGCCAGCAGTCATGCAATGTATGACCGTTCTCAAATATATACTATTTTTTCAAATCTTTTATCTCTAAAAATTTGTCATTTTATCAATTTTAGAAAGATAATCTTTATTAAATTAAGTAGTTGAGTTATGTAGGTATGTATAATTGAAGTTAAAAACTCATTAATTGTAACAGATGAAATTAAATTTTGTACATGTACTTATTAAAAATATGTTTAGTATATTTTTATTATCAATATTTTAATCTTATTAATTATAACTTGAAAAAGTGATATATACTTTAGAACTGAGGTAGTAGTTTGGCCATCACCAAACTTAGAGAAGATTAAAAGTATCTAACCGCGTTGTGGCGAGGTGTAGGTCGGCGATGTGACGTGGGTGGCCTGATAGGTGGTGGCAAGCAATGCTGGGATGGCAAGGCTGCCCAAAGCTAGCAGGAGCGACGGCTGGTCGGAGAGCGTGCAGGCGTTGGGAGGTAAGAGAGGAGACAGATCTGAGAGAGGGTGATTTGGGAAAGTTAATTAGGGTAAGGATAGTTTAGGGATTTTATAAAAAATCTTGATTTTTTTTATTTTTTAAATAACTAATGAATCGAAATAGTCTTGAATGACATAAATATAAAGTTTAAGATAGTATTTTTTATAGTTTAAAGTTTTATAGTGACATATTCATTATTTAAGTACTTTACAGTGACATACTCATAATTTTCTCAAATAAAAACATGAGCATTGTAACCTAGTCCAAAACAAACCCTCTATATCTTTTTGACATATGTCCAGAACCAAATATCAACCGCACCCATCTTTATTGGACTTTTAATCAAAGCATGACTTTTCCTTTTTAGAAAAATTATGCATTGAATTCCTACTTTCTTCTTTTTTTTTTTCTAACCCAATATAGACGGGCATGAACAGTATTATCTCTGTTTCTTAAATATTTGTTATTTTTTTCAAAATATTTTTCTATAAATATTTATCATTTTATGAATTCTAGAAAAATCTTCCTACATTATCTTATTAAATTGGGTGGTTGGAATTTATTTGCATATATAATTGAAGTTAAAAACACATTTTTTTGTAATATATAAAATTAATTTATACATGTATATATTTATGATATTGTTGGCATGTTTTATAAAAAATATGATGGTCTTGATCATATAATTTAAAAAATATATATTTTAAAACAAAGATAATGTTTAGTCACTAATGTGATGCATTAAATGCAAGGACTTCACGAGTAAAAGAAGCAAAAGCCACTTGTAAACTGGACTGTCTTGATACCATGGATGTAAGATTGGCACATAAATTAGAGGACAAAGCAAATATCCTTGCATGTTGACCAGACTATGATCTTAATCTAAGGGGAAGTCGAATCGATGTTCATCCAAATTTCAAATGTTGCAGAAATGGCCATGTATCGCTGACAATATGTTCATCTAAAACGGCCACTTCTATTGAATGGGATGAAACTACAAAAATATTTAAGATTTAGTTGAAAAGAATTGTGTGATCTTTGAAGAAATAAAAGAGATCTCACAATTGTTTGACGTGGATTTTAAGTGGTGGATTTAATAAAGAAAAATATAGAGAGAAGAGAGTATGATTGGAAGATCAAGATTGAGAAAAGAAAATCTAAGATTCTAGAGAAAAGGATAATGTGGTATTATGGTGGCCTTCGTGGAAGTAAAAGTAAACAATAAAGATAAGTAGGAGTAGGATAATCTTAATAATGCACCTCATTTATACCCTTAATACCAGTCATAGTAACAGTGATAGTGATTGAGGTTTTTTTTTTGCTTATTCCTAGATATTTAAAAAACTTTCCCCCATATCATGCTTAACAGCCTCACCGGCTGCGAGGTAGCAAAATAGTGGGGGAATCAAGGTGTAATGGTAAAATTAGTGTGTCAAAATAGTCAAAACCTCAAAACCTATATTGCATATTAGATTAGTCTCTCTAGTAACTATTTTGGAATTGGATGTGATTAGAGGAAATAGTTGATATTTCTACTATTATCAGTTTACATAGACATATAACAATATCTGAACTCTCGAAGTTAGGACGTGTATCTATTAAATTCCCCTTTAATGTATTATTGCTATTTGGTTATCAAAATGGAATGCATTTGTAGCATATTTGTGCAGTGTGGCCTCAACCTTTCTCAATAAAGGAAAAAAAACTCTTATTAGTCTCGAATTTTGCCTGACCAGTTCACCCATCGAGTCGTGACTGTCCGAGTCAATTTTTATTATATTGATTAATAATAAATCTATTTGTGAGACTAATATATTTGTTGAGAATATATCTTTTAGTTTTAATTTGATTATGAGATGATGATGAAAAAAATCATCATAGACATAATGTATGATCGAGTTTCTTCAATCATAAACAAGCTACACCAAAGGTAAAAATCAAAGATTAAGAATCCATGTACTAGGATTTTATCATTCTTAGTGTTTTGGAGACAGCTGCGTTATAAGAATTTTGTTTTTTAGTTTTAACCGTACTATGTACTATAAAGAGAGATTTGAAGTTGATAGCTGATGATATCTCATGTGGGAAACTCAAATACATGTATTATTCACTCACTAGATCATAAAAATACTTTTGAGTTATTTTAGATGGTTATTGGTGTTTAAATTGGCAAAATATGGCATGGGTGGAAGCTTTGAAGTGGATGTATTGAATATTTTATGATTTCTGCAGTGATATAGACAAAACTAGATCTTACTTATATTGAGAAAGTTGTAACTCTTAGAGTTAGTTTTCCAACAAGTCAAGGATCTCCTAAATTTGATGACTAGATCGAAAGTAATACTTGTTTTCTGAGAGTTGTGCAACCTATCAAACAGTACTCACTACTATAGAAATGCAGTCTACCAACCCCTATCTTCTAACGGTTTTAAGCAATCTAGAAGATAACCATTAGTGTACATGGTGCGCAGTGGAGAAGGGCATTTGTATTAACGGTTGGGTTGTGAGAAACCGTTAGTAAAAATCACATGATTTTTCTAACGGTTTGAATATGTTAACCGTTAGAAGAAATATACTTATACTAACAGTTGGATTTTAAGAACTATTCGAATAGATTTTATTTTATTTTCACGGTTTTTAATAAATAACCGTTAGAAGAAATGTGCTTATAGTAACGGTTCTAATTTCAGAATCATTAGAACAGATTTTGTTTTATTTTAACGGATAGATATACATAACCGTTAGAAAAATTGTGCTATCTTCTAACTGTTCTAGTGATGCAAACCATTAGTAAATGTTTAACTATAGTCAAACCCACTCGAATAAATTGTAGATTATTCTTATTTCATATTGCTGTTTCGTTCTGTTCCACGCTCTCTTTCTCTCTCTCTCTGTGTCGACGATTTAGACCTGGGTCTCTAGTCGAACTTACATGAATTTAGTTTGTTTAGTGGGGAGACAATCCTCACAATCACCAAAGGGGAATTACGATAAGTATGGATCCAATGACACAAAGTTTATACAGGTTCAGGCCATCAGATGTGAGTAATAACCCTACTTCTTGTTGTGTTTTCACTATATGTAAGATGAAGTACAGGGAAAATTTGTTGTAAAACCTAACAAGTCTTCTCCGATGGCTCCTCCCCCTCTATCTCCACTGAATTGGTTCCTTTTATACTTGTCGAAAGGGTGCCAATAGAGGGAAGTTTTGGGCGGTTTGATAGTTGTTGTGTACGATTAAGAAACTTCACGTCTCTTCTTAATTTCTCAACGGCTGTAATGCACAGTTACGGGTAACTGTACATTCTTCCTCATCTTCCCAACAGTTGATCATGTCAGTGAGAAGATAAATTGTAGTGTCTTGGTATCATGGTTGATAGATCTCATCCATGCTTCTGGTTTGTCACAATAATCATAGTCGTGTATTAGCTATGACCTCATATTGGTATTTTCTTTATCTCCACGACCGGGATAATTGTAGGAAAATGTCTTTATGACCAGGCTGATCATAGGTAAGTGTCTCTACGAGTAGCATGATCATGGGAAGGTGGCTCCATGACCATGATACTCGTGAAATTATGTATGCTGTGTCAATATGTGTATCAACCACATATGTTTACAACCACTGAGGTTGTAGGTAACAATACTCATAACGGGTTATGTCCAGAAGATCTTGGACCATCCCCTAATCTCTCTCCTAGGTCTTTTCGACTACAGAGAGGCATATAGATGATTTAAGTCTCGTTCTATAGCTCTTTCGACCATAGAACGACATGGATGACTAACTGGGTAATAATCTCCATCAGCTAGCTCCTGAAATTGAAACGACACAGCTCTTTTTAATATGACGCTTCGGATTCCAAAGAGTGCCTTTATCGCTTCTGTCACATTCGGACTCGGGGTCCTCAGTCGATCTTATGCAGATTTTTGAGTTAGATGTGAGACCTTTTAGGGTGTTTATCAGGTAAGTTAAAATAAGCACAAGTTAGGGACACAAAGAATTATACAGGTTTAGGCCCTCAATAGATTGAGTAACAGCCCTACGTCCTGTGATGGTTTCGCTATATGAGAGTATTACAGGGAGAAGAGATTGTTACAGAGGCTAATCAATCTCTCTCAATACTTCTGTCTATCGCTTAAGTTTTTGATCTCTGGATCAAATCTCTTGTTTTATTCTCTCTATAATTGTCATCCTTTTATACTGCATGAAAGGATGCCAATATGGAGCAGTTTTAGACGGTTGCTGCTATGCAATTGCATAAATGCGTTAATCTCTTCGCCGGTTAAAACATGTAGTTATAGATAACTGCATATCTTAACCTCCTGATGGTTGTCTACAATCGTGGGAGAAAGAACCAAGTGGTGCTTGATTCGTGACCGGAAGACTCAGTCACTAAACAACATCCTGATCGTGCATAGCCTGCGACCATACTCTGGTCTTGAGTTCGCTTTATTCTGGTTGTAGGAAAATAATCTCCGCGGTCAGAATATTTTGCTAGAACTCAACCTATCGTATCATATCTGAAGTATCTTAGACATGATACATATAAATGTTTAGCTCGGGCTATAATCCTCATCAGCTAGCCCCCAAATTTGAAGAGATAAAAAAGTTATTACTTCAATTTTAAAGATTATCGGATACAGTACCCGACGCTTCGCCTTCTTAAGTTGCACTGTGCACCGCACAATGGTTAGTTCCCTGAAAAGAACTTCGGGTTTATCTTGACAGGTAATCATGAAATCTTTGACTGCTTAATCGAGGCAAAATGTTAGTGCATTTTAAGATTTCGAAGCTCCTGTTGAATATGAACTGTTAGCCCTGGTGCTTATAAATAGCGAAGCTTCCTTGGTTTCTAAGACTCACAAGTTTTCATTCCCTAAGTCCTTAGAACTTATTTTCACCCTCTCCTCTATCCTCGTCTTTGATGGTGAATCAAAACTCGAAATGAGTTATAGAAAGTGACGGAGAAGACTCAGACATTGAAGAAACCATTGCGGAGATGATACAAAATGTAATCTCCCTTCGAAACATCTAGTCAAATCCGCATTCTTTTCAGCAGAATCTTTTTTCAGAGTAATTCATTCTGAAATACTTTAGGTATTTAGCGATGCTTCATCTTGGAAGAAACACTTTGGAGACGATGCTGGATCTTCAAGTGGAACTTCATCGGAAAAACTGATGAAGACCGAGGATCAGTCTGTCTCATTGCTCTACACTTATGTTCCACACTCATCTACAGATGTGTCAACAACCATTGTGCTAGTATTATCTTTAACACCAAATTCCTCATGACCAAGGTTGTAAGATTTTTGGTATTACCTCTTAACTGAATTGCATAGTTAAGTATGGCTGAACCTTGTTCTGAAAATACAAAAACATTGGTACCATTCTGGAGCCAATTCCTGCAATCTCCCGACCATCTGCTGCCTCCAAGGTAAATAGTACCCTTAACCTTGTTGAATATATTTTGCGACTAACTCTTGGTCTCACAGGATGAGAAGGCCTTATGGGTCCTCAGCGAACAACTTGCTGAGATCCAGGTTCTCCCTGGAGAAGAAATTGCCTTATGCAAAATCCTCCAAGATGACAAAGAGCTTCTGAAAATGTGCCTTGCCAGCCGAGAACGCTGTCTCAGGACCACCTTGACAGTGATCAAACGCTTGACAGAGAACCTTCAGAGAGCGCATCAAGAAATAAGGTTGACCCGTGAGGAGAGAGACTTTGCGCAAAACCAAAGTGACCTCTCCGACGCGATCATGGCTCATTGTTTTATTTCAATGAGAAATGATGTAGACAGGCTGAGGAATGTCACAAACTCCCTTGGAGTAGCTAGTGTTGAGCCTTCCAACATCAACTTAACTTTAGGGGAACTTTGTAACTTGCTTACGGACTAGGTCGATGCTTTGGTCGCCTGCATCTCTTTTTTATGTAAAGAATGTAAGAAATAAAATTCCTTTTCATTAGATATTGACTCCTTTAATGATTATGTACAATCTATAATCATCAATTGGGGCTCTTTAAATTCTCTGTGTGAAAATGGTTACAGGTAAATACTTCTGCGACCAAAATATACACAGGTAACAAGTACTTTGTCCATGATCGAACAGAGACAGTTCTATGGTCACTGAATATCATTGCGACCACAAGAAACACTGAGGTCACAGAATAGCATTGCGACCATACATAGTACTGAGGTCATAGAATAACATTGTGACCATACATAGTACTGAGGTCATAGAATTTACTTTGAGATCGCAACAGTACTGGAATTATGAAATTATCCTGAAATCATAGGATATTTGAACCACAAAAAATTCCATATAATCACTTGTACCATGGCCCTCAAACTTGAAATAAAATGACGTTTGGATTTCCAAAAAAGATGCATTTTTTTAAAAATTCCAACAAGGAAATGAAGCGTTTTTCGGGTGCAATTCATGAGAAAAACCCGTTAAGAGGAAATATATTAAAAAATCAAATGCAGTTGGTAGAGGGTTGTTGGCCCTATAAAAGGAGTTACTGTGTTTGAGAAGCCTCAGGAAAAAACCCTTCTTGCTCATCAGCTGCTTCGCCGCAAAAAACCCCTAGTGCCAACCGTTGCATTCTCCGCCACCAAAAAAGATCTCATCTTTGTTAAAATTTCCATCATTTCAATGGCGTCGTGGACCCGATCAAACTTTGCGATGACGAGAGCATGGCAGCATTAGAGAAGGAGGAGATCCTTCCTTCGCGGCTACTGATTGTAACACCCTAGTTTTGGGGGTGAAAAGTTTTTGCATAAAAATCCTGCATGTATGTATCTCTGTAATAGTAGCCAGATCAGCTGAACCCTAATCTCTCTCAAACCCTAAAAATCTCCAAATCTATCCTCTAGATCCAGATTAAGATCTGCCCATCCAGATTTAACCTACCAGTTACCCTGAAGATAAAAGTCTTCAGGAGCCAGATCAAATGCTGACCCTAACTCTCAGTATCTAAACTCTTTCTGTTTTCGAAAACAGAAAATTCAGATTTACCCTAAGTACCCTAGTTTCCAGATAACTGAGTTATCTTGATTTAACCTTATCTAGACTCAAGTATCTTTTGGAATATGTTTCCAGATACATCCTAAACTTACCCCAAAAGGTTGGGAGCCAGATTATCTCATCTAAACACTTTTCGCAGATTAGTCCAAATTTTACTGCGAATAAGTCCTTTCTGTTTAAATGGAAACCTGAAAAGGCTAAAAGCCACAAATCAACTCCTTTTCTAGAATTTCTTCAGGGAACACCTCCCAAAAGATATTTGATACAGATTTTCCTTCTGATCAAACTTCAAAATCTCACTCCAATTACCAGAATTCGGGATCGACAAAATCCAGATCTATTTTACCCTAACTCTACTCTATTTTCAGAAATAGGTGAAATCCCTCAAATCTTATCAAATTGCTCTAAATTTGAGCTAAATGAGTACTAATAGAAATATTATACTCGACCATTCAATCAAATCCCAAATTAATCATCTTTAAGATCAGATTTACAATCCAGTCCAAAGCCAATCAAAAATCATCGCAATCAGGCTCCTGATTCGACCACAGGCTGCTGTTCACGACCAGAACCCCTGTTCACGACCAAGCTGCTCAAACCGACCAGATCTGCTCCTTCGACTTCGACCAGCCCTGTTCAGTCGACCACACCTACTACCATCGACCACTGGTGTGTTTTCGATCACCACAGCTCCCAATTCCCTTCGCCCGCGACCTCAGCTCACGAGCAGGAGCACTCTACCGCGACCTTGGCTTTGATCGTTGCTGTTGCTGTAGCTTCGTTGCCATCGATCACCAGCACTGCCACCTTCGCCGTTGTTTCGCTGCCACGTGTGAGCATCTTGTTTGCCACCGTGGAGCAGCCGCGCCCGCGCCAGCATTGCCTTTGTTCTCCCGTGCGCGCCCGACAAGAACAGCACAGTTGCGCCACGTTGCAAGCATGCCAAAGGAAACCGTCAGTTCGCCGTTGCATCAACCAGGACAGCGCGCGCCAGTCTGCAAGCCAGCAGGGCCGCTGTAGCACGTCGTTTCGCCGCCTGTCTTCACCGCCCGGTCGCTTTCCAGTCACTTCGGCCGCTTCATTTTTCCAGGCAACTCCAGCCGTTGCAAGCCTCTAACCGTGCCTATAAAAGCCACCCCATCTCAACTCAACGACACACACCAGAACCACTCAAGTCTCTAACCTCGCCATCTTTGTCGTCTTCTTCGGCGAGCTCGAAGAGAGGCTCACGGTGCCAGACCGATCTACTGCACCGAACTTCAAATTGAAGCTATTAGTAAGTAACCCTCATCCACTTATCTGTGTAGTAGCAGCCGATTGAACTCTATCGTACCACATCGCCAGCAATCGCTGATAATCTCCAGTAGCTCCGACGAGCAATTAATCCCTAACTAAACCGATTTAGCTCTCGATCCAGTAATCAAATATGATCAGTGAACTCATCTAAGCATCCCTAAGCAACCAGAATTGAAGATCTTGCTAAATCTAGAAAACCCCAAATTTACACCTTGCATGTGAACTGGAGCTTGCTGTTAAGCTTCTCTGGTGCTTCCCCAGCTAATCTAACTTCACACCTAGCTTTCTTATGCTCCAGAGACCATCCTCAAGCAAGGAATTGAGTTCATTTGCCCTAGAACAGAAATCCCAAATTTGCATCTTCTTCTCCAGCGCCGGTCGCCGGATGTTGATCTCGGCCGATCCAGTTCTAGCCACCTTGCCATTTAGATGTTTTCCACCTTCCTGAGTATTTTTGTCTACTAGCTTGACTTCTGATTCGGCCTAGAACAGAAGTTATAGCTATGTCCTAGTTGCTGTACTAGTTATATTGCATGTACTCCAGATCAGCAAATTTCTTCGTCAGTTTTCACCATCCTCTAGCCATCTCTTGCCCAAGACCTGTTGAGTAAATTGTTCCTGTTGCAAATGCCTAACTACCAGACAAAGTGGTGCATCATTTGGAGCCCTAAATCAAAAGATATGGCTAACCCTAGTTTCTGGCCATGTCAACCCCTATGCCAGGCTGTGTCAGCCAGTGGCATTAGCCCTATTCACCCACCTCTGGTCATGTAAAACAAAAACTACTTTGTCAAATAGTTGCCTCACTACCTTGTGCACCATATGCTTGAATCAAAACCCATTTTGGCCATTGGGAACTATTCAAACCATGTCAATGCCATTCTTGGGCATTGTCAGCCCTTGTCAGCCTATGTCAGCCAGTGGCATTGAGCCTTTTCACCTACTTCCAGCCATGAACTTTGAAAATAACTTTGTCCCTTAGACTCCTGATGTTGTGATCTACATTTTCTTCTACTGTCACAACTTGAGTTGAGCCCTCTATCATCCATCGACCTTATGTCGATGCCTTGAACCGAATGTCAACCTAAAGACGTTCGCTGTTTTTGGGCGAACCAGTCGTAACCTTGATATTACTATGATATTTTGGAACCTTGTAAACCTTAACAACTAATCTTAACACTGATTTCCATAATTTAACTCTAATCGCTTTCCAGAACTCTCGAATCTTGTATCACCAAAGTGTTTTCACCATGCATGATCGCATGTAGTGGATTAGTAAAAAAAGGATTGATTGTAATGCCTGTTTGCTTGTTTGATCTTGTTCAGAGCAAGAGCCCGAGGTTGAAGACCTTGTCGCAGACCCGACATCAACTGCTGATACTTACGACGCGGAAGGCAAGTCATACTTTGATCATATTGAACCTATATTTTATGAATTGCTATGCTATTCCATGAGTAGATATTTCATTAATATTGCATTTTTTGAGATCAATGATATTATGGCAGTGATAGGTTGAATACCTGAGAAATGTGAATTTGTTAAGATAGAAAGCCATGAACTAATATATATATATATATATATATATATATATATATATATATATATATATATATATATATCTATATTCATGAAATAAAACCCCTAGCCGTGACCAGTATTTTGGTATGGAATGGTGGTAGCACTGGAGGTGCTTGGCTGCACTGGATATGCAGGCACTGAAGGTGCATGGTTGTGGTATGATCTGGTCACTGGCATATAAGGACTAGAACCTTGTGTTGTGCGTCTAGTGGCATGAAAAACATACCAACCACTTGTCTGGTATGGGACAGGCACAATCTAGTAGCTTTCTTAGTATTATCAGTTCCCTACATGGTTTGTCGGTCCGGTTTCTCGCGTGGAAACTGGTGGGACGCAGTTCGTCCATGAGTGATGTGAGATCAGAAAAATTATGAGAGGATAAGGTGTAAAGAAGGAAGTCGCCCTACGCCTGATTAAGTCGTGCGCGACTGTAATCAAGAAAGGCTATGTGTCCTGTGGGAACATAGGCCCAGGCTAGGAAGTAAGGCAGTGGGGAGGACTCACAACGGTACTTGGGACTGGATTGTCCATTTACCGGGTAGGAATACTGTTAATGCTAGACTGTGAAAGCATTGTGTGAGCTCGGCCTTGTCACATGCGTATAAGTCGCATGGAGCTGGCCCGACTTGAAAGTCGAGTGAAGAAGTGGATTTAAAAAGAGGTACACCTCTGCAGAGTTAAAAATGTATTCGAATACTTCGTGCTCCCGAGTTTTAGGAGTATGCCGCGGTGGATTAAATCCACAGGTTTGACACAAGTATTGTTTTATACACTAAAATTTGTTAGTCCAAGATTACCCAAGTGACATGTGTTGTCATAATAAGGGGTGTTGCCGTGGACTGTCATGTGTTGATGTGTCGTGGTAGTACCATAATTTAGTGATCATATAATAGCTAAGAGGCACGTGGATTTTGCCCTAAGTATATGAAATACTGTCATGAGCATGAGATTGAAAAGCTTGAAGAAAAGTAATGTGATATGAGGATATATCGCCTTAGATATGGGATATATTGCCTTCGGTATGATTTATACACTGCCATGAGTATGATCAGGAGTTGAGTAAGAAATGAAAAGAAAAGTATTTTGAAAAACCTTTCACTCTTTCCTCCAATAGCATAGGTTCATGACATTTATACTATATGTATCTCTACCTCCCCTATGACTTGCGGAGTACGTAAGTACTCACCCTTGCAACAACTCATCAATAGATGGAGCGCTCTACGACCTTGGTGATTATCCCGAAGACGCTGCAGATCTAGAAGGAGACGAGCAGATTCCTCCTGAGCCCTGATGTGGTGCTGTCTTGCTGCCAACCTCTGTTTCCTGTGGGTTGCTTTTGGCACCTAGCTTTCGCCGACTAGATGTTTTATTTTGTTGCACCATTGTGCCTTGTAAGGCACTGTACCCTGTATTGTATTAAGGCCTGATGGCCATACAATTATGTCTACTGTAATATTTTGCTGCTTCAATATATTCTTGTGATTGACTCATCCTGGGAAGTCAAGTGGTTTATGGGACCAGCTACACCGAGCTGGGCTCCTCACAGGTGATGTGACAGACACGACACTGATCCACTGGCGGCCGGCGGGGAAAAAGGAAGAAACCCCAGATGTTCATGAAAATGAACTGGTAATCTTCGAAGACTTCTTGCGATGTGGATTTCGTCTACCAGAAAGCAAGTTTCTTCAAGATGTTTTGGCACATTTCGGGCTGGAACTGGTACATCTTCACCCCAATGCCATCTTGATTTTGGCAATTTTCTAGCATCTATGCAAAGCATTCGTTGGAGTTTTACCAAGTGTAGATCTCTTTCGGTGATTCACTTCTCAGCGTGGTCAAAGAGTGCCAGCGCTGCAGGATGCATTTACTTCTGTATAAGGGAGAAGAAAGACTATCCCTTTCTCCCTCTACAGGACTCTGTGCACGGATGGAGTCAAAAATGGTTTTACTATGCCATTCTTCAGAAATCAATCTCTGGTTTGAGAATCATAGGCCAGAGAAGACCAGCGAAATGGACATCGTTCCCAATTTGAGCCGGGATTTACAGAAACAGGCTTAGGTTAGTCTTCACTTAGCCCACGAGGGGTTAATTGTGTGAGATATTATTCGCGACTTCACGAATAATAGGATAAGTCCCTTGAAGAGAAGGGAACATCCATCTTGGGAGATTTTGTCCATGGCAGACAACACACTGGACTACAACACCGGTATGCTCTTCGACTTAACGAAGTATGCAAAAGTACTGATGAAACATGCTATATCAATAGTTTTTCTTCTGTGGCATAGTTCTGTCCCTGTCTAAGATTGAGAAGAGGACGAACAGCCTTCTGAAACCGTACAATGTAGCGACAAAAGGAATTCAAGGTTCGCCCCGACCTCAAAGCTTAATCAACTGCGGCGATGACTTGAGACAAGAGAGTCAAAAGGTAAAGCATCTCGTGGAAAACTTATTTCTGGACTTTGCATTGATATGCCGAACATCAAAGAATGATCTATCATGTGGCACAGCTGCTCGAGGGGCAAACCATCAACACAAAACGTCCTGCTAAGGATGTGGGATCCTCTGGGAAAGCTCCATCGAAGAGAACAAAGGTAATCTCTTCAAAAACCAATAAGATGAAAGAGCTAATTCCTGGATCATCAGAAGCAAAGACCGCAGGAGGGGCTTCATCAAGGACTAGGAAAACTACCACGAAAACCACTGCGGTAAGGTTTTCCCTTCCCCCAGTTATACCGTGTACGAATAGGAGTCACTTCTTAATAGTACAGGGCGAGGGGAGCGAGAATGAGGAAGACGACGTCCCTCTGATCCGCAAAAAGAGAAAAGCGACGAGCCCTCTGGAGATTGACATTCCAGAGAGGCCATCTTCCCCTACCCTAGCCCACATATTGTCCTCAATGGCAGAGGCAACTATTGAGGCAGGGAATCACGTGCTTGCAGGAGAACTTGTGGCCACAGAGGAAATTCCCAGCACTGAGGCCAATGTTTCAGCAACCATGGTCGTAGAAAACTCTGAAGCGGTGGTTTCAACTACTTCAAGGCTGGTGACACCTCCTTCAAACACCGAAGGGGTTGCTGTGGTAAGAACTTCACATTTCACGAGCTTTTACTCCATTGCATATTTCAATCATGTTTTGAACATGCAGGAGAAGGAAGCTACTATCCTGTTCAAGAAAAGAAGAACAAGGACAGGTGTTGATGACACTTCAACAAGGGCACACAATGTGCTTCTTTCTCCCCAGAGTGCATCACCGAAACCCAAGAATCGGATAGGTTTTCAAATCAAGTAAGGATATCACATCTTGCCAAATCATGTTTGTTTGAAAACAGAAATGTTACAAGTCATGATTTTTTCAGGAACCCTGTGTCTAGTGCCTTGCCGACCTCCCCGAAAATTGGTGCAATATCTACTGTGGAGGTCGCAAGGGACACAGGTGCAGGTACAGTGGCTGAGGTAGCCCCTCAGGCCATTGTAAAAGAAATAATTAGGGATCTCCAATCTGATCAAATGGAGATCGCCACATCAGTCTTGACAGCAGGAGCAAATCAGCAAGAAACCACATTTGCCGCTCCTATTGTCAAGGAAAGGACTGGTCTAATAGTGGGCTCCTCAACTGAACCCGAGGGCTCACTGAAGACCACAATCAATGACCTTTTAGAGGTAAGTGAAACACTTGTTTAACTGCTCTAGGATCGAAGATCTTAGGAATGTTCAGGTTTAAGCAACAAGTTTTGTTGTGTTTTAGGATCTGATCCAAGTGGCGACCAGATCAAAAGCTCTAGTAGAACATATTGAGGTCATGCAAAGGGAGATCAGCCAGTTACAACAGTAAGCACCCTATACTTGTTTATCCTGAACAATTACCTCTCTTGTTGCAGGAAAAATTCTTCCTTAACAAAGAGCATGGCTGATCAGCAAGATCAGGAGGAAGCTACAACCATGAGACTTTCTTCCATGGAGAAAGAACTCAACGAGGCGCAGTTAAAGCTTTCTTGTAAGTGTACTTCTGACCAAAGGGAGTTATTTCTTGACATGAACTGCTGTAAATTCAATTACTTTGCTCATGCAGTACAAGAGGAACATATAAGCATTCTTTCAAAAGAAAAAGATGACTTCCATAAGAAGTACGCCCAAGCTGAAACTCAAACCGGGCAACTTCGTGCAACCATCGAGCATCAAAGTACGACCATCAAGTCATTCAAGAAGATGATCGATACTATCTGCGAGGAGAGGGAAACCCTGAAGGCAACAATCTCATCCTGCAGTAGCATTCAGTCGGAAGTTTTTGAAAAACTGAAGATGGTCACAGATTTTCTGAAGGCTGACATCATCGATCCTCAAAAGGATAACTTAAGCCTCAGTGAATCATGTAAATTGGTTGCGGCTCAAGCTAAATCACTTCTCTAGTATCTTCCTGAAGATACAAAACGGCAATAAGAGGCAATGAAGACCAATGTAAGATTTGTAGCCTCTGTCATTTTGAGCAAATTAAGACATCACCACGGCCCAAATTTGAATTTGAATCCGGTAGTGGGAGATGCAGAATTTGAGGGTGAAGATCAACTTGAGGCCATAATGGAAGAAGTCAGGCCCTTGATTGAAAACCTTTTGAAAGAACTTGGCTTACTGTGATTTCATTATAATGAACAATGATCCTCCACTTAAATTGTACTTGTACATATATAATTACTGTAGAGAATATGCAAATGCATGCCTTATATTTTTGGAAAGATGTACTTGATTTCATGTTATATTATGGCCATATTCCCCTAGCCCCCTCCTGAGATCATACATACATAAGGCATTGTATTATAATCCCAGGAGAAATATGTGTTAATAATCATAAGGGAATATCTAGTGAGTTCCTTATACGTTAAGAAACAGTTTATAAAGGAATGTCTGAACTAAATATGATCATCTGGCAGCACCAATGCTGATCTTAATATAGTACCGAAGTTTATTACGAACTAGCAACCCCTTGAATGATCAGAAACATACTTGTAAGTCTTGTATGCATTGAGGAAAGACTTATTTAGGGATGTCTTATCTAGATGTGATCATGCGATCGAAGCGAATCCAACTTGGTTACTATAATAAGATGATCATCGGCGACCAGTCCCTGAGCATAGGTCGGAAAGGATGAGACAAAAGAATTCAACCATAACACAATGCGATGATAAGTACATGTTATTTTTAATGAAATCATGCTAATTGAAAAGGAAAAAAAGAAATGAAAAAACTTACACGTAGAACTTGCGTAATTGATTTATGTTCCAAGTATTGGACAAGATCCTTCCATCTTCCATTGCTAATCGGGCTGATCCTGGTCGCGGTACTGAGACCACAGTATAAGGGCCTTCCCACTAAGGGGAGAATTTGTTGCGATTAGACTGGTTTTGTATTTTTTGTAAAACCAGGTCGCCCACGTGAAGACTATGAGGTCAGACCCGTTAATTGTGGTATTTACGCAAAGCTTGTAAATATACTGCGGACTTAATCAATGCCTGATCGCGTTTCTCTTGAAGGAGGGTAACATCTTGGGCACGTTGTTCATGTTGATCAGAATGATCAAATTGGTTTACACGAACATAACCGATACGAATTTCCGTAGGTAAGACAGCCTCAGCACCATATACTAGTTGAAAAGGTGTCTCACCCGTAGCTCGACTACAAGTAGTGCGCAATGCCCATAGAACGGAGTAGAGTTTATCTACCCAAGCCCCCGAGCGCATTTTAAGGCGATCGAAAATACGCTTCTTGATGCCTTGTAATATCTGCCTGTTGGCACATTTGACGGCTCTATTGCTCTATGGATGAGCCACAGATGCAAACACACTTTGGTCCCTATGTCGTCACAATAGTCCAGAAAGAGATCACTAACAAACTGGGAGCCATTGTCGGTAATAAGGCGACTTCGAACACCAAATCGTGTGACAATATTCTTATGAAAGAATTTCTTCGCCGCAGCGGGGATAATGTTGCGGACTGGTTCAGCTTCAATTCACTTAGTAAACGTGTCAATGGCTACAAACAAGAACTTGTACCCATTAACCGCTTGGGGCATATGACCCACTATATCTATTCCCCAGACCACAAATGTCTAGATTAAAGGAATAGTTTGTAAAGTGTATGCAGGCTGATGAACTTGCCTTGCATGAAATTAACACTGTGGGCATGTTTTGACCAAATACTTGGCATCATCAAGTGCCGAAGGCCAATAAAAACCCTGTCAGAATGTTTTTTCGACCAGTGTCTGATATGACACGTGTGCACCACATACACTATCATGAATTTCTTTCAAGAGGGATTTATCTTCTTCTTAAGATATACAGCGCGTGAATACTCCTTGAGTACCTTTCCTATATAAAATTTCATCAATGATTTTATATAGACGCACCTTTCGAACTAACCGATCACTTTCGGTTTCATCCTTGGGCAATGTCCCATGTTCAAGATAGATCCGCAATGGTCGGGTCCAATCTTCTTCATGTCCAAGGTCGGCGACGTGAACTGTCACCAAGTCATCCTCAACCGAAGCCATGATCGAAGGGTGTTTTAAGTGTTCAATGAACACTCTTGCTGGAGTGGATGTACGTGAGGCCCAATTTTTGATAATTGGTCTATGAGTGTATTATCTTTTCGCGGGACATATTGGACTTCGAAATGACTGAAGTGTTTTTCCAATTTCCTCACTTCCTCCAGGTAATGAGTCATTGTCTCATCAGAGGTGCTGTACTCCTTGTTTACCTAGTTTATGACTAGCTGTGAGTCTCCCCTCACCACTAATTGACGGACTCCAAGGAATTTTGCTGCTCGAAGCCCTGCAAGAAGGCCTTCATACTCTGCTGTGTTGTTGGTCGCAACAAAGTGTAATTGAATGACATACTTGAGTTGGTCACCCTAAGGCGTAATTAAGACCACTCCAGCCCCCAAATGTTGAAAATTGTGAGAGCCATCAAAATACATCGTCCAGTGGTTGGTGCATTGTAAATATTTAGATTCTTGCGCAGGAGAGTCGGGATTTGTCCATTCAACCACAAAATCTGCAAGAATTTGAGATTTAACTGTGATGCGAGGGGTGAAATGGATGTCAAATGCTCCAAGTTCCACTGTCCACTTTGCAATGCAACCAGACTTCTTCGGATTTTGGATTATATCTCCAATGGGAAGGACGAAGGCACAATGATTTATGTGCTTGAAAGTAATGTTGTAGCTTACAGGAAGCCATCAGAAGTGCGTAAAGTAATTTTTGGACTTCAGGGTAACGCTCCTTTGGTCCATGAAGTACTTCTCTTACATAGTAGATTAGTTGTTGTACACCTTTTCTCTCCGCGACCAAAACTGTGACCGCGTGGGGGGTGGCCGCTAGATAGAGGAGTAATGGTTCCCCTAAATTTGGAGAGACCAAAACTAGCAGACTAGATAAATATGCTTTAATCTCTTGAAAGGCTTTTTCAGCTTCATCTGACCAGGTAAAACCATTGTGCTTGGGAAGTGCCTTAAAGAAAGGCAATCCGCGTTTGCCTAATTGCGATATGAAACGACTTAAAGCCGCCATGCGACCTGTTAGGCTCTGGACGTCCTTCATAATCGAAGGAGACCTCATTTGCTTAATGGCCCTGATTTTTTTAGGATTAACCTCAATACCTCTTGAACAAACAAGGAAACCCAAAATTTACCAGAGAAAACTCCGAAGGAGCAGTTTACATGGTTTAATTTTATTCCATGATTATTCAGATTACAAAAGGTTTCAGCAAGGTCATCTATGTGATTAGAACTTTTAAAGCTCTTTACAACCAAATCATCAACATAAACTTCTAAATTACGCCCCAACTGGGAAAGAAAGGTCTTTTGCATTAAACTCTGGTACGTGGAACTGGCATTCCTGAGACCAAATGGAATTCTGATGTAGCAGTAGGTGCCAAATGGTGTGATGAAGGCAGTTTTCTCTTCATCTTCTTCTGCCATGCTAATTTGATGGTATCCTGAGTAAGAATTCAGGAATTTAAGTTCATCAGTTCGCAACCTACTGTAGAATCAACCAACTGATCGATGAGAGGAAGGGAAAAATCATCCTTCGGGTAGGCACTATTTAGGATGGTATAATCGACGCACATGCGCCACTTACCATTTTACTTTAGGACCATGATCGGATTCGCAAGCCATTCAGGATGATTGACTTCGCGAATAAATCCTGCTTTCTGGAGTTTGTCTAACTCCGAATGGATGGCTTCTTGTCGGTCAACAGAAAAGCGTCTAAGCTTTTGCTTTATTGGTCGCTGTCCAGGCCGAATTGTTAGCCTGTGCTCAATCACTTCTCTTGAGACTCCAGGCATGTCGGATGGTTTCCACACAAACACATCTGCATTAGCCTGGAGGAAAGTAACGAGTTTGAGTTCCTATTTGTCATCCAGACCTGATCCAATCCGAATGGTTCTGGATGGATCATCTGGGTACAATGGAACTAATTTTAGTTTCTCATCTGGTCGCAGGGAAACTTTGATCGTATCTGAGGTTGTGGTCACAGTTTTAACATCTCGAAGGGGAAGCTGATCCATCAACTCCAGAGATAGCTGATCACAAGTAAGTGCTGTGTTCCGGCTGCCTTGGACCTAAATGATGCCTTTGGGGCTCAGTAGCTTGGCGCATTGATAAGCATAATGCGCTGCCGCCATGAACTTAGTAAGAGTTGGCCTGCCAAACATAGCGTTATATGCCAAATCGCAACAAATCACATCAAAGGTAATCAATTTTGTTCGGAAGTTGTCTGGATCTTCCAATGTTACCGATAAAATGATCTGCCCCATCAGCATCATTAAGGGACCAGGGATTATTCCATAAAATAGGTGAATTATGGGTTTAATTTTTGAACGAGGAATTTGCATCTTGTCCAGTGCCTTGACCAATAATAGGTCCAAGGAACTGCCCCGTCGATCAGAACTCTTTCGACCCTAGCATTGCTAATTATTGGGGTAATGACCAAAGGAAGTCACAATGGTCATGTGAGCCCCTTGGGACAATCACCCCGATCAAAGGTCAAAGGAGTTTCCGACCAACGAGGATATTGAGGCTCTCCAAGGGGAGTCTCAACTTTATTTACCTCGTGGTAAAATGTTTTGAATTGATGCTTAGAAGCATAAGAAGAGGAACCACCAAAAACAATATTGACATGATTTTGGGGTACATGGTAAGACATTTCTTCATCTCCATCTGCGTCTCTAACCCCACAGGCTTGATCCTTTTGTGGAATGGTCGGCATAGTTCCAATTCATTGAACTGATAGAAGTCATCCAATTGCTTCAACCAATTGCGACAATTCTTGAGATCATGTCCCGAAGAATTATGGAATGGGCACCACTTCTTGTTTCCCTGTGAGTTAGTTTGTTTTCCTGAATGGTCGCCATCGCGGCCACCAGAAGGAGTTTTACTTTTGAATGAAAACTTATTACCTTTCCCTGGTGATGGTTTTTTGACGACGGCGACATCTCGGTACTGTCCAACTCGATTTTTTTTGGACTTCTTGGATTTCGTGACCAATGATGGTTCTAGTTTCTTACTAGAATCATCCTTTTTGTCATCCTTGAGACCTGGTTGAGGCTGCAAATTTTCTTTATCCACCATCATATTCCATTCCACGGCCTCGGCCGCATCAGAATATCGGTCAGCCATATCAAAAAGATCGGCTACTGATTGGGGTGGGTGGATAAGTAAATCTTCAGTGAACCTCTGATATCACACAACATGTTTGAATGACCTAATAATGGAGTTGTCAGAGATGGTTGGAATGGTATTTCTCACTCCAACAAATCTCTTGACTAGTTGCCGGAGAGTTTCTGTGGAAGTCTGGCGTAAGCAATGAAGATCATCCTCCTTGCCAGGCTTCTAGTAACAATTTTGGAAATTGTTGAGTATTGCATCACACAACATTTCCCAATTGTAAATTGATCCCTCTGGCTGATTAAATAACCAGGTTCTCGCCGGTCCTTCGAGAACCGTTGGCAAATAATTTACCATGACGCAGTTATCTCCTCTTGTTTCTTGAATGGCAGTGATGTTCGTTTGAAGAAACTCGGATGGGTTCTGAGTTCCATCAAACCTTTCAATCGTTCCTGGTTTAAACTTATCCGGCCAAACCACAGCACGGAGGCCTGGTGAGAAAGCTTTACAACCGACATAGGAACTACGAAGATGTCCGCGGCCTTTGATATGGTCGCGGGTGACATCACCTTGAGGAGACACACCTCGCGGCCCCAAGAGAGAATGGACTGGTACACGATCTCGATCATGGGAATTTCAAACCCGCCTGACCTTATCATGCCGAACTGGTCCTGATGGCAGTCGATTGCGCCTGCCATGACTAGAGTAAGAGTAATCTCTCTCATAGGAGCGAATTGTAGAGCGTGTCCGCCAGGACTCTGCCAAAGGTCGACCTATCCGCATCTTTGATATCAGGAGGAGGATTCCGCAGGATATCTGCGACAACACGAATTCGATCTTGTGTACTCCTCCTGGGCGCCATGGGTGTCACCGTTTCTTCAACTACTGGAGGATAACCCGGGGGCTAAAGAAGGTGTTTGGTCACGCCTGCGACCATGCGGATGACGGGAGGTGTTAGGAGCAGCATCATAACGAGATTGTGCAAGGTGCAAAGCTTCCTTAGTAGCCCACCGAATCTCGTTTTCTTGTTGTTCGCGATCTTGATCCTCCTTTTGTTTGCGTTCCTGTTCCTCCCTAGCAATTCGCTACTTAGGAGTTTCCTCTGATAACGCCGCAAATTCTTGAGGAACTGAGGTCGCAGATGGGGAAAACATCCCTCCTTGCTCTGAATCAGATTTGAAATCAAAGAGAGATTGGAGATTGTTCGGGTCAAACTTCTCAGGACTAAGCTCAAAGTTACCATCATCCACATCCTCTTAAGCGATGTGTTGTGGTACATATTCAGCCTCTGATGTGGTAAGACTCACATGAGGCATTTGTTCTATCTTCTCTGGCTCTTGGTCGATGGACATGACCAGAGTTGGAGAAGATGAATCCTCAAGATGTTCTTCAAGGACATCCTCGCGATCAACCTCTTCCATAGGAACGGGATCGTCAGGTGAGGGCATCTGAACATGGGCATAGTCGTCGAGATCGAAATCGTTCTCAGAATCATATGTCCCAGACATGACTTACCAGAACTCCTCACGAAGAAAACACCATGAGAAAGGCCCCACTGTGGGCGCCAGCTGTTGACGATTCAGACTCAGGGTCCTCAGTTGATCTTACACAGATTTGTGAGTCGGATGTGAGACCATTCAAGGTTTTTATCAAATAAGTTAAAATAAGCACAAGTCAGGGACACGAAGAATTATACAGGTTCAGGCCCTCAATAGATTGAGTAACAGCCCTAGGTCCTGTGGTGGTTTCACTATATGAGAGTATTACAGGGAGGAGAGATTGTTACAGAGGTTAATCAATCTCTCTCAATACTTATGTCTATCGCTTAAGTTTTTGATCTCTGGATCAAATCTCTTGTTTTATTCTCTCTATAATTGTCATCCTTTTATACTACATGAAAGGATGCCAATATGGAGTAGTTTCAGACGGTTGCTGCTATGCAGTTGCATAACTGCGTTAATCTCTTCGTCGGTTAAAACATGCGGTTATAGATAACCACATATCTTAACCTCCTGACAGTTGTCTACAATTGTGGGAGAAAGAACTAGGTGGTGTTTGATTCGTGACTGGAAGACTCAGTTACTAAACAACATCCTGATCGCGCATAGCCTGCGACCATACTCTGGTCTCGAGTTCGCTTTATTCTGGTCGCAGGAAAATAACCTCCGCGGTCAGAATATTTTTCTAGAACTCAACCTATCATATAATATCCAAAGTATCTTAGACATGATACATATAAATGTTTAGCTCGAGTAATAATCCTTGTCAGCTTCAAATTCTAACACTTCCCAAGGAGATACTTTGGGTGTGGTTGTCAGATAATCATGACATACAAAATCTCGAGGCAGTCACTGTGTCCCAATGCCAGGAACTTGAACCGTCACCCTCGGATGTCTATATATTTGGCCTCCGAGTTTCACAGTCTTCAAGCTTTTGAAAATTTTCTAAGTCCTAGACTCTTCATCTTCTTAACCTTTCCTTCTCTATCTCCATGTCAATGGCATCCTAAATTCCAGGGTGACTTACTGGAGATGTTGATATGGAGACACTAGGGGAGTAGTGAATGTCCCAACCCCTTATGTGGTCCAGTCAACATCTGTCCCACAGATTGTTTTGGTAAGGATTCTTACTCTTCAAATTTTCTTCTATACGACTAGGAATTATCTCATGGTCATACAGGGTGAGAAGGATGAGGCTCGAAGGGTAATCAGTGCAAAACTTGTTGAAGCCTTGGCATCCTTGGAGAAGACTGCATTATGCAACTCCCTTCAAGGGGAAAAAGAGCACCTCCTGTTGGTTTGCAATAAATTGTGAACCGATGCATATTGTAAGTTCATTTTGGCAGAATTTGACATTGCTTTGATGAACTTTTGCAAATAAATTCAATCGAATTCATTTCTTTCTCTGATTAGATCAAAGAGAAATAAACTTTGGGCTAGCCGAAGAAAAAAGGCACTTCAAGGAGAAGTTTATTAGGCGAGGTCTTGACCTGGATAAACTTCACCAAATCGTCGACCGCTACAACGCGGCCAGCTAGAAGGCCAGGGAGACAGCAAAGCTTGCCTGTAATGAGAAAGGCACCTTGGAAGCAATCATCAAGAGCTGCGGTGTTATTGAGAGGAGTACCCTTGAAAAATTAAGGGAAGTTGCGGACTCATTTGGAGCTGATGTGATCAATCCTGAGAAGGATGATCTATCTCTCTCTGACTCTTGCAATCTGGTCGCAGCTCAATCTGATTCTCTTATTGCCAACATACCAGAGTTTGCAGAGAGGCATAAGGAGGCACTGAAGATCAATGTCAGTGTTGTAGCCTCTGCTATACTCTACAAACTTAGACGTTTCCACGATCCAAATTTGGACTTGAACCCAGTGGCAGAAGAGGCAGTTTTTGATAGTGAGGATCAGTTGAATGCGATTAGGGCCGAGGTCAAGTCTTTAGTAGATAAACTATTACACGATCTCGACCTTCTCTGATGTATTTCCTCTCATTGTAATTTTTTGTAAATTAGCAATGGAAATGGAAATATTTTTCTCTACTTGAGTTTTGTACCTTGCAAATACATATGATTAGCAGAAAATATATGGTAAAAAATTAGTATAGTGGTCGCAGGATAATTATTTTGGACTAAATAGACCAAGGCTTAAATGATCAGAAACATGTTAGTAAGTCTCTTATGCATCGAAAAACGGCTTAGAAAGAGATGTCTTAGTTAGATGCGATCATAAAATCGTAGAAATAAATGGCAAAGTACAAATCATAAGTTTTTTGCTAACTGACAGCCACTCGAATGATAATAAACACGCCAGTAAGTCCTTTATGCGTTAAGAAATGGCTTAAAAAGAGATGTCTTATCTAGGTGCGACCATGAGATCGGACAGCGAATCTGCTTAAACATTGTAGCAAAGCATTTATCACGACCAACCCCTGGGCGTGACCCGAGAAAAGAAAAAGGCTGAAAATGAGAATATGACTATAACAAATAGTGAAAAAAGCACTTATTAAACAAGAAATGGAAATGGAAATGGAAAAACTTACACATAGAATTTATGCAACTGGTCGATGTTCCAAGCGTTTGATAAAATTCTGCCATTGTCCATAGCTAATCGAGCAGAACCTGGTCGTGGCAGCAAAATTACAGTGTAGGGCCCTTCCCACTGAGGGAAGAATTTGTTGCGACTAGACTGGTTTTGGATTTTTCTTAAACCAAGTCTTCTACGTGAAGGCTATGTGGTCGCACTCTTTTACTATGACATTTACGCAAAGCTTGTAAATATGCTGCTGAGCGGATTAGTGCTCGATTACGCTTCTCTTCAAGAAGAGCAATTTCATCTTCGCGCATTTCACTTTGATTTATGATATCTAAATGATCCACACGAGCAGAACCAATTTGAATTTCAATTGGCAACATGGCTTCGGCATTGTAAACCAGTTGGAAGGCGTCTCGCCTGTAGCCCTACTGGACGTAGTACATAATGCCCATAGAACAGAGTAGAGCTCGTCTACCCAAGCCCCCGAGTGTATCTTAAGGCGGTCGAAAACACGTTTCTTAACCTCTTGTATTATCTACCCGTTGGCAGGTTCAACTGCACCATTGCTCTGTGGATGAGCAACAAATGCGAAACAGATTTTGGTCCCAATATCGTCGCAATAGTCGAGAAAAAGACCACTAATAAACTGGGATCCATTGTTCATAATGAGATGACTTAGAACACCAAATCGTGTCACAATGTTCTTATGGAAGAACTTCTTCGTTGCAACGGCGGTAATGGTTCAGACTAGTTCAGCCTCGATCCATTTGGTGAACTTGTCAATGGCTACGAATAGAAACTTGTATCCATTGACCACTTGGGGCATAGGGCCCACTATATCTATTCCCCATACGGCGAACGATCGGGTTAAGGGAATAGTTTGAAGAGCATATGTTGGCGGATGAACTTGCCGAGCATGAAATTGACACTGTGGCATGCTTTGACCAATTGCATGGCATCATTAAGTGCCGAAAGCCAGTAATAATTTTGTCAAAAAGTTTCTTCGACCAATGTCCGAGAGGATGCGTGTACCCCACACATGCCTCTATCAATTTCTCTCAGAAGGGATTTTTCCTCTTCTTGAGGTATACAGCACATAAGTACTCCTTGAGCACCTTTTTGTGTAGGGTTCCTTCGACCAGTTTGTACATGCACGCTTTTCTAACTAACTGATCACTTTCGGTTTCATCCTCAGACAAGGTCCCATGCGCAAGATAGATTTTCAATGGTCGAGTCTAATCTGCTTCCTGCTCGAGGGCGGCAACGTTAGTCATTGCCTTGGGTGCCTCAATAATTGAGTGTTGTTTTAAGTGTTCAACGAACACTCTTGCCGGAGCGGATGCGTGAGGAACTAATTTTTGACAATTGGTCTGAGGGAAAATTGTCTCTTCATGGAACGAATTGGACTTTGAAATTTCTAAAGTGTTTTTGAAATTTCCTCACTTTATCCAGGTATAGAGCCATTGTCTCATCGGAACAGCTGTATTCCTTATTTACCTGGTTTATGACTAGTTGTGAGTTTCCCCTCACCACTAATCGATGGACTCTGAGGAATTTGGCTGCTCGAAGCCCTGCTAGAAGACCTTCATACTCTGCTGCATTATTGGTGGCAACAAAGTATAATTGTATGACATACTGGAGTTGGTCACTTTGAGGTGAAATTAAGACCGCTCTAGCACCCGAGTTTGAGAAACTTTGAGAGCCATCAAAATACATCGTCCAGTGGTCGGTATTTCCTAAATCTTCTGGTTCTTGTGCAGGTGGTTCGGGATTAGTCCATTCGACCACAAAATATGCAAAAATTTGGGATTTAATTTCTACTCAAGCAATGAAATGGAGATCAAATGCTTCGAGTTCTACTGCTCACTTTGCAACTCGACCAGTTACTTCCGAATTCCAGAGAATTTCCCCTAAGCGAAAAGACGAGGGCATGAAAATCTTATGGCTTGAAAGTAATGTCGTAGCTTTCTGGAATCCATTAAGAGAGCATAAAGTAACTTTTGGACCTCAGGGTAACACTTCTTTGATCATTTAAGTACTTCACTTACTTAATAAACTAGTCATTGCACACCTTCCATCTCTGCGACCAGGACAGTGCTAACCACGTGAGGGGTAGCACCCAAGTAAATGAGTAATGTCTCTCCCGTGATCAGAGAATCCAACACTAGAGCACTTGTTAAATATGCTTTGACTTCCTGAAAGACTTTTTTTTTGGTTTCGTTAGACCAGTATAAACCATTGTGCTTACGTAGAACCTTAAAGAAAGGTAATCCAGTTCACCTAACTGTGATATGAAACGACTCAAAGCCGCCATTCGACGTGTTAGGCTTTGTACCTCCTTCGTGGTCGAAGGAGATCGCATTTGCTGAATGGCCCAGATTTTCTCAGGATTAACCTCAATGCCTCTCGAACAAACAAGAAAACTCAAAAGTTTACCCGAAGAAACTCCAAAGGAGCACTTTTCAGGATTCAACTTGATTCCATGTTTATTCAAGTTACAGAAAGTCTCAGGGAGATCATTTACATGATCAAAGTTCGCCATGACATGCTCAAAATGGGCATAAGGACTGAGCTTGCACCGTTGGAGAAGGGAAAGCATACATACCTCCCCCCGACCTGCTATACTTTGTCAAAAAGGGAAAAACAGAACTCTGTCAGTGCCTGTATGGTGTCAAAGTTCCATGCGGGTATTCTATGAACTTGAAAAAACTTGTGTCCATGAAGGACTTGAAACTAGTTGGTATGAAGTCCCATGATTGTCATGTACTGATGTCACAAATGCTTCCCATTGCTGTCAGAGGCATTCTCCCAGTCAAAGTCAGAGAGACAATTACAAAGCTATGTTATTTCTTCAACACAATATCTGGCAAAGTAAGTGTGTACTCCTAGTATTAATTAGCTCCATTCATGGAACTTGCCAGATTTTTTGGATCTAAATATTTGCTACAACTGTGTCCTTGCAGGTAATTGATATGGATGGACTGGATGATTTGCAACGTGATGTGACTACAACTCTTTGTCAGCTGGAGATGTATTTCCCTCCATCTTTTTTTGATGTTATGGTCCATCTAATTGTTGATCTTGTCAGAGAAATTAAGTTTTATGGACCCGTGTTCCTGCGCTACATGTATCCATTTGAGAGATTTATGGGTATCTTGAAGGGATATGTAAGGCATCGACATCGGCTTGAGGACAGTATCATTAAAGGTTATGCCACCGAGGAGGTGATTGAATGTTGCACCAACTATATGGTCGGGGTTTACTCAATTGGCGTTCCCACGTCTCGGCACGAGGCCAGGCTTCAGGGCATTGGAACGATTTGATTCAAAGTAGTCATCTCCTCCAGCGATCTGTATGCAAAAGCACATTTTTGGGTTTTACAACACATGATAGGGATGGAGCCATACATACACGAGCACAAGGAAATGTTATGGAAACAGAATCCTTCAAAGCCAGAGATTTGGGTCACCAGAGAACATAACAGGAAGTTTACTGGGTGGATCGAAAATAGAGTCCTATGAGCTTCTGAGGGCTCTGTAAGTGAAGTTGTTACTGTAGGATCAAGGATGCCGACTAGAGAGGGGTGAATAGGAGGCTTTTAAAATTCTTTTCAATTAAACAATTTTACAAGATAATTATGAAACCTAGAATTAGCAAAGAGGTTTAAAACAATCTAATCAACTAGTTGCATTCGACCATATGAAATATTTGACAACACATGCAACAATAGTAAATTAAGCAATTGTGTCAAGATCAATATGAATCATACAAAGAGAGACAATTAACACAATGATTTTTTACCGAGGTCTCAGAGACTCGCCCGGTCTCCCATACTCCTCGTAGAAGCTCTCACGTGTGAGCCTCGCTTCTATATCCGCGAAGGATATCTCACTAGGGTTGCTCCGTCTCCACACCGGATAGGCGAGCACCACACCTTTCACAAGTTCTTGTCGGCCTCTTCGACAAACTTTAATGGAGAGATCACGACTCTCCTCCGACACTGTCTGGGCGAAGGCGATCGCCAAGAGTAATAAGTCGGATGCGCTTTCGCTTGAAAGAATCACGTGCTAGAAGCTCAATGAAGCAAATAAGATGCTCAACACTCTAGCACTAGCATGCAAATGGTTATTGAAGTGCACTAAACACTCTTTACTTCACCCAAATGCTTCTCTCTCAAATCCACTCAAGATTTGGGTTCAAATCTAGCCTCTAGATGCAATATCTCAAATGTAATGAACTTGGCTAGCTTTTACATAGTGTATTCAACTTCTTGAGCCTCCTCAAATGAAGGCAAACATAAGATATATATAGCCCTCAAAGAAAACTAGCCGTCTGCCACAAACAGGCAAAATTTTGTATAGGCCAGACATTCACTACTACAGAAATGCAGTCCACTAACCCCTATCTTCTAACGGTTATAAGCAATCTGGGAAAAAATCGTTAGTGTACGACGACCGCAGTGGAGAAGAGGTTTTGTACTAATGGTTATGTTCTGGGAAACCATTAGTGAATAGCACGTCATTTTTACTATCGGTTAGTACTGTATGAACCGTCAGAAGAGAGTAAATTGTACTATCGGTTTGTCTTTTTTAACAGAATCTGAAATTATGAAATTTTTACTATCAGTTCGTACTGTACCAACCGATAGAAGATAGGAAATTTTACTAACGGCTTGTTTTATATAACCGATAGTAAACGGCCGTCATATACACTAACAGGTATGACAGTTATGACAGTGGGAACTGATAGAAGAGAGGAAATTGTACTAACGGTTTGTTTATTCAACCGATAGTAAAATTGCGTCATATATACTAATGGTTATGACAGTGGGGATCATTAGAAGAGAGGAAAGTTCACTAACGGTTGTATTTTTGAACCGATGGTAAAATTGCACAACTTATATATCTCGACCCTTGCTCTGCATCCCTCGATCTGTTCTACCGTACGTGCATCCACGCTCCAAACTAGAGTGATCTGAAAAGGCTAGCTGGAAGGTTGATAATTCGATCCCCCTTGGTAATGTCATCTTCTCATCACCTCTCTCTCTCGATCACTCTCTCACACTCTCCCTCTCTCTCTCTACTTCCAATTCATTAAACTAGATGTAGCTCCAAGCTAGGAGTTTAGCTAGCTAGCTAGCTATAGCTTGCTGAAGTTAAGCTAGGAATGATTTATGGTTGAAGTTAATAAGCTAGTTGGCTGGCTCTTCCAATTAATGCATCATGTTAGGTTTTCATACATCAATTATAAGTAGCTGTATACTTATAGCCTATATATTGACCATTTAGGTTTCATACTTCCAATTATTTATTTCAATTTGTCAATTTTGTGAAATAATTGTAGATGGACTGAGAATATTGGATGTATGGAATAAAACGTACTACTCTTAAGTATTTGGAGGGTGTGAATGGGTTTATTAAATTTACTGAGCAAGAAAAGGCGAAGAAGGGAGAGAAAGATATGCATTGTCTTGTATAGATTGTATGAACTTAAAGAGGTTCGGAAACTCTGATCAGATTAAGAGTCATTTGATTCATCGTGGTTTTAACACACACTATACCCGTTGGATATGGCATGGCGAAGATCTTGAGGAAACGAGCACCGCTACCACTCAGTAGGACCCGGAAGTGGATTGCAATAATGATGATTATTAGAACATTGATAATGTTCATTCAGATGTGCATGTAGATGACGACAACTTAGATGAAATGTTACGTGATGTAGAAGAAGATTATAGCGAAAACAATTTTGGTAAATTTGAGAAATTGATTGTTGATTCTGAGAAGTCTTTGTTCCCCGGATGTGCAAAATTTACAAAGTTGTCTTCTGTGTTGAGATTATATAACTTGAAGGCAAGCAACGGTTGGAGTGATAAGAGTTTCACGGAGCTATTAGATCTTTTAGCAGACATGCTTCCAGACGGAAATGAGTTGCCAAGATTAGTTTACTAGGCCAAAAAACTGTTGTTTCCGTTGGGAATGGAAATCGAAAGGATACATGCATGCCCAAATGAATGTGTTCTGTATCATAACGAGTATGAGGATTTGCATGTTTGTCCAAGATGCGGCGTATCGCGGTATAAGCGTGTGGACCGAATTTATCACAGTGGATGTGATGAGGTAAAGAAAGGGCCTCCAGCCAAAACTGTGTGGTATTTTCCTGTAATTTCTAAATTGAAACGGATGTTTGCAAATCCGAAAGATGAGAAGTAGTTGCATTGGCATGTTGAAGGTCAGAAACAAGACGGAAAACTAGGACATCCAGTTGATTCTATTCAATGGAGAAACATTAACAGAACATTCGGTGAGTTTGGCGGCGAAGTGAGGAATATAAGGTTTGGGCTGAGTACGGATGGTATGAATCCACACGGAAATATGAGCAGTCAGCATGGCACTTGACTGGTTCTTTTATGCATCTACAATCTTCCTCCTTGGTTATGTATGAAGCGCAAGTACATCATGATGTCGTTACTAATTTCAGGACCTAGACAACCCGGGAATGATATTGAAGTGTTTCTATCACCGTTAGTCGAGGACTAACATAAATTGTGGAGCGAAGGGGTGCGGGTGTGGGATGCATATAAGCGAGAGAATTTCATATTACGGGCCATGATATTTTGCACCATAAATGATTTCCCGGCCTACAGAAATTTGTCGGGGTATAGTACGAAAGGAGGCAAGGCTTTTCCTATTTGCCTGGATGAAACTGAAAGCATGTGGTTACCGAACTGCAGAAAAATAGTGTACATGGGTCACCGCAGATTCCTTCCGATGTATCACGCCTACCGTAAAAAGAGGAAGTGATTTAATGGAAAGCCTAAGAAAGGATTAGCCCCAGTGTTTGTGACTGGTAAGGAGCTTTACTTGCGCGTGAAGGACATAAAAGTTGAGTTCGGTAAATGTTCTAAACTTCCAGGAAAAAATGTTTGGAAGAAGAGATCGATTCTTTGGGATCTGCCATACTGGGAGTACTTACAAGTTCGACATTGTATTGTTGTCATGCATGTAGAGAAAAATGTTTGTGATAGTTTGATTGGTTTGTTGTTGAACATTCCTGGAAAGACGAAAGATGGCATCAAAGTTCGCCGTGACATGCCCAAAATGGGTATAAGGACTGAGCTTGCACCGTTGGAGAAGGGAAAGCGTACATACCTCCCCCCGCCCTGCTATACTTTGTCAAAAAGCGAAAAACAGAACTCTGTCAGTGCCTGTATGGCGGCAAAGTTCCATGCGGGTGTTCTACAAACTTGGAAAAACTTGTGTCCATGACGGACTTGAAACTGGTTGGTACGAAGTCCCATGATTGTCATGTACTGATGTCACAAATGCTTCCCATTGCTATCAGAGGCATTCTCCCAGTCAAAGTCAGAGAGACAATTACAAAGCTATGTTATTTCTTCAACGCAATATCTGGGAAGGTAATTAAGTGTGTAATTCTAGTAAGTTAATTAGCTCCATTCATGGAACTTGCCAGATTTTTTGGATCTGAATATTTTCTGCAACTGTGTCCTTGCAGGTAATTGATATGGATGGACTGGATGATTTGCAACGCGATGTGACTACAACTCTTTGTCAGCTGGAGATGTATTTCCCTCCATCTTTTTTTGATGTTATGGTCCATCTAATTGTTGATCTTGTCAGAGAAATTAAGTTTTATGGACCTGTGTTCCTGCGCTACATGTATCCATATGAGAGATTTATGGGTATCTTGAAGGGATATGTAAGGCATCGACATCAGCCTGAGGGTAGTATCATTGAAGGTTATGCTGCCGAGAAGGTGATTGAATTTTGCACCAACTATATGGCCAGGGTTGACCCAATTGGCGTTCCTACGTCCTGGCATGAGGACAGGCTTCAGGGCATTGGAATGATTGGATTCAAAGCAGTCGTCCCCTCTAGTGATCTGTATGCAAAAGCACATTTTTGGATCTTACAGCACATGACGGGGGTGGAGCCATACATACACGAGCACAAGGAAATGTTACAGAAACAAATCCTTCGAAGCCAGAGATTTGAGTCACCAGAGAACATAACAGGAAGTTTGCTGGGCGGATCAAAAATAGAGTCCTGCAAGCTTCTGAGGGCAACATAGATGAAGTTGTTACATGGTTGGAAAGAGGGCCTAGATTTATTGTAGGGACTTGGCAGGGGTATGACATCAACGGCTATAAATTTTACACAAAAACTCAGGACGAGAAGAGTACTATGCAATGTAGTGGAGTGACACTACTTGCTATTTCAGAGGATGCCAGGGCAGTAAGGGTACTCAACTCATATTACGGTATTATTGAGGAAATATGGGAGCTCGATTACGTATTACTGAAGATTCCTTTGTTTCGATGCCAATGGGTCGAAATCTCTCGAGGAGTTAAAGTCGACAATTATGGGTTTACTCTCGTCGATCTCAGTAGAATCGCACACCAATACGATTCATTTATACTTGCTGAGCAAGCCACACAGGTGTTCTACATCGTTGACCCGACCAATCCAAAGTTGCACGTTGTCCTTCACAGTAAGAGATGTATTGTTGGGGTCGAATACATTGTGGATGAAGAAGAGTATAATCAGTTTGACGAACTACGTCCATTTTTAGATGGAATTCTTCAATTTGTCCCTACCGAAGATATTGACGAAACAAGTTACTTGCGAGACGACCACGAAGAAGGATTATGGGTGGACAACCATTCTTGACTAATTTGCACCATGTAAGTGACGTATATTACTTGGAGCTTTAATTGAAGAATTAATATAAATACTGATCATGATGTGAAAATTGTGATTACTGTGGTTATGCACCCAGTCACGTGCCTGTTCATTGTCAAATCATTTTTCAAAAATTCTTTGGGAAAACATATCTGATGCATTGAGAATCATTTCTACAAATTTTCATTTCAATTAGACTTGATTTGAGCAATAATTGATTCTTTTCACAAATCAATATGAAAACTGCAAAGTTCAGATTCCTCGTGGTTTTTGGCTGATTTGTCATTTTCATATCTTCATCTTGATTGGCTATTCGAAGAAAGTTTCTATATGCATGATTCTTTATCTTCCATGATTGGTGTTTACTATTAATTTATTTCAAAATTATTGGAAGTCATTTGCATGGATTTTCAGGTGTCTTTAGAAGTACAAAATGATTTACTGAAACCCATCTGTAACTGTTCTCAGGAAAAACTCTTAGTACTACTGCCATTGTGTTGTACTATCAGTTTTAATTGTCAAACCGATAGGAAAATCAATATCTTATATCTATTTTTAACCAATAGTACAAGACCCCTACTGCCATTGTGTTGTATATGCATGATTCTTTATCTTCCATGATTGGTCTTTACTGTTAATTTATTTCAAAATTGTTGGAAGTCATTTGCATGGATTTCAAGTGTCTTTACAAATACAAAATGATTTATTGAAACCCATCTATAACTGTTCTCAGGAAAAACCCTTAGTACTACTGCCATTGTGTTTTACTATCGGTTTTAATTCTCATACCGATAGGAAAATGAATATCTTATATCGGTTTCTTATTTTTAACCGATAGTACAAGACCCCTATAATGGGTTAAACTCGCGGGAGTTTTCCCTCCAGTCCAACCAAACACATTTTCAAATAAGTCTCTACTTGCTCGCGGAAAACCCTAGCCTCCCCGACTTCCCCTTTTTCGCTGCTGCACCACCATTGCCGCTCGCATTTGGGTTCTGATCCACTGCCGCCGACCATTGCATTGCATCATCGTAGGCCACTCCACGAATTATAAGTGTTCTTAACCAACCCGATTAGAATTGTTCTTGCCGCTCATGTCAGTTTCTTAAATTGATATTGAACTCGATTAGAACCAGGCAGTCTTTAGGAAAGAGTAATTGAAATGAAGTCAGTTTCTTAAATTGATATTCTTTTGCATTATATTGATTTGGGATGGTCCAACCTATCATATCAAATAACAAAATTATCATGATTGGTAAATTTTGGCTTATGATAAAAACATTACAATCGATAAACCTTTGATTTATGATCAAAATACTCGTGTTGATAACTATTATGAAAAATATACTATATAACTACAAAGTAAAGAATATACAAAATATAGATAGAATAAAGATGACTTCTCTTCTAATAATATATTTTCATTGTCTTATTATGATTCCAAAGTATACAAGAAACATCCATTTATAGGCCAATATATGAAGATGAAAAGATTAGAAATTCTAATAGTCATATGAGTTACAAATAAATAATGATTTGATGGGCTACCAAAATATATAACATTGGAGTTATAGACTTTATAGATATGAGAATTACAAACTTGATGAACATCACTAAGAATATTTCGTTACATAGTCGAAATTATACCTGACATTGGTAAACGCTTGATTAGGAGGCTAGGCTCGCCTATACGCTTAATCTGTGTGGTTCTCCTAGACTGGTGGAAAGACCATGTTCAACATCAATGAGCATATATATCCCGATAATGTAGGCCAGGCAATCAAACAGCCCTTTGATATAGGCAACCAATTTAAAGATATAAAAATGACAAATCAGCCACAAAACCATGAGAAGTCTGAATTTTGTAGATTTCATATTTGATTTGTGAAAAGAATCAATTTTGCTCAAATCAAATCCATTTGAAATGAAAATTTCTGCAGAAATGATGCATTGAGAATCATTTCTGCAAATTTTCATTTTAATTAGACTTGATTTGAGCAATAATTGATTCTTTTCACAAATCAATATGAAAACTGCAAAGTTCAGATTCTTTGTGGTTTTTGGCTGATTTGTCATTTTCATATCTTCATCTTGATTGGCTATTTGAAGAAAGTTTCTATATGCATGATTCTTTATCTTCCATGATTGGTCTTTACTGTTTATTTATTTCAAAATTATTGGAAGTCATTTGCATGGATTTTCAGGTGTCTTTACAAGTGCAAAATGATTTACTGAAACACATCTGTAACTGTTCTCAGGAAAAACCCTTAGTACTACTACCATTGTGTTGTACTATCGGTTTTAATTGTCAAACCGATAGGAAAAGCAATATCGTATATCGGTTTCTTATTTTTAACCCCCTACTGCCATTGTGTTGTATATGCATGATTCTTTATTTTCTATGATTGGTCTTTACTATTAATTTATTTCAAAATTATTGGAAGTCATTTGCATGGATTTTCAGGTTTCTTTACAAGTGCAAAATGATTTATTGAAACCCATCTGTAACTGTTCTCAGAAAAACCCTTAGTACTACTGCCATTGTGTTTTACTATCGGTTTTAATTGTCAATCCGATAGGAAAATCAATATCTTATATCGGTTTCTTATTTTTAACCGATAGTACAAGAACCCTACTGCCATTGTGTTGTACCATGAGAAGTCTGAATTTTGCAGATTTCTTATTTGATTTGTGAAAAGAATCAACTATTGCTCAAATCAAATCCATTTGAAATGAAAATTTACAGAAATGATTTTCATTGCATGAAATATATTTTTCAGAAAAAATTTTCCCAATAGGATTTTACAATCAAGAGTTATGGTCAAATGATCTTTATGATAAGCAAGAAGGTTGAAGTTTGACAAACTTTTGCAAATTGAGTTCAAATTTGATTTTCATGAGATTTTTGACATGAAAGAGTTTGCATGAGTTATTCATATCATTATGAGCCGAAGCTCACGAGTAAAGACCATAGAAATAGCCGAAGCTCATGTTTTGCATGTATAAGTTATTTCGGGTCAAAGCAAGTTTTCCGGTGAGATTCAAACACCCATAAGTTTCAAATTGATGGTTATAAACTTTGTCATGTACCTTTCTTCATATCAATTGATGGTTTGTTCATGAAATTTTAGTTATAAACTTTGTCAATTTTAGTTATAAACTTTGTCATGTACCTTTCTTCATATCAATTGATGGTTTGTTCATGGAATTTTAGGTAAAGTCATATCGGCATCTTCCTCGTCTGATAGTAGTGATTCGACGAGGGGCAACGTAGATGACGCTGCTTCATCCCAGCTCTAGAGGAAAGCGCGAGGTGCGACGATGTTGTGCAGTTTGGCCAAACGCACGGATCTTTCATGTGAGTTCAACCAGTTCGGGAGACCGATCGGAAAGAACGCTGGGCAGTACGCTGCCTATGTTGGTTTGTTAGCGAAGGAAAGGGTGAAGATCATCATCCAGAGCTGGAAGGACGTTAAGGTCGACGAGAGGGATAGGCTGTGGGCGGAAGTGAAGGTAAAATTAATCAAAATCCCTAAACTCTTGAGTAAGCACATTCCCTTGGTTTATCCCGTAGATTAAATAAGTTCTGCTTATATGCACCATCTGAAATAGGCCAAGTGGAACATCCACGACGATGGTCCCAAGATAGCTTGCTTAAAGGACATGAACAACACATGGAAAACCCTCAAGAGCATCCTCGTCAGTGCCTTCCTCGCTAAAGGAAAATCTCCATGCGAGAAGTACCCCTTTATAACGGAGGAGGTATGGGAGCAATTCACCCAATAGATGGGGACCCCTGAGTTCAAGGTATGTATGCTTCCTTTGCTTGGTCACACCATTGTATGGAGTAACCAACAATGTATTAATTTTCTTGTTTCTGGTACGAAGGCCCTTAGCGAGAAGAACAAGGCAATCCAGAGGAGGAATGACCACCCGCACCGGCTCAGATCTCGTGGCTATGCGGGGAAGGAGGAGCAGTGGAAGGATGAAGACGAGGTGTCGACTTTCGTTAACTCCCTGACTTGCCGATCTCCGAGATCCGTGATCCGCGATGCAAGCACTAGTGGCTGGCCAGAGGGACCGTGTCATCCACGGGGTCTGTGGAGTTCCCAAACCCCAAGGACGCTGAGGTCGTGCAGTGAATCGTAAGTTGGCTAACTTCCTGGTTAGAATCATAGAGTGCGGTAGAAAAAACTATGATCAATCGTGTGTGCAATAGTTTGTATATATTTTTTTCTCACAATGTAGAGCTTTGAATGTAACAAATCTCTTGCTCGAAGGAGGCGACCCAGGGTTGTTCACTCCCCATAGGGAGAACGACATCCTAACCCGGGCTCTAGGGAACAAGGAGCATCCAGGGAGGATGCGAACCGTAGGGGGTGTGGTGCCGTGGAAGGAAGGCTTCTCGGAGCCCGGGCAAAAGGCGAAGAAGGCTCACAGCTGGAAGGAAAAGGAATCAGAGCTGGCCGAGAAGATACAGTCAAATGTGACCGCACAGTTTGCGGACATGTTCGCTCAAATGAACGAGAAGTATGAACGCCTCAGCCGAATTGTGCAGTCCAAGGGTTTAGATCCAGCTGCCGAGGTTGACGCTGGTAGGCCGAGTAGTTGCAGCTCGAAGGTTCATGTGGATCCAGTGGACCTGATTGAGGTATTGCAACACTTGAGCTATATATGCAGTTCAGTTGGTGCCACTCCCGTTACGTTAGAACTGTTTCGCTAACCTGTTATAATTGTTGCAAATTGCAGAAGCCGGAGAGTTGTAGCCTATTGATCGACATAGGCGACGACCCTGTAGTGGTTGCACATGGGGTCGTATATCAGTCTTGGGAGGATGTCCGGATCCATTGCGTACTTCTGAAACCTGGGTTCGCAAAGGTACAGGTGGACATGGCCCTCCCGGGCTACAGCGCTTTTCCGTTGCCCGTCCCAACATATGAAATGCGGACAATTGATGAGGCATTGGGCTCGTACATACAGTGGCCCAAGAAGGGTGTTAGACTACAGGAGGTAAACCCTACCCATTGTAGCTTACAACTGAGTTAATATACTCAACTTGCAAAATCTAACTTACGCTTTCATAACTTAAAGTGGACGATGGCTGCTAGCTCACTTCCTGAGGACCCCACCCCCAGCACAACGTATGACCGAGCTCCTTCGGCCCCCGTGCCTCCTCCGACGGCCTCGACCCCACCCAAAGGATGCACGCCTCCTCGGAAAACCCCTTCGCCATCAAATGAGGCCGGTGACACCACGCCCCAACCTTTGAAGGTATACACTCACTCCCCAGCCAAAGGCAAGGGCAAGGCCAAAGGCAAGGTGAAATAAAGCCAGCTGGGTACGTTCAAGAACGGGTTCCCACTCATGTCGGAGTACCTTCTGCGCAATATGGATCAGACAACTAGAAGTCTCCACGAGTGGTACCTGACCTAGTCTAGGCTCCACTTCAACTTTGTAGTTTACTTTAGGCCAGGTCATTTTCACCGTGAGGCCGGGAGCATATCGGTGGCCCACGAGGATTTGTTCGACCTCTTCAACTGGCAGGAGCTTGATATGTCCATCGTACGGACTGGAGTCCTGTGAGTTTGCTGATCCTATATGTTGTCGCAGTTCATTTCATAAATCTAATCACTTTGTATGCACTACTTACTAATGTCTACTTTGCATCTAGGTGCATGTATAGGCTGGCGTCGATGAGGGCATGTGACAGGGTGGGTTTCCTCGACCCAGAAAAAATAAGCCTCACGATACTAGAGCATGACTAAGCACATGCGGAGGAATACATATCAAGAGCACTACTGGCATAGCAGGACCGGGAGTTCATTCTTGCGCCGTACCACCAAAGGTTAGTGCATTTCCTACTAATTAAACTCATTCTTGTATGTTACACCTAACATATACATGAAATGGTTCACTTTTATATACAATGAAGGGGCCACTGGGTCCTCGTCATCATTTGCCCATGGACGAATGAGGTGTATTACCTCGATTCGGTGAGCGACAGGGTAGCGCATGTTTTCACCCTCACGTGGCACATAGACACGTAAGTAACACAGCTGATTTAAATTTTCCTCTGACTAGCTAATTAATCATAACATATTAACCGGCAATGCTAAATTAAATACAGGGCTTTCAAAAATTATATTACTGCTGGAGGGAGGCATGACGCGTCGAAGGGCACAACAATTTCTTTGAAAGAATATGAGGTAATTAATACGGATGGAACTACTCATGATGAGTCTTTTAATTTATGCTTAATTAGTTCTTTCGAGTTAATGTGGGTTTATGTCTTTGCATATGCAATTATCCCAGTGCCATCAGCAGCCACAATCATGGGAATGTGGGTTCTATTTCATGAGGTTTATGTATGACCTGATCAGCACAAACTTTGTCCAATTCCCTAAGGTAAGAATTTTTCCTGACTCAAAGTCGAACATTGGATGTGACGTACGTTCCTAACTTCATACACGCATGCAGAGCGCCATGTTGAAAGACCAATAGGAGCTGCCTCAGTTAAAGGAGCTGTGACATATTTGGGCTAAATATGTGATGCATGAAGTGGCTATCAATTATCGATCGTAAATGATTTGTGTAATATACATTGAATGTGTTAATTGGTGTATGTGTGTATTTATATTGTTGTATTTGTGAATAAACTCAATATGTGAATAATTAGATTCAATCTGTTCAATGCATGTGTGTATCTTTGTATTAGTGTATTTGTGAATAAATTCAATCTTTGAATAATTAGATTCAATCTGTCCAATGTGTGTATCTCTGTATTGCTGTATCTATGAATGCACCTTCTTCATTTGTATATGTAGCTGCTTGTAACATATTATAACGGTTTCGAACTCAAAACCGTTATAAGAAGTTATGCTAGTACTAACGGTTCCAGGTTAATCGTTAGAATAAGGCTCCCTCCGAGTAAAGAAATTTTATATTACTAACGGTTGCGAGTAGTGAATCGTTAGATGAAATTCTATAATACTATCGGTTCATAACCTACAACCGATAGAAGCAAGTTTACAATACTAACGGTTTCGAGTACTGAACCGATAGGACAAACTATAAAGTACTAATGGTTTCCAGTAGAGAACCGTTACAAGAAATCTAACAGTACTAACGGTTGAGAGCACTAACCGATAGAAGAAATTTACCAGCACTAACGTTTGCGATTAGTGAACCGTGGAAATATAGGTATTGTACTAATGGTTCTCTAATATAAAACCGTCAGAATATAGTTATTTTACTGACGATTTGTAACCATTAGAGTTGTGCTACGTTTCTTCTATCGTGCCGATCACTAGCGGTAAGAGAACCGTTAGTATAGACGATTTTAAACCGATAGTGCAAAGCAATTCTGTAGTAGTGATTGTCCGGTCAGTGTAACAAATTTCGATGGTTACAAACTATTAGTTACCGTTAAGGAATTTTTTTGTAAAGGCCAAACAAAGTCCGGCCAAGTCGGACAATGTCCAACCATGTCAGACAAAAGACTCCGGACATATATATCTATCTCTGTTTCACTCTCGGCTCAAAACAAATTGTACAGGCCAGACAAAGTCCGGCCCGTCCGGACAAAAGCCCCCGGATAGATCAAACGTCACTGGTTTCATTTTGCACAAGGCTGAAAATATTTGTATAGGCCGGACAAAGTCCGGCCAATGCACATTGACAGTAACACAAGTATAAATTTCGATCTAGAGATCCGATTGAGGTGATTTTTGGCTTGTTGGAAAGATAACTCAAAGGGATACAATTTTGTCAACAGGAGCAAGACCTAAAAAGGCCTAGATATTTCTAGCAAATCCAAAAACCTTCCTGCTACCAAAATGTCCGACACAAATGTCATTTATAAATGCAATTTGTCTGTTTTCTCGCGGATATGTTTGCTGACACTCAGCAATGACTACGACCACACAGGTCGAAAATCCGGTCGAAAACAGGTGGTCGAGTGGATTTGGTCGAGCGTAAGCAAGCAAGCCGAAGACTGGTACGACCAGCTCGAACTCCTATGACTACGATCAAACCCTAAACAGAAAACCGCCAAATGGGCGACACGACCACGACCACGCTCCAAACAAGGATACAATCAAAATGTGAAAATACGATCACAACCAGCTCTAGAATATAAACCAATTTAAATAGCTGGCATCAAGACTAAGTGCAGTTTTCAAAGCATTTTCTCTAATGCACCACAAACTACACTTAGACTCTCTAGTAATGCAAGAGGCGATAAAACACTAGTGTAAGATGATATGAATGCATTTGAGCTTCAACACTAGATAAATTCAAGCTACTAGTTTCCGACCCCTCTTAATAGTACGATCAAACTAGCAAAAAGAATCCTATCAACCCGGTCTATCTCCAAACACCAAGACCGGTAAAATCCTAAGAAAACAATCCTTAATCTTGGATTTGACCTTCGATGAAGCTCAACCACTCGAAGCTAGTCCTCGCAGAGCTCGTTCTCGCTAGGCTTGACCTCGCTCGAGATGACTCACATCGACATCATCCTCTTCACGCCCTTGCTTGCTTTCATCTCGCAACCATTCTAAGACTACAACACATACACTTTATGCACAATGTTACTCTCATATATAGGTCGTCATTAATCACCACCAGAGAAATTACTCCACACAGGAGTTAGCTCAACAGTTTCTCTTTCCGGTGAAATGATAAAACCGTATTCAACAATCAATAGATGAGTATGAGATGAAATACAATCATATAGATTCGTATATGATAAAGACATACGCACACGATCTATACTTCACATGTCATAATGACAATCAGATCAGATGACCAATATGATGAGCTCCACCTCAGCCTATGCATCGATGTCAAAATCTCAATAAGGAGCCATCAAACTTCAGGATTTTTCTCATGGCATTCCAATTTATACTTAGCACAAGATTGATGCAACCACCGAGCTCCCCCTCTACATATGCATCAATATTAAACCACAACAGGAAACATCCATTTCAGGGTTTATCAATAATCAATTCAATTTACTTGTGCTAAATCAGGATTTATCCAAGTTGTCATTTAATCATCAAATCTGTCATTATCCAGATTAACATTAATCATCAGGAGTTTATCCAAATCGTTATTAATCATCAAAACTTACATACCTAGATCGACCTAGATCCAACAATCTCCCCCTTTTTGATGATTGATGATAACAACCTTTATAATCTCAACAAATCCAAATTAGATTCTTCAGCTCCCCCTCAATATATGCAATATTATATCAGAATTGAGCAAAGAATTTAATCATTTAAATTTAGAGATATAAATGACAATTGGGCGCAAGTTCAATCAAGTCATCTTCCAAAATATCAACTTATCTCAATTTTCTCTAACTCAATTATCTCTTCCAAATATCAATATCAATGATATCAAATAATATCTATTTCTCCCCCTTTGTCAACTAACTCAATTATCTTTCTCAGATACTCCTAAACTCTCTCAAAATCTCTCCCCCTAAATCTTTCTCTAAAGCTTATCTCTAAAACACTCTCCCTCTAAAGCTCTCAAATATCTCTCCCCCTTTGTCATCAAGCACAAAAAATAAGGGTTAAAAACTTAAATTTTGACAAGAAACATTTTTGGGGGCATGAAATTTTATATGAAATTGTTTTATTCAAAAACATGATCTCAAGGAGAATGATGCAAGTAATGTTGAACATACATTCAAGGAATATATAAAGAATCAGGACAATCAACACACAATGGATATAACGAAGATATTTATATCAATGACATTTGATCCATTTTTAATCATTCAAAATCTAGATGCATCTAATAGTTTGATGTGAAAAATATTCGCTAGATGCATATTTGTCATAACATGATTGCTTTCTAAATTTCTTTATGCCACAAGATCTCTTATATAGTGATGGCACATATGAATATACTCTAATCGAGAGTTTTGAATTCAAATTGTTCATCATCTTTACGACACTTTCAATATTTCATAAGAGTGGCATCTATTTGAAAATAATTCTATAATCCAACAAGATTTGTTTCATCCATAAAGATTTAGGACAACAACCACTGGATGTACTCTTTCAATTTCTCTTGCAAGTCATGTAATCCGAATCCAAATAATCAACTAATTCAAGATTTGTACTTTTCGGATATCAAAGATCTATCTAGGATTGCATGTCAATTACCTAAGAATGCATTTAATGGCAATCATATGACATTCTTTAGGAAATGATTGAAATCTAGCATATTTGCAATCACTAAATATGATGACGGGGTAAAATACTGTAAAATAAAGCGAAACTACCAATCAAAGATTGGTAGGGTTTAGAATTGACCACTTTTTCGTGTTCGTCCATGTTGAGATGTTCATTTGTAGCCTTGAGAGTTGTAATGGCTTCATCATATTGCATCTCAAGGCTTTTGAGTGATTGCTTCACATGCTTGAATTTACTTTTGAACACCGTGTTCTTGAGTTGCTTGTTTTGTCGTGCATCAAAGTGACGTAGCTCTTCGATCATTTGCATCTCAATTTCCCTAAATATCATCTCGAAAACAAATTCTTGACAGAGGGATTCATTAGTGGAAACGAATGTAAAGTCATCAATATACATTTGACATACAAAAGAATGTCTTGATTTCAATGTTTGATGATGATTGTGTCAACCTTCCAATTTTGAAAATCATTTGATATAAGAAAACTTTTCAAGCTTTTAAACCAAATTCAATTAGAAACATTAGATTCAATCCTAAAAAATTTCACTTCTTTTGGCATTAATCACAAAAAGACATACAAATGAGGAATATACCAAAAGGAGGTTTGTCGAAACATGTTTAGGTCACAAGGTTGGGAGAAAAGCATATGACCTCTTGAAATATTCAAATTTCCAAAAGAAACTCAAAACTCAATTTCATTTTAATATGCTCCAAAATCATGAAAATAATCTTTACTTAATATCCAAAATCACAATCAAAGGAATTTCAAACACCAGCAAATGAATCATGGGGAAATGCAAAATATTGAGAGAAATGGAAGCAAAAATCTGACCAAAACAGGGAAAGAGAAGAAACAGCAGCACAAAGATTCATAAACTATCCAGTTTCACACAGGCTAGACAATGTCTGCCAAGGCCAGACAAAGTCTAGTTTGGGCAGATAGAGTCCGGCTCCGGGCGGATAGAGTCCGAACAGTTCAGAAAAACTTGCTGAAACTTCTGAAATTTTCTAATTTTGCAAGTTAGCTTCAAAAATGGATTCAAGTTCCAGAAAATATTTAAATATCACGACAGGAACTTAGAAGAATAGCTTTTAGTAAGATTTGATTTTGAAAAAAATCTTGATTTTAATCCTTAAAAAGTGATTTTGGGGTAAAATAGGTAAAACAGAAGTGATTTTCTCGAAAAACTTCAATTCTTGAAGAAACTCGGATTTTTCTAAAATTTTGGACTTAGATGAGTTTGAAATACCATTTCAAACCAAGACATGGAAGAAAGTTCAGTCTAAATAGCCAAAATCACAAAATGCACAATTTGGGTATTTTTGAGTTGATAGCCGTTTTCGGGAGACCTAGGATATGTGATAATTTGAAAACCATAGGTGACGAGGATTAATACTCGAGCCAGTTCAAATAAATACATGGCTGGTTCAGGACAGATTCGAACCAGACAAGCGCCTCGTGGTGCGAACTCAAGACATTTCGAGAAGCACAGGCATGAGGTCGCAGGCTTTACGCGATCAGACCGTAGCTAGTGCGCGGTCAGGAGTTCGTGTGCCATACGCGGACAGAAGACTGCAGATGGTGCGCGGTCAGTGAACAACGCGCGGTCAGAACACCTTCGACCAGGGGACGCGGGATTGATCTGCCCTTATAACGGGGATATCCCGTGTATCTCGAATATTCTTCCACGTATGGAGACAACCGTCAGGAGGTTAATACGTGCGGTTTTCTATAAATAACACGTGTTAAACCTGCGTGGGGGTTAGAGGCAGTTTCCTAAAACTGCATCCAAGCAACTGTTTGATGCCGTTGCGACTTGGTACCCTTTCGACCAGTATAAAGGGGTAGCCCAATGCATCAAACAGGGCGATCGAACGATCGAACAACCAGATGATCAGGTCATCAAACCAAAACAACCAGAAGACACTAGTCTAAATTAGATAGTTTTAACAGGCCTTCCAGGCATTGTCTTACACAAATACATAGGAAAAATCTTCGCCTGTGAAGATCTTTTCCATAGCTCTGTAACTCCTTTTATCGTACATAGTGAAATCCCAACAGGACGTAGGGCTATTACTCCCACCATCGAGGGCCCGAACCTGTATAAACCTCTCTGTGCTCCAGTTCTCTTTGATTCATCATACCTTCCCGGAGGGACACCCTGAAAGGTCTCTCACAACCTACAAATTTTACATAAGTTCGACTAAGGACCCCGAGTCCGAATCGTCGACAGTTGGCGCCCACCGTGGGGCCTTTCTCAAGGCGTCCTAATTTTCATCTGGAGGTTCGCTGAATTAAGGCTGGAGCATATGATTCCGAGAACGATTTCGATCTCGAGGATTATGCTCACATTTCGATGCCTTCTCTGAGCGATCCTGTTCCGATGGAGGAAACTGGAGGCGAAAATCTCCCAGAGGTCAAATCAACTCTCCAGGTCATGTCCATCGTCCAGGAGGCGACTAACGCAAGGTCAGAACCCACTGAGGTTCTTAATGCGTTAGAGGGTGAATCCGGTCCGTCATACTACCCTGCTGAGGGGAAGGATGATATCGACCAGGAAATCAGCCCGGGGAGGTTCGACCCTGATAACCTCCATCGTCTCTTTGATTTAGCATCTGACTCGGAATCGACCGAGATGTTTTCTCCCTCGGCGACCTCTCTCCCTAGACAGTTCGCTGCCTTATCGGAGGAAACTCCTGATCAACAGGCCGTTAGGGAAGAACAGGAACGCAAACAAAAGGAGGATCAAGATCTCGAGCAACAAGACAACGAACTACGTAGAACTGCCCTAGAGGCTCTTCAAGATGCGTAGGCTCGTTACGATGCTGCTTCGAGTTCTTCCCGACGATCACGTGGTCGCAAACGCGACCAGACCCTTTCTTTGCCTCCAGAGCATTTCCCGATGGACGAAGAGACGGTAACACCTGGTGCCCCTAGGAGGAGTACGCATGGCCGGCTTCGATCTATCGCAGAGGTCATGCGTAATTTTCCTCCTATGGTCACGGATGCACAGAAACTGGCCTTCACCAGAATCCTGGCGGAAAGGTTGGATGAGGTCGCATCTGAGGCGACCCCTACGGCCTCTTCCTGGTCGGTGACACGTTCCCACAACCGAGAGCGTTCTAACTCTGGTTCTGGTCGATGGAGATACCCGCCGCCTGTACCATCCCGCCAGGACAAGTCTAGGCGGGTACAGGATTCTCGTGATAGGGATCGAGTCCCTGTCCACTCTCGTTTAGGACCACGAGTGGCTTCTCCATTGCGTGAGGTCACCCGCGATCTGATCAAAAGTCACAGGACAGTTCACGGTCCGTACGTTGGTTGTAAAGCTTTCTCGCCGGGCCTTCACGCGGTCGTTTGACCAGACAAGTTTAGACCAAGGGCCATAGAAAGGTTCAACGGAACTCATAACGCATCCGAGTTCCTTCAAATCTACATTATTGCCATCCAAGCGGCAGGAGGCAATGACCGGGTCATGGCCAATTACCTGCCAACAGTCCTCGAAGGACCGGCAAGAACCTGGTTGTTTAATCAACCCGAGGGTTCGATCTATAATTGGGAAATGCTGTGTGATGCTATCCTCAGTAATTTCCAAAATTATTATCAGAAGTCGGGTAAAGAGGACAACCTCCATCGACTACGGCAAACTTCACCGAAACCCTTCGTCAGTTTGTCAAGAGATTCTCGGGGTGAGCAATACCATCTCGAACATATCTGACAGCTCCGTTATTAGGGCATTTAAACATGCCGTTCGATATCAGAGATTCACCGAAGACTTGCTCATCCATCCTCCTCGATCAGTAGCCGATCTCTTTGATATGGCTGATCGATACTCCGACACAGCCGAGGCTGTCGAATGGAACTGGATGGTCAATAAAGGTAACCTACCGCCTCAACAAGGTCTCAAGGACGCTAGGAAGGAAGATTCAAACAAGAAGCCGGAATCTTCATCAGGTGGGAAGTCGAAGAAGTCGAAAACGAATCGCTCTGGGCAGTACCGCGAGGTCGCAGTTGCAGAGAAGCCTCCTTCGACCAAAGGTAACAAGCCTTCGTTCATAAATAAAACTGCTTCTGGTGGTCGTAGTGCCGACCAGCCAGAGAAGTTGACTAACCCGCAGGAAGGCAAGAAATGGTGTCCACTCCACAACTCCGCAGGCCACGACCTTAAGAACTGCAGGAGTTGGTTGAAGAAGTTAGATGACTTCTACCAGGGGGTTGGACTGATGCCGACTTTACCGACTAAGGAACAAGCATGTGGGCTAAGAGACGCCGACGGGGACGAGGAGATGTGTTACCAGGTACCTCATAATCATGTTAATGTTATTTTCGAAGGTTCCTCCTCTTTTGTTTCCAAAAGGCAGTTTAAGGCCTTTTATCGAGAGGTTAACCAAACGGAGACATCCCTTGGTGAACCTCAGTACCCCCGTTGGTCGGATACACCTTTGACATTTGATCGCTCTGATTGTCCTGCGGGGCTTACTCGACCATTGAGACTCCCTCTGGTCATTACCCCAATCATCAGTAATGCGAGAGTCGAAAGAGTCCTGATCGATGGAGGAAGCTCCTTGGACATTCTATTGGTCAAGGCGCTCGACGAGATGCAAATTCCTCGTTCCAAGATTAAGCCCATAATCCATCCGTTTTATGGGATAATCCCTGGTCCCTCCATGATGCCGTTGGGATAGGTGGTCCTCCTGATCACACTGAGAGAACCAGATAACTTCCGAACAGAATTGGTTACTTTTGATGTGATTGATTGTGATTCGACTTACAATGCAATCTTTGGCAGGCCAACTCTTGCTAAGTTCATGATGGTAATGCACTATGCTTATCAGTGCGGCAAGTTGCCTGGCCCCAAAGGTGTCATCTCGATCTGAGGCAGTCGCAACGTGGCACTCACGTGTGACCGGCTATCTTTCGAGATGGTGGACCAACTTCCCCTCCGGGACGCTCAGGTCGCCGCAGTCGCCACTGACGCGATCAAGGCTGCTTCTCGACCAGATGAGAAACTCAAACTAGTTCCATTGTACCCAGATGATCCATCCAAGACAATTCGGCTCGGATCAGGCCTGGATGACAAATAGGAACTCGGGCTCATTACTTTCCTCCGGGCTAACGCAGATGTGTTTGCATGGAAACCATCCGACGTGCCCGGTGTCCCAAGGGAAGTAATTGAGTACAGGTTAGCAATTCGACCTGGACAGTGACCAATAAAGCACAAGCTCAGGCGTTTTGCTGTTGACCGGCAGGAGGCCATCTGAGAGGAGTTGGACAAGCTCCTAAAGGCTGGGTTTATTCGCAAGGTCGATCACCCGGAATGGCTTGCAAATCCGGTCATGGTCCGCAAGTCAAACGGTAAGTGGCGCATGTGCGTCGACTACACCAGCCTCAACAGTGCCTGTCCAAAGGACGACTTTCCCCTTCCCCGCATCGACCAGTTGGTCGATTCAACTGCGGGTTGCGAACTGATGAGCTTCCTAGACGCTTACTCAAGATACCATCAAATTAGCATGGCAGAAGAAGATGAGAGAAGACTGCCTTCATCACCCCGTTCGGCACCTACTGCTACGTCAGAATGCCATTCAGTCCCAAGAACGCAGGTTCCATGTACCAGCGCTTGATGCAAAAGACCTTTCTTTCCCAGATAGGGCGTAATCTCGAAGCATATGTAGACGACTTGGTTGTAAAAAGCACTAAGAGATTGTCTCATTTGGACGATCTTGCTGAAACCTTATGTAATTTGAATTGCTTTGGAATAAAATTGAACCCAGAGAAACGTTCTTTCAGGGTTTCTTCAGGAAAACTTCTGGGTTTTTTTGTCTGTTCCAGAGACATTGAAGTCAATCCTGAAAAAATCAGGGCTATCGAACAGATGAGGTCTCCCTTGACCATGAAAGATGTTCAACGCCTGGCAGGTCGCATGGCTGCCTTAAGTCAGTTCATATCGCGACTAGGCGAGAGGGGACTACCTTTCTTCAAAGCCCTGCGGAAACACCACAATTTCGCATGGTTCGATGAGGCCGAAAAAGCGTTTCAGGAGGTGAAGGCATATTTATCCAGTCCACCAGTCTTGGTGTCTCCCAACAAAGGAGAACCATTACTTCATGGCCCGTCTACTATGTAAGCGAGGTACTTCATGGCCCTAAGGAGCGATAACCTGAGGTCCAGAAGATACTTTACGCACTACTGATGGCTTCTCGTAAGCTACGACATTACTTTCAAGCACATAAGATCACAGTACCCTCGTCTTTTCCATTGGGGGATATTGTTCGCAATCTGGAGAAATCTGGTCGGATCGCAAAATGGGCTGTCGAGCTCGGTGCTTTCGATATCCATTTCACTCCCCGCACTGCGGTTAAGTCCCAAGTCTTGGCCGACTTTGTGGTCGAATGGACCAATCCTGAGCCACCCGTGCGGGTGCGCAAGGAATTGGAATGCCCCAATCACTGGACAATGTACTTCGACGGCTCCCGTATTTTTCAACACTCGGGGGCTGGAGTGGTCTTAGTTACGCCTCAGGGCGAACAGCTTAAGTTTGTTTTTCAACTACACTTTGTTGCGACCAATAACGCAACTGAGTATGAAGGTCTTCTTGTAGGCTCCAGACAGCAAATTCCTCGAAGTTTGTCGATTAGTGGTGAGGGGAGACTCACAGCTGATCGTAAACCAGGTAAACAAGGAGTACAGCACCTCCGATGAGACAATGGCTCATTACCTGGGGGAAGTGAGGAGATTGGAAAAACACTTTAGTCATTTCGAAATCCAATACATCCCACGAAAGGACAACATTCTCGCAGACCAATTATCCAAAATTGGGTCCTCACGTACATCCGCTCCGGCAGGAGTGTTCGTCGAACACTTGGAACATCCTTCGATTATGACTTCAGTCGAGGATGATCCGGTAACAGTCTGCGTTACCAACCTCGGTCAGGAACAGGATTGGACTCATCCATTGAGAGTTTATCTTGAACATGGGACCTTGCCCGAGGACGAAACCGAAAGTGATCGGTTAATTCGAAAAGTGCGTCTATACAAACTCATAGAAGGAGTTTTGTATAGAAAGGATACTCAAGGAGTATTCATGTGCTGCGTATCTCAGGAGGAAGGTAAATCCCTCTTGAAAGAAATACATGACGGTGTATGCGGTGCGCATGCGTCATATCGGACACTAGTCGGAAAAGCTTTTCGACAAGGATTCTACTGGCCTTCGGCACTCGATGATGCCAAGAATATGGTCAAGATGTGTCCTCAGTGTCAGTTTCACGCGAGACAGGTTCATCAACCTGCCTATGAGTTGCAAACCATTCCCCTTGCATGGCCCTTTGCGGTCTGGGGGATCGCTCTTTGATCAAGTTCGCGGTATACTTGCAAGCTTTGCGCAAGTACCATAACAAAAGGGTGTGACCATGTAGTCTCCACGTGGGCGATCTGGTTTTACGAAAGATACAAGACCAATCCAATCGCAATAAATTCTCCCCAAAATGGGAAGGCCCTTATACTGTTGTTTCGGTACCGCGACCAGGATCAGCTCGATTAGCGATGGAGGATGGTCGAAGCTTGTCCAATACTTGGAACATCGATCAACTACACAAGTTTTACGTGTAAGTACTCAATCCCTTTTCCTTTTTAATTAGCATTGTTTAATAAAACAAGAGCCTTCTTGTTTCATACGACGAATATTTCCTTTTATGCCCATGTGTTACGAATTTGGCTCGGGCTCTGGTCGCCGGTGGTTATATCTCCACAACGCCCTAATCGGATTCGCTGGCCGATCTCATGACCACTTCCAAACAAGACACTCCTCAATAAGCCATTTCTCAATGCACACGAGCTTGCTGGCATGTCTTTGGTCATCCGAGTGGCTACCGGTTTGCAACAAGGTTAGGCGTTGCATCGAGTATAATTGCTGGCCTGATCGCATATCCCTGGTCGTTACACCCATATTTTTCCTGTGCTTATAATACTAAGTCTCCAGTATATATAATCACAGGCGGGGGCTAGGGGAATATGGTTATATGAAACAACAAAGATATGTTTTCTTTCGGAGTAAAACCAAAAAATTGCATGCATTGCATTCTATAAATTGTATCTGTACAGGTACAAGGTTTACATAATCTCGAGCTCGGTCAAGAGTTTATCTACGAGAGGTCTAATTTCCTCCATGATAGCCTCAAGTTGTTCCTCACTCTCGATCTCTACTGTTCCTACCAGTGGATTCAGATCCAAATCTGGGCCATGGTGGAGACGAAACTGGCAGAGAATGGCGGAGGCTGCTGATCGGACTCTAGTTCTGATCACCTCTTGTTGTCGCCTGGTATCTTCAGGAAGATACTCGAGGAGTGATTCCGCTTGGGCTATGACCAGTTTAGACCAGTCACTTGAGCTAAGGTCTTCTATTGTGGTCTCGACCACATCAGCCCTTAGAAGACGGGCTACCATCTTCAACTTTTCGAAGATGGATAGGCTCAAGTCTCTGTTCGCCCTCCGGATGGAGTCAATGGTCATCTGGAGGAATACCTTTTCTTGTCCAAGCTGGTTTATTTGACTTGCTTGCGCTGCAATAAGGAGATCATTACAAACAGTCCAAATGACAAAGTTAAGTCGTTCTGGTCGAAAGTTGACTTACCTGAGAGCTGTGATCGCAGTTCTTTGAGCTCGGCCTCTAGATGTGAAATCGTGGTGGCTGCCCTAAGCTCGTCATTTTCCCGATCGACAAGGCTCTTCTTCAGGGAAGCGACTTCCCTGCAATGAAAAAGACAATGGTTATAGCAAGTTCGTATTCAAGCGGACTAAAGCACTTTTTTCTTACTCTTGCAAGCAATTCTTCTCCTCTTGTATGGCCTTGATGCTTTCTACCATAGCTCTCGATCTGGCCGTCACACGGGTCAGTTCCTGTGACATAGAGGGAAGTCAGTTGCAAATTCTGAGTATTCTGTGCAAAACTCAGATGTCCTGAGGGATGTTTAACATACCTCAGTATATTCCCGGAATGACTTGTCCTTCGGGATGGCTGGAGGCCTAGTCGATGGACTCGCCTCATCCTCGACGGGAGCAGTAGGTGGATACGCCTGCTGAACCTCGGTTGCAGGTTTCAATACCTGTGATTGGGCCTCCGCACCCAACTTGTCCCTAACGGCCTGGACGACTTCCTGGACTGGAGGGACAGAGCTTTCTTCACCGGAGGCTTTAGCACCAGCAAGAACTTCAACCCTCACCAAGGCAGTTGGAGGGTTCGGTGCTGAATCTCTACGCCTAAGCAGGAAAAAGAAGCTGTCAGTTCCACTGATGGTTGCCACAACCTAATCCAGAACAAACAGAACGGAATTCTTACCTTAACTGAAATCCCATTAGATTCTGGGACTTCGAAGATGGTTCCCCAAGAGAAAGAGGACAGTCGTTGTCCGTCCTGGTCTTTCTCTTCGTAAACAAGACCTTTTCTCCCTATGTATATCACCCTGTAAGCATATATATAAGGAATGATGAAGATCTGAATGGTAAGAACTCATACCGGGGTAGCCTGCTCGGTTGGCAGGGATGCGCCCAAAGGTCTGGGTGTCTCCTGAACTGCTGGAGCTGGCACTTCGTCCGCAACCTTGAGGTTGGTCGCGAAATCTTGCTCCGTTATTTCGGCTCCTGTCGCCAGGAGTGAAGTACTCGCCCCCCCTAGGACTCACAAGGGTCGTAGGAGGAATTTCTTCTCCCTGTACAAGCGTGGCACGGTGAACACGCATACAAAAGAAATTGTAAATTCAGGACCGCGAGAAATCTTACCGTGGTCGTCCCTTCGACCAAGGAGGGAGAAGTTACAGACCCTGAAGCCTCCAGGGCTTCAGGAGCAGGGATCTCACCTGCGACCACAGGATTCCCAGTGGTCGCGGGATTCGCTGCAGCTGCCTCAGTCTCAGCAGGGCAAGGCAGTGTCTCACCAGATTGAGAAGTCGCCACCTTCCTCTTCCGGTGAACTAGAGGAATGTCGTCTTCCTCCTCCTCGCTCCTTTCACCCTGTACGACGAAGAAGTGATTCCAGTTTGTACCTGGGGTAACAGGAGTCACATGGTATCTTACCGCAGTTTTCTTTGCGGTAAGGGCGATTCTGCGCGAAGAGCCTTCCCCGAGAATTTTCTTGGATTTCTTGAGGGCAGGTTCCTTCGCTCCAGACCTTGAAGAGACTCTCTTCACTCTCTTCATCGTCGGCTTTCCCAGGAAACCAATGTTTTCACTCGAGAACGTCGCCTCGGCAAATCTCCCCAAAAGCTATGACGTTCCGGTGCCCTTTTTAGTACAAGATGTACACATGAATTATGGACAGAACTTGATGAAGGGTAACATTCCTTTCGATGTTCCTGTTTAAGGTTGTCGCCGGCATGGATCAAGCTTTGAGGGCGAGGCGATCCCTTGGGTCCTTCCACCTCGGCACTGTATGTCCTGAGGTAGTTCGTCCGTTTTTCGACTTCGGACGAAGGCAAAACTGTGTCACTAGCAGACCGGTTAGCAAGTTATAACAGAAAAACATAAGGCTTCGTTGGCTAAGTTGCATACCATCGTTGTAGTCCAAGGTGCTGTCTGCCATGGACTGTATCTCCCAAGCAGGGTGAGCCCTTTCACGTAGGGGGCTCACCCGATTCTTCACGAATTCGCGAATGATATCGCGAGCCGTTAGTCCTTGTTGGACTAAGTGAAGGATCACCTCGGCTTGCTTCATGTACTCTGCATTCAGGGCAGGGAGGGAATCCAACTCGCTAGGCTTCTCTGGCCGCGAGTTCACAAACCACAACCCACTCTCAGATGGAGGGGTGCAGTAAAACCATTTCTGGTACCACCCGTGCACGTAGTCTCGCAAGGGTGGAAAGGGATACTCTTTCTTCTCCCTTATCCGGAAGTAGATACATCTGGCGGTGTTGGCGCTCTTTGACCACGCCGAGTAATAGAAACGTCGGAAGAGGTCCACACTGGGATACACTCTGACGAAGGCTTCACACAAGTGTTGGAAGACTGCCAAGATCAAGACCGCATTCGGGTGGAGGTTCACCAACTCCAACCCGTAATGCTCCAAGATCCCCTTCAGGAACCGACTCTCAGGGAATCGGAACCCGCACCTCAAGTATTCTTCAAAAACCACCAACTCACCCTCCTGGACGATTGGGGTTTCTTGATCCTTCCCGGCAGGTCGCCAGTGGATCAGCAATCTGGGGGGAAGAATCTCTTCTTTCTCCAGTGCTATCAAGCTCTCCTCCTTGTGATGGACCGATCGGCTCCAGGATGCCATTTTTGGAAGAGATTGAAGGAGAAAGCTGGCGGCTTTGAGGGTGATGGAAGATGGAGAACGAGGGTTTTTGTGCGGCGGAAGTTCTAAGGCTGGGGGCTGGGTGCGTGGCTTCCTCAAGAAGCTATATGTTCCTTTTATAGGCCCGAGGAGACACTCCACTGAGGGTAACGTTCCATTGAATATTCTATTCATTTCCCATAATGGATATTCTCTCTGGCGAACCCGTTAGATGTTCCCTGCATCGAATTCGAAACAAAAGGACTTCTTTGTTTCAGATTTGAGGGTACAAAAACGTGAAGAGTTCTACAAAGGCTTTCGGAGGACATTTTCCTTCAAGATTCTTGTAAACCTTCACGAATCGATCATGAAAATATTCTATGATCCAATTGTTGGACGTACGGATGTTTTTTGATCAGGTTACTATGTTATCAGAACTATGTCTCTGACTAAGCTCCGATTCTAGTCGAAGTGATAGTCTGATCGAATTTTGGTTCTGACCGCGGTAATCTTCCAGATCGAACTTCGGTTCTAACCGCAGTTTTGAGTCTGATCGAAGTATTAACTCTATTCGCAGTATGACATTTAAAATGTGTTTCTGGTCATAGTACTAGAGTTTTCCTGTGTATGAGTAGTCGTAAAGACATAGCTTGTGGCCATATTTTCAAATAGAAGTTGTAAAGGATATTCATGTGATATGAAGAGAAAGAAATCTTTATTTCCGGCATTCTTTACATACAAAAGGGATACCGGCGACCAGAGCATCGACCTGATCCGAGAGCAGTTTTCAAAGTTCTCCTAGGGACATGTTGTCGTCCGTAGGATCTACGTTGGCGACCCCCAGGGAACTAGCAACTACTCTAAGCCTATCTACATCATCCCTAACAAGAGATGCGCTATTATTCCTAATCAAGTCGGAGAGTTCTCGCTGTTGCTGAGCGTGATCCCTCTCCCGACGGAATTGGCGCGCCTCTTCACGGGATCTTTCAAAACATTCTGCCAGATGCAGAATCGCCGAAGACATCTCTTCGGTCTTCTTCTCCAGAGCCTCTTTTTCCCCTTGGAGAGTCTGTCCGAGGAGGGGAGGCGGGATCTCAGCAGGCTGATCGCTGGGGGCTCCGATCTCCTACATTTGCAAATGTTAGTCGCACTAATTGTAACAATGAGCAAAAGGAGATAGAGATAATCACCTGTCTTCGCGAGTGACAGGTTGATATAGGCATCCCAGAAAGTAGATCACCCAATAAAGTTCGAGGATCATCATATGGTGGAAGTGCGGCCTTCCCACCATAAGATTGCTTCCCCAACCCAAGTTGAGGATCGTCTGGTCGCGAGAGTACAGCCCTCCAACCATAAGATTGATCACCCGAACAAAAATAAGAATCATTGGGATGAAATGGAGAAAGATGAGAAGAACGTCCCTCCAAAGGTGGAGGTGAAAGTTCGACCTGCCAAGGTGCATGGATAGGAAGAACTAGAGGAACTGAAGGAAGAAAGAACAATGATGCGTCTTTCACCTTTGTTCTACTGGAGGATCCCTCGTCAACCTTGGGTTTCTTCCTTGAAGGAGACAAATCTTTGGACATCTATAAGTCCTACTCGAAAACTTCTTCTTCATCACTCTCAATCTCGATGATGTTGTGGTCTGCCATCGAGCAATGTATGAAAGGAAGGGAAGATGGCTTTGGAAGGGACTTAGCCGAAAAGAGGAATTGTGAAGCTTTGAAATCCGAAGGCTTCGGTATTTATAGCAGCCAGGGTGACGGTTCAGTTTCCGAACGCCTCGAGTTTTTAAAGCATTTTCAATTTTACCTCGGGTTAAAAAACGTTTCAACGGCGCCATCATTACCCGTCACATATTGCCCAGAGTTCGTCTCGGGGAACCAACCGCCATACTTAGTGCGCCACTAAGTGGAGGATTTGAAGCGTCGGGTTAAATGTCCGATGTAAGTCTTGAAATTTGAAGTAAACACGTCCCTTCGTTCTCTTCAAATTTGGGGGCTAGCTGATGAGGATTAATACCCGAGCCAGTTCAAATAAATACATGGCTGGTTCAGGACAGATTCGAACCAGACAAGCGCCTGGTGGTGCGAACTCAAGGCATTCCGAGAAGCACAGGCATGAGGTTGCAGGCTTTACGGGATTAGACCGTAGCTAGTACGCGGTCAGGAGTTCGCGTGCCATACGCGGACAGAAGACTGCAGATGGTGCGCGGTCAGTGAACAACGCGCGGTCAGAACACCTTCGACCAGGGGACGTGGGATTGATCTGCCCTTATAACGGGGATATCCCGTGTATCTCGAATATTCTTCCACGTACGGAGACAACCGTCAGGAGGTTAATACATGCGGTTATCTATAAATAACACGTGTTAAACCTGCGTGGGGGTTAGAGGCAGTTTCCTAAAACTGCATCCAAGCAACTGTTTGATGCCGTTGCGACTTGGCACCCTTTCGACCAGTATAAAGGGGTAGCCCAATGCATCAAACAGGGGGATCGAACGATTGAACAACCAGATGATCAGCTCATCAAGCCAAAACAACCAGAAGACAGTAGTCTAAGTTAGATAGTTTTAATAGGCCTTCCAGGCATTGTCTTACACAAATACATAGGAAAAATCTTCGCCTGTGAAGATCTTTTCCATAGCTCTGCAACTCCTTTTATCGTACATAGTGAAATCCCAACAGGACGTAGGGCTATTACTCCCACCATCAAGGGCCCGAACCTGTATAAACCTCTCTGTGCTCCAGTTCTCTTTGATTCATCATACCTTCCCGAAGGGACACCCTGAAAGGTCTCACAACCTACAAATTTTGCATAAGTTCGACTAAGGACCCCGAGTCCGAATCGTCGACAATAGGCCTTTTAAAAATAAGTTCAATACAAACTATCTTCGGGTGAGTGTGTTCTAAATGTTTCATGTAGAAAGTTTTGATCAAATCTCAACCCATCTTGTTTTATGGAAATGAATCGTTTTGGGCCAAAACAAGATCCCGAAGTTTTCAGTTTTGTCGAAATTTTGCATTTTAGCTCAAAACTCTTTTGTTTCACCTTCAAAACCTTTGAAAACATATTGGAAACATATTTTTGAAGGTTTTATGGTAATTTGGAACATTTTGAAAGTTTTGAACCCTTTTTCACCTTTTTGCTCGAAATAACCCTTTTTATAGAAACACTTGCAAAATGTGATACATGTGCACAATTAGGGTATACAAGGATTCAATGACTTTGAGGTTGCTCCCCCTAAATGTGTCATCTAAGTTTTGGCAAGAATTATTTGCAAGAGATGGAATGATCTAATTTTGAATATCATTGAGTTCAATAAAAACCATAACAAATGTGATAAACATGAACTTCATTCTTTTTGGCCTAAACAAAGAATGTCTGAAATGAATTCAATTTAAGGCCATGTCATGCAAGAGAATATGCTATTTGGCATAAATTTCATTTACTTTCATTTTTGAAGCTTTTACCAAATAGTATATGGATTAAACGAATGAGTTCTAAAGATAAACAAAAAGATCCAAATTGAACTCAAATAAAAAAAATCCAAATGATCATCAAAACTCATGAAAAGTTTCATAGAGATAAATAACATCAACTCAACCACTTTTCATGAAGATCCAAGATTCAAAAATTTTAGTTTCTTGAAAGAATTGAGAGATTAGCATCCAAATTTACTAATACTTTCTTAAACCCCGTGGCTTCTTTATAATCATCGAAACATATGCAAACAAGTTCCAAAAATTCAAAAATAAGTTTTGGAGATAAATGATGCAATGAGGAACTAGATTTCCTTTTATAGTGAAGCCAAGATATGATCCAACAATAAGATAAGAAAAAGACAAATGTTGGTCAAATTTAAAGTTTCAGATTTCAGGTTTGAGAAAATCATTTTACACTTATAAAAGCACCTGAAAATCTATGCAAAGGACTTCCAATAATTTTGAAATAAATTATCAAGAAATACCAATCATAGAGGATAAAATTTCATATAGAAACTTTCTTCAAATAGCCAACCAATATAGAGATATGAAAATCAAAAATCAGCCCAAAACCATGGGAAAATTGAATTTTGCAAGTTTCATATTTGATTTGTGAAAAGAGTCAATTTTGCTCAAATCAAATCCAATTCGAATGAAAATTTGCAAAAATGATTTTCAATGCATCAAATACATTTCCAAAAATAATTTTCCGAAAAGGATTTTTCAATCAAAAGTTATGGTCAAATGAACTTTGTGTTAAGCTAGAAGGTTGAAAATTGACAAATTTTTGCAAATTGAGTTCAAATTTGATTTTCATGAGATTTTTGACATGAAAGGGCTTACATGAGTTATTCAAATCATTTTGAGCCAAGGCTCACAAATAAAGACCATAAAAATAGTGAAACTCATATTTTGCATATTTAGGGTATTTCGAGACAAAGCAAGTTTTTCGATGAGATTCAAATACCCATAACTTTTAAATGAGAACTCTTTTGAGAAAGTTTTCAATTTTAAACTTCTTCGGGATAATAATATGTAAGTGTTTTGTAAATCAAGTTTTTGCAAATTCCAAATAGATTTTGATTTGCGTATGAAAACAATTTTGTTGAAAAACAAGATACCCGAAGATCATTTTGAGACTAGTTTTTGATAAGAATAACTTTTTGACATTGTTTTTCATTTAAAGCCTCTAAAAAACTTTTAAATACATTTTGAAGACCATTTTGATAAGAATTGATGATTTTTGGCCTTTTGGATGGAAATTTGACTTTTTGACCAAATGAGCTCAATTTAAAAACTTATAATTGTAATTTTAAAATATTTCACATATAGGGGTATGATGAGCAACGGAAGCATTCATAAATTATTACCCCTAAAGATGTACTAACATAACTTTCAAATTTTCATTCTTTTACAAAATTGTTGGCTATGAAGATTAAAACAACAAAGAACACAAGAAGAGAATGCAATGCAATTTTCTCTTTTTAAAATGGGATTTCTTTTTATAAAAGCTTCAAAAAGAGTTAAACCCTTTTTGGTACCCAAACCATACGAGGCCCTCTAGCCTTGTTGAATAAGTCTTTTGGTACCCAAATTGCTTTATCTTTAGGTTTTTGAAAATGGCAATTAATTGGTTTTGCAATTAAACCATTTCTAAAGCAAGAAATCAAATAAGAGCCAAAGAGACATTTCTAAAAGAGTTAGATGCATACTCATACGAATGTTTCCCTTTTAAATGACATGAGGTACGTGAGAGCTTTTTAAAAGAAATGGTATGAGTGTGGTGGAGTATATGATGTCTCTTACTAGATGAATGTGCATGATTTAATTTTCCCTTTTTAAATGAATTTTTATGATCTAAAAGGGGTTTAACAAGCATAGCACAACTCATATGATTTCTAGTAAGATTTTTGCTCAATCTATTTATTTTACCCCTAAGTTCATCATTTTCAATTTTAGGTGTTTGAGATGATTCCGTAGTAATACATGAATAAGAACAAGATAGTATATCATCACAAGTAGATGAACTAGAAGACAACATTAAATCTCTAGATGAGCTAGGCATATCCGATGAGGAGCGACTAGAACTAACACCATGACATAAAGATGAATCACTAGATGAAACATGGTATGAGCTACTAGTATCAACCGTACAATCATGTGAATTATTAAATGAATCACTAGACATATTATCACATGAAGTACTAGTGTCCACAAAACTAGCATTTGAATTTAACCATGAATTAACCAATGAATTAATGCTAGAATGTGAAGTAGAAGTGTGTGACTCTAGAGATGAATCAATAGGGGAGTCACAAGCATTTCTAACATCTAATACACATGTGGAGCTAATGGCATTTTTGGCAAGCAAAGAATCATAAAAATTTTTCAATTCTTGATGTTGCACTTTTAAGGATGAGTAATTATTCTTTAAAGTGCTGAATTTTTTAGTCATATTGCCAAGCAAATCTTTCAACTCTATAATTATATCCATTAGCTCATTAGTCGAGAGGTTAGAATTTGATACCGTCGAGTCGCATGCTGTAGGGCATATCAAATTTTCTTGAGATTAAGACTTCGATTTCGACGCTTTCTTTTTAGCTTTTCTTGAGCTCTTCTTGTATGGTTTCGCCTTTGTCTTGCTAGGGCAAACCACATCATTTTCGATTTTGAGCTTGCTCGAAAACTCCCTATCCTCCGCACTGAAATCATCGTCCTCGATATGCTCGGAGGTGGAACACATGTCCTTTTCTTTGGACATTGCCTCATTTGACATAAGCTTGTCAATGAGCTCACTCGGTGAAGTGTCAGAAAGATCACCGTTCGCAAGAGTAGATATGAAGTCTCTGTAGCGACCTTCCGGCAACACCTGAAGTAATTTTCTGCAAATGTCTAGATCGGAAATATTAGCTCCAAGGGCTTTGAGCTCATTTGTGGCGTTGATCAATCGATCATATATGGTGGAGATTGTATCATGCTCCAACATCACAAATGCCTCATAGTCCTGCAATAGTAAGCGCATCTTGACATGCTCAAAACTAGATGTGCCTACAAATAAAGACTCAAGGGTCATCCAAACATCGTGAGCGGTTGAACAATCACTCACTAGTTCGAGCACGTCATAGCTAAGTGATTCAATAAGCACATCTTTAGCTTTTGTGTTCAAGAGATGAATTTGCTTATCCGAAGATGATGAATTTGTTACACCCTTTTGCACTAACCTCCACAATTTTAAGTTTAATGCCTCAAGATGAGTACTCATCATAATTTTCCAACGTGAATAATTTGAGCCATCAAAGTGAGGAACAATCAATCCAAAATTCTCTATCGAATTCATCCTTTCTCTCTAGGTGGTAAAACCAATACAAAAGAGACCTTGCTTTGATACCAATTGTAGGATTAAGGATGCCGACTAGAGGGGGGTGAATAGGAGGCTTTCAAAATTCTTTTCAATTAAACAATTTTTACAAGATAATTATGAAATCTAGAATTAGCAAAGAGGTTTAAAACAATCTAATCAACTAGTTGCATTCGACCATATGAAATATTTGAAAACACATGCAACAATAGTAAATTAAGCAATTGTGTCAAGATCAATATGAATCATACAAAGAGAGACAATTGACACAATGATTTTTTACCGAGGTCTCGGAGATTCGCCCGGTCTCCCCTAATCCTCGTTGAAGCTCTCACGCGTGAGCCTCGCTTCTATATCCACAAAGGATATCTCACTAGGGTTGCTCTGTCTCCACACCGGATAGGCGAGCACCACACCTTTCATAAGTTCTTGTCGGCCTCTTCAACAAACTTCAATGGAGAGATCGTGACTCTCCTCCGACACAGTCTAGACGAAGGCTGTGGGACCCTCATTTGAGGATTCCGATGGCAACCGCCCAGGTGGATTGCACACAGAAAGGTACATCACAAGCTCACAATAACAGGATTTACTTTAAACAATAAAGCAAATAGATAAAACAAGTACAAGGTCACGAGAACCACTATTACATTACCATAAAGCCAAGAATGGCATTAATTAAAGTTGATACAAAGTAGAGAGTCTTTCATAAATCAAGAATCAAAACAATGACACGAAAGCAATAACAGAGGTCTTCATTTCCTTCTGCAGCGGTTCGGCTCGGGCCTTTACCACATCGAACTCAACTTGGCGCATGACCCTCCTAGAAGCTCAAATCGTCTGGAAAAGTTCCTTCCTCCTTCGCAGTGCTCAAGGCTAAAGGAATCAGGTTCCTCGAATCCTTTCTTCTAAATTTGTGTGAAAAGGCAAGGGTGAGCATATTTTTCCACGATGCTCAGCAAGTCCCGTTATGAGAATGCAGATATATAGATGAAGGGTTTTCAAGGAAAGAGGTCTTGGCTTTATATATATATATATATATATGAATAGAATAGATTTTCACTCTCAGTTTTGGAGAAAAGGTCTTTGTTTTCAAAAGCGAGGCTTTTAAAATCCTAAGCTAGATTTTCAGAAATGTTATGTGTGGCGGTCTTTCATGAGTCACCACTTTACTCAGATTTTGTGAAGAACTTTCCAAAAGCTACTTGTGCTGCATCGACGTGGATAGAATCCACAGCGCGCAGACTCCATAACCTGGGAGCTCAGAGTATCCGATACTTTTTAAACTTTGCAAAGGTGTACCACCTTAATCCACTGATCATTCGGCTTTCAAGTCGGATCAGCTCCATGCGACTTTTACGCATGTGACAAGGCCGAGATGACACAACAGTTTACAGTCCTAGCATTAACTATTCCCCGCTCGGTAAATAGACAGTCAAGTCTCAAGTACCGTTGTGGGTCCTCCCCACTGCCTTACTTCCTAGCCTGGGTCTATGTTCTCGCAAGACACATAGCCTCTCTTGATTACAGTCGCGCACGACTTAATCTGGCATAGGGCGTCTTCCTTCTTTCCACCTTTTCCTCTCATGATTTTTCTGAACTCACATCACTCATGGCCTTCTGCGGCCCACCAGCTCTCGCAAGAAACTGGATCGACAACCATTGCAGGGAAAGCTAATACTAAAGAAAGCTACCAAGTTGCGCCCGTCCCATTCCGAGCAAGTGGTTGGTACGTTTTTCATGCCGCATAGAAGCACAACACAAGGTTCTAGTCCTTATGAATCTTTAGTGAGGAGTCTTTCACATTCCCAGTGCGCACACAGCACCATCTAATCAAACCATCCTCACTATCGATTCTAATCACATTTTCTTTCACAAAAGGGGTTTTGAATATGCTTTTCTCACATGTGACCATTCAACATTTAACATATAGTTTTGAGCATAGCATAGCCTAAGCATGATATTCTAGGGTGACAAGGGTGCAGGGATATTCAATGTCGAAAGGGGCTTTATAGTTATTTAGGTCATATCTAATCATTTCATTGAAACATAGCTCTTTTTTGAATCTAAGGCATGCACATACTTGAAAACAGTTAACATACTTCATTTCAAAATATTAGGCTAGACATGATCAAGGGTTTGAGACTTGCCTTGCAATGCTGGGTCTAGTTACTTGGATAATTCTTCGAAGATTTCTTCCGCTCCTTCAACCTATGGTTCCACGGCGGATACAGATAATACACACATACACTATATAAGCATACAGAAGATAGTCTTTATGGGAAATGATACGTAAAATATATCATGCATGCAGGGGAAAGGTTTGGACAAAGTCACTTGGATGCTGATTGAAGAGATGGACTCGAAAGGGGTTGAATGTCGAAAGGCTGACATTCGGTCCACGGCTAGACATAGCCTTAAGTTGGTCTTAGGTAGGTTTTCTGGAGAAGTGGCAGTAGAGAAAGTTGTAGAGAATAACTCCAGGAATCTAATGGACAAGGTGGCATTTCAATTTCTCAAGTGAAACAGGTCTAAATCACTCAATGCCACTGGTGGACATGCACTGACATAGTGCTGGACATGACCAGAAACTAGGGCATGGCATAACTTTTGACTCAGGGCTCCAATTGATGAACCACTTTGTCTAGGAGTTAGGCCTTGATAACAGGAACAAAGTACTCAATAGGCTTAAGGGCAGAAAGTGGCCGGAGGGTGGCCAAATCAGCCGAGTAAACACGGTGGCCTGAACTACTGGACAGTAATCTTGGCATTGGAATATCTCTTGATTCAGGTCGATTCAGGAGTTGAGCTAGTAGACAATGTTGCTCAGGGTACTGAGATCTATCTAAGGGACAAATTGTAGGGGGCTAGATCGGCCGGGGAGAAATTCCGGCGACCGGCACTGGAGAAGACGACACTGGAGATTGGGGGTTTTCGATTTAAAGAGTTTAAACTCGATTCATTGCTCAGGGCATGAGAGGGTGAGGTGAGGGGACTATTTGTGGGGTTAATTCGACAGGAGGATGACCGGAGAAGCTCGGCAACGTGAGCTGATTTGCTGGTGGCGCGCAAATTGGGGAAGCGGCAATCTTAGCTTAATTTCGAATTCGAAACTCGTAGCTTGCTAAAGGGAGTGTACTAATCAATTTCCATCACTGGCACGAGGGCTGATTTGGATTGAATCGGGCAGTATTGAGGAAACAGGGGATTTGGGCTTTTCCGGCGATCGCCGGCGTTGAGGTTCACCGGGGGCCAATTAGATGATATGAAACGGAGAGGGGGACGAGAGTAACTCACTGGTGGCCTTGGTTTGGAGTGGGAAGCTACGGGCGAAGCTGGCACCGGTGGCCTCGAAAGCAACTCGCCGGAGAAGAAGGTCTTCACGGTGGCGCTGGGACACTGGCTGTTCTCTGGTGCTAGGAGCTTGAGGCTTTGCAGCTGCGGGTGGTGCGAAGTGATGTTGCGGTTGAGGGGGAGCTTATATAGGCGATGGGCTGAGCTCTCGGGAGTTGAAGCATATCAAGCAGGATTCGCGGCTGACACCGGAGAAGGGTTCGAGACGTCGTCAGGACGCGGCAACGACTGAGCCAGAGAAGGGGGAACACGGCAAATCCAGCTGGTGCAGGGCGACGAGATCACTGGCTTCGGCATGGCTGCAACGTGGCGTTGCTTTGCTACTGCTGGAGCACGCACGTGCACGGGAGAATCACGGCACAGGCGTGGCTACGGTGGCGGCGGAGGTGGCTACGCGGGATACTTTGCCGGCGGCGAGCTCCTGCGGTGAGGCGAGGTGGCGGGGCTCTGGTCGCAACGGCTAGAGCTCTGGTCGAGAGCAACGACCAGGGGCTGGAAAGCTAGGGCTGATTTGTAATTTCATAAACCTTCACCAGGGACTGTTCTGCAAGGATTTGGACCGATCTGAAGGAATTTGGTTCAGGAATTTGGGCCTATTTGCAAATCTGGAGATCTAAAGGGCTGATCTGAGTTCTGGTTTTGTAGATGAGTATTGCTAAATCTCTTGGACTCATCCAGCAGGAAAAACGGTGAAATCCGATAAGATCTGGTGGTTTTGACAAAAATCGAAAACAGGGTAATTAGGGTAAACAGGGTAATTTAGGTTTGAAACCTTGGCGAGGCTGAAACTAGGGTTTCGATTGATCTTTTGGAATTCTTCCAGAAGGGAAGAATGTTTAGAATAGTGAGTGGGAGATATTCACTAGATCAGATCAGAATTTGGAGGTGGTCTGAGACTTTTGGTCTTTTTGGGCTTTTGACAAATCTGAAAAGAACTGATCTGCGATACCTTTGGACTAAAAAGCGAAAATGGTCTGAAAGACGGAGTTTATCTGCCAACTTTTTAAATTAAGGTACTGGCATACCTGAGATCATAATTCTCAGATAAGGATCAAAAATGGTGTTGAGACATCCCAGAATCCAATGAAGATACGCTGACTGGCAAGCTAAAGAGATGGCAAAATTTGGGATGTTACAAAGGCGATCGCCAAGAGTAACAAGTCAGATGCACTTTCCCTTGAACGAATCACGTGCTAGAAGCTCAATGAAGCAAATGGATGCTCAACACTCTAGCACTAGCATGCAAATGGTTATTGAAGTGCACTAAACACTCTTTACTTCACCCAAATGCTTCTCTCTCAAATCCACTCAAGATTTGGGCCCAAATCTAACCTCTAGATGCAATATCTCAAATGTAATGAACTTGGCTAGCTTTTACACAGTGTATTCAACTTCTTGAGTGTAACACCCCGATTTTTCCCAAATCTTGGCTTACCTCGTCCCTCCCTATATCAGAATGAGATCCCAGTTATGCCAGTATCTTACCCCAAAAAGTTGGCAATCAAACTCTTGTCATTCATACCTTTTCACAAATCAGCCCAAGTGTATCACAAATCAGCCCTTTTCAGAATTGTCAGAAGCCCAAAAAGACTAAAAGTCTCAGACCATCTCCAAACTTTGATCTGATTCAGTGAACACCTTCCTTTCACTATTCTGAACATTTTTCCCTTCTGGAAGAATTTTCAAATCTTACCCTAAACCTGAGTTTCGACCTTTCCCGTTTTTGAAACCCTAATTACCCTGTTTTACCCTAATTACTCTATTTTCGGATTTTTGTCGAAACCCTCAAATCTTGTTCAATTTCACCAAATTTCCTGCCAGATGAGTCCCAGCATTTTAGTGTCACTCAGCTGCGAAATCAAAGTTCAATTTGGACCCCCAAATCTCCAGAATTGCAATCAGGTCCAAACTCCAAAGAAAGATCATCGCAAATCAGTCCTTTTATTGAATTTAGGCCCCTGGCCGTGTCTCAGCAGAACCCGCCGCAGTGCATCGCCGTGTTCTTCGCCGCCGGTGAACCTCCTGCCGTGCCAACACCTCAGCCACGTAGCTGACACCCGTGCGCACTCGTGGTACCGCCGTGGACGCCACCTCGGCCGCGCCAGCACAACCAATGTCTTCCCCGCGCGCGAGCCCGCGAACCAGCAAGTCCAGCTTCGCCCGTTCGACACGTCTCGGCCACGCGTCGATGGAGCTTTCACTTCACCGTTCCCTCGCCGCTTGCGCCTGTGCCATCCACTGCCAAAAGCCTGCACCGCTGCACGCCAGTGCCTCGCCATCATCGCCGGCACAAGTCCCCGCCGTGTCCGGTCGCTTCGCGGTCAAATTCGTCGCCGCTGTTCCCCAATTTGTCGACCAGAGGATTGCTCCAGCATCTATAAATACCCCTCAGTGTATTGCTTCAGTTCCCAGCAACAGAAACCGACTAATTTCTCACTGCCGCCGAGTTCCCTTTCTTCTCCGGCGAGCAATTTCTGGAGCTCACGGTGCCAGCCCAATTCGCTACACCATTCTTTAAACCGAAGTCACCGGTGAGTTCCCCTCTTCCCCCTCTCTGTGTCATAGCAGCCAATTGCATCCCGGCGATCCCTAACGCCGGCGATCATCGGAAAAGCCCATTTGCCCTGTTTCCCCAATGCTGTTCGATTCATCCCAAATTGGCCTTCGTGTTAGTAGAGAAAAGGGATCAGTGAGCTTAGTAGAGCAAGCCTGTGGAATCAAAACCTTCAATTGTGCCCAAATCGAAGAAATCCCAATCTGGAAGTTCATCAGTTTACTGGACCTCGTCGCCGAGCTTCTCCGGCCATCCTCCAGCAAAATTAACCCGTCCAGTAGTCTTGTTGTGCCCTAGAGATCATGCTCAAGCTTGGAATTGAGCTCATTCGCCTTGTATCAAAAATCCCCAATTTCAAAGTCGTCGTCTCCGGCACAGTTCACCGGAATTTGCTTCCCGGCCGATTCAGCCGACACCACTTTGTCCCTTAGCTTTGCCTCACCTCCCTGAGCATTTTCTTCCACTAGCTCGACATCTGGATCTGCCTAGATTGTGAGTTATGCCCTTGTCAAGCTCTTGTCCAGATCAATGTCTGTGCCGTGTCGCCACCGTGTTTGCTCACCGGATTTGGCCGCCCTCCGGCCACTTTTAGCCATTGTTCCTGTTGAGTATCTTGTTCCTGTTATCAAGGCCTACCTCCCAGACAAAGTTGTGCATCAATTGGAGCCCTGGATCAAAGGTTAAGCTTTGCCCTAGTTTTTGGCAATGTCTGCACTATGTCAGTGCATGTCAGCCACTGGCATTAGCCTTGTTTGACCCCTTCTGGTTGAGCAATGGAAATGTCACTTTGTCCCCTAGATTCCTGGAGTTGTGTTCTACATCTTTCCCTTCTGTCACTTCTCCAGAAAACCATCCTAATACCAGTTTGAAGCTATGCCAAAGCCGTGAACTGAATGTCGACCCTTCGACGTTCAATCCTTTTTAGCCGTTTCTTCGACCAGAACCCTTGTGACCTTGCCCTAACCTTTTCCCCTGCATGCATGACTTATTTACTTAATATTTTCTATGGAAACTATTTTATGTATGCTTATGTAGCGTATGTGTTGTATTGCTTGTGTCCGCCGCAGAGCCCGAAGCTGAAGGAGCGGAAGAAGTCTTTGAAGATTCGTCCGAGTAATTAGACCTAGCAGTGCAAGGCAAGCCTCATTCCTTTAATCATGTCTCACCCAATATTTTCATATGAAGTATATTCACTGTTTCTTACTATGCATGCTTATTTGAGATACAAGTTATGTTTGAATGACATGAGTAGATATTACCTAATGAATCATGAAACCCTTTTGTTATTGAACCTTCTTATATATGCTTTTGTCACCCTAGGACTCATATACCGAATATCCACATTAAACTTGAAATGGTCAAATACATGAGAAGTTATAATGAAAACCGTTTTGTCAAGAAAACTGATAAAAGGGATCAGTAGTGAGGATTGGATTGTATGGAGAGGGTGCGGTGCGTACCAGGGAATGTGAATGCTCCTCACTATTGGTTCATAAGGACGAGAACCTTGTGCTGTGTCTCTATGCGAATTGTAAACGTACCAACCACTTGCCTGGTATAGGACAGGCACAACTTAGTAGCTTTTTGGTATTAGCAGTTCCCTGCATGGTTTGTCGGTCTGGTTTCTCGCGTGGAAACTGGTGGGCCGCAGTTCGGCCATGAGTGATGTGAGTTCAGAAAAATAATGAGAGGTAAAGGTGGAAAGAAGGAAGACGCCCTACGCCTCAGATTAAGCCGTGCGCGGTTGTAATCTTGAATGGTCATATGTCTTGCGTGGACACAGACCAAGGCTATGTGTCTTGCGGGAACATAAGCCAGAGGCTAGGAAGTAAGGCAGTGGGGAGGACCCACAACGGTACTTGAGACTTAATTGTCTATTTACCGGGCGGGGATACTGTTAATACTGAACTGCAAAAGCGTCGTGTGATCTCGGCCTTGTCACATGTGTATAAGTCACATGGAGTTGGCCCGACTTGAAAGCCGAGTGAACCAGTGGATTTAAAAAGAGGTACACCTTTGCAAAGTGTAAAAGAAGTATCAGATACTCTGTACTCCCAGGTTCAGGAGTCTTTTCGTAGTGGATGTTATCCATGGGTTATAGCACAAGTAATGATTTGGAATGTTTTCATAATATGGGTTAATAAAAATGATGACTCATGGGAGACCATCACATAACGATTTCTAAAGTATAAATTAAGATTTTAAAGTATTACTCTTAGAAACTAAAAGCCTTTCTTTATGATTTTAGAGTGAAAATCTACTCTATTCATATATATATATATATAAAACCAAAACCCCTTTTCTTGATCACTCCTCATCTATATACCTACATTTTTGTAACGAGACTTGCTGAGCATTGTGTAAAAACATGCTCACCCTTGCCTTTGCAAACAAATTCAGAAGAAGGCTTTGAGAATCCCGATTCCCCTGGCCTTGAGCACCAAGAGGAGGAAAGAGCCTTTCCAAACGATTCGAGCTTCTAGGAGGGTCATGAGCCAAGTTGAGTCCGATGTGGAGGAAGCCCTTCCAGAGTCGCTGCAGAAGAAAATGAAGACCCTTGTGGTTGCTTTTTGTGTTGTCTCTCTGTGTTCGGTGCTTCGATACCGATCCTTGATTTTGAAAAACTCTCTACTTTTGTATCAACTTTAATTAGTGCCACCCTTGGCATTATGATATTGTAATAGCGGTCCTCGTGACCTTGTACTTGCTTTATCTACCAGCTTTATTATTTAAAGTGAATCCTATTGTTGTGAGCTTGTGATGTACCTTTCTGTGCGCAATCTACCTGGGCGGTTGCCAAGGTGACCATCAAATGGGGGTCTCACATTGAGCCTCCCCAAATGAAGGCAAACACAATATATATATATATATAGCCCTCAAAGAAAACTAGCTGTTTGCCATGAACAAGCGAAATTTTGTATAGGCCAGACACTGTCCGGCCAGTACAACAAATTTCGACGGTTGCAAACTATTAGTTACTGTTGAGGAATTTTTTTTGTAAAGGCCGGATTGCCTGACAATGTCCAGCCAGGTCGGACAAAAGCCTCCGGACATATATATCTGTCTCTGTTTCACTCTTGGATCAAACAAATTGTACAGGTCGAACTGTTGGGGGAAATCTCCACGCGGTCAAGTCCAGGTAAGTTCATGATTGCACGGGGACAGTGGCCTCCGGTGCCTGCCCCGGGCGCCGCCATTTGGCCCCCGGGACCGGGCCCCCCGGGCATGTCCCGGGCGCCGCCATGTGCCCGGGGACAGTGGTCTCCGGTGCCTGCCCCGGGCGCCGCCTTTTAGGCTCCCGGGACCGCGCCCTCCGGGCATGTCCCGGGCGCCACCATGTGCCCGGGGACAGTGGCCTCCGGTGCCTGCCCCGGGCGCCGCCATTTGGCCCCCGGGACCGGGCCCCCCGGGCATGTCCCGGGCGCGGCCATGTGCCCGGGGACAGTGGTCTCCGGTGCCTACCCCGGGCGCCGCCTTTTAGGCTCCCGGGACCGCGCCCCCCGGGCATGTCCCGGGCGCCGCCATGTGCCCGGGGACAGTGGCCTCCGGTGCCTGCCCCGGGCGCCGCCTTTTAGGCTCCCGGGACCGGGCCCCCCGGGCATGTCCCGGGAGCCGCCATGTGCCCGGGGACAGTGGCCTCCGGTGCCTGCCCCGGGTGCCGCCTTTTAGGCTCCCGGGACCGTGCCCCCCGGGCATGTCCCGGGCGCCGCCATGTGCCCGGGGACAGTGGCCTCCGGTGCCTGCCCCGGACACCGCCTTTTAGGCTCCCGGGACCGTGCCCCCCGGGCATGTCCCGGGCGCCGCCATGTGCCCGGGGACAGTGGCCTCCGGTGCCTGCCCCGGCCGCCGCCTTTTAGGCTCCCGGGACCGTGCCCCCCGGGCATGTCCCGGGCGCCGCCATGTGCCCGGGGACAGGGGCCTCCGGTGCCTGCCCCGGGCGCCACCTTTTAGGCTCCCGGGACCCTGCTCTCCGGAAGAGGTCCCGGACGTCATCGCCCTCCTAAAAGGTAAAATCCCTGTTTGTTTATCACGTGCAGGTCACACGAGGGACGCCTCGGGAATCAGCGACCACCTGTCAAGCATCCAAGACGTTTGACCGGGAGAAGGATGGTCCTACCCTTCGATCCGACGGTGGCTTCCGGGGTAGTTTAGGCTTTTCGCTTCTTTTTGGGGGCTATAAATAGCCCTTGTACCCCTCTGTTGTAAGGATCAGTTCATTATTATTTGGAATAGCTAATCTCACAGACGTGCTCCGGAAGCCTCTCCCCCGGAGAGAGCCTCCCCAGCCGACTCCGGTCGGGAGCGCGTCGACAGGACTAGGGCCCCACCGGGACCCGAACCTGTATAAATCCGCGTGTCAATTCTTGTGTTTGCCCGGCGGGGGAGGACCGGTCACCCGGTCAACCCGCGCTGCGTGATTTCCACTAGGATCGTCTTCAAAACCTGCCGGGGTATTCTTAATACCACGACAGTTGGCGCCGTCCGTGGGGATCCGTGACGAATCGCCATGGCTCCTCCGAGAACAAGGGCCCGCGCCCTTCCCGGTGACGCCGGTCCCGGTGACCTGGCGCCACCCGTCCGGGACGCTGCTGTTCCGGCGCCTCCGTCCGGAGGCGTCCATTCCCAGGTACCGCCTCCCACCTTTCCTCTCAATCTAGGCGCCTCCACCTCCGGGTCGCTCCCGGCGGCCGCGGGGACCTCGGCCGGGACGAGTTTCCCCCCGACGGCTCCCCCGGCTCCCCGGGACGCCCTGCTGGAGGCTCTCGTGGAGGGCCAGCTCCGCGCCCAGCGCTCTATGGACGAGCTCCTTAGTGTGTTGGCGCGGCCCTCGGCCCCCACATTTTCGTCGCACCCATATCCGGGGATCATGCCCCCGTTTATGGGATACCCAGCGGCCCCTCCGGCATCAGGGGGGCTGTCTACCCCGTATAATCCCGCTGGGGGGTTCCCTCCCCCCGCGGGATATACTTCCGGACATTTCTCGGCACCCGGGCCTGTCCCGGTGCCGGGAGGCTATTTCATGCCCGGGCCCTTCGTGGCACCAGGGGGGTACCCCGTCCCCGGCTCGCTTCCGGGGCTGGGGGGTCATTTCATGCCGGGGGCTATTCCTACGCCGGGAGCCAGTCCCGCCCCCCGCGTTGCGTTTACCGCACCGGGGCCGGTCGACAGAGCAGCTCCCGTGCCTCAGCGAATTTCCCCCCGCATTGGCTCCCCAACCCAGGACGTCGCCGAGAGGGCTCACCCCCCACTGGTTCCGGATGTCACAGGGGCTTCCCCCTTTCCGGTCCCGGTCGTTACCACGGGGGCCCCCTCTTCGGATCCAAACGCCGCCCCGGGCGCCCCCTCCCCGGTTCTGGATGGTGCAGGGTCTCCCCCCTTTCCGGTCCCGGGGGCCGTCGCAGGGGGCTCCCCCCAGCAGGTCCCGGTAGCTCCCGGGCCGGTGGCCACAGTGCAGGAGCTCCCTCCCCCATCGAAGCAGATCCGCTTCTCCCGGGGGGAGGTCGAGCGAATGCATTCTCCCAGCCGCGGGGAAGAGCTCCCCCCCGGTCGTTGTCGCAGGGAGCCTCGCTCTCGCACCGGTCGGGGGAAGAGACCAGCCGAAGGACCATCCTCCCCGGAGAGAAGCCCGGACGTCCGGGAAATCAGTCCCGGCCCGGAAGAGAAGCGTCGTCACCACCACTCCGGTGGCCCTCTTGGGCCGCTACCTGACTCGGATAACGAGGGGGCGTCCCCCGTTAAAGAAGACAGCGACTGGGGCTCCCCCCGGGAAGTGCAGGGGGCGAACCAGCCCCTGTGTCGAAGACTCCGCAGCATCCGATGGCCGCGGCCCTACCGTCCCCCGCACATCGAGCATTATAATGGCGAGGCGGACCCTTACGAGTTCGTGCAGATCTACTCCACCGCCATCTCCGCGGCGGGGGGGGACGAGAGTGTCCAATGCAACGTCTTCCCCCTCTACCTCACCGGCATTGCCCGCTCCTGGTTTTACAATCTGAAGGCGGGCTCCATCAAGTCTTTCTCGCAGCTCAAGCGGGAGTTCTGTGCCAACTTCCAGGGGAACTACATACGTCCCCTGGACTCCTCGCAACTGTATACTGTCCGGCAGAGAACTGGGGAGACCATCAGAAGCTTCTTCAAGCGCTTTGCCCAGGTGAAGAGCAAAGTGGCCCACGTCCCCGACTCTACGGTCATCGAAGCCTGCAAAAGCGGCATCCTCCCGGGGGAGCTCCACCGAAGGCTCTCCCGGAGCTGCCCCTCTTCCGCCGACGAGCTCTTCAATGTGCTCGAAAAGTACGCTCGGGCGGAGGAAGACGACATCTGGAAGAAGACCCAGGGGGCTCCTGCCCCCGCCGAGCGAGGGGCCCGGGATCCCCCCAGGCGCCCCAGGCAGGGGGGCCGTAGCGAACCACGGCCTCGGGACACTTTTGTCCTCGAGGGCGGAGGCGGCTCGCGCGACCCCCCGAAGGGCAACCGCCCCTTTCCCAAGCCGAGAGGCCATGGGGGAGGACAGTCTTCGCGCGGCCGCGAAGGCCCCGCGGGGAGAAGCCGGGAAGGACCGTGGTGCAGCTTCCACGGGTCCAGTACCCACGCCACCCGAGATTGCCACCAGCTGCTGCAACACTTCGCGGCATTCCTCGACCAGCGCGGGCAGGGGGGGGGGACTCCGGCCTCCTTGCCCCCTCGGCCAGCTGTTCCGGCCCTTCCCGCTCCCGCGGGGGGGCAGCAGGTGCAGGAGGGGGAGCCTTTAGACGCTCTCCCCTTTCAAACTTCTCAGCGCCGCATCAACGTCATCGTAGGGGGGTCCGCCTCCGGGCGGGATTCCAAGCGCTAGCGCAAGGAGTACGCGCGAGAAGTTAAGGTAGTGGGGGTGCTACACGCGTCCGTGCCGCCCAAGTGGTCGGACGTCCCCCTCACCTTTACGGCGGAAGACGCGCGAGGGGTTCGCTTCCCCCACGACGACACGCTCATTGTCTCCGCGACAATCTACAACTGCCACTTGGCCCGCATCCTCGTGGACGGCGGAAGCTCCGCCGACGTCCTGTTCCTCAAAACCTTCAAGGAAATGCAGGTGGATGAGAAGCTCCTGCAACCAGCGGCAGGGCCTCTGCAAGGGTTTGTCCCGGGGAAGGCGATCCACCCCGTGGGCAAGGTAGATCTCCCGATCACCTTCGGCACCCCGGAGAACTACCGGACCGAGCTAGTCCGCTTCGACATAGTGGACCTCCCCTCCTCCTACAATGTGATTATGGGGAGGACTACAATCAATCGGCTGGGGGCTGCCACCCACCAAAACTACTTGTGCATGAAGATCCCCGGGCCGCATGGCATGATCAACGTCCGGGGGGATCAAGACATGGCCCGTGCTCTATACGAGCGAGCTGCTGCCACAATAGGAAGCGTCAACCTGATCAAGGCACCCGGGGGGGAGGCTCCCCCCCCGGACGTAGACGTCGCTGCGCCATCCCCTGGGAGGCCCCTCCTCAAGCCGCGTCCGGAAGGGGGCCTCCGGAAGGTCCCGCTGTCCCTGGGCAGCAGGGACCAAACTGTCCAAATCGGGGCAGAGCTCCCCCAAGACCAAGCAGCGCAACTCGCAGCCTTTCTGCGCGAAAACTCCGATGTTTTTGCGTGGAAGCCTTCGGACATGCGGGGTGTCGCCCGGGAGGTTATTGAACACAAGCTCGCGGTAACCCCCGGTCACCCCCCTATCAAGCAGAAGTTGAGGAAGCTCTCCCTTGAACGTCAAGAAGCCATCAAGACGGAGATAGCCCGGCTCCGAGAGGCGGGGTTCATCCGGGAAGTGTTGCACCCCGAGTGGCTCGCAAACCCCGTCCTCATCAAGAAGTCAAGTGGCAAGTGGCGCATGTGCGTAGACTTCACCGACCTTAACCGCGCTTGCCCCAAAGACAACTTCCCGCTCCCGCGGATCGACCAGCTCGTTGACTCCACCGCGGGGTGCGAGCTGATGAGCTTCCTAGACGCCTACTCGGGATACCATCAAGTCCGGATGGCGGAGGGGGATGAGGAAAAGACGAGTTTTATAACTCCCCTCGGAACCTTCTGCTACCGCCATATGCCCTTCGGGCTCAAGAATGCGGGAGCCACCTTCCAGCGACTTATGACGCTGGTGTTCAAAGATCAAGTCGGCCGCAATGTCGAAGTCTACGTAGACGACGCGGTCGTCAAAAGCCCCCGTGCAGCCTCCCACATCGACGACCTCGCAGAGACCTTCCGCAACCTCCGCGCGTTCGGGCTTAAGCTCAACCCGGAGAAGTGCGCCTTTGGGGTGCGCGGGGGGAAGCTCTTGGGTTTCCTCGTGTCCCAGCGGGGCATTGAGGCAAACCCCGAGAAGATTCGGGCCTTCCTAGACATGCCCCCGCCGCGCTCCGTCAAAGATGTCCAGCGGCTCTCCGGCCGATTGGCCGCGCTCGGCCGCTTTGTCTCCCGTTCGGGGGAGCGGGGCCTCCAGTTCTTCAAGATTCTCCGAGGGCTCGAGGGTTTCCGCTGGACCCCCGAGGCCCAGGAAGCTTTCAACGACCTCAAGAAGTACCTCTCGAGCCCTCCAATGCTCGTGAGTCCGTCTCCGGAAGATCCCTTGCTCCTCTACCTCACCGCGACCCCCGTCGCCGTCAGCGCGGTTTTGGTGAAGGAGCAAGGGGGGCAGCAACGTCCCGTGTACTACGTCAGTGAAGCCCTCCAAGGGGCCAAGACTCGGTACACGGAAATGGAGAAGATTTGCTACGCTCTCCTCATGGCGTCCCGGAAGCTCCGGCACTACTTCTTGGGGCACCCCATCACCGTTCCATCGTCCCTCCCCCTGGGGGAGGTACTGCGGAATAAAGAAGCCACCGGCCGGATTGGGAAGTGGGGGGCCGAGCTTGCCCCCTTCTCCCTGTCCCTTACCGGCCGCTCCGCAATCAAGTCACAGGTCCTCGCCGACTTCATCGCAGAATGGACTCCCGCCTCTGGGTCCGGGGACGAAGATCTCCCTGTGCCGCCCCGACGCAGTGACCATTGGACCCCGCTGTTTGATGGGTCGCTGTGTCTCGCTGGGGCTGGCGCGGGGGTAGTCCTCCGGAGCCCCGAGGGGAAGGAGCTCGAGTACGCCGCGCGTCTCGAGTTCCCCGCAACCAACAACGTCGCCGAATACGAGGCTCTGCTCCTCGGGATGCGCCTTGCGCGCTCCCTGGGGATCCGGCGCCTACTAGTGAAGGGAGACTCTCAGCTCGTTGTCTGCCAAATGAACAAATCTTACCTGTGCCATGACGCAAATTTAAGTCTTTACTTGCAGGAAGTACGAAAAATGGAGAAACACTTCGACGGCCTTGAGGCCCGGCATATCCCGCGAAGGGAGAATGACCGGGCTGATGCTTTGGCCCAGGCGGCAAGCGCCCGGGAAACGCTCCCCAAGGGGGCTTTCTTGGAAACAATCACGAAGCCCTCGGTGGCCTCCCCGGACGGAGGCCCCGAGCCTCCGGTCCCGGAGGTCGCCAAGATCGTCCGGCCGTCGTCATGGATGGATCCCCTCATCTCCTTCATCAAGGGGGAGGGGGACCCTCCCAGCGAGACCGAGGTTAAGCGCCTCCGGGCCAAAGCCCGGGCATATCTCCTGCTGGAGGGAAGGCTCTACAAGCGAGGGGCTTCGGCCCTCCTGCGCTGCCTCCCCCGGTCGGAGGGGCTTCAACTCCTGGAAGACATTCACGCGGGGAGCTGTGGTTCTCACCTAGCCCCGCGTGCCATCGTTGCCAAGGCCCTTCGGCAGGGCTTTTACTGGCCTACAGTCATGCGCGACGCGCGAGACCTTGTCTCCGCGTGCGAAGCATGCCAGAAGATGGCCAAGGGCTCGAATCTCCCCCCTGTAGCACTGCGGACTATCCCCATCACTTGGCCCTTCGTGCGCTGGGGGATGGACCTCTTAGGGCCTTCCCCCCCAGCGCCCGGAGGATACAAGTATGCGGTGGTCGCGGTCGACTACTTTACAAAGTGGGTTGAGGCGGAGCCCTTGGCTAGCATCACCTCCCGGGCCGTTCAGCGGTTTTTCTGGAAAAACGTCGTTTGTCGTTTTGGTGTCCCCCGGGAAATTACCGTGGACAACGGAACCCAATTCGACTCGGCTTATTTCTGGGAATTCTGCGAAGGCCTGGGGGTCGTCATCCACTTCGCCTCAGTGGCCCATCCCCAAAGCAACGGGGCCGTCGAGAGGGTCAATGGCGTAATCCTACAGGGGTTACGCCGGAGACTCGAACAAACCGCTTCCAAGCGGGGCGCGTGGGTAGAGGAGCTCCCTAGCATCCTCTGCTCGATGCGCACGACCCCGTCCCGGGCCACAGGGCGTGCTCCCTTCTCCCTAGTCTACGGGGCGGAGGCAGTCCTCCCCCCGGAGATCGGCTTCCGGTCGCTGCTGGTCGAGCTCCTGAACGGAGCCACGACCGCAGCCTACCAGGCCAACGAAGACAACCGGCGACTGGAAATCGACCTCGTGGAGGAGGAACGCGACCGAGCGCTCCTCCGCCACGCCATCTACGAGCGCGAGATGTCGCGCGCATACAACCAGCGCGTGCGCGAGAGAGCTTTCCGCCTTGGGGACCTTGTCCTCAAGCGCGTCACAGACCCCCAAGCCCAGGGTAAGCTCTCCCCCAAGTGGGAGGGCCCCTACAGGATCTCCGCTGTCCTAGGCTCGGGGGCCTACAAGCGCTCCAACCTTGAAGAGCAGGAGCTGAAGCACACCTGGAACTTGCGTTTACTTCGCAAGTTCTACGTTTAGCCTTACGGGCCTGTCCCCTCCCCCGGGGCGGTCGCGCCGGAGGGGGAGGGGGGACACTGTAGCTTCCTTTTTCCCCCTCTCCTTCGCGGTTTCGCAGGGGGGGTTTTTGTATATTTTGATTATAAATGCATAGCCTTTGTCCTTCAACTGTCTCATTGCAGGTTTTTCTCATTACCGCCCCTAGCAGGCGATGCCCTCCCCGCGAGGAAGCCCTCTCCGCGAGGATGCCCTCCTCGCGAGGATGCCCTCCCCGCGAGGAAGTGGGCCAGCCCCAACAAGTCCCTACAGCGGAGCCTGCACTCCCGTAGGGCGGCTTACGATCAGCCCTCGTTGACTGAGGGTGTAAGCGGCAACCCGGCCGCAGTGGCCGTGGTAACGAGTCACTTTGGGAGACTAGTCCCCTGCCCAAACACTTAAGACCCGTCTCCGGGCACTTCCTTCTCCGGGAGTAGACGCTTTCCTCAGCGGGACGTCTAATGGCTTTCTGGATCTATCTTCCTCCTCCGGGAGTCGACGATGTTCCCGGCTCCCCGTTCTCACGGCGACCGGAAGATCAGCCCCTTGCGGCTTGATTGGATCTATCTTCCTCCTCCGGGAGTCGACGATATTCCCGGCTCCCCGTTCTCACGGTGACCGGAAGATCAGCCCCTCGCGGCTTGATTGGCTCTATCTTCCTCCTCCGGGAGTCGACGTTATTCCCGGCTCCCCGTTCTCACGGCGACCGGATGATTATCTCTCGAAGACCTTATTCCCGGCTCTCCGTTCTCACGGCGACCGGACAACTGCTTTACGAAGATATGGGTTTCTGATATTTTCCCCGGAAATATTATTCCCAGACGAACCCTCCCGGGGAGCTCCCCTCCGGAGGTCTTATTGGCTTTCCATGTTCCCGGTTCCCCGCTCTCCCGGCGGCCGGACGAACCTCTACCGGTGCCCCCGGGCACCCCGGAAGGTCCCTAGTCCTTCCCGGAAGGCTCGTAGAAAATCCCTCGGAAATCCTATTTTTACAATTTTCTAACTTAGAAAATATTTCTACAGGTTGTGCTCCCCCCGGGGACCCTGTCTCCCCCACAGCAAGCGGAGGCTTCCTCCCGCCCGCTGTGGGCGGGGGGGGGGGACAGGGGGTCCCCGGGTCACCCACGAAGAAACTTAGCTCATCCTTGTTAAGATGAGTCGTCCAGACCATCCAAGAAGAAGAAAATAAAGAGGCAATAAAAAGTTTAACAATGCGCTTTATTGATCGACAAACCCGGAGGACATCTTCCCCCTCCGGTGGGTTTCGGAAATGATACAACCCGGGTCCTAACCCGGGGGATTTTCTACGAGCCTAAGGCCCCTACGCCTAAAGCTCCCGGAGGCGCTCCCTTAGCTCCCGGGCCAGGTCCCGGTACAGCGCCCGGACGCGACGCTGAGAATCCCGAAGTACGTCCTCGGGCCAAAACTCGTACCCAGCCGGCGGAAGTATCCGGAGAGGAGGTATCATCTGGGCCCTCGGGCGCGGGGGAGTTAATTCAGCACGGCTGTTGTCAAAATTATCCAAGTGCCATTCCGGGCACCACCTCAACCGGACGGGCTCCCGGGCAGTACCGCCGTCGCGCCTCCCGGAGACAAGGCTCAGCAAAATCAAAGCCGCTTGGGCATCCCCCGGAGAGTTTCTCCCGGACCGTTGCTCGCTCGGGAGCAACCCCCCGGGAACCCTGGTAACATTTTATTGCAAAGACTTAGAAAAATTTCTAATATATTTCATTGCAAAATGTTTGTGTACAAGTGCCCGGGGCTTCTCCTAAGAAGCTACCGGAATCAAAATGTCTAAAAATAAAAAGGGGTCCTAGCTAAAGACACGGGGGAGGCTCATACTTTGGCATTGGGGTCCTCCCCCCGGGAAGCTTCCTCCGTGGCCGGGGCAGGGACATCCGCGACCGGAGGCGCCGGTGTCGGGAACCACGTCCGGATGATCCGGTCGTAGAACCCCTCCGCCAGCAGCTCCACCTCCCGGCGCGTTGGCTCGAAGGCCTCCGGGAAGCCCCGGGGGATGCGGCCCCCGATCGCCCGGGCGCCGACCCCACGGTAGTCAACGAGCCCCGCGGCAGCCGCGATGACGGGGATCGCGCGGCCCCGTGCCCGGACGTCCGCAGCCTCCGGGATGGCGGAGACTTGTGCGTTAAGAAAACGCACAGCCTCCGCGAGGGTCGCTGGGGGCACCTCCGGGCCGCTCCCGGAGCCCAGGCTAACGCCAAGGCTTTCCAAGGCCGAGCGGACGGAGCGGCCCGCGTCCGACAGTGCCCGGACGCTGGAGCTCTCGAGCTCCCGGAGCGCCTTCTCCCGCACCTTGGCCTCCTCTCGGAGGCGGATGTAGGCGCCCTCCGAAAGGTGCACCTGCGCCCGGGCCCGGGACAGCTCATCAAGAGCTTCGTCCCGCTCCCGGATGGCCGCCTCCCGCTGCTCGACGTAGGCCGAGGCCCGGCTCTCCGCCTCCTTGAGCAGCCGGGTGACCCGCTGCTCAAGGCCCCAGGTAACAGTCGCTACCTACAAAATGCATAAAGAGTTAGAAAAATCTTAAGTGCAGGAAAAAAGCCGAAGTGTGGAGAGCTCGAGTTACCTGGGCTCCGAGGGACTCGAGCCCCTCAAAACGCTCGTGGAGCGTCCCTCCCGCTACGAAGGCCTGCACCTTCCGGTTGTGCAGGCCCTCCGCGTAGCGGGCCACCTCCCCCGCAGAAAATAGGGAGGTGTCTTGCCCGGCCCTCCTGTCGCGGCCGGGAGAGGGCCCCCGGACCTCCGAATCCGGGAGCACGGCCGGCGTCGCCGGCGTCGGCGTCGCCGGCGTCTTCGTCGACGAAGTTTCCTCCGAAGACGAAGACGAAGGTTGGGCGGGGATCTCCGCCCGGGGCGGGATCATTGGGCCTTTCCCCGCCCCAGGCCGGAGGGCCCTCGGAGCCTCCTGCTCCGGGGGGACCTCGAAGACTGAGGGGCTCCCCCCCTCCTCATCCACCGGCCAGAGGCGCGGGGGCGCCGCCCCCGAAAACCTCACTTCTAGCCTCTCCGGGGCCAATGCCGCCGGGAGAGGCGAGAGGAGCGTCACGCGAACTGGCGACGGGGCGTAGTCCGCCGAATCGGACCCCGCCCCATCAAAAACAACCTCCTTCCCCCGGGCCTCGACGGGGGCCTCCGGGGGCGGAGGCGTCGCCTCTGCCCGGGGCGCCGCCCGAGCATGTTCGGCTCCGGGAGCTACGTCCCGGGCCCTCACCGGCGTCGTCGCCGGCGCCGTCGCCGGAGCTGGGGTCTTCTGGACCCGGGGCTTTTTGGGCTCCGAGCCCCCGGCCGCGTCCTTCCCCCGTTTATGAGACCCGGGGGTGGGAAGGGGCTTCCTCTCCGGAAGCCTGAGCCCGTAGGCCTCGGCCACCAAGTTCCGGGGAGGCCCCTCCCCCACGAGGCGCACGATGCGCTCGTGTTCGTCGGCGAAGTACCTCCCCAGGAGGTGCTCCGCCTTGTCCCTCACCGCCGGGTACGGGCGCACTGCAAGAGGTAAAAAGTTAATCAATTTCTCATAAAAAACTGCAAGTACAAAAATGCAGGGGACTTACGCCGCGTCACCGGCTTGACCGGAGGCCGCTGCTCCGAGCCCATGCCGATCCCCCTTCCCCCGCGTGAGAAGGGGGAAAGCCGCAGGAGCGCCAGCTCCTCCGCGGCGTCCCGCATTGAGCCGGCCTTCTTCGCCAACACCACCTTCCCGAGGAGCTCGAACTCCTCGTCCGTCCACACCGGCGGCTTCGGTGCGGATGATCGGCTGTAGGTGGGAGGCTCCGGGGCGTAGACCACCGCCTCGTCCCGGACCCGGAGGTAGAACCACCTCCGGAGCCAGTCCCCCCAGTGGTCCCGGGAGGCCGCCGCCGGGAAGTCCGCCACCCGGGAGGGCAGCATTTGGACCATCACCGAGCCGAAGGGGGACTTCAGTCCTCCCTTCACCAGGTGGGAGCTCCGCGCCGCCGGTTCATAGAAGTACCGGAAGGCGCGGAGAGTGGGCTCCCGCCCGGTCGCTGTCTCGTAGAGCCATATAAAAAGGCCCATACGGACGAGCGCGTTCGGGGTGAGGTGGTTGAGAGCCACCCCGTACTCTTTGAGAAACTCCCGGAGCATCGGATGCACCGGGAGCCGGAGCCCCGCCTCGAGGAAGGCCACGACCTCTCCGGGCCTGGGGCGGGGGGCTCCGTCCTTCTTTAGGGGGACCCGGATGTCCCCCTCTTCGACGACGCCCTTCTTGACCAGGGACTCCGCGTCCGAGGCCGAGAACTCGGAGGCCCAAAGGAAATCCACGGGGATTTCCTCCGGGGGCACCTCCGTGGTCTTCGCTCGACCTTTGGGCGCCATTAGGTGAGTTTTTTGTTTTTCGGTGGCTAAGTTTTCAGGTGGCTGTCAACGACTCCCGGACGCTCGCTACCGGAGAAGGCTACCGGAGAAACTACCGGAAGAGCGCTACCGGGAGAGCTGAAGCTGGAGTTGAAGATTTGGAATGAGCTTCCGGGGCCCCCTAGGGCCCTATTTATAGAGGCTGGCCGTGATCTAGATGCGCGCCACGTGGCCCCCTCGGGGCAATCTGGACCACTGAAATTCAAACCGTGCGCGGGAAACGAAGGGACAGGCGCGTAAATCGAGACGCCGGTTCGAACCGCGCGTGCATTTATTGCGAAAACGGCGCGGCCATAAAGCGCCCGGCACAGAAACCGAAGCATCGCCGGGGGACCGGTGATTTTCGTCCGGAGTTTTCGTCCGGAGATTTTCCCGGTACCGTAACCATTCCCTCCGGGGGCTCAAGCTTCGTCCCCGGAGGGCATGGGGGGCTGCTGTTGGGGGAAATCTCCACGCGGTCAAGTCCAGGTAAGTTCATGATTGCCCGGGGACAGTGGCCTCCGGTGCCTGCCCCGGGCGCCGCCATTTGGCCCCCGGGACCGGGCCCCCCGAGCATGTCCCGGGCGCCGCCATGTGCCCGGGGACAGTGGCCTCCGGTGCCTGCCCCGGGCGCCGCCATTTGGCCCCCGGGACCGGGCCCCCCCGGGCATGTCCCGGGCGCCGCCATGTGCCCGGGGACAGTGGTCTCCGGTGCCTGCCCCGGGCGCTGCCTTTTAGGCTCCCGGGACCGCGCCCCCCGGGCATGTCCCGGGCGCCGCCATGTGCCCGGGGACAGTGGCCTCCGGTGCCTGCCCCGGGCGCCGCCTTTTAGGCTCCCGGGACCGAGCCCCCCGGGCATGTCCCGGGCGCCGCCTTTTAGGCTCCCGGGACCGCGCCCCCCGGGCATGTCCCGGGCGCCGCCATGTGCCCGGGGACAGTGGCCTCCGGTGCCTGCCCCGGACGCCGCCTTTTAGGCTCCCGGGACCGTGCCCCCCGGGCATGTCCCGGGCGCCGCCATGTGCCCGGGGACAGTGGCCTCCGGTGCCTGCCCCGGCCGCCGCCTTTTAGGCTCCCGGGACCGTGCCCCCCGGGCATGTCCCGGGCGCCGCCATGTGCCCGGGGACAGGGGCCTCCGGTGCCTGCCCCGGGCGCCGCCTTTTAGGCTCCCGGGACCCTGCTCTCCGGAAGAGGTCCCGGACGTCATCGCCCTCCTAAAAGGTAAAATCCCTGTTTGTTTATCACGTGCAGGTCACGCGAGGGACGCCTCGGGAATCAGCGACCACCTGTCAAGCATCCAAGACGTTTGACCGGGAGAAGGACGGTCCTACCCTTCGATCCGACGGTGGCTTCCGGGGTAGTTTAGGCTTTTCGCTTCTTTTTGGGGGCTATAAATAGCCCTTGTACCCCTCTGTTGTAAGGATCAGTTCATTATTATTTGGAATAGCTAATCTCACAGACGTGTTCCGGAAGCCTCTCCCCCGGAGAGAGCCTCCCCAGCCGACTCTGGTCGGGAGCGCGTCGACAGGACTAGGGCCCCACCGGGACCCGAACCTGTATAAATCCGCGTGTCAATTCTTGTGTTTGCCCGGCGGGGGAGGACCGGTCACCCGGTCAACCCGCGCTGCGTGATTTCCGCTAGGATCGTCTTCAAAACCTGCCGGGGTATTCTTAATACCACGACACGAACAATGTCCGGCCCGTCCGGACAAAAGCCCCCAGACGGATGCAAACGTCTCTAGTTTCATTTTGCACAAGGCTGAAAAAATTTGTACAAGCCGGACTTTAGTAAAACAAGCATAAATTTCGATCTAGAAATCCGATTGAGGTGATTTTTGACTTGTTTGAAAGATAACTCAAAGGGATACAATTTTGTCAACAGGAGTAAGACCTAGAAAGGCCTAGATATTTATAGAAAATTCAAAAACCTTCCTACTACCAAAATGTCCGACACAAATGTCATTACTAAATGCAATTTGTCTGTTTTCTCGCGGATGTGTTTGCTGACACTCAGCAATGACTACGACCACACAGGTTGAACATCTGGTCAAAAACAGGTGGTCGAGTGGATTTGGTCGAGCGTAAGCAAGCGAGCCGAAGACTGGTACGACCAGCTCGAACTCCTACAATTACGACCAAACCCTAAACAGAAAACCGCCAAACGGGCGACACGACCACGACACCGCTCCAAAAAGGGATACAATCAGAATGTGCAAATACGATCATGACCAGCTCTAGAATATAAACCAATTTAAATAGCTGGCGATCAAGACTAAGTGCAGTTTTCAAAACATTTTCTCTAATGCACTACGAACTACACTTAGACTCTCTAGCAATGCAAGAGGCAATAAAACACTAGTGCAAGATGATATGAATGCATTTGAGCTTCCACACTAGATAGATTCAAGCTACTAGTTTCCGACCCCTCTTAATAGTATGGTCAAACTAGCAAAAAGAATCCTATCAACCCGGTCTATCTCCAAACACCAAGACCGGTAAAATCCTAAGAAAACAATTCTTAATCTTGGATTTGACCTTCGATGAAGCTCAACCTCGTGAAGCTCAACCACTCGAAGCTAGTCCTCGCAGAGCTCGACCTCACTAAGCTTGACCTCACTCGAGATGACTCATATCGGCATCATCCTCTTCACGCCCTTGCTTGCTTTCATCTCGCAACCATTCTAAGACTACAACACATGCACTTTATGCCCAACGTTAGTCTCATATATAGGTCATCATTAATCACCACCAGAGAAATTACTCCACACAAGAGTTAGCTCAATAGTTTCTCTTTCCGGTGAAATGATAAAACCATATTCAACAATCAATAGATAAGTATGAGATGAAATACAATCATTTAGATTCGTATATGATAAAGATATACGCACACGATCTATACTTCACATGTCATGATGATAATCAGATCAGATGACCAACATGATGAGCTCCACCTCAGCATATGCATCGATGTCAAAACCTCAATAAGGAGCCATCAAACTTCAGGATTTATCTCATGATATTTCAATTTACACTTAGCACAAGATTGATGCAATCACCGAGCTCCCGCTCTACATATGCATCAATATTAAACCACAATAGGAAACATCCATTTCAGGGTTTATCAATAATCAATTCAATTTAGTTGTGCTAAATCAGGATTTATCCAAGTTGTCATTTAATCATCAAATCTGTCATTATCCAGATTAACATTAATCATCAAGGGTGTATCCAAATTGTCATTAATCATCAAAACTTAAATACCTAGATCGACCTAGATCCAACAGTTACATGGTTCGCCAGAGGGCCAAGATTTACTGTAGTGACTTGGCAGGGGTATGACATCAACGGCTATTCATTTTACACAAGAACTCAGGACGAGAAGAGTATTATGCAATGTAGTGGAGTGACACTACTTGCTATTTCAGAGGATGCTAGGGCAGTAAGGGAACTCAACTCATATTACAGTGCTATTGAAGAAATATGGGAGCTCGATTACATATTACTTAAGATTCCTTTGTTTCGATGCCAATGGGTCGAAATCCCTCGAGGTGTTAAAGTCAACAATTATGGGTTTAGTCTCGTTGATCTCAGTAGACTCGCACACCAAGTGATCCATTTATACTTGTTGAGCAAGCCACACAGGTATTCTACATCGTTGACTCGGCCAATCCAAAGTTGCACGTTGTCCTTCACAGTAAGAGACATATTGTTGGGGTCGAAGACGTTGTAGATGAAGAAGAGTATAATTAGTTTGACGAACTACCTCCATTTTTAGATGGAATTCTTCAATCTATCCCTACCGAAGATATTGACGAAACAAGTTAACTGCGAGACGACCACGAAGAAGGATTATGGGTTGACAGCCATTCTTGACTATTTTGCAATATGTAAGTGACATATATTACTTGGAGCTTTAATTGAAGAATTAATATATATGCTGATCATGGTGTGAAAATTGTGATTATTGTGGTTATGCACCCAATCACATGCCTGTTCATTGTCAAATCATTTTTCGAAAATTCTTTGGGAAAAATATATTTGATGCATTAAGAATCATTTCTGCAAATTTTGTTTTAGAATAATCCAGTGAAGTAGAAGAAAAATTGTGGTTTACTAACAGTTCGAATTGTCAAACCGATAGGAAAATGGATATCTTCTACCGGTTTATACTAAAGAACCGTTAGTAGATCGGTTACTTATTCTTACGGTTTCTAAATGTTAACCGATAGGAAAAATTACATTGTACTAACGGTTGGTTGTGTTGAACCGCTAGTACAAGACCACTCTAATTGTTAAACCCGCAGGAGTTTTCCCTCAAGTCGAACCAAACACATCTCCAATTAACTCTCTACTCGCGCGCAGAAAACCCTAGCCTCATCGACGTCCCCTTTTTTGCTCCCAGACCACCATCGCCGCCGGCCACTGCATCGTGCCATCGTAGGCCACTCCACGAACTGTAAGTGTTTTTGACGAACTTGCACTATAGAGTTTTTTCAACTCGCGTCGTAGAGGGAAAAAATTGTCCTTCATATTCAGTTTCTTAAATTGAAATTGGACTCAATTAGAACCAGCCAGTCTTTAGAAAAGAATAATTGAAATGAAATTAATTTAAGGCCATGTCATGCTAGGAGCAAGAGAACACTATTTGGCATATATTTTATTTACTTTCATTTTTGAAGTTCTTACAAAATATTATTTGGATCAAACGATTTGGAGCCAAGATTGGAACTCGATTGCCTTTTACAATGAAGCCAATATTGGAGCCAACAATAAGATATGAAAAAGACAAATGTTGACTAGATTGAAAGTTTCATATTTCAGTTTTTGGTTCAAATTTGATTTTCATGAGATTTTTGACATGAAAGAGCCTGCATGAGTTATTCATATCATTTTGAGCCGAAGCTCACGAGTAAAGCCCATAGAAATAGCTAAACTCATGTTTTGCATGTATAAGACATTTCGGGTCAAAGCAAATTTTCTGGTGAGATTCAAACACCCATAAGTTTCAAATTGAAATTCTTTTGAGAAAGTTTTCAATTTTGAACTTCTTCGGGGTAATAATATTTAGGACTTTTGTAAAACAAGTTTTGGCAAAATTCAAATAAATTTTGATTAGCACTCGAAACTGATTTAGTTAAAAAACAAGATAGTCGAAAGCCTATAAAAACCCTTTAAATATATTTTGAAGACCATTTTGATAGGAATTGATGATTTTTGGCCTTTTGAATAAAAATTTGACATTTTAACAAAAAGAGGTGGTTCTTATTAAAATTTGTATGTAATTTGAAATGAATTCAGGTAATAGGTGGTAGTTCATCATTGCCATTCAATTTTAGTTATAAACTTTTTCATGTACCTTTCTTCATATCAATTGACGGTTTGTTCATGGAATTTTAGGTAAAGCCATGTCAGCATCTTCCACGTCTGATAGTAGTGATTCGACGAGGGGCAACGTAGATGACGCTACTTCATCCCAGCGTAAGAGGAAGGCACGAGGTGCAATGATGTTGTGCCGTTTGGCCAAACGCACGAATCTTTCATGTGAGTTCAACCAGTTCGGGAGACTGATCGGAAGAATGCTAGGCAGTACACTGCCTATGTTGGTTTGTTGGCGAAGGAAAGGGTGATGATCACCGTACAAAGCTGGAAGGACGTTAAGGCCGACGAGAGGGATAGGCTGTGGGCGGAGGTGAAGGTAAACTTAATCAAAATCCCTAAACTCTTGAGTAATCACGTTCCCTTGGCTTATCCTGAAGATTAAGTAAGTCCTGCTTATATACACCATTTGAAACAGGCCAAGTAGAACATCCCCGATGATGGTCCCAAGACAGCTTGCTTGAAGGACATGAACAACACATGAAAAACCTTCAAGAGCGTTCTCGTCAGTGCCTTCCTCGCTAAAGAAAAATCTCCATACGAGAAGTACCCCTTCATAACGGAGGAGGTATGGGAGCAATTCACCCAGCAAAAGGGGACCCTTGAGTTCGAGGTATATATGTTTCCTTTGCTTGGTCACACCGTTGTATGGAGTAACCAACGGTGCATTAATTTTCTTGTTTCTGGTACGAAGGCCCTTAGCGAGAAGAACAAGGCAATCTAGAGGAGGAACGACCACCCACACCGGCTCGGATCTCATGGCTATGCGGGGAAGGAGGAGCAGTGCATGAAGGCTGAAGACGAGGCGTCGACTTTCGTCGACTCCCCTGACCTGCCGATCTCTGAGATCTGCAATCCGCGATGCAAGCGCTAGTGGCTGGACAGAGGGACCATGTCGTCCACGGGGTCTGTGGAGTTCCCAAACCCCAAGGACGCTAAGGTCGTGCAGCGAATCGTAAGTTGGCTAACTTCCTGGTTGGAATCATAGAGTGTGGTAGAAAAAACTATAATCAATCGTGTGTGCACAAGTTTGTATATATTTTTTCCTCACAATGTAGAGCTTTGAATGTAACAAATCTCTTGCTCGAAGGAGGCGACCCAGGGATTGTTCACTCCCCATAGGGAGAACGACATCCTAACCCGGGCTTTAGGGAACAAGAAGCATCCAGGGCGGACGTGAACCGTGGGGGCTGTGGTGCCGTGGAAGGATGGCTTCTCGGAGCCCGAGCAAAAGGCGAAGAAGGCTCGCAGTTGCAAGAAAAAGGAATCGGAGCTGGCCGAGAAGATACGGTCAAATGTGACTACACAATTTGTGGACATGTTCGCTCAAATGAATGAGAAGTATGAACGCCTCAGCCGAATTGTGCAGTCCAAGGGTTTAGATCCAGCTACCGAGGTCGACGCTGGTAGGCCGAGTAGTTGCGGCTCGAAGGTTCACGTGGATCCAATGGACTTGCTTGAGGTATTGCAAGTCTTGAGCTATATATGCACTTCAGTTGATGCCACTCTTGTTACATTTGAATTGTTTCGCTAACCTGTTATAATTGTTGCAAATTGCAGAAGCCGGAGAGCTCTAGCCTATTGATCTACATAGGCGATGACCCTATAGTGGTTGCACACGGGGTCGTATATCCATCTTGGGAGGATGTCTGAATCCACTGTGTACCTCTGAAGCCTGGGTTTCCAAAGGTACAGGTGGACATGGCCCTCTCGGGCAACAGCGCTTTTCCGTTGCTCGTCCCAACGGACAAAATGCGAACAATTGATGAGGCATTGGGGTCGTACATACACTAGTGCAAAAAGGGTGTTAGACTACAGGAGGTAAACCCTACCCATTGTAGCTTACAACTCAGTTAATATACTCAACTTGCAAAATCTAACTTACGCTTTCATAACTTAAAGTAGACGATGGATGCCAGCGCACTTCTTGAGGACCCCCAGCACAGCACATGACCGAGCTCCTTCGGCCCCCATGCCTCCTCCGACGGCCTCGACCCCACCCAAAGGACGCACGCCTCCTCAGAAAGCCCCTTCACCATCAAATGAGGCCAGCGGCACCTTGCCCCAACCTTCGAAGGTATACACTCACTCCCCGGTCAAAGGCAAGGGAAAGGCCAAAGGCAAGGCGAAACAAAGCCAGTCGGGTACGGTCAAGAACGGGTTCCCACTCGTGTTGGAGTACCTTCTGCGCAATATGGATTAGACAACCAAAAGTCTTCACGAGTGGTATCTGACCCGGTCTAGGCGCCACATCAACTTCGCAGTTCACTTCAGGCTAGGACATTTTCACCGTGAGGCCAGGAGCATATCCGTGGCCCACGAGGATTTGTTCGACCTATTCAACTGGGAGGACCTTGATATTTCCATCATACGGACTAGAGTCATGTGAGTTTGCTGATCCTATATGTTGTCATAGTTCATTTCATAAATCTAATCACTTTGTATGCAATAATTACTAATGTCTACTTTGCATGCAGGTGCATGTATAGGCTGGCGTCGATGAGGGCATGTGACAGGGTAGGTTTTCTCGACCCAGACAAAATAAGCTTCACGATGCTAGAGCACGACCGAGCACATGCGAAGGAATATATATCAAGGGCACTACTAGCGCAGTAGGACCGGAAGTTCATTCTTGCGCCGTACCACCAAAGGTTAGTGCATTTCCTACTAATTTAACTCATTCTTGTATGTTACGTCTAACATATATATGAAACAGTTCGCTTTTATGTACAATGTAGGGGCCACTGGGTCCTCTTCATCATTTTCCCATGGAGGAATGAGGTGTACTACCTCGATTCGATGAGCGACAGGGTAGCACATGTTTTCACCCTCACGTGGCACATAGACGCGTAAGTAACACAGTTGATTTAAATTTTGATTTGACTAGCTAATTAATGATAACATATTAACCGGCAATGCTAAATTAAATACAGGGCTTTCAAAAATTATGTTACCGCTGGAGGGAGGCATGACGCTTCGAAGGGCACAACAATTTCTTGGAAAGAATATGAGGTAATTAATACGGATGGAACTACTCATGATGAGTCTTTTAATTTATGCTTAATTAGTTCTTTCGAGTTAATGTGAGTTTATACTTTTGCATATGCAATTATCCCAGTGCCATTAGCAGCCACAATCGTGGGAATGTGGGTTCTATGTCATGAGGTTTATGTATGACCTGATCAGGACAGACTTTGCCCAATTCTCTAAGGTAAGCATTTTTCCTGACTCAAAGTCGAACATTGGATGTGACGTACGTTCCAAACTTCATACACGCATGCAGAGGGACATGTTGAAAGACCAATACGAGCCGCCTCAAGTAAAGGAGCTGCGACAAATTTGGGCTCAATATGTGATGGATGAAGTGGCTATATATCAACGATCGATCGTAAATGACTTGTGTAATATACATTGAACGTGTTAATTGGTGTATATGTGTATTTGTATTGGTGTATTTGTGAACAAATTCAATATGTGAATAATTAGATTCAATTTGTTCAATGCATGTGTGTATCTCTGTATTGGTGTATTTGTGAATAAATTCAATCTGTAAATAATTAGATTCAATCTATCCAATGTGTGTATCTCTATATTGTTGTATTTGTGAATGCGCCTTTTTCATTTGTATCTGTAGCTGCTTGTAACATATTCTAACGGTTACTAAATCAGAACCGTTAGAAGAAGTTATGCTAGTACTAACGGTTTCAGGTTAACCGTTAGAATAAGGCTCCCTCCGTTTAAAGAAATTTTCTATTACAAACGGTTGCGAGTAGTGAACCGTTAGACGAAATTATGTAATACTATCGGTTAATAACCTACAACCGATAGAAAAAAGTTTATAATATTAACAGTTGTGAGTACTGAACCGATAAAATAAATTTTAAAGTACTAACGGTTTCGAGTAGCGAACCGCTAGAAGAAATTTAACAATACTAACGGTTGTGAGTACTGAACCGATAGAAAAAAGTTTATAATACTAACGTTTTCGAGCAGCGAACCGTTAGAAGAAATTTACTAGTACTAACATTTGCGAATAGTGAACTGTGGGAATATAGGTATTTTACTAACAGTTCTCTAATATAGAACCGTTAGAATATAGTTATTGTACTGACGGTTTGTAACCGTTAGAGTTGTGCTAGATTTCTTCTATCATGCCAAGCACTAACGGTAAGAGAACCGTTAGTGTAGACGATTTTGAACTGATAGTGCAAAGCAATTATGTAGTAGTGTCTCCCACAAAGTATCTAGGAGCTATATGCTCAAATTGGTGGAGTAGAGGTGCTTAGTGGGTAAATTTGAGAAAAATTTTGTTCTCTTGATCTGGTCATGCATCAAAGGAAATGGGGGTACTGCTAACGAGCACTGACATGTAAATCAAGAATTTTTGTGAGTAAAGCAATACACGTCTGCAAAGTAAAACATGAATATTCACTCCTTGTTCTCATGTCGAGAACTGTGTCGCAGCAAGAAAAGAGGCCTACAGGTGGCCTCAGCCTTGTGGTGTAAAGTATTCAGTAGAACTTTCTAAATAACTTGAGGATCGTTTTACAACAAGAGTTTATTGGAAAATCTCATACTTCTTGGCTTATATAATGTTTAAATATTCTTGAATTTAGTTAAGCTAGGGCATGTTGCATTATCTCTTGTTTCGTTGCTTGTTGAGTACTTTTGTACTCACCTTTGCTATTTAAATCTTTGTTTAAATTTAGATCCCTCGACTATGGATGATTTCACGAAAGAAGACACTTGGAGAAGCAAGAGTGGTTCAAGACCCAAAGGACAGACATCTACAATTTTGACACTACTTACTTTGGTGTTGGAGATGAGGACTTCGGAGGCTGCCATACCACCTGTTATATTTTGCTAAGTCTATGTATTGTTTTTGTGAAAACTCTTATATCTTGTAATTTATAAGTCTGGGTTGTTTCTCATGACAAACCCTAGTGTTGTAATCATGTTTAAATTTAATCCATATTTTTGTTTCACTATTCTAAGCTGGATATTACTTGAGAAAACTTGCTTTTGTCAGGTAATGTTCACAAACTAGACATGCTACCATGTGGGTGGAATGTCGGGTCGCTTCATGAAGAGAATAACAAGAATATCTCTAATAAATATATGCACAAATAGATTCTTCTTACTATAATTGATGAATCTTAAACTCAAATTACACATACACAAAAGACCCACCTACCTAATTTAGTAAGGTAATGTGAGAAATTTTCCTTAGAATTAATAGAGACAAATATTTATGAAAAAGTGTTTCGGCAAAAGTGATATATATATATATATATATATATGAGAACAAAGGAATTATCTTGCAGGAGGTTAACTTATTTTGCCAACTTATAAAGTCTTGTGGCTATATGGTACCGAATATTAAAATTGTACAAACTAGTTGATATATTTTAATATGATAGGTTGAAAAATGAAAAGGTGTTTTTGATAGATTTTGGATGAGTGAGATTGAGACGAGCATGTTTTGGGATAAGTTCTTAACTCTAAAGATCTTGGATATGTTTGGTTGACTATCAAAATTACCTAAGTTAATATATAAATATAGCTAATTGTGTGTAAAACTGAAGCTCGCAAGATTCAGTTTGTGTAAATCCCGGGCTGGGTTGTCGAAAATAACCAAGTGGCTAGATGCATATTACATTTAGACGATCGAGTCGGAATTGGGCCGGGTTGGGCCCGACTTGATTTGCCTATTGGGCCTCAAACTCAAAACTTGGCCCGACCCTATGGGCATCAGGTTTGAGCTTTATTTGGGTTAGGCCCAGGTTAGGCCACTAGGCTGGGTTGGGTCGGGCTAATTTTGCATAGGTATACTCGAGATTGGCTTGATTTTAGGTTTAGTTTGAGCGCGATTCGATGAAAATTATTTATAAATAACCCAAAATAAAAGAATAATTTGAAAAATAACTAACAATTTACTGAAATTGCAAAACTAATCTAGTGGGGTGCGATTAGCAAATTATCGCCGGTGTGAACGCGATAGAAATGCATCTGCTATCTTTTCAATCTTGGAACACCTTTTCCATTTTGGAGCCGCGATAGCCACCTTTTCCATCTTAGAGCCGCGATAAGCTGGTTGAGTCTAAGCTTTCGACCACAGGTGGCTCCTTCGATCACGGGTCGTGTTTGTGTTCGAATCCGAGTAAAATTCAACCGCGGGTAAGTAACTGGTTGAGTTCGAATCACATTCGACCACGACCTGCATTTTCCTTTCGACCAGGGCTTCTCATTTGACCAATCCTTCTCCTTCGACCATGCCGCTGTTGCCCTAATTTTGACTAGCATATTAGTTTTCTCTGTCTAATTTTTAAATGTGGTCAAATAGCCGTCAAATGAACTCCAAATTGGCTCAAATTTTGTATGATTGATCCCTGAAATACATAGAACACAATTGTGGAATAATTTTGTAGAAATGATGAAAATTTGCACATAAAATATCGTGTCAAAGAATTTCCAAGCATGAAATAATAGGATTTTTCAACTAAACTAAGGGTTTTCTTATGCAATTTCTAGAGTTACGTAGCTATCGCAGCTCCAAGATGGAAAGGGTGTTTCAAGATTGGAAAGATAACAGACGCATTTCTATCGTGTTTCACACCCGCGATAATTTCGCATTCCACTAGCTTAGTTTTGCAATTTCAGTAAATTGTGAGTTATTTTTCAAATTATTATTTTCCTTTGGGTTATTTATGAATAATTTTCCGATTCGAGTTCAAATTGAGTCGAGCGCGAGCTCAATATCTAGCTCGAGTGAGCTCGACTTGAATAGAATCTAAAATATAAAGATACCTGGTAAACTCCAACCCTAGTCATCACCAGTTGCATCGAGGAGGAGCAGATGCAGCATCCCAACACCTTTGACTAACCCTAACTTGGCTCTTTGACGGCCCTAATTATATGGCACAATCAAATAATGGTTACAATAACATGTTTGGTTCATATCTAACCCACATAATGATCAATCCTTAATTTAATAGTTAAAGTGTAGTAGACAAATCATCTGCTTATATTTTTGTTATAAATAATGTAAAAAAATAGTTAAATTTATGACTAAATATCATGGACTCTCAAATAATGGCGATTAAGCAAACATGTGCCAAACCATATTGGTAGTATCAAGATTTCATTTGATGAAAATTAGATACCAATTAGACATATCCCTTATGTTCTCTTATCTCAATTTTGAGTGTTTATTATTGATGGTACGGGCAGACAGGCTCCCAAAAAAGTTGGAAGACGAGACAGAAAATGATGCAATGGAAAGGAACAAGTTTTTTTAAAAAAAAAAATTTTACTTTTTGGGTTTTCATCCAACTCTGAACGCACCCACGAAAAAACAATTTAATTTCCAGGTCATATATTCTCACGTCTCCACCCGCCTCACCTTCCCTCGTCGGAATATTCTCCCGTGGCCAGCCACCGCCGCCTCCTCGCCGCCGCCGCCGCTGCCGCCGCAGCCGACCTCCCTACTCAATTCCATCTCAGGCGACGGGGTATTGGAGCCGGAAACGGAGAATTGCCGTCGTGGTGGTGCCGGGTTTGAGCCGGGCTCCGGTTCTTGGGTGCGTATATTCTTTTCTTCCTTGGTATCAACTTGCTTGCGTCTCCCTTTTTGATACAGTTTGGTGGTCTGTGATTGGATTGGATTGGAGGCGTGTTAATTTACAGGTTGCGTCTCTGTCTTGGTCTTCTTCTTTTTATTTTTTATTTTATATATTTTTTGGTTCGTTGAGTTGTTGCGTGTTCTTGTGCTGTAGGCATTCAGGAGAGTTCGCGCAGCTTTTGTGTTGAAAAGATCGGATGTTTTTAAATTTCTAGGAATTCGTGTTTGATCTTGGCTGCAACTTGTTTTAGCTAAGTTCTGTGAAGGGCAGGTATTATGAATTTTTACTCCAATTTTGTTTTTCCTAAATTTGCTCGGATTTTATTTTTTGATCTGTGAAAAGTTTTGATCTTGACATGTTTTTTGTCAATTATCCAGAATTCTTGGCCATAATTGTGGCTCCCAGAATCTTGGGGCTTCTGCTCTCCAGGTCGTAATTTTCAGAATTTTGCTGATTTTGAGATAAATTCTGATCTCGCCATCGATTTTGTTGTTTGATCAGTAGATATCTCCCAATTCTGAACATGAAGCCAACTCTTAGTTCTTATGGAGAATTTCTTTCAAACTTTTTTTTATTTGTTGGATTTCCCAAGTAGCTAATGTGTAGTAGTTGCATTTCACTTTTATTACTCCCTCTTTCCATATGTCCTATTCACGTCATGATACATGCTTCCTTAAAAAAATAGATAAAAAAAATAGACTAAACAACCCCTTTATGTCTGTAGATTCCAAAGCACATGCTCCATGTTTGATTGGTTTGGAATTTCTTCTGTTTATGCCAGTATGAATGTTCTGTCTTGCATCACATGGTGAATGGTGTTTCTATTCATGGGAGAGATTTTATATAGGTTTCCAATGAATTCTTGTTTTGTTATGGTTGCAGGATTTATCATCTTCTTGTTTGAGTCTACCTAGAAAGTAAAACACATTGAGGAAGATGAGATTGTTAGTTCGGTCACATCGGCATCTACGCTGTTTTTCCCGGAACTTTGCAGATGGACACTCCTCAATGAGTGGATTGATCAGGCAGCAGAAAGCTTTGATCTTGTGTAGTTTGGCGTCTCATTTGCTGAACACATCATGCCCCAAGAGTGAAATTGGCAGATTTATGAGCCCATGTGTGGAATTCCTGAGGTCCCTGTCCTCCACTGCGGCGACTGATTCAATTAAAGGTACCATCTCTTATTCTTTTTATGCTTGGAGATTATTTCTCTAATGCTGTGGTATTTGAATTACCCATATTTGATGTTCAAATTGTTGCCAGATGTTGGACGCACTGGCCCATTGGTGGAATATGAGAGGCGAATTGCATCTGGAGAGCTTGTCGATGGTGATAGCTGTCAGGTTGTTAAATTGGCCCTGGCAAATTTTGTTCTCAACAACTTGCTTTAGATTTCGTGTACAATTTTCTCAACTTTTAACTTATTGATTCAGCTTGACACACTTCAAGAATTACAAAGGCTTTACGACGAGTTGATCGAGAACGAAGAAGCATGCCAGCTGGATAGATATCAGTCATCTCAGAAATCTGGAAGGTAAGTGCTGTTGGAAGGCACTGACTCCACATACTCGGTTTGCAGCTAATGTAGGCTACTACCTTATTTGTTCCTGTTTTGTAGGAGTAGATGGCTATGGTCCCGCCTCATCACCCAGCCTTCTACTTATGCGCCGGTGAAGGGGATGTACCTCTATGGAGGAGTTGGCACAGGAAAGACGATGCTTATGGACTTGTTTTATGAGCAACTGTAAGTTCTTTGATCCTAGAATTGTTTTAGGCATTCTTGGTGGTGCTCATTTTTTGGAATTGCACCGGATTCATTATGGTTAAGGAATGGTGAAAGTGATGCTCAGTTTTTCATTTTTCACAAATTCAGTTCCATTAGACATTAGTAGCAATAAGGCTGTTGCGGAATGGTAAAAATTGCCTGAAACAGAAATTGTTGACCCATGTAATTTATTTGGACATTGTTAGAGCTTTAGAATATAGAGTGGCTTTCTAGGACATAAATTGCATTACTTTCTGCCCTCATATTTATGGAGTGCCAGCATGGAAGTAAGAACACAGATAAAGTATATAAGTACTGTTCAAATTTTTGGTGCTATTGCTTTTGATGTATTACAGATCAGATGCACTATAAAAGCAGGCATACATATCTTTCTTTTTAGTCTTTTTGTAACTGCTACAAGTTATTTGTATTTCCTGAGAAGCAGGAAAAACTTCTGTGCCAAAAACATATGGTTCTGTGTTTAGTACTAGACAAATTAGTAGGTGCCTACTCATATGTCCCCTGAAAATTTTTTTGTTGCTTACATTTGATGGTATTATTTCCTTGTACAGGCCATCTAATTGGAGGAAAAGGCGAATTCACTTTCATGACTTTATGTTGAATGTACATAGTCGTCTTCAGGTGTGTTTTCTGTGTAGAAGATCTACTGCCTTCTTCAGCCTGGCCTGGTAGATATCCTTCTGGAAGATGTGATTAACATTTGTCATAAATATTCTTCTCGCAGATGCATAAAGGGGTTTCAGATCCCCTTGATGTGGTAGCGGCTGAGATTTCAGATGAGGCCATTCTATTGTGTCTTGATGAGTTTATGGTATGTTTTTTTTTAGTTGGGATAGATCCTCATTAAGGCACACATTGGGTTTACTGCATTTATGTTTGTATTTTAGTACACATTTGAAACATACCATGCAGGTGACTGATGTTGCGGACGCTATGATATTGAACCGGCTGTTCAGACATTTGTTCAGCAAAGGCGTTGTATGTGACATGTCATTTTTCTCTTTCTTTTACCTGTGAAACAACTTGGTCTCTACATGAGAATTCCTTGGCCTTTCACATTGATTCTTTTGCATCACAATGTACGCTCAGATTCTCGTTTCGACTTCTAATCGTGCTCCAGATCAGCTTTACGAAGGTGGCTTACAGCGAAACCTTTTCTTACCTTTCATTGACACCTTAAAAGTATGAGTCTTCGCATTGCTTGTCATTTGTGTGATGTCAAATGAAGTTTAATTTGCTAGTGTTCTGGTGCTGGGCTGAGTTTGGTGCAACTTCTAATGCAGGAAAGGTGTATAGTTCACCCCATTGGCTCTTCAGTAGACTATCGACAAATGGGTTCAGTAAGTTGACTACCGTCACCGAACAAATGACTCGTACTTGACTATCTTTCTTTCCTTTCTCAATATCTTCAATATGATATTTGAGCAGGCTGAGGAAGGTTTCTATTTTGTCGGAAAACAATACAGCACACTTCTTAAGCAGAAGTTGCAATCTTTAATTGGAGAAGAGGAACCCAGGCCTCAAACTGTCAAAGTTGTTATGGGACGGCAATTGCAGGTCTTGTAGAATCTAGATATTTGAAGCCACTATTTTTGTTCCAGTAAAACATACTGGTATAATTACTGAAACCTTGGCTTTGTCGCAGGTTCCATTTGGGGCAAATGGTTGTGCATATTTCCCATTTGAAGATCTTTGTGATAGACCTTTAGGAGCAGCAGATTATTTTGGACTGTTTAGTAAGTATTATTTGTGCAATGCAATTTCTGAAGTTACAATTTATAAAAATTATACTCTCTTCATATCAACTAACTGATTCTTAATTGTTTCTCTGCAGAAAAATTCCACACGTTGGCACTGGATGGAGTCCCTAAATTTGGGTATCAAAACAGAACAGCAGCGTATCGGTTTGTAACATTGATAGATGTACGATCCATCTTCTATTACTCTACCCCATTTTATGTTTATGCTTGTTTAAAGCCATTGTTTAGTGTTTCACTGTTCTGTTTCAAACTAGATGCTTTTAATCTTACAGTTAGATCTGAGTTAGAAGTAATGCAATTTCTCTTGTTAAAGTTTTCTCATGAATCACAATTATGACTTAGTTTACCACAAAAGGTCGCAACAATCACAATTATGACTTAGTTTAGAGAACAAGAATAAATTTTTACTTGAACTGAAATTCACTGCTAGTTGAAGTGATGTTACACACAAACCACTAATGACTTTACAGGTGATGTACGAGAACAAGGCGAGGTTATTATGCACAGCGGAGGCAGCACCTATAGAGCTATTTGAGAGTATAGTGACGGTTGCTGAAGCACAAACATTTTCCCCCAGATCTTCACGTTCGCTGAAAAGAGATGATCCTGACCTATGTGTGGACAACGAGCTAGGGTTTGCCAAAGATCGTACGATAAGTAGGTAATGAGATATGAGAAATATGCACTGACGCTCATGATTCCTACAAGCCATTGGTTTTCTGCTAGCTCTCTTTCAGCACTGCTGGAATTTGAACTACTCTTTTGACATATTTTGATGCCATCTTTTGCTTTTTTTGCTGTTGCAGATTGACGGAGATCAATAGTAGAGAGTACTTAGAACAGTTCGAAGCGAACTTGCAAAAGCGATTGCAAGGAGTAGACATTAGTGGTGATCTTGTACAAGCATAAATATCATTGTTGTCCAAAATCTTCAGAGTTGCATTTCGTTATCTATTCGACCGCACGGCTTATAAATGAAAGGGGAAAATTTTGCTCTTCCAACAATGATGCATGTAAATTGGCAATAAAGTCATGTAAGGATGGCAAAGGGGTGGTTAATGTATGAACTATCATCAGTCTATCACATTTGCAGCCAAATGTGCTGTTGGATTCTCTCTTACTGAATTTTGCAACTAGGGAGATGAGACATTTTCCAGGGGTTTGTACTGCACAATTATCACAGTTGGTTCCCCTGATTAAAATGTAGGTAACATGCTAATCTAGTTGGCCCCAACACAAAGGTAAACATCTCATTTGCCTACGTACTACAATGGCCACAACAGCAAGGTCCAATGAATTACTTTCTGACCTTAGTGACCTACTTTGTTGTTCTTTGAAATTATTTTTTCTGGGAAGAAATTGAATGGAGCATCCTATTTTGATCAAAGTTTTACCGACTCTCAAATTTTTTTGTCAATTCACCACCCCAAACTAAAATATTGTTACAATTAAGTACATTTGAGACCTAATAAAGAATCTAGTGTTTAATTAAGTGTGAGTAATTATGCACATATATCATAGTCCCTTTCATCAAATGGTACACGTCACAACACTTGTCAGTGTCACCATCTAATGTGGTGAGCTGTGCCACCCTCCTCTGCTCTGGCCAAACACCAACCAAATTCGCATGCCGGCAAGGCAACACTGTCTTCCCTCTACCAGATTAACACACTAGCTAGATTGACCCGTACACCGTCATACCCCTCCTATGCGCTTTGTTTGACTGTGTGATCTCTCATTACGGTTGATCCAACCCTCTTCCTCCCTTTGGTCGAACTGCTTGCCCTCCACCCCACCCCTCCAGTCTCCAGATATGATGGTTGTATTATTGGTGTAACCCCTGGCTATTGTCCTTCCCTATCTGATGACTTGTGCCACCCTCATCGCTTCCATTTGAGTACCAGTCAAATCCACGTGTGAGCAATCTGCTATCTTAGCTTGACTAATGTATCATCATCCCCATGACTTCTGTTAGCACCAGAATATTATATGTCATTTTTAGTCCATCAACTAAAAAAAAAAATCAAAATACTCATATAATTTGTTTTTTTAGTTAGACTTAATCATGAATTTAAATAAATAAAAATATCAAAATGCAAAATTTTCAATTTTTGAAAACTGTAACATAAAATTTCAAAAATTAGAAATTTTGCATCTATTCTTTCTATTTATTTAAAATCATAACTAAATCCAACTAAAAAACTACTTAAAAGAATATTCTGATCATTTTTCTAAATTGATCAGTCAAAAACGACATATAACATTAGATAAAAGTAATTCTAGTGACATATAATAGAGTCAAAGAATCATTAGCATATTGTACTAATCACCAAAGTTTAGTGACATAAAATCAATTTCCATATTAAAAAAGTGATATATATTCGAAAACAGAAATAGTAGTAATAGTTGTTTTGCACGTCACAAATTGTTCTTATCAATACAGCATAATTTGCTAATCATACAAATTTTTTATAACCCAAACTCATTTATAGTTAGTTCAAACTCGTATAAACCATATTGAGTTAAATTTTGACAGTACTAGTTTTAGGGCAACATTACATGATCTGGAGCTCAAGGACTTGCAGCATAGGGACGGTAATTTACCTGGACCAATGAAACGGAGGAGCAAACGCCAGCTCAATCAGACAGAGCTTTCTGCACAAATGACACGGATTTAGGGGTGTCTGATCGGTTTTGATTTTGACTGCTAACTTATATAAATTAGAGCTAACAATCTAATTTTTTGTAGTCTAAAAGCCAAAGTAAGAATAGTATTGGACCTATAATTCTACTTTCTCTATTTTAAAATTGTACAGGATTTTTTTAATTCCTCTAATAAAATATAGTATGAATCATTGTAACTTGTAGTCAATGAGAAAATATATAATTTGTTATCGTTATGTGGGGAAATTTGACATCTTGGGTTTCTGTATTTAGAAAAGCCACAAAAAAAAAACTCCATTATTTTTATAGAAATCAACTCTGTCTTCTATTGGAATATAAAGAAATCCAAACTTGAAGTTTGGGTATTTGGTCACACGAGCGTAGTTTCTACCAAAGTTAGGAGCTGGAGCTCGACCAAGTAGGGGTGCATTTGGTGCATCATTTTGTTTGATAATTATAGCGAATTGTGTTGAAATGTTAAAGGATTATAACATTTGGCTAAAAGATCATATAATCTAATACTGTAATATGAGATTACCTTATAACAAATAATATGGTAGTTTGTTAAAAAAGACTATTGACTTAAGAATTGCGTATCTTATATTATGGACTCTCCATAATTTTAATACGTGACTATTATCTCTTCATTTTTTGTTTCGCTCCAAATATCTCTAACACTTTTTTATTTTCTGTAAAAAAAATTATGCTATGCAATGGACTCATGTTATACTCCAATACATGGCTCGTCCACAACATGCAAATCTTAACTAGCCAACAGTGGTTATTGGAAATCTTACCATATCACATCAAACATTCATGATAATGATCTCAGAAGATTACCAATTCTACCACAATAATTGATGAAGACACGGATGCCCGATCTTCTGGTGAGAAGGATAACTTCGATTTGATGGAGAGTGACCTTGGCGATCCGACTACCAACCAAACAAGACTGGACGCCCTGGTAATCGTTAAACCACACTCACGAGTCGTTATCAATCATGCCAAGACGCGGTTGACCTGATCACGAGGATCGATTCCTGCAAGCAACCGAAGAACAAGCAAGAACAAGATAAAAGCAATCTGAAATTGCAAATATGGATGAAGCATACAATAAATTTGAGGTTGTGTAACTTGTAGTTGTTGGTCTAGCCGACTCAAGAATATAAGGATGAAGTTTCACACATGGGGAAAACTAATCTAAATAAAACCTGAGGAAAAACGGGAAAGGTGACGGCCATATATAACAGGGGTGGTGGCCAAGGAGGTGGACGTGAAACCCTAGGGGTACACGGGCCTTGGGCCCAAATTAGAGGTGGCACAGTACCCGGCAGAATCTGTTCACGAATTGTTTCATCGATTGCGGGCGATCCAGATGGAATTTGGCAGTGGGGCTAGATCCATTGGAAAGGTGGCGTCGTGGGATTCTCCGTAAAGTGCTCATTCACCCCAAACGGACTCTTTATGTGGCCTGGGCATCTATTGGAAGTTGGACTACTGCTGGATGACAGAGTTGGACTCACGGACGAGTTGGGCTTGATCTTGGGCTGGGCTTGATGCGTCGTGGGTTGTTCCACCTTTGATGTAGCTCGCTGATCCTCCGGTGTGGGCGTAGTGAAGGTCTCAGCACATGGATTCATGCCGACTCGCCGTTCTCCTTGATCTTCTCGTGGCGGCGAGAAAGTAATGGAAATAGTGGAAGGAGTGGATGGAGCCTTGTTCATATCTGAGCTAGTGATGTCCTCATTATTCTCCCCTTCTTGAATTTGAGTCGTCCTTGACTCAATCATAATCTCCTGCAAAAGGTTAGTACCAATACGAGGCAAAGCAACATGCATATACTCCCCTTCTTGAAAACTATCCTGTAGATTCAAAGGAAAACTAGAGGAACTTAACGTGAAATGATTAGTGGTATGGCAATCCTCTAATTGACCACATTGTTGCTTGTTATCACTTTCCCGCAAAAGATTAGTCACAAGTGTGGACATGGAAAGAGGCCGTTTTTTTCAAAGAAAATTCTTTACCCTTGCAATTATAGATATTAATTTCAGATGTATGCCCTTCATGTTCAATTTGATTTTCAGCCTCACAAGCAAGATTAAACAATTGAGACAAAGAATTATATTCCTTAGCAACAAGAATGTCTTGAATTTCCTTATCAAGCCCACCTAAGAAACGAGCCATAGAAACTTCCTCATTCTCAATTAAACCGCAACGCAACATGCCAATTTGCAATTCTTGATAGTATTCCTCCATTGAACTAGTACCTTGGCGTAGGCGCTGCAATTTATTTAATAAATCTCTAGCATAATATGAGAGAACAAATCTATATCTCATGATCCGCTTTAATGCTTCCCAAGTGGTGGGTATATTATTTGGATGAATGCAGCAATGCTCGCTCCATCAAACAAAAGCAAAATCAGTGAATTCACTAGTAGCAGCCCTAACTTTCTTATCTTCAGAAACTTCAAAGCAAGAAAAGTTTTGTTCTATAGCTAATTCCCAAGTGAGATAGGCATCAGGGTCATACTTTCTAATGAATGAAGTTATAGTCAATTTAATCTTACCAAATGAGTCATCATGACCACGCACCTCTTGTGGTGGAATTCTTCTCATACCGTGGCGATTGAAACAAAGACGCCGATGGTCCCGATCATTGTTGATATTGAATCCTCCATCGGACTCCGTATCAGCAGCATATTGATTTCCTTCGGCATTGAAATCATCTTCGTCCTCATCAGCCCATGTTCGGCGTCAAGGTACATTATTGGCAGCAGCAGCAACAGGGGTAGTAGCGGGGGCAATCGGTGCGTCTTTCTGCTCCAATTGCTCCACTCGAGTGGTGAGTGCAGCAAGCGCTTCATTATTGCGGTCTAAAAGCCCTTCGATACGCTCAGTGTGTTTATTCAGTAAGCGATTGAAGTGCTGTATGATGCCCCTCGTACGAGGTGTAAGTGGGCCGTCGTCCTCCTCACTTTGATGAACCGAACCTGACATAGTTAGTAGCAAACAAGGAAACAAAATTACAGTGATATATCCCTATCAACTACTAGGTGTAGTAGCTCAAACTCTCTCACAGTCAAACTTCTTATCAAGCTCTCATCAATTCTTACCAAGCAGCAGGTGGTGCAAACGGTGGCTGGTTCGTGATAACTTAAACTCGAGTGTGAGCAAAGCAATTGTCAGGTGCCGCACCTGTATGGTTAGTAGATGGTGGAGCTTGGAGAGGCTATTATATGTGTAGCAATAATTCAAGATCAATAATGCAAGATTGAAAATTAGTCCAAAGTAGTAGTCAATGTGCTGGAACTAGCCTAGATTTAGATCTAGCTCAAGCAAGCAACAAGCAACTAGCAACACAAAGGACTAGAACCAAAAGATGCACCACAAAAAATTCTTCTTTTTTGCTACACACATTTTTTTCTCTTATGTTTTTTTTGTGCGGCTCTTTTTTGTGCACTTTCCTTTTTCTTACTTCTTTTTTTTTTATGAACAGTGTGGCTTTTGTTGCACTTTGCCTTTTTCTTTTTGACTGCACAACTATGATAGAAACGTTGTTTAGCAATTTAGGGCTCCAAAAGCTCCGAATCTGAAGATCTACCCAACAAAAAAGTTGTAGAGGATCTTTTTATCTTTCCAACAAGTACAAGAACATTAAAAGCGGAGTTGGGAATCAAAAGATATGACAATTTTACCGAAGCTGTCTCAGATTGAGCAATTTGAATCCGAGATGAACTAGAGTTTGAAGATTACAAAACTAACTTTGCCCAAATTTTAGTGTGATAAAAACAGCCGAATTTGAAGATTACCCCAACTAAATTTTTGTGGGATTTCTCACAACGATTCCAGAAAGTATAAGTTTATCCCAATCCGAGTTCGGATGAAAGAGTTATGATGAAAATACCGAAACGGACGTATTAGATTCGAACTCTACAGCGTCGTCCTTAACGGACCAATATCTCATAGATGGGAGCCGAATCTGACTTTGACCTCAACAGTAAAGTTGTAGAGAACAATCTTATGTTTCCAACAAATATAAGAACACAAAAATCCGAGTTCGTATGAAGAAGATATGATGAAAACAACGAACTGGACAGCAGCAGATTAGAATTGAACGCGACTACGAGGAGATCGATGTGCAATTCAACTCCATGACGAGATGCAAGACTAAAACTAAAAACCAACACTTGACAACGATGGACGAAAATTCAAAGATGAAAATTGACAAGAATGATGCAAGGCTAATGACGATGGTTTGGACAGCAGAAAATAAATCTTTTTGTAGGGCAATTTTCTGGACTCTAGGTATGAAATCAATCTACTAAACTAAGATAGATAAATTCTCACCAGTCAACATGAGGCTCTGATACCAAATGATGAAGACACGGATGACCGATCTTCTGGTGAGAAGGATAATTTCGATTTAATGGAGAGTGACCTTGGCGATCCAGCTACCAACCAAACAAGACTGGACGCCCTGGCAATCGTTAAACCACACTCACGAGTCGTTATCAACTATGCCAAGACGCAGTTGACCTGATCACGAGAATCGATTCCTGCAAGCAACCGAAGAACAAGGAAGAACAAGATAAAAGCAATCTGAAATTGCGAATATGGATGAAGCATACAATAAATTTGAAGTTGTGTAACTTGTAGTTGTTGGTCTAGCCAACTCAAGAATACAAGAATGAAGTTTCACACATGGGGAAAACTAATCTAAAAAAAACCTGAGGAAAAACGGGAAAGGTGACGGCCATATATAACAGGGGTGGTGGCCAAGGAGGTGGACGTGAAACCCTAGGGGTACACGGGCCTTGGGCCCAAATTAGAGGTGGCACAGCACCTGGCAGAATCTGTCCACGAATTGTTTCATCGATTGCAGGTGATGCAAATGGAATTTGGCAGTGGGGCCAGATCCATTGGAAAGGTGGCGTCGTGGGATTCTCCGTAAAGTGCTCATTCACCCCAAACGGACTCTTTATGTGGCTTGGGCATCTGTTTGAAGTTGGACTACTGTTGGATGGCAGAGTTGGACTCACGGACGAGTTGGGCTTGATCTTGGGCTGGGCTTGATGCGTCGTAGGTTGTTCCACCTTTGATGTAGCTCGCTGATCCTCCGGTGTAGGCGTAGTGAAGGTCTCAACACATGAATTCATGTCGATTCACCGTTCTCCTTGATCTACTCGTGGCGGCGAGAAAGTAATGGAAGTAGTGGAAGGAGTGGATGGAGCCTTGTTCATATTTGAGCTAGTGATGTCCTCATCAATAATCATAAATTACATATTATCTTATTTCAAGAAAAAAGATTACGGAGTATTTTTAGATTACATGTAGTCAAAGATACGATACATCAAACACACAAATTACAGTCTAGCAAGTCTATCCACTTGTGTTTTATCATTGCAACCAAGGATATGTTTCATTTAAACCCACAAAAAACTCCACACTTGAATTAGATATGACACATCTAGTTAGGCAAACTGATTGATTTGTGCTCAAAATTGTGACTTGTCACAAAATCTTAAACAAGTAACTCATCTGTCGTAAGCATAAAAGTGATGTCATTTATGGTCAAAATTATGTGGGTAAAATGACCTCTTGCACAAATTTTTAAGCATGTCATGACTAAAATATAATCTTTTGTACTTCCCAACAAAGGAATGAGGTGATGGCAACGGTCGAGAATAGCCTAGCACGCAAATACAAAATCTGAAACGGCTCATATCGCAAGTTCGGAATGGCCTGGAGCTCTAATTTTACCTTTCATGATTTGCTTGCACCCTATTAATAGAAATATTTATCCCCAACATTGAATTTTCTTGAAAATACGGTAAACATATCTTCAATTGTCTATGTCCCCTTCCTTCGTTCTACTTGTCTGTGAAATCATGATTTCCTGGATCATTTGCTTCCAAGATGGGTTGTGATTCCTGAAGTGTTAATTTTGAGGGTGATGTAGTGATTTGACAGAGACAAAAATGGGTTTGAAAAAAATATTTATGATTTGTTTGGCATGCTGGCAAGGTATGAGTTTTGAGTGATTAGAAATCATTCAATTGTAAAAAAAAAATGTACACTTCAATATTATTCTTTTATTTGATTATATTGCAAAACTATTATGGTTGTTTACTTGCATTATGGGTTGTGAAGTTCCTACAGAACATGCTCTGGAGCAATTGTTGCAAATCACTTGGATTTGTAAGTTGGACAGAAAATCAAAGTGAGTGAAATGGAAACTGAATTGCAACAACAAATTATTGTGGTGGTTCATGTAAGAAAAATTGTTGTTGTTGAAATCAAATATTGGCTTGACCATGTTTGATCCGTGATGGCTCCGACACAAATCGCATGAAGCCATTCAAACTTGGCATAGATAATTTTTGGGAAGGTCAGGATATTAAGGCCAGATGTTTATAGTTAGCATTTCTTTTTTAGTTGAAAGGCTAGATATTTATGGCATCATTTCTTTTCCTAGATGGACGATTAGGACATGAGAGATAACATTCTTTCTCCAAATTGGCATATAAATAGCGATGCATTCTTCTTATTTCATAAGTCTTTGAGAGGTAGGAATAGGAGAGAAAATTTATGAGAGTAATGTTCATGTAAATCAAATTTTGTTGAATTTAATAAAGATGGTGCAAGTTTTGCTATGATACCTATTTTTGAGAAAGTTAGGGCTTCTTTCAAGCTGATTTCTTTTTGTTTTTTTTTCTAGTTGAAGTTTTCTTCTAATCTAGTATGGGAATCTTGGGCAAACTTCTCTTATTGCTAGTATTTGACTTTATTTTCGAAATTATTTTCTTGGCTTTCATTCATTCTACAAAACAATTCATTAATCTTGTGGTTTTCACTGGTTATTTAAATATTGCAAAGATAGTTCAAATTCCCTCTATTTACATTCTCACAATTTTTCTTCTCTTTGCATGGGAAGAGATTTAAATCTCACCTTCATTCCCACCTTTTATGTTCTGCAATATTCCCGCATGTTAAATTTAAACATTGTAATGGTGAAATGATTAATGGAATCAAAATTACTTTAGCTTGGATCTTTGTAATGTGCGTGTTTTTTTTATAATTTTGTATTTCTCATTTTCACTCTATTTTGTTGATTGTTTTTTAAATAACAGCAATCTTTTATTTGTTTGGTTGCAGGTATTATAGGATTATATTTCTCGCTTTTCGAGATTGGTCAAAATATTCTAAAGAAACATCTTTTATTTAAAAATTGGAAAAGGTATAAATTTTTTTTTCCCAATGCACACCTTCTTGGTGTGTCGTGATCCAATTTTCCGCATGCTTGCTTCTAATTAACCATAATTACCGTGTCCTCCAAAATATTTTTTTGTAGACGGTAGCCTGCTGTTTTAGTCACAATTCTCACATATGTCCTCCGGTTTAGTAATTATTTCAGGATACAACCTAATCGCTCTCGAAAAAACAAATTAGTTGCAGTTTCTTCGTGCTCTAGGAAAATTGGATATGAATACTTCTATTTGTGTTAATCATGTTCTTAAGGAGCATCTAGACAAACATTTTTACTTTGATTGTCGCGGTAATTTAGATCTAAAGGCTTTGAAGTGTTCTTTTGCACTCAATCAGTCCTGTACTCTGATGAGTCTTTTTTTAGTTTTAACTTGTTATCCCTTGCTGGGCATATATCTGAAAAATTGGCTTGTTACTATGCTTCGTATATCTGCAGAGTTTCATACATGAAGAGTTAGCGTGAAAAATAATTGCGGGGAGATATGTCATCCAAAAAAAAAAATCTAAATAGCCCAATAAATTTCTTGATTGTTCTCCTAGAAGCTTGTTTGGAGAATAATGTCACCAACATCAGCTTTACCCATGATTTATAATGGTTATTGTATAAGCTAGAATGAAGTATAGGAGTGAGACTGGTATTGATGAGTGTTTGATCCCACAGAAGTTACCTTATCTCCTAGAAAAATATCACCAAAACTATAATTTGGTCATCTTGTACACCTCTTTATGAAAGTCTTACATCCTAGACTATCTCATAAGTCTACTAGTGACTTTCTCCTCTACAGGCAAGCCTCAAGTCTGTTGCTTTCATGTGTTTGTTTGAGACCAGAAGACCAATATAATCAATTGGAAAGTTTCCTATGCAACAACCTAGTTTCCCTGCGGGAAGCATTGCTTCTTCTCAACATGCATCCAATGCTACCATGCTCCATGCATAACATAGAACTGATCACAAAGCTGTATGAATCCTCATTGATTCATCTTTTTAGTGTTTGTATCATTTCGAATTGAAGCCATCCACGCCCGGGCTTTTATTGTTTGCAAATTCTTGCCATACCTATATAATTTCTTCACTCCAGAATTACTCCACTCTTTTCTTAGTAGTGTTAAAATTATGGCATATATCGTTTTTTAAGAATATGATTTTTCTTCTAGAACAAATATTGGGTTATTACAATTCAATGAAGATAATAGAAACAATAATAGAGGACCATATTCGAGTGATCATCGGTTTAAGCCCTCGTCGCCTCACCGGATATGTTAGGTTAAGAAATTTTCTGGAGAGTTTACCTCAAAACTTTTTTAAGAAGAAAAATTGTTTGATTGCACGTTAAGAATGCACAAACCAACATTATGTTTTTAACTCGCATTCTTTGTCTTGGTCATATTTGGGCAAGCGCTTACTTCACCTTCTATCGTGAAGCAACTAGAACCGTACGCGCCTCTCCAGCTCCAAATGAGAAACTGTAGCCCAGAGCGACGAGACAGTTTGCCCTTGAGCTCTAACTTTTCTCGTTGAGAACTGTGTGATTCTCATTTTTAATCCTTCCGTCAAAGAGAGAATATTATACATTAGTGGAAAATATGTTATAATTTTAGGCAAGTTTTAGTTCAATTAATTAATCCCTAGCTTCTTGAGTTCTTAGAGCACATAAGGGTGACTTTGGTATACCTTATCTTTGATTACATGTAATCTTGAAATTTTCCATAATTCTTTTTCGTAGAATAAGATAACATGTAATTTAGGATTACTGTATTTGATAGAATTAATAATCTTATTAGATCATTTTTGAAAATGTTAAACTATCATGTTTGGTGTGATAAGCAAAATTCTCCATAATCACAATTTGATAGTTAAAATCTGTATATTGCAATATATACAAGCCATGTATTGGAGTATAAGGTAGGTCCCATTTCCAAAGTTTGTTGCATAACCATAGATATTTGGAGCAAAATGAAAAAAAAGTATCAATAACAGTGGTTTATTAAGATTACCCGGAGTCTGTAATACAAGATACACATCTATTAGGTCTATAATCTTTTTCTAATAAACTACTATAATCTTTGTTATGGAGTAATCTTAGACTATGGTTATAGATTACGTGATCTTTTAGTCAAACATGAGAATCTTTTAAAATTATGATAAAATTTCTAGTAATTCTTAAACAAAATAGTGTACAAATGCACCCTAAAAAGACCTAGTTTTTTAGTACTATTTTCTTAAGAGAACAAGAAGAGAGTACCATATTAAGCTTTTAAATTATAAATGAGAGTTTATGATACAATATATAATCTGAAACTAAAAACAAGAAGAATTCACAAGGAAGACTACAGAGCAAATGAATGCTTAATTAATTGACCATTGTTTCTTGGAAAAATTAGTTATATGCCGCTAAAAAAAGATCAGTTTAATAAAATATCACTCAAATGTTCTGGATTAGTAAAATATCACTTAAAAGTTGCATCGCTAGTGTCTTTATCATTTCCGTCAACTTCTGTTAGACTTATATTAAAAAATTGAAAATTCCATTTTTGTCCTCGCCTTGTTCTTCCTCGCTCCTCCGCTGCCACAGGCCTTCTCCACTGCTAGTGGTGGCCTTCTTTTTCTCCTTCACCGCTACTGCAAATGCCATGCGAGCAGTGCTACCAGCCGCGAGCTCCTTCACCACCGTGAGATCTGTGCCAACTGTGAACTTTACTGCCATTGTGAGATTTGCACCGCCATAAACTCCTTCTCTGCCACTGTTGCAAGATCTACACTAGCCGCCGCCGCCACAAGATTTGCCCACTCTGTAAGCTCCTCGATCTCTTCACATGCACCAGTGAGCTCCTTCAACTACAACACTACAAGCTCCTCTACTCTTCAAAATTGCTACCCTGTCACAATGAGTCCTCACTGGTCATTATGCAACTCTATGAAAGAGAAGTGGGAAAAAACCGTACAATCTAACTTTCATAATCTGAAAATAGTAAAAAAAAAAAAATGATTCAATGGTATTTTACCAACTCTTAATATTTAAATGATATTTTATTAAAATAATCTTTTTTAAATGGTACAAAACTAATTTTTCCTCCAAGATTACTTCAAGCCCTCTTTGAATGATTTTCCTTTTCCTTTCGATGCGGCAAATAAGAGATTCTATGCAAATGATTTGAGCCATTTGTTTTGATCTGGATATACCAACAGAAAAGATCGCCCTGCTTCGTATTTTCCAGATATTCCAGAGCGCCAAAATTAACATGTCGACATTGAAGAAATGTAATAGTTAACCGGAGGTAGATTTTGTTTTTTTTTTCGGTATTTTAAATAGTGATTATCATGTTGTCACGGTATTATTCAATAAACACTATCACAAATCGTGGAGACTATCGAAGAAGTTATCATACATCGTGATTTTATTTAAAAAAATTCATTTATATTATTTTAATATTATTCAAAACACAATAAAATTAATAAAAAAATACTAAATAAAAATAAAACAATGTCCACTTTAGGATTGTAAGTTTTGAATATTAATCTCACATAATCAGCTTAAAATTTAGACTATAAAATATAAATTAAACATATTTTTTTAACAAAATAATATTTAATATATTAAATATGGTTGACCACAACATTGAAAAATTAAGATTATATTTGTTAGGCCAACAAATCAATTATAGCTTAGCCAAAAATAGCAAAAGATACACAATAGCTGATATTTTTACTATGCACTATACATTATAGATGTTTACTATTACTATTATAGCCACTGTAATTATAATAACTGCGATTTTACTCATAATATAGTGTTAATATGTGAAAATCGCTACAGTGCCATGATAGCTTGCTATTAGAACACTGATTTCTTCCATCATATCATGGACATCATGGTAATAATTTTGTAGTATGATTGGGTTCCAGCTTCTCTAGTCCTCCTCTAGAGCTTGCTGCGAAGCTCTAGTTCCTACCATGAAACTGGAATTCGGAGCTAGAAACACCCATAAAGCTGGAACCCAGATGAAGAAAGTTTCTTCCAAAAGAAGCGAGATATTTTTCTAATTTTTCTAATAAACAAACTTATTAGGTTTCAATTTTTAAACCCAACAAACTTTTTTTTTCACCACTTTCAGTTTATTTTGAACTTATAGTTCAAAAATGTTTATTTATCAAATAAATTCTGAAATAAGTTGTGTGTTTGACTATCACTTCAACTTATATGATTATAAGCTGAAATTAAAGTTTTGCCAAACTCCAATGCATCAAGTGTAAGTGTCTAATTGTTTTTTCTTACAAAAATTATATTATAAGCGATAGTATCTGTTCTGTTGATAAAACATAACTCCTATTCCACCGACACACACCCACGCCCATGAAACATCAGTGCATCATGGTCCTTTAAAGGTTCCACTAAGCGTTCCCAATATCTTTGAAAGGTCACCTCAAGTAATTTCTACATAAAGTTCTTCTTGACATCTAGATTGAGCCAACTAATGGATTTTTTTTACTGTTAACCCGCATTTAAAAAATAATTACAGAACTAACTCACAGTTGTAATAATTTGTAGAAATGGCCTGCCACGTTAGCTTTTCGCACGGGCAACCCCTTGTCGTGGTCGAGGAACACGACTAGAGCCTTGTCGTGCTCCACGACCACGACAAGCCCTTGTCGTGCCCCTCGACCACGACAAGCGCTTGTTGCGGGTCTCGACCACGACAACTTCTCCAGCACTTGTCGCACCTGGAGAATTCGACAAGCTAAAAGATTTAATTGCGGAAACGGGGATTCGAACCCGGGCCAGAGGACACAGGAGCGAGCGCGCGAGCCGGTTGGTCTAAGACACTTATGTGTTATATGAGCACTGCACATTTTAATATTGTGTATCTTCTTGTCGAGTTTCCAGAACTCGACAAGCTGTGGTCCCCTCTTTATTCCTCTGGTTCTCTGGTCCTGTACCCACTCACACACACATTCATCTGAGAAGCAGAAGCACCAGCAGCTCACACACACACACACACTTGTAAGAACTCCACCCTAGATCTAGCAAAATCCGTCCGATAAATTTATCCGGTGTAGAAGAGAAAGTTGTAGAGAATTGCGAGTTCTTCGAAAAGAGGTAAATTTTTTCGAAATGCATTTAAGATTCTGTTAATTATGTTGCTAATGACGTGATTAGGGTTTATATTTATGTTTATGTGTATAGAAGAGTAGGTATTATGTTGTTTTTAGGAATATGTTTAGAAAATATGTGCATCTGTATGTATGTTTGTAAAATAGATTTTTTAAATGTATGTGTGTGTTTGAAAAATAGATTTTTGAAATATATGTGTGTATGTTTGGAAAAATAGGGTTTTTAAACGTATGTTTGTATGTTTGAAAAATAAGTTTTTGAAATGTATGTGTGTATGTTTAGAAATATATGTTTGGAAAAATAGGGTTTTTAAATATATGTTTGTATGTTTGGAAAATAGGTTTTTGAAATGTATGTGTGTATGTTTACAAATATATGTGTGTATGTTTGGAAAAATAGGGTTTTTAAATATATGTTTGTATGTTTGGAAAATAGGTTTTTGAAATGTATGTGTGTATGTTTAGAAATATATGTGTGTGTATGTTTGAAAAATATGTTTTTGAAATGTATGTGTGTATGTTTAGAAATATATGTTTGGAAAAACAGGATTTTTAAATATATGTTTGTATGTTTGGAAAATAGGTTTTTGAAATGTATGTGTGTATGTTTACAAATATATGTGTGTGTATGTTTGGAAAATATGTTTTTGAAATGTATGTGTATATGTTTGGAAAAATAGGGTTTTTAAATATATGTTTGTATGTTTAGAAATATATGTGTGTATGTTTGGAAAAATAGGGTTTTTAAATATATGTGTGTATGTTTGGAAAATAGGTTTTTGAAATGTATGTGTGTATGTTTAGAAATATATGGGTGTATGTTTGGAAAAATAGGGTTTTTAAATATATGTTTGTATGTTTAGAAATATATGTGTGTATGTTTGGAAAAATAGGGTTTTTAAATATATGTGTGTATGTTTAGAAATATATGTGTGTATGTTTGGAAAAATAGGGTTTTTAAATATATGTTTGTATGTTTAGAAATATATGTGTGTATGTTTGGAAAAATAGGGTTTTTAAATATATGTGTGTATGTTTGGAAAATAGGTTTTTGAAATGTATGTGTGTATGTTTACAAATATATGTGTGTGTATGTTTGGAAAATATGTTTTTGAAATGTATGTGTGTATGTTTAAAAATATATGTGTGTATGTTTGGAAAAATAGGGTTTTATAAATGTATGTGTGTATGTTTGGAAAATAGAGTTTTTAAATGTATGTGTATTTCGTTTTAGAAACTATGTGCACACAATAGAAAATATAAAATTAGGTTATTTTTAATTGTGCACATGCATACTGTATGTCTAAAAATTAGGTTTTGGACATATATGTGTATGTATTTAGAAATTATGAAACTAGGCTATTTTCAATTACATGCATGCATGCTCTATGTTTAGAAATTATGTTTTTTAAATGTATATGTGTATGGTTTTAGAAACTATGTGCATGTGTGTATGTTTGTAGAAAATAAAAATTAGGTTATTTTTAATTGTGCACATGCATACTCTATGTTTAGAAATATATATGTGTATGTATTTAGAAATTATGAAACTAGGTTATTTTCAATTACATGCATGTATGCATGCTCTATGTTTATAAATTATGTTTTTCAAATGTATATGTGTATGTATGGTTTTAGGAACTATGTGCATGTGTGTAATGGTGTCATGTTATTTACGCGTGAGATGAATGTGTGTAGGGAATGGAGAGTCCGAAAAAATTTTCCATATTTTATGGTGACGGCATAATTCGCGAGGGGCAAAGCGGGGTTGATATGAGCCGTTGCCAGTATGTGACGGGCGAGCTGAGTGTACATAACACCTCATTTCTAGACCTGAATTTGTGGATCCTGAATATGTTCGGGAAGCGGCCTCGCGATGAAATGGCTCTAATCGAAGGGCTCATCGTTCGTGAGGTAGATAATGAGCCATACTGGATGCTGCGCGAAATTAAAGGGGACAAATCTTGGAGTTCTTTTATTCGAAGAGTGGAAGACCCCCATGGCGGACTGCTCGGCCAGTTCGCGATGTATGTGCAGTTCTGCAACGTACAAGCAGCCGAGTGTGCGGTGGAGGGTGAGCCAAGCGTCATGCCCGGTCCTGCGAGATTCAGGGCTAGCGAGTGGTCGGATGTATTCTGCCATACTCGCGTAGATGTGTGCGAGGTACTGGATTGCCTTCCATCAGTGTTCGACGAAGATGATTCAACGGACTCGGAGGCATCCGATGGCTCTGATGACGATACTCCTGGTCCCCCGCAGGAGTGGCTAGATCACTCAGCATACAGTCAAGCTGTGTTGCCAAAGGATCAGGGTTCGAGGTGGTCTTTCGAGCACGGTGGCTTACAAGTAGAGCAGGAGTTTCAAAGCAAGGAAGATCTGAAGAATGCCGTGGCGAGCTGGTCCCTCGCAATTAACCGGCAATATAAGGTCGTCAAGTCAAACCCCAACCTTTTTGTCGCAGCCTGTGTAACAGCAGGCTGCCCATGGAAGATTCGTGCGATGCGGCCGAAGGAAGACATCGGTTTTGTGGTGACAAGGGTTACCGCACACACATGCCTGCTCACGAAGGCGCTGGACAGACACAGGAACCTGACGTCGGCGTACGTCGGTAATATCATCCAGCCGGCTGTGCGAGAGAACATTTCGATAATGCCGAGAGAAATAATGAAGCAAGTTGCCGATAGGTGTAGGTACACTATAAGGTATGCAAAGGCCTGGAGAGCAAAACAGAAGGCAATTGAGGGCATGTTCGGCACATTCGACCACGCCTACAACAATGTGATGCTGTTGCTGCGCAACATCGCTCAGACCAACCCAGGCACATTTTTAGATTTCTTCGATCAGCCAGCTACACGTCGAGATGGTAGTCCCATACAGAACACTCGGGTACTCCGTCGATTATTCTGGTCATACCGCCAGTGCATCGAGGCATTTGCTTATTGTCGTCCAGTCATATGCGTGGATGGTACGTTCCTGACTGGAAAGTACAAGGGCTGTCTCCTCATTGCTGTTGCTGCGGATGCTAACGACCAACTGTTTCCATTGGCGTACGCCATCGTCGAGTCTGAAAACTCAGAAAGTTGGTTGTGGTTTCTGGTCAACGTGAAGCGGGTGGTTGTTGGTGATCGAGAGAAGGTGTGCATCATATCGGACCGCCACCGAGGGCTGCTCCATGCCATTGAGGTAATGTGCGGGGCCCCAGATGCTCCGTACAAATGGGAGGATGTGCGCAGCCGTTGGTGCATGCGGCACATTGCAGCAAACCTTTTCACACACTTCCGCAGTAAACAGATCATGGATCTGTTCAAGCAGCTGTGCATGCAAAATCAACCGAGGAAGTTCCAGGCTATGTTCGACAAATTGGAGGCGCTGACAGTGAAGTACTCCACGAGGAGGGCCAGTAATGCTGCCGATGATGCGAACGTCAGCAAATTCTCCCAATGGATTCAGGACAAGGACATCGAGAAATGGTCCTTGCTGCACGATGAAGATGGCGCAAGGTTTGGGATAATGACGACGAACCTTTCAGAGGTGTGCAATTATGTGTTGAAGGGAGTCCGGTGTTTGCCGGTGACTGCTGTAGTGGAGATGACATGGTACCGCGCAGCCGAGTACTTCAACAACAGAAGTGTAGCCGCCAAAACGCTAGTCGACGATCCCATGAGAACCTTGCCAGATATTGTGCAGTCGTACTTGACTGCTCGCGTAGACAAGGCCCAGCGGCACGAGGTGACAGTTATGAACAGACTGCACCGAATCATTCAAGTCCGCCTTCCGCAGAAGAACGTGAGCGGCCAACTGAGATCTAGACGGGTGCACGAGGTCATTATTGGGGATGTCGCTGAGTGCTCATGTAACAAACCGAAGCTACTGCACAAGCCCTGCTCTCATGTCCTTGCTTCATGTGCGGCGCTCGGTGTGAGCCCTGCGCCTTACCTTTCGGAGTACTTCAGCCTTGACAACCTTTCAAACACGTGGAGTGGCGTGTGGAGAGTTTTTATGACGCTCGGTGACTACAGAGTTATCCCTGCTGGCGAGACTACCTGGATCCCAGATGTAAATCTAAAGCGAACGGGTCCAGGGCGACGGAAGACACGCCGAATACACAATGACATGGATGAGTCACAGGGGGGTAGCTCACCAGCTAGGAAATGCTCGATCTGTAGGCAGCCCGGACATAGTAGGAAGGATTGTTTCAATGCACCCGGACCATCGACATAGCCTTGTAATAAACTTTGTAATAAACTTTGTAATACGCTTATCATTTGCATTGGATTGTTGTAATCTGTTTGAAACCTTGTAATATGATTCATGTTATGTTACTTTCATGTCGTGTGCTATCCATGGGTATGATACTTTCAATAACGGTTCCCGATGTATGTTATGTTACTTTCAATAATGGTTCATGTTTTATGTTTTGACAGGCATGGTTGGCGGGGATAGAGATCTTCCAGAGCTACTGAGCAGTACATGTGATCGTGGACATCGTGGCCGCATCTTGTCCGAGGGCGGGGACTTGGAGCCGCTGGTAGTCCGTGCTCCCTTGGAGTACTGGCCTCTGCATGAGGGCTATATCCCCATCCTGCGGGCTGCAGGTTTATTGCCGTTCGCCCGTATGCTGCAGATAGGTCAGCATCTCACACTGGACATGTCGTTGATCACCGCATTGGTAGATCGATGGCGTCCGGAGACCCACACTTTCCACTTCCGCTGGGGGGAGATGACAGTCACGCTGGAGGATGTGAGCATGCTGCTTGGTTTACCTGGCAGTGGACATCCCATCGTCCCCCGGCCAGCACGCCTAGATTGGCGCGCACAGATGCACCTCCGATTCAACATCGCTAACCACGCCGACGAGATCCCGGCATCCAGGCGTGGTGTCCCCCACCGATTTCTGGCGCGCTACCGTGAGTGCCCCGATGATGCCCCCGCCGATGTAGTTCGGCAGCATCTCTTCGCGTACTTGTTGGTGACGCTGTAGTATATTTTGTTCTCTTCCACGCACGGTGACACTGTGTACACGTGGTTCATTCCTCTGGTCGAGAGTATCGTCGATGCCGACGCAGGGGCCATGCCGCGTTACAACTGGGCGATGGCAGTGTTGTGCGCGACGTACAGGGGCCTCTGCGAGGCATGTTGCAGGACCGCAGCTGGATCGTTGCTTTCCGCATGCCCTGTACTGCTGCAACTGTGGTCATGGGAGCACTTCCCCGTTGGTCGGCCGCATTTACAGCGGCCCATCCATCCGTACGGTGCGCCAGCGGACTATGAGGATTGGGTGGACCGGCCGACCATGGGAGCCCGTTGGCTGGGAGGTCGGTCGAGGTGGTCATTGTCACAGATTCACCGCTGTTACTTGGCGTACCTGGGAGAGTTTGATCTCCTATCGGACGCGCGCGTCATATGGCGACCATGGACACTGGAGCACATCTCGCAGGTTGCACCGCATGGCATTTCCTCGCATTGCACCGCGAGCCAGGACTGCTGGCTTACACGCCGGCACATGGTGTTCTCACATGTGGTGGAGCCATATTTTCCGGAGAGGGTGATGCGCCAATTCGGGCTACATCAGCAGATACCGCCCCGGAAATAAATCGACAATGCCATCTCCCGCGGGAGATTCACGTGTATGCCTCGAACATTTTCTATATCTCATGTACACACTCATATTTGTTTATTTCTTTGCTTTATGTGCATCGCGTCACCTTTTGCAGACAAACACGTAGAGGAAAACACTTCGACAACTGGCAGATCAAGAATTTCAAATGGGTCGACGAGTGGGAGGACCACGCGGCGACGGATGTTGTTGTGGAGGAGCGGCCGTATGACCCTGGGACGTCCCAGGCCTATCTTCAGTGGTACGTGCCGCGCACCCGCACGCGACTCACTCGTGCGGCCCCCCCTCGCCGACAGAACTATCACATCAAGACAGTCTTCGACTCGGCCTTGATGTTCATTTCCCAGGCCGGATACATCGCTCGGTATGTTCGTCTTTGCTGGATACTTATGTTGGTCTCTTATCTTATCTATTTTTCCATAGTTCCCATATGAGTTTCGCATGTGCAGGGTGACTTAGCGTTGGCCATCGACAGCCAGGCGGCAAACCTGTCGTCTCGCTTGGAAGGAGGACCACGCTTCAAGGCGATGGCGCGTGCTGCCCTACATTCCATCCGTGTAGCAGCACAACGAATCCTCTTCTTCGATGTTGCTTGTGGCCGAAAGACAGATGCATCGGTTCCGCACTGGAGAGGGGCCCGGCCGCCTAGCCCGATGTCAGCCCGGCCTAGCCTGGGTGGTGCTCGACAGAGCACTTCGTCAGCACGGCGCAGTCATCGTGACACATCGTCGACCTGGGGAGGTGACATACCAGGGACGTCCGCCGGCCCGTCTCGGCTTCATCGTTCCTCGTTAATGCACAGTGCTCGACGCAGAGATCTGCATATTGGGGGCCCGTCGAGACATCGCACTCCCAGTTCAGATGACTTTGATGATGAGGACGACATCCGTCGTCAAGACGAGGACGACATCCGTCGTCAAGACAGGGACGATGCGAGTAGGGCGTTGGCAGAGCGGCTTGCGGCTGACGAAGATTGGGGCCAGGCTCATATTGAGCAGGCTGTCCAGGGACAGAGACACTCAGTCCCTGGGGGGTCTACTTGGGAGAGTTAGGGGGACCCCGCCCACGACCACATGGATGTGGATGACGTTCGTGAGTACTACGCTCCGCAGGGGGCCGACCCCAGTTGGGTGGCACCACAACGGGACAACCAGGACTGGGTCTCGAGCATGTTAGGGTTGCACGACCCTCATGCACATCAGTACTACCAACCGGATCAGTTGGCACCTAGCGAGCTCGAAGATCACCCTCCACCGACACAGCCATCTCAGGGTCATGCAGGTACTGAGCGGCATGGTCCTTCTACCGCGGCTGGGCGCGATCACATGTGCCACCTGATCCGTACTCACCATCGCCTTTTCAGAGAGATAGACATGGGCATGGGCATAAGAGGGGTCGTCCGAACCCATAGCGAACATGTACATCGCACTTTTATTTTCCAGTATGTTACATTCAAAATGAATCATGCAGTTCACTAGATTTCTTATATATTTTTATTATATGATACATACTTACATATATTTCTATAGATATATATACATATACATATACATATATATATATATATGTGCGTGTGTATATATATATATATCTATACAGTATGTATGTATTTATGTATGTACAGTATGATGGGAAAAACTCCTAGCCCAGCTGGTGGGAACTCTCTTCTACCTCGTTGTCCACCTGGGTTCGAATCCCCACTGATCTTGATTTGGGTTCACAGGATAGATTTTGATATTTTAGGGTTTGAGATAGATTAGGGTTGAACTGATCTTGTTACTGTCAAACATAAAAGTCTTTAGAAGCCAGATTCAATTCCATCTCTAAATCTCAGATCTATCAATCCTATTCTATTTTCGAAAACAGGATTCTAATTACCCTAAATACTCAGAACTCAGATTTAGCTAAATCTTGACCTAATCCAGATCAGATTATTCTTGGATTATGATCATGGGTATGTCAATACCTTGATCCAGAAAGTTGGCAGCCAAATCGTATCATCTAAGCCATTTTCACATATCAATCCAAATTATATCGTAATTTAGTCCTTTATTTGATATCTAGAAACCTAAAAAGGCTAAAATCTTCAGATTAATTCCAAATTCAAAATTTCTTCAGCAAATCTTTTTCAAATGCTATTTGATACAATTTTCTCTTCTGTGCAGATTACAAAATCACATTTTAAAGGCCATAATTCAAAATCGACAAAACTCAGATCTTATTTTACCCTAAAGTACCATATTTTCAGTTTATATCGAAAATCATCAAATCAAGTCATATTTTATCAAATCTCTTGTTAGATGAGTATAATGTATAAGTTTATACTTATTTGTGAAATCAGATTACAAATCAATCCGCAATTTAATCATTAATTCTTTTCTCTCTTGTCGAATTCTGCAGATGCGACAAATTCTGGAGAGGTTGTCGTGGTCGAGGGGCACGACAAGGGCTTGTCGTGGTCGTGGAGCACGACAAGGCCCTAGTCGTGTTCCTCGACCACGACGAGGGGTTCTCCGTGCGACTAGCAGCTTGTCGAGCTCCCAGAGCTCGACAAGCTGACGTGGCAGGCCATTTTTGCAAATTATTACAACTGTGGGTTAGTTCTGTAATTATTTTTTAAATGCGGGTTAACAGTAAAAAAAACTCCCAACTAATGCTATATGTATTTATTTCTCCTATTCTAAGAGAAGTGTTAGATGTTCTTTAAACAATAATATGCATAACTTTTAAAGTAATATGAAGGACTGATCTAGATCTCTTCATCCCACCATCAAAACTTCGATCCGACTGCGGATTCTAACTTCTCGCACTACAACACCTTTGGATATGAAGCTTCTATGCCATTGACGACACCCTGATGCAACATCAAAATAACAACAAAGTGCCAAATAGGTATGTCTCCACAAACCTTTGATCTTGACTTCGCGCACATCTATTTCACTAATCCCGATCATCTTACTAGATTTATGCATTTGAAAAAGAGACCATTATGACCAACTAAATTTTTAGATGTTCATACTATTAGGTCTCTAGGGATTGAGGATGATGTGCTCCATCTCTTTCATAATGTGGGTTGGGATACGCTTGTTGGGGTACCGATTTTGACTTTTCACAAAGTTGTTTGAGAGATTCTAGTCTTTTTTGAACAAAATACCCTACGCGTTCCTCCCGGCCAAACCGAGGGCGTGAGATTTAGGTTTGGCAATAAGGATTATGACTTCACAATTGATGAATTTGTTAATCTTGTAGGGTTAAAACCCGGGGGCACTTTTCATGGTTCTCTAATTTGCACCCTCAGTAAAATTTGGCACGCAACAACCGAGGAAGGGCAACACCTATTTCGCCCCAGTAAATCAAAAGCAGCCGCAATTTTCAATCCCGCCTTTCACTACTTGCAGCGTCTCATGGCCGGGACAATTTTGGGTTGCGATAGTAATCAAGAAAAAGTCTTAGAAACTGAGGTCGAATTTCTTTGGGCTATGATAGGTAAAATTTAACTTTCATTCGCTGCCTATTTTGCCTGCTGCCTTGATCTAATCGACAAGGATTTATGCAAAGTCACACACATAGGTCGCTTGATCACTCGCATAGCATCCTCTATAAGGTTTAATGCTAGTGAACATCGAGAATATATGCCCGCAACCACCCTTGACCTACGTTCACTGTTCATCATGGCATTTTGCAGGAGGGAAGCAGACTCATTTCATTGGTTTATTAATGGACTTCCCTTCATCTTTTTGCCTGATATCCCTCGGACGAACATATCTAATGAGCGAAACTAGAAATTGCTCTCATCTAGCTCATATGGTCCTAGTTTCTCACAAGCCGCTGAATCTGACCAACTGGTGGCATATGATTTTGCCGCTCTGCATGCTTCCATAGAGTCCTTGTGCATTAGTTTCTCCGACTTTAGGTCGGAATTTTCAGATTATAGGGCTACGATGGATTCTAGAATGGACCACCTCACCGGCCGCGTGGATCGCCTCTACAACTATCATGTACACACAGGCCACATCCTCCCAGATGACATATATGCAAGCGCACTTGTCGACGATTGGAACCAGGGCTCCTTGTCAAACTTACATGAATTTAGTTTGTTTAGTAGGGAGAGAATCCAGACAATCACCAGAGAAATCAATGTATCTATGGATCTAATGACATAGAAATTTATACAGATTCGGACCCTCAATAGTTGAGTAATAATCCTACTCTTGTTGATTTTTCACTATGAGTATAAGAGACTACAAAGAGAAAGTATTATCTAACTCTCAATTGTCTTGTTGAGAATTTTACTCCAAAAGAATCTGCCCTTCTCTTCTAACTTTATGCCCTATTATACTTGTCAAAAGGGTGTCAGTTGTTTTATCGAAGGGACGATTGGCAATTGTCAATAACTGTTGTGTAATGGTGGCCATTAGTTGTTGTCGGTTGCTATTTGCCAGTTCATAACATGTGGTTATAGAAATTGCACATCCATCCTTATCTTCATGATAGTTATCTTGTCAGTGAAAAGGGACTTATGATTACCTTGGGAATAATCATAAGGATCAAAGAACGGTTATTGTGGATGTTAACTTAACCATATAAATCTCCAATAGTATGGTCGCATATTGACTGCGGCCATGTATTGGTATCTGGCTTTGTCTCTGCGACATAGAATGATCGTAGGCAAATGTCTCAGCGACCATAATACTCACAGGTAATATAATAATATATATATAAGACCATGAACTTTGCAACAATAAGTATTGAGGCTATAGAGTTCTATAGCTACTGAAATTACAGGAATTAAACATCCTTGATGGGTTATGTCCAGAATATCTTTGGATCATCTCATTATCTCTTTTCTTGGCCTCTGCGACCATGGAAAGGTAACGACATGTAGTGTAAGTGATACCGGCCTAGACCGACTCGCAAGAGAACGAAATCAGTGTAATAAGGCGAGTATTCTGTATCGTTCTTTCCACAGGGACTAGAGAAACGAAGCGCGTAAAACTAAACTAAATCGATGGATAATAAAACCAAAACGGACGAGAGAAAGAGAGAAGATGTCAGAAGAAAATAAGAGAGAGAGGTGAAAACTCGCGACCATGGGTTAGTACTAGATCTATACTCGTCGTCGTGAATACATGCGATAAGAGTCGTATCGTTTAGTGATCCGCAAAAAGAGCAGCGAAAGCGACTAAAACGAGTACGTCTATCGACCGTATCAACGAATAAGCACACAGAGATAGCACAAACCACTCCCCAACAACCTCTCAACCTCGACCAACATAGCAAACTCTGGGAATGACCACACAAACTCAAGCTGAGCATCACCAACTGGAACACCTCACACAGAAACTTGATCATGCAAGTGGCTGGTCCATTCAAATGGAACACACTAGGGAAGTTACAGTACAGTTTCAGTATACCTCAGCCAAAGCAGAAAAGGCATTCAAATGAGTCACAGACAGAAAATCAGTTTGTAAGATTACTGGAACAGAGTTGATCTCCAGAATCTTAGATCAATCACATAGGTGGAGAGATAGATGAGACACTAATTCACAAGACACTTCAATTAAAAATACAATCAATTTGTTCAACACATAAGAACTTATGAAGGACAAAATTCAATAGCACAACATTGATCACTAATGGAGAGTACTCGAAACAAGACTCAGATTCATCCATATATCACAGAGCATTACAGAAGAGCACTTGTCCAAATTCAATTCAAACCATCAATGATTTACATTGATTTCAGAGAATTGTGCTTCATTCTTTGCAATTATAGAAAATACCATATCAAACATCTACGATCGGTCATCTCATATACTCTATGCATTGCAGAACAAGGTAACAGAAAACAAGAGAGCAAGAGAAATGGACCTAAACCCTTGTTGCTGGAGCTCGGGGTAGCTACTAAAGGTGTTTGTTGATGTTGAGGAAGAAGCTATCGAGGTCGTCGAGCTCGATGTGGCAGTCGAAGAAGATGGCTGCGGGCGAGATCGCCGTCGAAGCCGGAGTTGAAGTGGTTGACGCAGCTGTGGGGTGGTCGAAGTCGTGTTCGATGGCGTGTGATGGCGGTCGATGTCGTCAAGTGTCGGTGACGGCCCGATGACAAGGAGAAGTTGTGGCTGTGTGAATCCGGCGGCGTGGAGATCGTGAGGAGTGGCGCTCGATCCGGTGAGATCTAGGGCGGCGTGGCGGATCCGTCGGAGCAGATCGGCGATGGAGGTAGCGGCTCACGTGACGTGGCAGAGTGGAGTTGGCGACGTGGTGGTGTTGTAGTGCCGAAGCAAGGGCAGCTCTAGTGCGGGAGTCGCACCGCGGCTGCGGAGGCGCGGATCTGGAGTGGTAAGTGGCATTGAGCGGCGGTGCGGGGCGGAGGCGTAGCGCTCGTGGGAGGCAGAGCGAGCATGGGAGGCACGAGAGGCGGCGGATCGGGCGCCGGATCTGAGAGAGAGGAGGTGGTGCTAATGGATGCAGCGGCGTGGTGGAAAAAGGATGGCGCGGGAGGACCAAGGAAATGGGGAGAGGAAATAGAAAGAACCGGCTAGGCCGGGGGTGGTAGGAGGTGTGGAAGATTTTGGGGGAGGTAGAAGAAGAAGTTGCAGAGAGGATGGCACCGCGGTGTACGGCCTGGCCGGTGGCGGTGAGGTGGGACGGAGGTGTGAAAACAGTGAGGGGGAAGAAGAGAAGGAGAAGAAAAAAAGAAAAATCAGGCTCGGGTGAAACAATAGTCGGTGGTTAGGTTTAAAGAAGATAGGCATTTTTGCAAAAAGGCTCTCAGGATTTTAGAAAATTACAGAAGGCCCTTCCTGAGTTAAGGTTTGAGATTTTGAGTCTTGGATATTTTGCAGAAGGGTGTTTGAGGTTTTAGGAATTTATAAGAAGGTCCTTGGCTGTTAGGATTTGAGATTCCGAGCCCCTGGAGACTCCGATTTCAGCACGGTTAGTTCCTACGCATCCGTAGGAATGCGTGTTTCTATCTGGAATCGACTGAGGGTCTGGTATAGTCAAAGAGACGCGCTTCATCAGCCTAAATCTACCCAAATCGCATCAACCTGCAATAAAATCATAAAACAAATAATATAGTCAATTTGATGATAAAGATGTATATAATTAATGCAAATGCCGCCTTATATGACTAAATGTGCCTGATCGGGGGGTTAAATATATGGAAAATATGCATAGATATGACAATTATCAACACCCCCAAGCTTAAATCTTTGCTTGTCCTCAAGCAATGAGATAAGAAATAAATCCAAGCAGACAAGCAAGCATAAAAATGATGTGGAAGAGTTAAATGCAGCATAATGTAAGCTCGGCAAACTAATATACGTATCAAGCGCTAAACCATCTAATAATTACACAGAAATTGGAGGTAACTAGCTTAGTTCTGGGTACAGAAGAAATAAGAATGTTTAGTTCTACTCATACCACCTACATCCATGCATGTATACAGAATTTCAAAGTGAGCGTAAACAATGAACAAGCATGAGAGAACTACGGTGTCCATAAACATCAAATAATCCATTTCAATCTTATGAAATTTTTTTTAGCTCTTTTTGTTTGAAAAACAAAATTTGGTGCTCATGCAAGTCTCTACCCTTCGACTTATTAAGGCGTATCTCTCCATACTTCACTCTAGGCTCACTAATCCCCTAGAGTGTTTTAAAAACATGATCATGAATCAAAAGAGGTAGTAAGAAGGCTTATGCACTTATTAGATTTAAAAAATGTGCGAACTATACTTTCATACCAAAGACTCAGAGGAGCAATGAAGTAGAAGAGTTTTTATTCAAAAGAAAAGAAAGATTGGTAGTGCCTACAAGGTAGAGAACACGCAATTGCGACCTTATTAGCAAAATTTTTAAAATTTGGTTTACATAGGTTAAATGATTGTTTAGGAGACTCGTGTTCTAAGCATGTGTGTAGAGATTAGGCTCAACAATTGATATTTCAATATACATGATAGAATGCGGCAATATAGATATCAATAAACATTCAAATTTCCACGATATCCACAACGAAACTAAGTGCAAGCAATTTTAGTATCATTAGAAGATGGTTAATCACAATTCAACCTAAAATAGATTGTCGAGCCACTAATGCATACATATAACTCAACACAACATGCAAAGGGCTCTTAGAAGCCAAATATCAACGATAAAAATCACAAGTCTAAGATTTTTGAAAATTTTAACATGACCTCTCTAGAATTACCTTGAGTTACAACAGTTCAAACACAAAGCAGGTCATATCAACATTCACAACAAAGCCCACAAGGCTGGATATAAGACAATCACAAGCTCAAATAAGCACAAATAGTCATACAACTCAACATGGACTGGTAAGTGCGATCATGGAAAGACGTGAGCAATTAACTCGTGTAATAATCTCCGTCAGCTAGCCCCCAAATTTGAAATGAAAATGTTTCCTCGAAAAGGCATTTTGAGTACTGAAAAGGTGACTTTTCGTTTCAAATTCCAACAGAACCCAAGAAAAACTTTGGGTGCGTGTGTCAGATTTATTGTGACAGGCATTAAATGCAAACCTTTTGTCAAAAAGAAATCTTTTAGTGTGATCACAACGGTTGGAAACCCAAGGACTACCGCCTTAAAACTCCATGTTTTAAGTTTTCTTTAGCCCAAAACTACTCTCGGAATTTCCAAAGCTTTCTCAGAGCCTCTAAATTTTTCTGAGTTCTTAATCTTTAGCCTTCTTCTTTTTCCCTCAAACCCAAATCAATGGCTTGCTGGATGCGCTCTAGCCACTGAACAAAGGAGAATTTGCTGGCCTTGGAAAAGGAAGGTTATCTCCCCTCAAGGTCGTTGATTCCATGGCAACCTGCTGGGGAAAATGAAGAAAGCCCTGTTGTTCAAGAAGGTGAATTGGTGATCTTAGAGGATTTCCTGCGTTGCGGATTTCGTCTTCTAGAAAGTGACTTTTTCCAGGAAATCCTCGCACATTACGACTTGGAATTGGTAAACTTAAATGCCAATTCCATTTTGATTCTCGTGGTTTTTCAGCATCTGTGTGAGGCATACATTAGGGTTTTGCCCAGTGTGGCTCTTTTCCGCGAATACTATTTCTTGGCCAACTTGAAAGGTACTGCTGCTCCTGGGTGTGTCTACTTCAGGTTGTGGGAGAAGGACTTCCTGCATTTTTCTCTTCATGACTCTGTTCACAAGTGGTATCAACGGTGGTTCTATTGTTTGGCTCCTAAGGAGAGTCATCTCTGGTTCGCAGATCGGCGATCAGAGAAGAATGGGAGAAAGATGTTGCTCCTCTCCTTGATGACGATAAAAAAAGGTAAGCCCAGGTAATCAAATACCTGATGAACAAGGGCTTGACTGCTCGCAATGTGATCCAGGACTTCATGAAGAACCAGATCAGCCCTCTGAGGAAGAGAGATCATCCCGCCTAGGAGGTTAGGGCCCTCGAAGATGCTACCAGGGACTACCACCCGGGTAATTACCCCAATCTTAGGATTGGTCAGATTGGTTAATTTTTCTCAATCTGTTTCTCCCTTAAAATTGAGTTTTGTTGTCTCATTTTGATCATTATTATTTTTTTAACAGTTCTATCTATTTCTGCTATCGAGATAAGGAGAAATTTGCTTCTGAAATCTTATAACTTGTTTGAAGAAGGCGATGTTGATGAACCAAGGCTGCAGAGCCTAGTTGGCAATACTGATGAGTTTGGCCAAGCGCGTCGAAAGGTATTACTCTTTCAGAAAACCTGTACATATTTGATTTTGAAGGATAATTTACTTGAGAAGTTCATTTTGGGTTTGTATATTTGTTCACGCGTCAAGTTTCCCAAAAAAGGCTTATCGGCAACGATGTAGAATCCTCTGGTGGTTCTTCATCAAAGAAGCCGAAGAAGGCTCCCTCTATGACCAAGAATTTGGTCAGGGCGAGAGCCTTGCAAATAAACCCTATCTCCCCTCCTACGACCACAACAACAACAACAACTGCGACCATTGCTACAACATGGGTCCTTGTGGCGACATCGGTAGCTGCGGCCACAGAAGTTCTCGCGATGAAGGCGGCAGCGAGCCAACAAAGGCAGGTAGTAGCTACGACTACAACTGACCCTCGCATCACAACTAAGAGGGTTGTCGCAGTAATGTCTTTAGCTTCTCAAATTTTACCTAATATGACTATGAATCAACTCATGGTCGTACAGGGAGAAGGAAGCGATGTGGAGGAGGAGGAAGATGCCTCCTTGTTTAGGTTGAGGAGGAGGACAAGAACTGCCTCTGATGAATTTTCTCCTAAGGCATTGTGATAATTACCATAGTTGTGCATAATTTCTATATGTTTAAACCCCCGATCATGCACATATTAGTCATATACCTCGGCATTTACATAGATTATTCCAGATTTGCTGCCAAATCGACCGGATTATTTGTTTTGCAATTTTTCATCGCAGGTCGGCGCGAATCGGATGGATTTCTGGCTAGCGGTCACGCCTCATTGACTTATTCTGACCTTCGGTCGATTCTGGATGGAAGTGCGCGTTCCCGCGGTCGCATAGGAACTAACCGCACCGAAATCGGAGTCTCCGGGGGGCCCGGAATCCCAAACCCTAGCCACGAGGCCACATTTCTAATTCTCCAAAACCTCGAGGGCTTTTCTGCAAAAGTGCCAAATTGCCATTTCTTTTCCTTGCCGCCGGCCATCTGAGGATTTTTGAGCCCGGCATTTATTTTTTTACTTCGTTCTTCTTCTTCCCCAAACCACTCTTCCACACCTCCCTCCATCTTGCCGCCGGCGGCCGGGCCATACGCCGGCGGTGCTCCATTCCCCTTTCTCCCCTTCTTCTTCCTTTTTCTTGTTTTCATCTTCTCCATTTCATCACTACAAGCTCCACCACCAGATCCGCGACACGGCCGTCCCCTGCGCTACATCGCGCCGCCCAGATCTGCTGCGACGCGCCTCCAGCCTCCGCGCCGCGCCTCTTCTTCGCGTCACTGCCACCGGATCTCCACAGCGCCGCCGATCCATTGCTGCACCGCCTCCTCAGCGCCCACAAGCGGCGCCACCACCTCCTGCGCCGTGCCGCCTCCACAGCCTCCGCGTGACTCCAGCCGCCCAAGCCGCCGCCCTCCAGCGCCGTTGTTCACCTCCACCGGCGCCGCTCCACCGCACCGCGCCTCCACAGCGCGCCACCGCTGATCCTCGTCCCCGCCACGCCCTCGCGCCGCCTTGTTCCACGCCCTCGCGCCGCCGCACGCTAGATCCGGCCGGATCTGCCATCTCCGACCTTCGCCGTGCACCAACTCCACGGGCGCCTTCTTCCTCGACACGGCTGCAGCTCCTTCGACCGCAGCAACTCCCTCGACCGCGGCCATCTACTTCGACCACTTCTCCAGTTACTCCAGCAGCCATCATTTCTGGTTTAATTCTTTTCACCCTTCTCCTGTTCTTGAGTCCTATGAACTGATGAGTATGACCAATGCATGTATGAGATGATGAATGCCTGTAAAGAACCAATTTGAATATGAGAAGCACAACTTGAATTCTGAATGATTCGCCATCCAATTGCACTTTTATTTCTTCAGGTTAATTAGAACTTTCTGCAATGAAATTGGCATTGTTTTGTGTTGTATTTGTTGAGTGCTTATTGGTTGAACTAAACTGAAATTGTGAATCTGTTGATGTTTCTATGACTTGAATGAGAGGCTACTCCATATTTGAAATGAGAATAATCTTCAATGTAGTCTACGGTGTAATTGATGTGATTATGTGCTGTCTTGATCGTTTTCTGTGTTGATGGAGATCAGGTGATTTCATCTGGGAACCATCATTTCTGTTATATATTGCACTGCATAGATGAACTTTAAATTGCATTGAATTGAAGCTGAATTTTGAACTATATCGAATTGCTTTCCTCTCTGAGTTTATGGTTAATTTTTGTTGGTATCAATACCCTGTTGCTTCAAATACCTGAACTGAAATTTGACGGATTAATTCTTAGTCTTTGGACTGAATTGAAAGGTTTTAAAATCTGTAATTGTTCTTTGCTCATAGTTGATGAATCAAAGTCCTGAGGCTGAATTCCATTGGTTGCAATTGAATCCATTTTACTGTTTGAGATGATTCGAGCTGATTTGAGCTTTTGTTCTTGACATCTGTTTGTTCATGGATAGCCGAGAACTTGGATTTGCATTGTTTCTGTTGATAGTGTCGAGCTATGGATTTTTACTTGTGCTTGCTTGGGGACGGCTGTTAAGAGGAGTTGAAGTACGTTATGTGCTATTTCATCATGCATTTGTTCGTTGATTTCATCGACAGCCCACTTGTGTTAGTTGTTTTCGCCATGCTATTGCGAGACTACTAAACGATAGTGGTTCTATCGCATGTACTCACGAACGTATGTATAGATTTAGCACAGGTCGTTTGTTGAGGCGATCACCTCTTTCTTTCTCTCTCTTTCTTCTGACATCTTTCTTCCTTTCATCTGTTTTAGTTTCTTATTCATTTGATTCAGTCTAGTTCTTCACGTTTTGCTTCTCTAGTCCTTGTGGAAAGAACGACTAGAATACTCGCCTACTGCATCGTCCTCGTTCTATTGCGAGACGGTCTAGGCCGGTATCACATTGTCCACTCTCTTGTCTCCTAAGGGCATGGCTTCGAGTTCCCGATATTTTATGGGACTCAATATCTGGTGCAAATTTGCCTCTTCTCTAACTAAATTATAATATCTAGTTAGGAATAATTTATCATGCCTGTAATTGTAAGTACAGGGCTCCTTTGTCTGTTGCACTGCCTACTCCACCAGCTAAACTATCTGAAGCCGAGATGGTGGAGGTTACTTATGAAGTAGCAAAAAAGACAGTGTCCGCAGATGAAGTTGCTGCGACTGTTGAAGTTGTAGCTTCTCAGGCTGCTGAAGAAGAACCTGAGGCCATCATTGACGAAGTGGTTAAAGACATTCAATCAATTCAACCCGTCAACGATGGAAAAGTTGAGGTTGTGGTTGCGACCTCGACCATGGGGATGAATGAACAGATAAGTATCTCTGCTCCCCCTCTGGTCAAAAAAATAATTCCTCCCTCTGATGTTAAAGGACAAAGAGAGGAGATGACAGAGGATATGGCAGTCCAATATGCCAAAATTCAGTGCTCTGCTCAGGATGTAAATTCCCAGCAAGCGCCTCATAACTTGGCTTCTTCTAGCCAAGTGATTGGATTTGGGGACCTTTCCAAGAGGTTCTTAGATGAATTCCTAGAGGAAAAAAAATCTTTACTTGAAAGTTTTGTTTATTTCCATAGGAATCTTCTTCTAAGTATTTTTTGTTTTATTCAGAACACAGCCCGTGTTGCGACCACCTCTGGCTTACTAGTGGAGCGTTTGAAGGTCGCACAAACTGAAAATGGCCAATTGAAGCAGTAAGTATCTTGCTTTTAATCTTAGTATTTTAGAGAGTGTATAATACTCATTGTCACAAGGAAAAACTCAACTCTTCTTGAGGAGATGGCTAATAGGCGCAGCAATGAGGAAGCTGCGACCATTGAGCTTCCCTCTTTAAGAAAAGAATTGGTTGAAACCCAAAGGGCAAGTGACGAAAGGCTTGCCAAGATTCTAGCACTTAAGGCCGAATTAAAAGAAGCCAAAGAGAAGGCAGCGACCTTCCAGCAAGCATCAGAGCTATACAACTCTCTTCAGGAAAAATCTGAACGTCTTCTGGCGCTTTGCGAAAAACAACAAAACAGGATAGCATGTAAGTTTGCTTTTGGCAGAAGTTTGCATTACCTTGGTAAACTTTATGAATTTTATTTCTTCTTTGCAGCACAAGAAGAGCATATCAATAAGCTGGTTGAAGAGAAAAATCACTTCGAGTAGAAGTTTATCCAAAGAGGAATTGATATTGATATGCTTAATACTGTCATTGAGCGTCATAATGCAGCCACTGAGAAGGCCAAGGATATTGCTAAGCTTTCTTGCAATGAGAAGAGCACTTTAGAAGCAACTATTAGGAGCTGTAGCAGTATTGAGCTGAACAACTTCAAGAAATTGAGGATGGTTGCAGACATACTAAAGGCAGATATTATTGATCCTAAGAAGGATAATTTAAGCCTTAGTGAGTACTGTAAATTGATTGCAGCTCAAACTGATTCACTGGTCGCTAATATTCCCAAAATTGTGAGGAGGAAAAAAGAGGCACTAAAGTCCAATGTTGGAGTTGTAGCATCTACTATCCTCTGCAAGCTTAAGCATCACCATGGCCAAATTTAAATCTGAATCCTGCGGTGGAAGATTTCGATAGCAAGGATCAGTTGAGTGCAATCATGGATGAAGTCAGGCCTTTAATAGAAAGTCTGCTTCGCGAGCTTGATCTTTCTTAATGTATATTTTTTATTGTATCTTGCGACAATGAAAGTATATATACAGATGAAAACATTTATTTGGTTTATTAAAGTTTTTCTTGCAAATATATATGATTAGCAGAAAATTCAATGATTGAAAATATGTTAAGTACTTAGTTTTTTGATTTAATGCTTTAGTTGTATTTCTCTAGCCCCCTCCTCTGACCATTTATACTGAAGGCGTGGTATAATGGTCACAGGATAGTTAAAGTAAATTATAGTTTGAATGATCTAAAACATATGAGTAAGTCTCTTATGTGTTAAAAACATCTTGAAAAGAGGTTCCTTAGCTATATGCGATCATAAGGTCACCAAAATAAACATCTTAATGTAAATGTACAAGTTTTTTTGCTAACTAATAGCCACTTGAATGATCTGAAACATGCTAGTAAGTCTCTTAAGCGTGAAGAAATGACTTATAAAGAGATGTCTTCACTAGATGTGACTATGAGATCGGCTAGCGAATCCACTTAAACATTATAATAAAGTGGTTATTGCGACCAGCCCTCGGGCATGGCTCGAGAAAAGAATAAGGACAAAAATGGGAATGTAACCATAACATAGAGTGAAAAAGTACTTTATTGTTTAAGAAATTTACAATGAAAATGAAAAAACTTACACATAAAATTTTCACAACTGGCCTATGTTCCAGGCATTAGATAAAATTATTCCATCTTCCATAGCTAATTGAGCCGATCCTGGTTGCAGCATTGAGACTACAGTGTAGGGGCCTTCCCATTGAGGGGAGAATTTGTTGCGACCAGAGTGATTTTGAATTTTTCTCAAAACCAAGTCTCCTACATGTAGACTACGTGGTTGCACCCTCTTACTATGATATTTATGCAAAGCTTGTAAATATGTTGCGGATTGAATCAATGATTGATCGCGTTTCTCTTCAAGAAGAGTAATTTCATTTGCGCTTGTTTCACTTTGTTTTATGATATTTAAGTTATCTACGTGAACAGAGCCAATTTGGATTTCAATTAGTAACATGGCTTCTGCACCGTAAACCAATTGGAAAGGCGTTTCGCCTATAGCTCTATTGGATGTAGTATGAAGTGCCCATAGAATAGAGTAGAGTTCTACCCAAGCCCTCGAGCGCAATTTAAGGTGGTCAAAAATATGCTTCTTAACCCCTTGTATAATCTGTCCATTGGCATGTTCTACTGCACCATTGCTTTGCGGATGAGCAACATATGCGAAACAAATTTTGGTTTCAATATTGTCGCAATAGTCTTGAAAAAGACCACTAACAAATCGGGATCCATTGTCGGTAACGAGACGACTGAGAACACCAAATCGTGTTACGATGTTCTTATCAAAGAACTTCTTTGCCTCAGCGGCGGTAATGTTGCGTACTAGTTTTGCCTCAATCCATTTAGTAAATGTTCAATTGCTACGAATAAAAACTTGTATACATTGATCGCTTGAGGCATAGGACCTACAATATCTATTCCCCATAATATGAATGGCCAAGTTAAGGGAATAGTTTGTAATGTATATGCTGGTTGATGAACTTTGCCAAGCATGAAATTGACATTGCGGGCATGTTTTGACTAATTGCATGGCATCATTGAGTGCCGAAGGCCAGTAATAACCTTGTCAAAAAGTTTTTCTGATCAACGTCCTATAGGATGCATGTGCACCACACATGCCTCCATGAATTTCTCTCAGAAGGGTTTGTCCATCTTCTTGAGGTATATAGCGCATAAGTACTCCTTGAGCACCTTTTTTGCACAAGATTCCTTCGACCAGTCTGTACATGCATGCTTTTCTAACTAACCGATCAACCTCGGTTTTGTTCATAGGCAAGGTCCCATGTACGAGATAGATCCTCAATGGTTGGATCCAATCGACTTCATGCTCGAGGATGGTGACATTAGTCATTGCCTCTAGTGCCTCTATGACTGAGGGCTGTTTTAAGTGCTCAATGAACGTGAGGAACCAATTTTCGACAATTGGTTTCGAGAATATTGTCTTTTTGCGAAACAAATTGGACTTCAAAATTTCTGAAGTGTTTTTCTAATTTCCTCACTTCGTCTAGGTATAGAGCCATTGTCTCATCGGAACAATTGTATTCCTTATTTACTTAGTTTACGACTAGTTGTGAATCTCACTTCACCACTAATCAATGGACTCCAAGGGATTTGGCTGCTCGAAGCCCGGTTAGAAGACCTTCATACTTTGCTGCGTTATTGGTAGCAACAAAGTGTAATTGTGTGACATATTGGAATTGGTCGCCCTAGGTGTGATTAAGACCACTCCAGCCCCTGAGTTTGAAAAACTTCGAGAGCCATCAAAATACACCATCTAGCGGTCGATACTTTTCAAATCTGATGGTTCTTGCACAAGTGGTTCGGGATTAGTCCATTCGACCAAAAAATGCTCTGAGTTCTACTGCCCACTTAGCAACTCGACCAGTTACTCCTGGATTTCAGAGAATGTCTTGACGAGGATTGTTACCCGAGCTAGTTCAGAGTAATGCACATCTGGTTCAAGACAGATTCGAACCAGACACGTGTCCGGAGGTCCATTGCTATGATCTCATACGACCTGAGAAACACGGATACATGGTCGCAGGCTTTGCTCGGTCAGGAGGTCGTAGGCTATGCGCGGTCAAGAGGCCGTAGACGATGCGCGGTCAGAAGGCCGCAGACGATGCGCGGTCAGAGAGTCGGGGACTACTCTCGACTTGTGTGACTTGGAATTGCTTAGCACTCTGTACGAGCATATCCTGAGAATCACGAAGATTATTCCACGTATGAAGACAACTGCCAGGAGGTTAATATGTGCGGTTATCCCTTAATTGCATGTGTTAAACCTGCGTGGAGGTTAAGTGCGGTTATCAAATCTTCACCCAAGCAACCGTTCAAAGCCGTTGTGCATTGGCGCCCTTTCGACCAGTATAAAAGGGTGAGCGAATGCACAAGAACAACAAGTCAAGCACAGATCCCAGCAATCCGACATGAGAAGACTTCAAGCTTTCATAGGCTAGTTTAGTCGTGTTTTAGACAATCCCACAGAAAAGATCTTCGCCTGTGATGATCTTTTCCACAACTTTGTAACCTTTTTTCCCATACATAGTGAAATCACAACAGGACGTAGGGCTATTAATCCCACCATCGAGGGCCCGCACCTGTATAAATCTCTCTGTGTTCCAACTGACATTGCTCATCATCCCTTCCTGGAGGGACAACCTAAAAGGTCTCACAACTTACAAATTCTGCATAAGTTCGACTAAGGACCCCGAGTCCGAATCATCGACAGCTAGCGCCCATCGTGGGGCCTTTCTCAAGGCGTTCTATTTCTATCCAGAGGTTCGGTGAGCCATGTCTGGAGCATATGATTCTGAGAACGACTTTGATCTCGAGGATTATGCCCACATACAGATGCCTTCACCTAGTGATCCTGTTCCAATGGAGGAAACTAGAGACGAAGATGTCCCAGAAGTGGATTCGACCACTCAGGTCATGTCCATCGACCAGGAGACAACCAACGCGGAACCGGAGGCCAATGTGGTTTCTACCACGTTAGAGGTTGAATCCGGTCCATCGCATGATCCCGCCAGGGGACAAGGTGATGTCGACCAGGAATTCAGTCCAGGGAGGTTTGACCCTGATAACCTCTACCGTCTCTTTGATTTCGAGTCTCACTCAGAACAAACAGAGATGTTTTCTCCATCGGCGACCTCGCTCCCTAGGCAATTCGCTGCCTTATCGGAAGAAACTCTCGATCAGCGGGCTGCTAGGGAAGAGCAGGAATGCAAACAAAAGGAGGATCAAGATCGTGAGCAACAAGATAACGAACTTCGCAGAACAGCCCTTGAGGCTCTTCAAAATACACAAGCTCGTTACGACGCTGCTCCGAGTTCCTCCCGTTGACCGCGTGGTCGCAGATGCGACCAGACACCATCTTTGCCCCCGGAACATTTGCCGGTGGACGAGGAGACAGTGACACCTGGCGCACCCAGGAGGAGCACGCATGGCCGGCTTCGATCCATCGCAGAGTCCTGTGTAATTTTCCTCCTACTGTCACGGATGTGCAGAAACCTGCCTTCGCCAGAATCTTGGCAGAAAGGTTGGATGAGCTCGCATCTGAAGCGACCCCTACAGCCTCTTCCCGGTCGGCGATACGTTCACATGACCGAGAATACTCTAACTCTAGTTCTGGTAGACGGAATCGTCCACCACTAGTGTCGTCTCGGCATGACAAAGCCATACGGGCGAGTTCTCGTGATCGGGAACGGATTCCTGTCCACTCTCGCCTAGGACCTCGCGTGGCCTCTCCTTCACGTGAGGTCGCCCGAGATCAGGTCGAGAGTCGCAGGTCCATTCATGGCCCTTATGTTGGTTGTAAAGCTTTCTAGTTCGGCCTTCATGCGGTCGTTTGGCCTGATAAGTTTAAACCAGGGGCCATAGAAAGATTTGACGGGACTCAGAATCCATCCAAGTTCCTTCAAATTTACATCACCGCTATTCAGGCAGCAGGTGGCGATGACCGTGTCATGGCCAACTATTTGCCTACAGTCCTCGAGGGATCGGCAAGAACTTGGTTGTCCATTCATGGCCCTTATGTTGGTTGTAAAGCTTTCTAGTTCGGCCTTCATGCGGTCGTTTGGCCTGATAAGTTTAAACCAGGGGCCATAGAAAGATTTGACGGGACTCAGAATCCATCCAAGTTCCTTCAAATTTACATCACCGCTATTCAGGCAGCAGGTGGCGATGACCGTGTCATGGCCAACTATTTGCCTACAGTCCTCGAGGGATCGGCAAGAACTTGGTTGTTCAATCAGCCTGAGGGTTCAATCTATAACTGGGAAATGTTGTGCGATGCCATCCTCAACAATTTCCAAAATTATCAGAAGCCGGGTAAAGAGGACGACCTCCATCGACTACGACAAACATCGACCGAAACTCTTCTTCAGTTTGTCAAGAGATTCATCGGGGTGAGAAATACCATTCCGAACATATCTGATAATTCCGTTATCAGGGCGTTTAAACACACCGTTCGATATCGGAGGTTTACGGAGGACTTGCTCATCCACCCTCCTCGATCAGTAGCCGACCTTTTTGATATGGCTGATTAATATTCCGACACGACCGAGGCCGTTGAGTGGAATCGGATGGTGGACAAAGGAAACTTACCGCCTCAACCAGGTCTCAAGGACGTGAAGATGGAGGATTCGAACAAGAAGCCAGAATCTTCATTAGGCGGGAAGTCGAAGAAATAAAAAAGGAATCGAAGTGGATAGTACAGAGTGGTCGCAGTTGTAGAGAAACCTCCACCGACCAAAGGTAACAAAACTTTGTTCAAAAATAAAACTGCTTCTGGTGGTCGTAGTGCTGACCAGGCAGAGAAGCCAACTAACCTGCAGGAAGGCAAGAGATGGTGTCCACTCCACAACTCTGCAGGCCACGACCTCAAGAATTGCCGGAGTTGGTTGAAGCAGTTGGATGACTTCTACCTGGGGATCGGACCTACGATCTTGCCAAAAAAAAGAACAGACTTGCGGGCTAAGAGATGCCAGCGGGGACTAAGATATATCCTACCAGACCAACTCTTGCTAAATTCATGATGGCTACGCACTATGCTTACCAGTGCGATAAGTTGCTCGACCCCAAGGGCGTTATTTTGGTCCGAGGCAGTCGCAACGTGGCATTGACATGTGATCGGTTATCCTTGGAGATGGTAGATCAGCTTCCCCTCTGAGAAGCCCAGATTGCTACAGTGTCCATTGATACGATCAAGGCTGCTCCTCGACCAGATGAAACATTAAAAATGGTTCCATTGTACCCAGATGATCCATCCAAGACAATTCGGGTTGGATCAGGCCTGGATGACAAATAGGAACTTGAGCTCGTTACTTTCCTCCGAGCTAACGCAGATGTGTTTGCATGGAAACCATCTGACATGCCCGGTGTCCCAAGGGAGGTAATTGACCACAGGTTAGCAATTTGACCTGGACAGTGACCAATAAATTAGAAGCTCAGGCATTTTGCTGTTGATCGGCAGGAAGCCATCCGAGTGGAGTAAGATAAGCTCCAAAAGGCCGGATTTATTCGCGAAGTCGATCATCTGGAATGGCTTGGAAATCCGGTCATGGTCCGCAAGTTAAATGGGAAGTGGCGCATGTGTGTGGACTACACCAGCCTAAACAGTGCCTGTCCGAAAGATGATTTTCCCCTTCCCCGCATCGACCAGCTAGTCGATTCTACTGCGGGTTGCGAACTCATGAGTTTCCTGGACGCTTACTTAGGATATCATCAAATTAGCATGGCGAAAGAAGATGAAGAGAAGACTGCCTTCATCACACCAGTCGGCACCTATTGCTACATCAGAATGCCGTTTGGTCTCAAGAATGCTGGTTCCATGTACCAGCGCTTGATGCGAAAGACCTTTCTTTCCCAGATAGGGCGCAATCTTGAAGCTTATGTAGACGACCTGGTTGTAAAAAGTTTAAAAAGTTCGTCTCATTTAGACGATCTTGTTGAAACCTTCTGTAATTTGAATCGATTTGGAATAAAATTAAACCCGGAGAAATGTTCTTTCGGGGTTTCATCTAGAAAACTTCTTGGCTTTCTCGTTTGTTCCAGAGGAATTGAGGTCAATCCTGAAAAAATCAGAGCTATTGAACGAATGACATCTCCCTCAACCATCAAAGATGTTCAACGCCTATCAGGTCACATGGCGGCATTGAACTGATTCATATTGCGACTAGGCGAAAAGGGACTACCCTTCTTCAAATCTCTGCGCAAACACCACAATCTTACTTGGTCCGATGAGGCCGAGAAAGCATTTCAGGAGGTTAAAACATATTTATCCAGTCCGCCGGTCTTGGTTTCTCAAAGAGGAACCATTACTCCTTTACTTGGCGACCACACCTCACACGGTCAGCGCTGTCCTGATCGCAGAAAGAGAAGGTGTGCACAAACCTGTCTACTACGTAAGCTAAGTACTTCATGGTCCTAAGGAGCGATACCCTGAGGTCCAGAAGATACTTTACGCGCTATTGATGGCTTCCTGTAAGCTACGACATTACTTCCAAGCACATAAGATCATAGTGCCCTCATCTTTTCCTTTGGGGGACATTGTCCGGAATCCAGAGAAATCTGGTCGGACCGCCAAATGGGCTGCCGAACTCGGAGTGTTCGACATCCATTTCACGCCTCGTACCGCGGTGAAGTTTTAGGTCCTGGCCGACTTCCTGGTCGAATGGACTAATCCTGAACCGCCCATGCAGGCATCCGAAGATTTGGGATGCCCCGATCACTGGACAATGTATTTTGATGGCTCTCGCAGTTTTCAATACTCGGGGGCTGGAGTGGTCCTAGTCACGCCTCAGGGCGAACAGCTGAAGTATGTCATTCAACTACACTTTGTTGCGCCAATAACGCAGCAGAGTATGAAGGTCTTATTGCAGGGCTCTGAGCAGCAAGATTCCTCGGAGTTGCGAACTGATGAGTTTCTTGGACGCTTACTCAGGATATCATCAAATTAGCATGGCGGAAGAAGATGAAGAGAAGACTGCCTTCATCACACCATTCGGCACCTATTGCTACATCAGAATGCCGTTTGGTCTCAAGAACGCTGGTTCCATGTACAGCGCTTGATGCAAAAGACCTTTCTTTCCCAGATAGACGCAATCTTGAAGCTTATGTAGATGACCTGGTTGTAAAAAGTTTAAAAAGTTCGTCTCATTTAGACGATCTTGTTGAAACCTTCTGTAATTTGAATTGATTTGGAATAAAATTAAACCCGGAGAAATGTTCTTTCGGGGTTTCATCTAGAAAACTTCTTGGTTTTCTCGTTTGTTCCAGAGGAATTGAGGTCAGTCCTAAAAAAATCAGAGTTATTGAACGAATGACGTCTCCCTCAACCATCAAAGATGTTCAACGCCTATTAGGTCGCATGGCGGCATTGAACTGATTCATATTGCGACTAGGCGAAAAGGGACTACCCTTCTTCAAATCTCTGCGCAAACACTACAATCTTACTTGGTCCGATGAGGCCGAGAAAGCATTTCAGGAGGTTAAAACATATTTATCCAGTCCGCCGGTCTTGGTTTCTCAAAGAGGAACCATTACTCCTTTACTTGGCGGCCACACCTCACGGGATCAGCGCTGTCCTGATCGCAGAAAGAGAAGGTGTGCACAAACCCGTCTACTACATAAGTAAAGTACTTCATGGTCCTAAGGAGCGATACCCTGAGGTCCAGAAGATACTTTACGCGCTATTGATGGCTTCCCGTAAACTACGACATTACTTCCAAGCACATAAGATCATAGTGCCCTCATCTTTTCCTTTGGGGGACATTGTCCGGAATTCGGAGAAATCTAGTCGGATCGCCAAATGGGCTGTCGAACTCGGAGCGTTCGACATCCATTTCACGCCTCGTACCGCGGTGAAGTCTTAGGTCCTGGCCGACTTCGTGGTCGAATGGACTAATCTTGAACCGCCCATGCAGGCATCTGAAGATTTGGAATGCCCCGATCACTGGACAATGTATTTTGATGGCTCTCGCAGTTTTCAACACTCGGGGGTTGGAGTGGTCCTAGTCACGCCTCAGCTGAAGAATGTCATTCAACTACACTTTGTTGCGACCAATAACGCAGTAGAGTATGAAGGTCTTATTGCAGGGCTCCGAGCAGCAAAATTTCTCGGAGTCCATCGATTAGTGGTGGGGGAGACTCACAGCTAGTCGTAAACCAGGTAAACAAGGAGTACAGCACCTCTGATGAGACAATGGCTCATTACCTGGGGGAAGTGAAGAGATTGAAAAAATACTTCAGTCATTTTGAAGTCCAATACATCCCGCAAAAGGACAACATTCTCGCAGACCAATTATCCAAAATTGGGTCCTCACGCACATTCGCCCCGGTAGGAGTGTTTGTCGAACACTTGGAACATCCTTCGATCATGACTTCGGCCGAGGATGATCCGGTAACAGTCTGCGTTACCAACCTCGGACAGGAACGAGATTGGACCCATCCATTCAGGGTCTATCTCGAATACGGCACCTTGCCCGAGGATGAAACTGAGAGCGATTGGTTAGTTCGAAAAGTGCGTCTATACAAGCTCATAGAAGGAGTTTTGTATAGAAAGGGTACTCAAGGAGTATTCATGCACTATGTGTCCCAAGAGGAAGGTAAATCCCTCTTGAAAGAAATTCATGACTGTGTATGCGGTGCGCACGCGTCATTTCGTACATTGGTTGGGAAGGCTTTCCGACAAGGATTTTACTGGCCTTCGGCACTTGATGATGTCAAAAATAGGGTCAAGACATGTCCTCAGTGTCAATTTCATGTCAGACAGGTCCATCAGCCTGCCTACGCTCTACAAACCATCCCTCTATCATGGCCCTTCGCGGTTTGGGGGATGGATATTGTTGGTCCTATGCCACAAGCGGTCAACGGGTACAAGTTCTTGTTCGTAGCCAATGACACGTTTACAAAGTGGATTGAGGCCGAACCAGTACGCAATATTACTGCTGTTGCTGCACAGAAGTTCTTTCTTAAGAGCATTGTGACTCGATTTGGTGTTCCAAACTGTCCCATTACTGACAATGCTTCCCAATTCGCTAGCGGTCTTTTTCTGGACTATTGCAACACCATTGGGACCAAGGTGTGCTTTGCCTCTGTAGCTCATCTACAGAGCAATGGTGCCGTCGAACGTGTTTTTGTTCGCCTTAAGACACGCTTAGGGGCTTGGGTAGACGAACTTTATACCATTCTATGGGCACTACGAACTACTTCTAGTCGAGCCACTGGTGAGACACCTTTCCATTTGGTATACGAGGCTGAGGCTGTGTTACCCATGGAAATTAGTATTGGTTCTGTTCGAACAGATCAATTCGAACAAGTTGATCAGAACGGACAACAACTACAAGATCTCATCCTCCTAGAAGAAAAGCGTGATCAAGCTTTGGTCAAGTCCGCGGTGTATTTGCAAGCTTTGCGCAAATACCATAACAAAAGGGTGCGACCACGTAGCCTTCACGTGGGTGATCTGGTTTTACTTAAAATACAAAATAAGTCTAACTGCAATAAATTCTCCCCTCAATGGGAAGGTCCCTACACTGTTGTCTCGGTACCGCGACCAGGGTCGGCTCAGTTAGCGATGGAGGATGCTCGGATCTTATCCAATGCCTGGAATATCAATCAACTACGCAAGTTCTACGTGTAAGTTCCCAATACCTTTTCCTTTTCAATTAGCATGATTTAACAAAAATTAGCGCTTTTGGTTGTTTTATGTGATAATTATTCCTTTTATCCGTATGTTACGAGTCTGGCTCGGGGGGCTGATCGCCGATAACTGTGTTACTATGATACCTTGATTGGATTCACTGGCCGATCTCTTGATCACTTCCAGACAAGACACCCCTGAATAAGCCGTTTCTCAATGCACACGGGGCTTGCTGGCATGTCCTTGATCATCAGAGTGGCTGCCAGTTAGTAATAAGGTCAGGTATTGTATCGAACATGATTGTCGGTCTGGTCGGATGTTCCTGGTCGTCAGCTACAGCCATATTTTTCCTGTGCTTATAATACTAAGCCTTCAGTATACATAATCCCAGGAGGGGGCTAGGAGAATATGATCGCAACATGAAACAAAAAGATGCACTTTCTTTCAAAAAATAATGCATACATTTGCATTGTATAAATTGTATCTGCACAGGTACAGGATTTACATTATGCCAAGCTCTTTCAAGAGATTTTCTACAAGAGGTTTCACTTCCTCCATTATGACCTCGAGCTGGTCTTCACTCTCGACCTCTGCTTCTCCCACCACTGGATTCAGATCAAGATCTGGGCCATGGTGAAGACGAAGCCGGCAGAGGATGGCGGAGGCTGCTGATCGAACTCTAGTCTTGATCTCCTCTTTTTGCCACCTTGTATCTTCAGGAAGATACTCGAGAAGTGACTCTACTTGGGTCGCGACCAGTGTGGTCCAATCGCTAAGGCTAAGGTCGTCCCTTTCAGTTTCGACTACATCAGCCCTCAGCAAACCGGCCACCATCTTCAGCTGTTCGAATATGTTTCGTTGAGCACTACTGCAGGCCGAGAGTGACGCACTCAAGTCCTTGTTCTCCCTGCAGACAGAATCAACTCTCGAGTTTTGCAACTCGATGGTCACCTGGAGATTTTTCTTCTCTTGGCCGAGCTAGCTTATTTGGTTGTCTCGTGCTGCGATAGGAGACCATCACGAACAAGTTTGTATGACAAAATTAATTCACTCTGGTCGGAAGTATACTTACTGGAGAGTTGTGACCACAGCTGTTGGAGTTCAGTCTCTAGGTTGGAGATCTTGGCAGCAGCCCTGTACTCCTGGTCCTCCCGATCAGCTAGACTCTTGATCAGAAAGACATTTTCTCTGTGATAAAAGAGACAATTGTCAAGACAAGGCTTACATTTAGGAAAATGGAGAAACGTCTTCCTTACTGCTGCAGACGACTCGTTTCCTCTTGTGTGACCTCGATGCTATTCGCTACAGCCATCGACTTGGTCGCCATACGTGTCAGTTCCTATGACATGGAAGGGGATCAGTTTCAAAACCTGGATATTCCTATGCAAATGCGAACTTAAAAAATCACAAGGGATGATTGGTATACCTCGACATACTCCCTAAACGAGCCACCTTCTGGTTCGATTAAAGGTTGAGGCACTGGACTCGCCTTGTCCCTAGCAGGAGCAGCAGATGAATTTTCCTACTGAGCCTCCTCCATTGCTGGGGTCACGGATCCCAATCTCTGCGATTGGACTTTTGTGGCCATCCTGTCTATAATGGCCCAAAGGACTTCTTTGGCCGAAGGGATGGAACTTTGCTCGCCCGTGACTTTGGTAGCAAGGGAGACTTCAACGCTTGCTGAGGTCACTGGGGGGCTTGGCGCTGTATCTCTGCGCCTAAGCAAATAAAAGGACCATCGGTTAGAACCTTTCCAGTCGATCACTATAATCCGACCCCGTCCAAACAGGAGAGATTCTTACCTTACTCGAAATCCTGCCAACTTCTAGGATTTCGAAGATGGTTCCCCGAGGAAAAGAGGACAGTTGTCATCTGTCCTAGTCTTCCTCTTCGTGAACAAGACCTTGTCTTTTTCTCCCTGTGTGCATGCAAATCTATAAGAAGGCACATGAGGAATGGTCAAAACCAAAGCTGCAAGAGTCTTTACCGGGGTAACTTTTTCGGTCGGTAGGGATGAAGCTATTGGTCCTGACGTCTCCTGGACCACAGGTGCTGGGACTTCATCCTCGACCATTAGGTTGGTAGCGGTCATGGTGTCCTGTTCATTTATTCCCACTCCTATCAATTGGAGTGGAGTACTCACCGCCCTAGGACTGGCGGAAGTCACTTGGCAGTGGATGAGGGGAATATCGTCTTCCTCTTCCTGTGTGAACATAACATAACTTAACGAATGTGCACAGACGAACGAAAACATTCAGGATTACGAGAAACCTTACCACAATCGCCCTTTCTGTCGGAGGGGGAGGTGTTGTAAATCCTGAAGCTTAATGGGCTTCAGTTACTGGGGTTTCACCCACAACCACAGGGTTATCAGTGGTTGTGGGGCCCATTGCAGTCGTTTCTGTCCCTATAGGCAGAGACAGGACCTCGCTGGTCGAGGGAGCGATCGTCTTCCTCTTGCGACGAATCAGAGGGACGTCATCCTCCTCGTCCTCACTCCCTTCACCCTGTACGATGAAAAAATAATTCTTGCTCGTACCTGGGGTTACAGGAGGTACAGAATATCTTACCGCAGTCCTTTTTGCGGTAAGGAGTTTCCTTTGCGAAGAGGCCTCTCCCGGGATCTTCTTGGGCTTCTTGGGAGTAGGTGACGAGGGTTGTTACCTGAGCTAGTCCGCAATAAATGCACGCCTGGTTCAAGATAGATTCGAACCAGGTAAGTGTCTGTTGGTATGATCTTAGATGGCCTGAGAAGCGCGGACACATGGTCGTAGGCTTTGCGCGATCAGGCCGCAGACAGTGCGCGGTCAGGAACCCGTAGGCGATGCGTGGACAGAAGGTCACAGATAATGCGCGGTCAGATGATTGCGGGCAATACGCGGTTAGAAGATTGTGAAATACTCTCGACCAGGAGACACGGGGTTGCTTAGACTCTACAATGAGCATATCCCGAGTACCCCGGAGATTCTTCCACGTGTGAAGACAACTACCAGGAGGTTAATATGTGCGGTTATCCCTTAATTGCACGTGTTAAGCCTGCGTGGAAGTTAAGTGCAGTTGTCAAAACTGCACCCAAGCAACCATTCGAAGCCGTTGTGCATTGGCGCCCTTTTGATCAGTATAAAAAGGTGAGCAAATGTACCAGACGACAGAGAGAACACAAAAAGAACACATCGGGAACAAATCAACATCGACAAGTTTCCATAGGCTAGTTTTAGTGGTGTTTTACATAATTACACGGAAAAGATTTTCGCCTGTGATGATATTTTCCACAACTTTGTAACTCTTTTTCCTACACATAGTGAAATCACAACAGGACGTAGGGCTATTACTGCCACCATCGAGGGCCCGAACCTGTATAAATCCTTCCGTGTTCCAACCGACCTTGGCTCATCATCCCTTCCCAGAGGGATACCCTGAATGGCCTCATAACTCACAAATTCTGCATAAGTTCGACTAAGGACCCCGAGTCCGAATCGTTGACAGCTGGCGCCCACTGTGGGGCCTTTCTCAAGGCGTTCTTAATTCTATCCGGAGGTTCGGTGAGCCATGTCTGGAGCATATGATTCCGAGAAGGACTTCGATCTCGAGGATTATGCCCATATCCAGATGCCTTCACTTAGTGATCCTGTTCCAATGGAGGAAACCGGAGGCGAAGACGCCCCAGAGGTTGATTCAACCACTCAGGTCATGTCCATCGACCAGGAAGTGACCGACGCAGAACCAGAGCCCAGGTTCTTAATGCGTTAGAGGTTGAATCCAGTCCATCGCACGACCCTGCTGAGGGTAAGGACGATGTTGACCAGGAAGTTTGCCCGGGGAGGTTTGATCCTGATAACCTCCATCGTCTCTTTGATTTTGAGTCTGACTCGGAACAAACGGAGATGTTTTCTCCGTCGGCGACCTCGCTCCCCAGACAGTTCGCTGCCTTGTCGGAAGAAACTCTCGACCAACGGGCTGTTAGGGAAGAACAGGAACGCAAACAAAAGGAGGATCAGGATCGTGAGCAACAAGATAACGAACTTCGTAGAACAGCCCTAGAGGCTCTTCAAAATGCGCAAGCTCATTACGATGCTGTTCCGAGTTCTTCTCATCGATCACGTGGTCGCAGATGTGACCAGACACCATCTTTACCCCCGAAGCATTTCCCGGTGGATGAAGAAATGGTGACACCTGGTGCCCATATGAGAAGTACGCATGGCCGGCTTCGATCTATCGCAGAGGTCTTGCGTAATTTTCCTCCTATGGTCACATATGCGTAGAAACCGGCTTTCGCCAGAATCCTGGCGGAGAGGTTGGACGAGGTCGCATCTGAGGCGACCCCAACGGCCTCTTCCCGGTCAGCGACACGTTCCCATGACCGAGAATACTCTAATTCTGGTTCTGGTAGACGGAATCGTCGACCACCAGTACCGTCTCAGCATGACAAAGCCTGACGAGCGGGGGATTCTCAGGATCGGGAACGAATTCCTGTCCACTCTCGTCTGGGATCGCGAGTGACCTCTCCCTTGCGTGAGGTCGCCCGAGGTCAGGTCGAGAGTCACAGGTCTATTCATGGTCCTTATGTTGGCTGTAAAGCTTTCTCGCCCAGCCTTCGGGTGGTCGTTTGGCCAGACAAGTTTAAACCTGGCGCCATAGAGAGATTTGATGGAACTCAGAATCCGTCCGAATTCCTTCAAATCTACATCACTGCTATTCAAGCAGCGGGCAGCGATGACCGGGTCATGGCCAATCACCTACCTACAGTCCTCGAAGGACCGGCAAGAACTTGGTTGTTCAATCAGCCCGTAGGTTCAATCTATAACTGGGAAATGTTGTGCGATGCCATCCTCAATAATTTCCAAAATTGTTATCAGAAGCCGGGTAAAGAGGACGACCTCCATCGACTATGACAAACTTCGACCAAAACTCTTCGCCAGTTTGTCAAGAGATTTGTCGGGGTGAGAAATACCATCCCGAACATATCTGATAACTCCATTATCAGGGCGTTTAAGCACGCCGTTCGATATTGGAGATTCACCAAAGATTTGCTCATCCATCCTCCTCGATCAGTAGCCGATCTCTTTGATATGGCTGATCGATATTCCGACTCGGCCGAGGTCGTTGAATGGAATTGGATGGTTGATAAGGGTAACCTACCACCTCAACCAGGTCTCAAGGATATGAAGAGGGAGGATTCAAGCAAGAAGTCGGAATCTTCATCAGGCGGCAAGTCGAAGAAATCGAAAAGGAGTCGATCGGGACAATACCGAGAGGTCACGGTCGCAGAGAAGCCTCCATCGACCAAAGGTAACAAACCTTCATTCAAAAATAAAACTGCTTCTGGTGGTCGCAGTCCTGACCAGCCAGAGAAGTCGACTAACCCGTAGGAAAGCAAGAAATGGTGTCCGCTCCACAACTCCGCAGGCCACGACCTCAAGAATTGCAGGAGTTGGTTGAAGCAGTTGGATGACTTTTACCAGGGATCGGACCTATGCTGACCTTACCACCAAAGGAACAAACTTGCGGGCTAAGAGAAGCCAGCGGGGATGAAGAGAGGTCTTACCAGGTACCTTGTAATCATATCAATGCTATTTTCGGAGGTTCTCCTCTTTTGTTTCTAAGAGGCAATTTAAAGCCTTTTGTCGAGAGGTTAACCAAACGGAGACTCCCCTTAGTGAACCTCAGTACACCCGTTGGTCGGATACAACTTTGATGTTTGCTCTGATTGTCCTGTGGGGCTTACTCGACCATTGAGGCTGCCTCTGGTCATTATCCCGATTATCAGTAATGCGAGAGTCGAAAGGGTCCTAATCGACGGAGGTAGCTCTTTGGACATCTTATTAGTCAAGGCGCTCGACGAGATGCAAATTCCTCGTTCGAAAATCAAGCCCATAATCCATCCATTTTATGGGATAATTCTTGGTCCCTCTATGATGCTATTGGGACAAGTGGTGCTCCTGGTCATGCTGGGAGAACCAGATAACTTCCGAACAGAATTAGTTACTTTTGATGTAATTGATTGTGATTTGGCTTACAACGCAATCTTTGGCAGGCCAACTCTTGCTAAGTTCATGATGGCTACGCACTATGCTTACCAGTGCGGTAAGTTGCCTGGCCCCAAGGGTGTTATTTTGGTCCGAGGTAGTCGCAACGTGGCATTGACATGTGATCGGCTATCCCTGGAGATGGTGGATCAACTTCCCCTCCGAGAAGCCCAGATCGCCACAGTGTCCATTGATACGATCAAAGCTGCTCCTCGACCAGATGAAACACTAAAACTGGTTCCATTGTGTAGGATCAAGGATGCCGACTAGAGGGGGGTGAATAGGAGGCTTTAAAAACTTTCAAATAAAAAAAATTATTGCAAAAGATCAAATAACAATTAAACAACAAAGAGGAGAAGACAAACACAACCGATTTTTACTGAGGTATCGGAGACTCGCCCAATCTCCACTAATCCTCGTTGAAGCACTCAAGTCAATTGAGTTTTGCCTCAATACCCACGAAGGATATTATCCACTATTGGTTGCTCCTTATCCACTCCAGAAAGGCGAGCACCGATGCCTTGTACAACTTTGCCGAGCCTCTCTAACAATCTCCGAACTAGAGAGGTCAACGGCCACGCCTCTGAACCGTCTAGGTGAGGGTGCTCACCAAGAGTAATAGGCAACAAGGTCTTCTCTAGACCTCCGAACACGCACTGAGAAACTACAAGTATGCAAATGCAATGAACTGGAATGCTCGGTGGATCAGAAAACACTCGACTTGATCAACAGATCAAGATTTTGTGTAGAAAACTAAAGCTCAAGAGTGTATAAGAATGCAAGGCTGCTTGTTGTGTACAACACATGCCCAAAGCCCCTATTTATAGCCTCAAGGATGAAAAGAACCGTTGGAACTAGGGCTGAAAATCAGCAACACAAACGACAGTCAGTTACGTACACAACGGCCGACAAAATTTACAGATAAAAATAGTTAGGCGTTTGTGGTCGTATATGGAAACTTGAAACCCCAAACTGACAGTCAGTTAGGAAAACTGACAGTCAGTTCGACCAAAACATCGACCAGTTTAAAAGAAAACTCAGATAAAAATAACTGTGGTCGAAACCCAAACTGATAGTTTGTATGGTCAGACTGACAGTCAGTTTAGTACAAAAAGTTTTGGGCCAAAAAATACACTCTCTGGACAATTGTCAGTTAACACAAACTAACATTCAAACTGACAGTCAGTTCAGCAAACTGACAGTCAGTCTGAACAAAAACAGCTATAACTTTAAACCCAGAAATCCAAAAGAGGTGTTTAATAGCTCATTTGAAAGATAATTTTAAGGGCTACATTTTTGTCAATAGAAGAAAAAACAGATCTGCCTAGATATTTCTAGAAATTTGAAAAACTCTTCTGCTATCAAAAACTCAACTGAAAAACTAAATCTTTCAAAACCAAATTCAGATCAAATCCAACCAAAAAGAATGCAATACAATGACCTAAGTTTCTCAGTTCATGTTGGAGATGTAGAGAGGATTTTGCAACCCCTCTTTATAGTACAGTTAAAAATAAAACAATTTCCTAAACCGATCAGCTCGAAACACCGAAATCGGTAAAAATAAAAACAATATTACCTTAGGTCTTTTGCGTTTTTGCGACTTGCGTCTTGATTTTATTCCTTGCGACTTGTGCTTTTATTTCTTTTGCGTTTGGTTCGTCTTGTTCATCTCGCATATCTTCCCAACGGAGCTCTGTATCACATAATCTCAAAAGTACAGTCAGTCTGAAACACTTAGTTTTCATTAATCATCAAAATTAGGGTTAGGCATGAAGGCCTAAATGCAACAATCTCCCCCTTTTTGATGATTGATGACAACAAGTGTTTGATAAAAGATAATAAATGAAATAACTCCCCCTGAGTATATGCATCTCATCATATCAAAATGTATTAGAGCAAAAACCCATACATATATATCAGATCATCAGATGAAACACATATACACATCATACCAGTATCAGAGCATCACAAAAACATCATGTATGAAAACTCAACTCATATCATCCATACTCATAAAAAGTCATATCCAAAACATAATAATATCTCCATAAAAGTCATACAACCAGAATCAAATATCGAAAAAACTTCTCCCCTTTTGGCATCAAGCACAAAAAGGGAGGCAAAATACAAATCAGAGCCTAAGGCTCATCATCCGAAGAGAGCCCTAAGACGGCTGTATCTCCAGAGCCTGCAGGAGATCTAGTCGCATCAACAACAGGTGATAGAAGAGGAGTGGCAGCCGGAGAGGGAGCAGCTGGAGCTGGAGCTGGTACCGCAGGAGCTGGAGCAGTAGGGCCTGAAGCTATATTAGAAGGCGAGGATGCAGGGCGGGCCCTCTTGCGAGTGTCCGAAGAAGTCGAGGCAGGCAGCCAGCTCAGAATCTCCTCCTGCTGAGCAAGCAGGCGAAGCAGCATCTGATGGTGCTCTGCCTGGGTGCTGAGGATCTGCTGCTGCACCTGAAGAACCTGTTGGAGCAAAGAGGGAGAGGCCGAGGAAGATCCGACGCCTGGGTCTGCAGACGGTGCTGGGTCAGACTCCTGAACTGGAGCCTCATCCTCTGACTCCCCCGCAGCATCATCATCCGATGCTGGAGAATCAAGGCCAGCAGCCGCTGCAGGCCGGGCACAGAGACGGCGATCGGTCTGGCCAGTAGGATAGAAGAGAAGAGGATGATGGGGCCGCGGGAGCGCAGTGTCCACAGCCCTAATGTGTAGAAGCACTGCCATGATATACGGAGCGTAGATCAGCTGACGGCGCGGAGAGAGAAGGACGTGCTGAATCTCACTGATGATGAGATCAGCAACGTCGAATGGCTCCTCCTGGAAAATGGAAATAAGCACATGGAGGGCCAGATAAGTGACTCTAGCCCTATCGCCCGACATAGGGACTAGAGTGAGACGAAGAATCCGCAGAGCCAAGTCAACATCGCGGCGTAGACCGGCGATGTGACGGAGCTAGAAGGGGCCGGAGTAAAGCATGGCCACCTCCCGATGCTCAAGGTCTGGAAGGGTGTGGAGCTGGCGCCCAGAAGCAGGACGAACCAATCCAAGCGCAGAATCAATCTGCTCCTTCGTGACGGTATGAACCTGGAGGCCCGTCATGAAGGTCAGTGAGTCATGCTGAGAGGAAATATGGACGGTCGAGTAGAACTAATGAATGAGCTGCTCAGCCTAGTGAAGAGAAGAATCAGCGACAAGGTCGCCAATCCCTACGGAGGCGAAGGAATCTGCCAGGGAGACGATGCCTGTGCGAGAGGCAATCGTCTGCCCGGAGAGGGAGCGATGGGCGAAAATGGGGACACGGCTGTACACGCTGGTGAAAAGATCCAGCTGTAAGTTCGTGTACAAAGTAAGGACGTCGCACGCGTCGCGACAAGTGGGACGTGGCGAGAGATAAGGGTTTGCGGCACGAAGGGTGCGAAGGCGGCTCGCGTGCCACCGGGAGTAATCCACAGGCATGCGCTCAGGCGGAGGCGAAGGCCGGGTCTCGGACGTCTGACCCGATGGACGCTTGCTGTTTGCCGCGTTCTTCCGACGGGCCATGCGTCGAGACGACAACGGCTGATCAGACATGGCTAAGAAATAAAAACAAAGAGGGAGAAACGACCTGAACAGAGCCGAACAGAGGAACCGAATAGGTGAAGATGACGGCGCGAAGAAGAAAAACACGGCCCGAGGAGAGAGGGGAGGCACGGCAGCGGCGAGGAACGGCGGCGAGGGGTAGCACTACGGTGAGCCACGGCACAGTGGCCCACAGTGAAGCGGTGGCAAAGAACGGCGATGGCGCGGTGCGGTGGCGCGAAGGAGGTGCACGGCGGTGTGACGGTGGCGCAAAGGGGCGGCGGCGCGGCACGGCGAGGTGGTAGCGCAAAATGCGACGGCGAGGAGGCGCAAGAGGTAGCAACGGCGGCGAAGAGAAGGCGAGGAGACGCAAAAACAGAACTGAGATTTTAGGGTTTGGGACCACAACTGACAGTCAGTTTGATATACTGACAGTCAGTTCCAAACCCAGAAGTATACTGACAGTCAGTTCACAGAACTGAGTTTTGAAACTGACAGTCAGTGTATGAGACTGACAGTCAGTTTGAGTCACCAATTTTGACCAGGAGCTACGACCAAAGGTGATGCTCATAACTGACAGTTAGTTTGTGAAACTGACTATCAGCATGGTCAATGACTTCAACCAGAGGCTAAGAACAGGCTCCTAAGCACTGAACTGACTGTTAGTTAGATGAACTGACTGTCAGTTTGGTTAATTTCGACCAGAAGCAGATTATGACTAGAGAGGGAATAAAATAATATTATTTAATACAAATAGCACATCAACTAGCATTAGATATATCAATAATGTTCAGTTCACCTCTTAGAAAGCAAAATCTAGATTCATCTAAGGGTTTGGTGAGAATATCTGTTGTTGCATATCTGTTCTGACATAATTCACATCAATGTCTCCTTTTGCCACATGATCTCTAATAAAATGGTGCCGTATTTCAATATGCTTAGTTCTAGAATGTTGAACAGGATTATTTGCAATTTTAATGGCACTTTCATTATCACACAAGAGTGGCACTTTATCAAATTTAATTCCATAATCCAAAAATGTCTGCTTCATCCATAATAATTGAGCACAACAACTGCCTGCAGACACATATTCAGTTTCAGTTGTGGAGAGAGCTACAGAGTTCTATTTCCTAGATGACCATGATACTAATGATCTCCCCAATAGCTGACAGCTACCAGATGTGCTTTCACGATCAATCTTGCACCCAGCATAATCAGAATTCGAATAACCAATTAATTCAAAATTTGCATCTTTCGGATACCAAAGACCTAAACTGGGATAGCATTTTAAATACCTAAGGATCTTTTAAGAGCAATTAAATGACATTCTTTAGGATCTGACTGAAATCTAGCACATAAATACACACTAAACATGATATCAGGCCTAGATGCAGTGAGATACAACAAGCTACCAGTCATAGACCTATAAAGTTTAGAATCGACCGATTTTCCGCTTTTGTCCATGTCCAGATGTCCATTTGTCGCTATGGGGGTTTTGATTGCCTTAGCATCTTCCATCCCAAAGCGCTTGAGCAAGTCCTTCACATACTTCGTTTGACTCACGAACGTACCGTTCTTGAGTTGCTTGATTTGAAGTCCAAGGAAGAAGCTTAGCTCACCGATCATTGACATCTCGAATTCCCTAGACATCATCTCCCCAAACTCATGACAGAAATGTTCATTAGTAGATCTAAAAATAATATCATCAACATATATCTGACAAATGAACAAATCTTTTTTCAATTTTCTTTGTAAATAGTGTTGTATCAACCTTCCTAATTTTAAAGCCTTTTGATAAAAGAAAGTCTCTAAGTCATTCATACCAAACTCGAGGAGCTTGCTTGAGACCATAGAGAGCTTTAGACAATTTAAATACATGGTTTGGAAATTAGAATCTTCAAAACTGGGAGGTTGTTCAACAAATACTAGTTCAGATATCTCACCATTTAAAAATGCACTTTTTATATCCATTTGAAATAATTGATATTGAAACATGATGCGTAAGCAAGAAGAATACGAATAGCTTCAAGTCTTGCTATAGGTGCAAAAGTTTCGCCAAAGTCTAAACCTTCGACTTGAGTAAAACCTTGAGTAACAAGACGAGCTTTGTTTCTAATTACTACTCCATTTTCATCTTGCTTATTTCTGAAAACCCATTTTGTTCCAATTACATTATGATCCTTGGGTCTTTCTACTAAAGTCCAAACTTCATTTCTAGAAAAATTGTTAAGTTCTTCATGCATAGCATTAACCCAATCAGGAACATTTAAAGCTTCATTAACATGTTTAGGTTCTAAAGAAGACACAAATGAATAATGTTCACAAAATGCAGCAATACGAGAGCGAGTTTGAACACCCTTACTGACGTCACCCAATATTTGGTCTAGAGGGTGATCCTTGGTGATCATTTGATGTTGCCTTGGTGCTTCTTCTTGTGCTACTTCTTCTTGACTTGGTTTTGGAGGATCAACATGAGATAATGATACATTTTGATCAACATTCTCAATGTTGACATCATCTTCTTGATCTTCTTCTCTTGGCTTGATGTCTCCAATGGTTATTTTCTTCACGGTTTCTTGAAGATCTTTACCTGAAACTTCACAAGAGACTTACTCCTTTTGTGAGCCATTAGTTTCATCAAATTCGACATCACAAGATTCTTCAATACAACCAGTATTTTTATTAAAGACACGATAGGCTTTGCAAGTGGTAGAGTATTCGACTAAGAAGCCTTCATCTACTCTTCTTTGAAATGTACGGCCAAAATTTCTTTTCTTAAGTATAAAGCACTTGCAATCAAAAACTCGAAAATAAGAAATGTTTGGCTTACGCCCAATAAGAAACTCATAAGGAGTCAAATTCAGAAGAGGATGCAAATAGAGTCGATTTATAGAATAGCAAGCAGTATGCACCGCTTCAGCCCAGAAGCGAGTAGGAGTATCATACTCACTTAACATAGTCCTTACCATTTCTATAAGTGTTGGATTTTTCCTTCCAACGACTCCATTTTGCTGTGGAGTGTAAGAAGTAGAAAATTCGTGTTTGATTCCAAGAGAGTCACCAAAATCAAATAGAGTTGAATTAACGAACTCTCCACCATGATCACTACGGATTTTCTTGATGGAAAGTTCGATTGCAGTGGAAACACGTTTTGCAAAACTTTTGAAAACATCGGGGGTTTTAGATTTTTGAGAAATAAAGAAAACCCAAGTATAGCGAGTAAAATCATCAACAATTACAAAACCATAATTGCTACCCCCGATACTTTGAAACTCAGAAGGTCCAAATAAATCCATATGCAATAGTTCCAAAGGTTTGCAAGTCGAAAGGACATGCTTAATCGGATGTGAAGTAGCTACTTGCTTGCCAGCTTGACAGGCGCTACAAGGTTTATCTTTTTCAAAATTCACATCCTTTAAGCCAATAACCAAATCTCATTTTAACAGCTTTTTCAATTGATGCATCCAACATGTGCGAGTCTCCTATGCCATAACCAACCCTTTGAGGTTTGAGAGACAAGGCATGTTGAAAGAGATGCATCTTTGGAGTGAAGATCAACCAAATAAAGATTTCCAAAATGAAAGCCTTTAAAAATCAAAGAATTGTCTTTCAAACTTTCAACTAAAACTTCTTTGGGATAAAATGTCAATGAAATCCAAAATCGCAAATTTGTGCAACGGAAAGCAAATTAAAGTTCAGAGATTCAACAAGTAAAACATTCGAAATTGAGTGATCGTTGGAAATAGCAATTTTACCCAAGCCTACCACATTTTCTTGACGGTTGTCGCCAAAGGTGATCTTTTGATTTTCGCTTGAGTTGTCTTCTAGTGAGGTGAACAACTTTTTGTTACCGGTCATGTGTTCAGAGCATCCGCTGTTTAGCACCCAATGCCTTCCACTGATCTTGTAGTTCACCTGCATAAAAAGAATCAAGTCCTTTTAGGTACCCAAACCTTTTTGGGTCCTTCAATGTTAGCAATCAAAGCTTTGGGCACCCAAATTGATTTCTTCTTTTTATTTAGCATGGGTGCGCCAACATACTTTCCTATAGCATAACCTTTCTTCGACTTTTGAAGCATGTAGCAAGTATCAAAATAGTTTGGAGTCATTAAAGGACATGCTTCATGCGAATGACCAGTTTCATGACATTTAAAGCAGAATGTGTTGCATGCTTTTACAAAAACAGTTTTAGTGTTTGGTTTCTTTCCTTTCTTCGGAAAGTATCCTAATCCTTCTTTTCTAAATGAACATTTTTGTTTGCTAAGTATGAGATCAAGTGACTTTTCCCTTATAGTAGTTTTCTAGACCTTTTCCAAGTTTTTCAACTTGTGCCTTAGGTTCATTATTTTCATTTAAGATGATATCATTTGAAGTACATGGTATATGATGACTACTCGAAGGAGTATCATTTAAATCACATGAAGTGGAGATATCTACCTTAGATGAAGCATTAGTAATATCTTTCATGAGCATGCTTTCATAAGAATCTTTTAGTTTGGAGTATTTAGTGCATAAAGAAGAATGTTCTTCTTTAAGCGCTCTATACTTCTTTTTAGTAGCTCCATAAACTTCATTTAACTCGGTGATCATTTCAACTAGTTCTTCATATGAAGGATCGGAAGAATGTACCTTTTCATCGCCTTTAGCCATAAGACAAAGGGATGAACTAGTCGATGTGTTGCTGAAAGCTAGTCTGGCTAGCTTCTTGGAGCAACCTTCTTCATCGTCGGAGTCGGAGTCAGAGCTCTCTCCGCCGGACATCCATTCTCCGAAGCATGCTTCTTTGGATGCGTCATTGCTCTTCTTGAAGAATTTCTTCTTGTTGTTCCACATCTTGTTCTTATTTGGACATCTTGATGCTATATGTCCCTTTTCATGACATCCATAGCAAATGATGTCCTTGAAGTTGGTTTGCTTTGGTCCCTTGGGTCGTGTGTCAATGTTGACACCTTTTTTGTGTAACCTGCGAAGAAGTTTCTGAGTATTCTTTACCATGAGTACTAGATCTTCATCGGAGGAGCCATCACTTGAATCGATCTTAGCGTTGGCTTTGAAGGCCAATGCCTTCTTCTTTGTCTCCGAGGGTTCGGCTGCTTCCTTCTTCTCCTTTTTGTGCATCTCATGGGTGATGAGGTTCCCATAGAGATCAGTTGGTGTCGTGGTCGACAAGTCAGAGTTTGTGAGAACCGTCACCAGAGTGTCGAAGCTTTCTGGTAAAGCCCTGAGCATCTTTCTCACAATATCAAGGTCAGTAAACACAACTCCGAGCCCCTTGAGTTCATTCACAATATTATTCAACCGAGTGAACATGGAGTCCATGGACTCTGTTGATGACATTGTGAAAGTCTCATATCGTTGCCTCACCATGAGCAATTTTGCCTCTTTAACTTTTGTAGTGCCCTCGTAAATTTCTTCGAGGGTGGTCCAAACCTTGTGAGCAGTCGTAAGATTGCTTACACAGTTAAACTCATTTAAAGATAAACCGGCAAAGAATGCATTTTTTCTACGAGCATTTAAATGCAATTTTCTCCTGTCGTCCTCAAAGTGACTTCCGGATCATCAGGAGGAGTAACACCAAGTTTAACAATATCCCATACATCAAGCCCCATGGCCTCTAGGAATACCAACATGGGCACTTTCCAATAGGGATAGTTTGTCCCATCAAAGATAGGTGCACGACTGGTATGACCAAGAGAGAAACCATCATTAGACGACATCGTCTCTCTAGGCGGTAAAGCCTAATGAATCGAGAGACCTTGCTCTGATACCACGTGTAGGATCAAGGATGCCAACTAGAGGGGGTGAATAGGGGGCTTTAAAAACTTTCAAAAAAAAATTATTGCAAAACATCAAATAACAATTAAACAACAAAGAGGAGAAGACAAACACAATCGATTTTTACCGAGGTATTGGAGACTCGCCCAGTCTCCACTAATCCTCGTTGAAGCACTCAAGTCAATTGAGTTTTGCCTCAATACCCACGAAGGATATTATCCACTATTGGTTGCTCCTTGTCCACTCCGGAAAGGCGAGCACCAATGCCTTGTACAACTTTGCCGAGCCTCTCTAACAATCTCTGAAGTAGAGAGGTCAACGGCCACGCCTCCGAACCATCTAGGTGAGGGCGCTCACCAAGAGTAATAGGCAGCAAGGTCTTCTCTAGACCTCCGAACATGCACCGAGAAACTACAAGTATGCAAATGCAATGAACTGGAATGCTCAGTGGATCAGAAAACACTCGACTTGATCAACAGATCAAGATTTTGTGTAGAAAACTAAAGCTCAAGAGTGTATAAGAATGCAAGGCTGCTTGTTGTGTACAACACATGCCCAAAGCCCCTATTTATAGCCTCAAGGATGAAAAGAACCGTTGGAGCTAGGGCTGAAAATCAGCAACACAAACTGACAGTCAGTTACGTACACAACGGCCGACAAAATTTACAGATAAAAAATAGTTAGGCGTTTGTGGTCGTATATGGAAACTTGAAACCCCAAACTGATAGTCAGTTAGGCAAACTGACAGTCAGTTCGACCAAAACATCGACCAGTTTAAAAGAAAACTCAGATAAAAACAACTGTGGTCGAAACCCCAACTGACAGTCAGTATGGTCAGACTGATAGTTAGTTTAGTACAAAAAGTTTTGGGCCGAAAAATACACTCTCTGGACAATTGTCAATTAACACAAACCGACATTCAAACTGACAATCAGCTTAAACAAAAACAGCTATAACTTAAACCCAGAAATCCAAAAGAGGTGTTTAATATCTCATTTGAAAGATAATTTTAAGGGCTACATTTTTGTCAACAGAAGCAAAAACCAGATCTGCCTAGATCTTTCTAGAAATTTGAAAAACTCTTCTGCTGTCAAAAACTCAACTGAAAAACCAAATATTTCAAAACCAAATTCAGATCAAATCCAACCAAAAAGAATGCAATACAATGACCTAAGTTTCTCAGTTCATGTTGGAGATGTAGAGAGGATTTTGCAACCCCTTTTTATAGTACGGTTAAAACTAAAAACAATTTTCCTAAACTGATCAGCTCCAAACACCGAGATCGGTAAAAATAAAAACAATATTACCTTAGGTGTTTTGTGTTTTTGCTACTTGCGTCTTGATTTTATTCCTTACGACTTGTACTTTTATTTCTTTTGCGTTGGGTTCGTCTTGTTCATCTCTCATATCTTCCCAACAGAGCTCTGTATCACATAATCTCAAAAGCACAGTCAGTCTGAAACACTTGGTTTTCATTAATCATCAAAATTAGGGTTAGGTATGAAGGCCTAGATGCAACACATTATACCCAGATGATTCGTCCAAGACAGTTCAGGTTGGATCAGACCTAGATGACAAATAGGAACTCGAGCTCATTGCTTTCCTCCAGGCTAACGCAGATGTGTTTGCGTGGAAACCATCTGACATGCCCGGTGTCCCAAGGGAAGTAATCGAGCACAGGTTAGCAATTCGACCTGGACAGCGACCAATAAAACAGAAGCTCAGGAGTTTTGCTGTTGATCGGCAGGAAGCTATGCGGGAGGAATTGGATAAACTCCAAAAGGCCGGATTTATTCGCGAAGTCGATCATCCAGAATGGCTTGCAAATCTGGTCATGGTACACAAGTCAAATGGTAAGTGGCGCATTTGCGTTGACTACACCAGCCTAAATAGTGTCTGTCCGAAGGACGACTTTCCCCTTCCCCGCATCGACCAGCTTGGCGATTCTACTGCGGGTTGCGAACTGATGAGTTTCCTGGACACTTACTCGGGATATCATCAAATTAGCATGGTAGAAGAAGATGAAGAGAAGACTGCCTTCATCACACCATTCGGCACCTACTGTTACGTCAGAATGCCGTTTGGTCCCAAGAACGCAGGTTCCACGTACCAGCGCTTGACGCAAATGACCTTTCTTTCCCAGATGGGGCGTAATCTTGAAGCTTACGTAGACGACCTGGTTGTAAAAAGTTCAAAAAGATCGTCTCATTTAGACGATCTTGCTAAAACCTTCTGTAATTTAAATCGATATGGAATAAAATTAAACCCGGAGAAATGTTCTTTTGGGGTTTCATCTGGAAAACATCTTGGTTTTCTTGTTTGTTCCAGAGGAATCGAATTCAATTCTGAAAAAATCAGGGCAATCGAACATATGAGGTCTCCCTCGACCATCAAGGATGTTCAGCGCCTAGCAGGTCGCATGGCGGCATTAAGCTAGTTCATATCGCGACTAGGCGAAAGGGGACTACCTTTCTTCAAAGCCCTACGCGGACATCACAATTTTACATGGTCCAATGAGGCCGAAAAGGCATTTCAGGAGGTAAAAGCATATCTCTCCAGTCCTCCAGTCTTGGTTTCCCCTGACAAAGAGGAACCATTACTCCTCTACTTGGCGGCCACACCTCAAGCGGTCAGCGTTGTTCTGATCACGGAAAGAGAGGGTGTGCACAAACCCGTCTACTACGTAAGCGAAGTACTTCATGGTCCTAAGGAGCGATACCCTGAGGTCCATAAGATACTTCACGCACTACTGATGGCTTCTCGTAAGCTGCGACATTACTTCCAAGCACATAAGATCACAGTGCCCTCATCTTGTCCTTTGGGGGACATTGTTCGAAATCCGGAGAAATCTGGTCGGATCGCCAAATGAGCCGTCGAACTCGGAGCCTTCGACATCCATTTCACGCCACGCACTGCGGTCAAGTCTCAGGTCCTGGCCGACTTCGTGGTCGAGTGGACTAACCCTGAACCACCCATGCAGGCGTCCGAAGATTTGGAATGCCCCAATCACTAGACAATGTACTTTGATGGCTCTCGTAGTTTTCAACACTCGGGGGCTGGAGTGGTCCTAGTCACGCCTCAGGGCGAACAGCTGAAGTTTGTCATTCAACTACACTTTTTTGCGACCAATAATGCATCAGAGTATGAAGGTCTTATTGCAGGGCTCCGGGCAGCTAAATTCCTCGGAGTCCATCGATTAGTGGTGAGGGGAGAGTCACAGCTGGTCGTAAACCAGCTAAACAAGGAGTACAACACCTCCGATGAGACAATGGCTCATTACCTGGGGAAGTGAGGAGATTGGAAAAACACTTCAGTCATTTCGAAGTCCAATACATCCCGCGAAAGGATAACATTCTCGCAGACCAATTATCTAAAATTAGGTCCTCACGCACATCCGCTCCGGCAGGAGTGTTCGTCGAACACTTGGAATATCCCTCGATCATGACTACGGTCGAGGATGATCCGGTAACAGTCTACGTTACCAACCTCGGACAGGAACGAGATTGGACCCATCCATTGAGGGTCTCTCTCGTACACTGGTCGGAAAGGCTTTCTGACAAGGATTTTACTGGCCTTCGGCACTTGATGATGCCAAGAATATGGTCAAGATATGTCCTCAGTGCCAATTTCATGCAAGATAGGTTCATCAACTTGCCTACGCTCTACAAACCATTCCTCTATCATGGCCCTTCGTGGTCTGGGGGATGGATATTGTTGGTCCTATGCCACAAGCGGTCAATGGATACAAGTTCCTGTTCGTAGCTATTGACATGTTTACAAAGTGGATTGAGGCCGAACCAGTACGCAACATCACTGCTGCTGCTGCACAAAAGTTCTTTCATAAGAACATATGTGACCCGATTCGGTGTTCCAAATCGTCTCATCACTGATAACGGTTCCCAGTTCGCTAGTGATCTTTTTTTGGATTACTGCGATCAGGTCGGAACCAAGGTGTGCTTTGCCTCTGTAGCTCATCCACAGAGCAATGGTGCCGTCGAACGTGCCAACGGGCAGATATTGCAGGGCATGAAAAAACGTGTTTTTGATCACCTTAAGACACGCTCGGGGGCTTGGGTAGACGAGCTCTACACCGTTCTGTGGGCACTACGCACTACTTCTAGTCGAGCCACCGGTGAGACGCCTTTCCATCTGGTGTACAGGGCTGAGGTTGTGTTACGCATGGAAATTAGTATTGGTTCTGTCCGAATAGATCAATTCGAACAAGTTGATCGGAATGGGCAACGATTACAAGATCTCATCCTCCTAGAAGAAAAATGTAATCGAGCTCTGATCAAGTCTGCGGTATATTTGCAAGCTTTGCGCAACTACCACAACAAAAGGGTGCGACTACATAGTCTTCACGTGGGCGATCTGGTTTTACGTAAAATACAAAACCAATCTAGTCGCAACAAGTTCTCCCCACAGTGGGAAGGCCCCTACACTGTTGTCCCGGTGCCGTGATCTGGATCAGCTCGGTTAGCGATGGAGGATGGTCGAATCTTATCCAATACATGGAACATCGACCAACTACGCAAGTTTTACGTGTAAGTTCCCAATCCCTTTTCCTTTTCAATTAGCATGATTTAACAAAACTAGTGCTTTTAGTTGTTTCATATGTGGATTTTCCTTTTTTCCCGTATGTTATGAGTCTGGCTCGGGTATCCCTGGTCGCCGATGGTTATATTGCCACAATACCCTAATCAGATTTGCTGGCCGATCTCATGATCACTTCCAGACAAGACACCCCTCAATAAGCCGTTTCTCAACGCACACAGGGCTTGCTGTCATGTCCTTGGTCATCAGAGTGGCTGCCGGTTTGCAATAAGATTGGGTATTATATCAAATATGATTGTCGGCCTGGTCGGGTATCCCTGGTCATCGTTACACCCATATTTTTCCTGTGCTTATAATACTGTCTTCAGTATACATAATCACAGGCGGGGGCTAGGGGAATATGATCGCAACATGAAACAAAAAGAAGTGCTTCCTTTCAAAACAAAAATGCATACATTCGCATTGTATAAATTGTGTCTGTACAGGTATAAATATTCACATAATGCCAAGCTCATTCAAGAGTTTTTCCACAAGAGGTTTAACTTCCTCCATGATGACCTCAAGCTGGTCTTCACTTTCAACCTCCGCCTCTCCCACTGCTGGATTCAGATCAAGATCTGAACCTTGGTGAAGACGAAGCTCGCAGAGGATGGCGGAGGCTGCTGATCGAACTCTTGATTTGATCGCCTCCTTTTGCTGCCTAGTATCTTCAGGAAGATACTCGAGAAGTGATTCTGCTTGGGTCACGACCAGCGTGGTCCAATCGCTAAGGCTAAGGTCACTCATCACGGTTTCGACCACATCAGCCCTCAGCAGACCGGCCACCGTCTTGAGCACTGCTGCAGGTCGAAAGTGACACGCTCAAGTCTTTGTTCTCCTTGCAGACAGAATCAATGGTCGCCTGGAGATCTGTCTTCTCTTGACCGAGCTGGCTTATTTGGTCATCTCGCGCTACGACAGGAGGCCATTACAAACAATTCGTATGACAAAACTAATTTGCTCTAGTGGGGAGTATGCTTATAGGAGAGTTGTGACCGTAGTTTCTGGAGTTCGGCCTCCAGAAATGAGATCTTGGAAGTTGCCCGGAACTCCTGGTCTTCCCGATCAGTGAGGCTCTTCATCAAATAAGCATTTTCTTTGTGACAAAAGAGATAATTGTCAAGATAGGGTTTACATTCGGACAAGAAAAGAAAATCTTCCTTACCGCTGCAGGCGACCCGTTTCCTCTTCCGTGACCTCGATGATATTTGCCATAGCCATCGACCTGGTCGCCATATGGGTCAGTTCCTGTGACATAGAAGGAGATCAGTTTCAAAACCTGGATGTTCCTATGTAAATGCGAAACTCGTAAGGGGTGTTCGACATACCTCAACATAATCCCGGAATGAGCCTCTTTCTGGTTCAATTGAAGGCTGAGTCACTGGACTCACCTTACCCCCAGCAGGAGCAGCAGATGAGTTTTCCTGCTGAGTCTTATTTGTTGTTGGGGTTGCAGATGCCAATAACTCCGATTGGACTTCTGCGTCCAACCTATCTATAACGGCCCGAACAACTTCTCAGACCGAAGGAATGGAACTTTCCTCACCAGTGACCTCGGTAGTAGGGGAAGCTTCAAGATTAGCCGAGGCCACTGGAGGGCTGGGCGCTGAGTCTCTGTGCCTAGACAGATAGAAAGACCATTGGTTAGAATCTCTATAGTCGATCACTGTAATCTGACCCTGCCCAGACAGGGGAGATTCTTACCTTACTCGAAATCCCACCAACTTTTGGGATTTCGAAGATGGTTTCCCGAGGAAAAGAGGACAGTCATCATCTGCCCTGGTCTTCCTCTTCATGAATAAGACTTTGTCTTTTTCTCCCTATGTGTACAAACCTATAATTACATACATGAGGAATGGAAAAGACCAAGGCTGTAAGAATCTTTACTGGGGTAACCTTCTCGGTCGGGAGAGATATGGCCATTGGTCCAGATGTCTCCTGGATCGCAGGCGCTTGGACTTCATCCGTGACCACGAGGTTGGTAGGGGCCGCGGTGTCCTGCTCGGTTATTCCCACTCCTGTCGGCAGGAGTGGAGTGCTCGCCGCCTCAGGATTGGCAGGAGTCACTTCGCGGCGGACAGGGGGGATGTCTTCTTTTCCCTATACGAGCATAACTTAGTGGATGTACATAGACGAATAACAACATTCAGAACTGTGAGAAATCTTACCGCAGTCACCCCTTTTGTCAGGAGGGCAGGTGTTGCAAACCCTGAAGCTTCCTGGGCTTCAGGTACTGGGGTTTCACCCGCAACCATAGGGTTATCAGTGGTTGCGGGGGCCACTGCAGTTGTCTCTGTCCCTACGGGCGAAGACAAGACCTCGCTGGATGAGGGAACGATCGTCTTCCTCTTGCAATGGATCAGAGGGACGTCATCCTCCTCGTCCTCGCTCCCTTCACCCTGTACGATGAAGAAGTAATTCCAGTTCGTACCTGGGCTAACAGGGGGCATTGAGTATCTTACCGCGGTTCTCTTCGCGGTAAAGGGAGTCTTTTGCGAGGAGGCCTCTCCTAGAATCTTCTTGGATTTCTTGGGAGTAGGTTCCTTCGCCCCGCGCTTCGAAGAGATCTTCTTCACCCTCTTCGGAGCCGGTTTCCCCAGGAGACCAACGTCCTCCGTTGGACGTGTCGCCTCGGGGAACTTCCCCAGGAGCTATGCCATTCCGAATATTCTTGTTAACTCAAGATGTGTGAATGATCTACGAACGGAGCTTGCTGAGAAAGCCTATACCTTTCTGTGCTCCTGTTTGAGATCATCGCTGGCATTAATCAGGCTCTGGGGGTGAGGCGATCCCCTGGTTCCCTCCACATCGGCACTATACGCCTTGAGGAGGTAATTTGTCCGCTTTTCGATTTTAGACAAAGAGAGAGCTAGGTCACAAGCAAGCAGGTTAGCAAATACGATATTTATTCAGATGAAATGTATGTTTTGCTGGTTGGAAGATGTACCGTTATTATAGTCCAAGGTGTTGTCCGCCATGGAATGAATCTCCCAAGACGGATGAGCCCTTTCACGCAGGGGGCTCACCCGATTCTTCACAAAGTCGCGGATGATGTCTCGAGCAGTTAGTCCTTGCTGGACTAAGTGAAGAATCACTTGGGCCTGCTTCTTCTGCTCCGCGCTCAGAGCAGGAAGAGAATCCAACTCGCTGGACTTCTTTGGCCAAGAGTTCTCAAACCACAACCCGCTCTCCAACGGATGGGTGCAGTAGAACCACTTCTGGTACCACCCGTGAACGGAATCTCAGAGGGGTGGGAAGGGATACTCTTTCTTCTCCCTTATCCAGAAGTAAATACATCTGGCGGCATTGCGGCTTTTCGACCATGCCGAGTAGTAGAATCGTCGGAAGAGCTCCACACTTGGAAGCACTCCGACGAAGGCTTCACACAAATGCTGGAAAATCGCCAAGATCAGGACAACATTCGGGTAGAGATTCACCAACTCCAACCCGTAGTGCTCCAAGATTCCCTTCAAGAATCGGCTCTCAGGGAATTGGAACCCGCAACGTAGGTATTCCTCAAAAACCACCAACTCGCCCTCTTGGACGATTGGGGTTTCTTGATCCTTCTCCGCAGGCCACCAGTTGATTAGCAGCCGCGGAGGAAGGATCTCTTCTTTCTCTAGCGCCACTAGACTCTCCTCTGTGTGGTGAACAGATTGGCTCCAGGACGCCATTTCTTGCAAAAGATTGGAAGGAAAGGTGGCGACTTTGGAGGCGATGGAGGATGAGGAATGAGGGTTTTGTGCGGCGAAAGTTCTAAGGCAAGTTTCTGGTTGTGTGGCTTCCTCAGGAAGCTACCTGCTCCTTTTATATGCCCGAGGCAACGGTTCATTGAATACTTTATTCATTTCCCATAATGGGTGCTTTCTCTCGGAGACTCGTTATGCACTCCCCACAGTGAATCCGAAACAAAAAGTATTTTTATAATCTTTGTTTCGAATTCGGGGGCTAGGGTGTACATAAGAACGTGAAAATGTTGCAAAAATTTTCGGAGGAAGTTATCCTTCATGTTTTTTGTAAATTTTCATGTGTTGATCACAATGCGTTCCTGTGATCACTTTAAAGTTTGCATTTTGCTCACAATGATATTCTGTGAACATTACAAATGGATAATCGTGATACAAACGGTTATCATCAGGTCAAAGCATTATGTTATCATGACTTCAATTCTGATCACTACGATAGTTCTGATCGGATTTCAGTTCTGATTGTAGCATCAGTACTGGTCGCGATATGACTCATTAATGCATTTGTGATCGAAAGACTTGTTATCTCGGATTTACCTGTGTATGTGTGGTCGTGAAGACATTACTTATGACCATATTTTCGCACAGAGATTATGAAGAGTCTTAATTCAAATTAACTCTTACGTCAAGTCATGTAAGGTAAAAAGAAATCTTTATTTCTGACAATCCTTGCATACAAAAGGGATACAGGCGACCAGAGCATCGACCTGATCCGAAAAAAGTTTACAAAGTTCTCCTAGTGACATATTGGTGTCAGTAGGATCTACACTGACCGCCCCAAGAGAACTGGCAACTACTCTAAGCCCATCTACATCATCCCGAATCAAAGAAGCACTACCATCCCTGATCGAATCGGAGAGTTCTCGCTATTGTCGAGCGTAGTCCCTCTCCAATCGAAATTGGTGCGCCTCTTCACGGGATCTGTCAAAACATTCTGCCAGGTGCAGAATGGCCGAAGACATCTCTTCGGTCTTCTTCTCCAGAATCTCTTTCTCCCTCTGGAGAGTTTGTTCAAGGGAAAGAGGATGGATCTCAGCAGGCTGCTTGCTGGGGGCTCCAACAATTTTGATCTCCTGTACATAATGTGTTAGTTTTACAAGTTAAAATGACCAACAGAAGGGACGAAAATAGTTACCAATCCTCGCAAGTGAAAGGATGAAGTATTTCCCCCAGAAAGAAGATCACCTGACAGAAGTCGGGAACTATCAGGTCGTCGGAGTGCAACATTCCCATGAGAAGATTTTTTCCCCAAACACAAGTTGAGGATCATCTGGTCGCGGAAGTGCAGCTTGCCAACCAGAAAATTGATAACCCGTCAAAAGACGGGGATCACTTGGTCGCAATGGAGAAAGCTGAGAAGAAGGCTTAAAAGGATTGTTATGAACCTCCAAAGGTGAGATGAAGGTTCGACCTGCTGAGTTGCATGGACAGGGAGAACTACAGTGGCCAAAGGAAGAGAGAGCAATGATGCATCCCTAACCCTTGTGCCACTGGAAGATCCCTCATCAACCTTGGGTTTCTTCCCTGGAGGAACCAAATCTTCGGTCATCTGTGAATTTCCGAAAAAGTATTTGGACATAATCAGAATATAAGATGGCAACTTGAACCAAAAATTCTAGAAAAAACTTACTTTCTGGAAATCTTGGTCGAGTTCAAGTGCCACTTCCTCTTCATCACTATCAATCTCAATGATGTTTTGATCTGCCATTGAGGTGGAAACAAAAGAGAAGAAAGGAGAGCTTTGGAAAAGACTTAGCTGGGAAAAGACTTGTGAAGTTTTAGGGTTAAGAGGCTTCGGCATTTATAGCCCCCGGGGTGATGGTTCGTTTTTCGAATGCCTCGCGCTTTTAAAACATTTACAGTTTTATCTCGGATTAAAAGACAATTCCATGGCACCATCATTACCTGTCAAATACTGCCAGAGTCTGTCTCAGGAAATAAACCGCCACACTTAGTGTGCCACTAAGTGGAGGATTTGAATCGTCCTGTCACTTATCCGATGAAAGGTTTAAAATTTGAAGTAAATATGTCCCTTCGTTTCCTTTAAATTTGGGGGACTAGCTGACGAGGATTGTTACCCGAGCTAGTCCGGAATAAATGCACGTCTGGTTCAAGACAGATTCGAACCAGGTAAGTGTCCGTTGGTATGATCTCAGATGGCCTGAGAAGCGCGGACACATGGTCGTAGGCTTTGCGCGATCAGGCCACAGACAGTGCGCGGTTAGGAACTCGTAGGCGATGCACGGACAGAAGGTCGCAGCTCATGCGCGGTCAGATGATTGCGGGCAATACGCGATCAAAAGATCGTGAAATACTCTCAACCAGGAGACACAGGGTTGCTTAGGCTCTACGACGAGCATATCCCGAGTACCCCGGAGATTCTTCCACGTGTGAAGACAACTACCAGGAGATTAATATGTGCGGTTATCCCTTAATTGCACGTGTTAAGCCTACGTGGAAGTTAAGTGCAGTTGCCAAAACTGCACCCAAGCAACTGTTCGAAGCCGTTGTGTATTGGCGCCCTTTCGATCAGTATAAAATGGTGAGCAAATGCACCAGACGACAAAGAGAACACAAAAAGAACACATCGGGAACAAATCAACATCGACAAGTTTCCATAGGCTAGTTTTAGTGGTGTTTTACATAATTACACGGAAAAGATTTTTGCCTGTGATGATCTTTTCCACAACTTTTAACTCTTTTTCCTACACATAGTGAAATCACAACAGGACGTAGGGCTATTACTCCCACCATCGAGGGCCCGAACCTGTACAAATCCTTTCGTGTTTCAACCAACCTTGGCTCATCATCCCTTCCCGGAGGGACACCCTGAAAGGCCTCATAACTCACAAATTCTGCATAAGTTCGACTAAGGACCCCGAGTCTGAATCGTTGACAGCATGTTCCTTCGCCCCGCACTTCAAAGAGATCTTCTTCACCCTCTTCGTAGCGGGTTTCCCCAAAAGACCAACGTCCTCGTTTGGACGCGTCGCCTCGGTGAACTTTCCTAGAAGCTGTATCATCCAAACGCTCTTGATGATGCAGGGCAAGTGCGTGATTTACAATAGGGTTGTTAAGAAAGGCCATACCTTTCGGTGCTCCTGTTTGAGATCGTCGCTGGCATTAATTAAGCTCTGGGAGCGAGGCGATCCCCTGGCTCCCTCCACATCGGCGCTATACCCTTTGAGGAGGTAGTTGGACCATTTTTCAATTTCGGACAAAGGCAGGGCTGCGTCACAAACAAGTACGTTAGCAAATACGACATTTTTTTAGTAAAAATGTGTGTTTTGTTGACTAGAAGACATACCGTTATTATAGTCCAACGTGCTATCTGCCATGGACTGGATTTCCCAAGCCGGATGAGCCCTTTCACGCAGGGGGCTCACCCAGTTCTTCACAAAGTCACGTACGATGTCACGCGCAGTCAGCCCTTGCTGGACTAAGTGAAGAATGACTTGGGCCTACTTCTTCTGCTCTGTACTTAGAGCAGGAAGGGAGTCCAACTCACTGGACTTCTCTGGGCAAGAGTTCTCAAACCACAACCCGCTCTCCGACGGAGGGGTGCAATAGAAGCACTTCTGGTACCACCCGTGTACAGAATCTCAGAGGGGTGGGAAGGGATACTCTTTCTTCTCCCTTATCCGGAAGTAAATGCATCCGGCGGCATTGGCGCTCTTCGACCATGCCGAATAGTAAAAACGTTGGAAAAGCTCCACACTTGGGAGCACTCTGACGAAGGCTTCGCACAAGTGCTGAAATATCGCCAAGATGACGACAGCATTTGGGTGGAGATTCACCAACTCCAACCCATAATGCTCTAAGATTCCCTTCAAGAATTGGCTCTCCAGAAATCAGAACCCGCAACGCAGGTATTCCTCAAAAACCACCAACTCGCCCTCCTGGATGTTGGGGTTTCTTGATCTTTCTTTGTGGGCCGCTAGTTGATCAGCAGCCACGGAGGAAGAATCTCCTCATTCTCTAACGCCACTAGACTTTCCTTTGTGTGGTGGACAGATCGGCTCCAGGACGCCATTTCTTACGAAGGATTGAGAGGAAAGGTCGTGACTTTGGAGGCGATAGAGACGAGGAATGCAAAAGAGGGTTTTGTGCGGCGGAATTTCTAAGGAAAGTGAAGGGTTTCTGGTTGTGTGGCTTCCTCAGGAAGCTACCTTCTCCTTTTATATGCCTGAGGAAACCCTTCGTTGAATACTTTATTCATGTCCCATAATGGGTGCCTTCTCTCTGGAAACCCGTTATGCACTCCCCACAGTGAATCCGGAACAAAAAATATTTTTTATTTTTTGTTTCGAATTCGGGGGCTAGGGTGCACATAAGAACATGAAAATTTTGCCCCACAGGACAAAATTTCGCAAAGATTTTTTGGAGGAAGTTATCCTTCATGTCTTTTGTAAGTTAATTTTCATTGATCACAATGCGTTTTTGTGATCATTTCAAAGTTTGCATGATGATCGTAATGCCATTCTGTGATCGCTGCAAGTAGGTAATCGCAATATAGACGGTTATCATCCGATCAAGGCATTATGTTATCACGACTCCAGTTCTAATTGCGACTTCGGTTCTAATCGCGACTTTAGTTCTAATCGCGGTTTTGGTTCTGAGAAGACTTACCTTCTGGAAGTCCTAGTCGAGTTCAAGTGTCACTTCCTCTTCATCACTCTCAATCTCAATGACGTTCTTGGAGTCATTATCTGCCATTGGGGTGAAAACGGAAGTGAAGGGAGGATAGCTGTGGAAAAGACTTAGCTGAGAAAAAGACTTGTGAAATGTTAAGGCTAAGAGGCTTCGGTATTTATAGGCCCCAGGGGTGACGGTTCATTTTTCGAATACCTCGAGTTCTTAAAACAATTACAGTTTTATCTCGGGTTAAAAGACAAATCCACGGCGCCAACATTACCTGTCAAACACAGCCTAGAGTCCGTCTCGGGAAATAAACCGCCACTCTTAGTGCGCCACTAAGTGGAGAAGTTGAAGCATCGGGTTACTTATCTGATGTAAGATTTAAATTTGAAGTAAATATGTATCTTCATTCTCTTCAAATTTGGGGGCTAGCTGACGAGGATTGTTACCCGAGCTAGTTCGGAATAAATGCGCATCTGGTTCAAGACATATTCGAACCAGGCATGTGTCCATCGCTATGATTTCAGATGGCTTGAGAAGCACGGACACACGGTCGCAGGCTTTGCGCGATCATGAGGCCGCAGACAGGGCGCGGTCAGGAGCCCGTAGGTGATGCGCGGACAGGAGGTTGCAGGCAGTGCGCGGTCAGGAAGGCAGTGTGCGGTCAGAAGCACATTGTCTACTATTGACCAAGACAACTCGGGGTTGCTTATGTTCTACAACAAGTATATTCCGAAGATCCTGGAGATTCTTCCACGTATGAAGACAACTCCCAGGAGGTTAATATGTGCGGTTATCCCTTAATTGCACGTGTTAAGCCTGCGTGGGAGTTAAGTGCAATTATCAAAATTGCACCCGAGCAACTGTTCAAAGCCGTTGTGCACTGGCACCCTTTCGACCAGTATAAAAGGGGTGAGCGGGTGTACGACAAGAAAAATGACACATTGGGAAAAGACATCTTGAACAGATCAACATCGAGAAGCTTCCATAGGCTAGTTTAGTCGTGTTTTAGTCAATCACACGGACAAGATCTTCGCCTGTGATGATCTTTTCCACAACTTTGTAACCTTTTTTCCCATATATAGTGAAATCACAACAGGACATAGGGCTATTACTCCCACCATCGAGGACCCGAACCTGTATAAATCCCTCTGTGTTCCATCTGACATTGCTCATCATCCCTTCCCGGAGGGACACCCTGAAAGGTCTCACAACTCACAAATTCTGCATAAGTTTGACTAAGGACCCTGAGTCCGAATCGTCGACACCAGGAGATTTTCAAAAGACCTGAGGAACCATGAACCATATAGTCCCCTGAAGCCATGATGTACTTTCCTTTGGCGCAATAAGAGATTGTAAATCCCAAAGGGACTTGTAACTTGTAATTCTTTTTAGAATTAATAAAGTACAGTGTTTCCTAATATTGTGTATTCTCTATTCTTTAATTTGTATACTTATGTACACTGGCACACCCGCAACACGAAAGGGGCCAATTTCTCGAAAGAGAGATCTTCCTGGCGAAACAAAATGGCACTACCTGTGGGACTTGGTTCTCCTCTCATCTTTGCTGTGCTTCAATGGTTTTCTGACTCGCTTCTGCATGCCCTCTGTCTTTCATCCATCATGCATATGGCTGCTTGTCTATGGAGCGCCTACATAGTAAATGTGATGATGCATAAGTTGATCAAGGAACCCCTTTTTGCAGGTGAGTCCTTCCTCAACAAACTTGCTCACACAGACGAGGAATTTCTGATGGTTCAGTTTGGGACATTACCCCCGATGGCAATCTTGAAGTATAGCTACACAACATACTTCCATCAGACTCAAGAGCTTGTAGACTTCCAGGCGACGGAGTCAAAGAAAGCACATAAACGTGCCTCTGCTAAAGCCAAGAAGAGCGCTGTGTCTTGATGGTAGAAGCACGCAACCTTTTGAAGAATGCTGTCGTCACCGACATTCAAGCTGCTCAATGGATTCGTCAGCAAGCCACCAACAGGTAGCACCATGCCACCTCTCTTCGTGTGGATGCTCCGCTCATCGGTCCTGCACTGCCTACTCCAGGCGTGCAGTGCGATGAGATTGAGTTATTCAATGCACTGGAGAATGCCTCCTATACTCTATGGAGGCAGATGTCATTTGCCTGCCGTGCCTTCAATCCCAACAGGCTGCATAACCTTAGAAGGAAGTACCACAAGGTGAGTGCTTTGTAGGAACAACATGGTGTCCTCATCGCCCGCGTTGCTATCCTGAAGAGGATTGGTCGCTTGATGCAAATGATCTCATTGATAGGACTTGTCGCTATCCCTACATAGTGACATCGCCCTATGACTTGTTCCTTGATGAATGGGCAAATAGCAAGATCAAGGACTTGTTGAGGCTTGCCATCATGAGGGAATTCTGGAGGCACCATTCGACCAAGCGAGCAAGAATGCCTGGTCCGACGGGTTCTTTCACCCCCGAGGTTAAAGTAACTGGTTGGGAGTCATGCTCCCACGTTTCTGCAGAAGCTGGCCCATCCAATACCGATAACAATTTCACAGTGTTGCTGAATGAAGTAACTGCTTCCGATACTGACGAAGTACAACAAAAACTCCAACAACTGCGAACCCAAATGAAGAGTCTACAAGAGTGAATGTGAGGTTGTGACATGCCTAACTCTTCTTCTCGGTTTAGAAGGAGTTTGGGGCATGAAACCTCAAGACGCCGTCATTAGCACATGTACCAGACTTGGGCACCTTGTCAAAAGCCTTCATCTACATCGACTTATCAGCCTAGACAAGAACCACTTCACCTCGTTGGAATTAGTGGTCTCGTTAGCCAGAGAAGTCACCACGTGTCCAGCAACAATGGCGTGTGAGGACCACTCCATCCACATTGACTTCATCTCGGCAAGGCAAGGACTCTTTGTAGGCATCTACTTCGCCTAGAAAGCAGGCCGACTTGCCATCTCAAGCAAGACGCACTTGGATGCCTCATTCTTAGGCTCCTCCTCTTCTTCCAACACCATCTGGCCTACCCAATGCCCCTCATATCCCTACATTCAATCAAAGCAAGCGTGATCGGCGTAGGAGGAATCATCTCATGTTGCGCCAAGATGTACTGAAAAATGTACAAGTTCGTGTCCGGCCCAACTGCAGCATTCGTCCTGATGATGTGAACATCATGTTCCGCATCTCGCCGACACTGGAACAGAGTTAGAGGTATCATTACCTTCTTGATCGTCTAGCTCCAAGGTGGCATCGTGATCAATCAGCAGGAGATGTTCCAAGCCCAAGCAAGCAAAAGGAGAAGGTATCATGTCCATCATCTGCATTAACCTTTGCAGGAACATCATCTCAGGTTGCAGGAGTTCCCAACCGAAGATGGCTCTGATCAGTCATTCTCCCCTATGAAGCTATTCAAGTTCGGGCTCCTTTAACTGCTAGAAAATAAGAAATTGAGGCCTCAAATGATGTTATCATGAAGGAAGCACCACTAGAAGCTGTGATGACTCCTCCCCAGGAGACTACAGAAGCTCTTGCACCAATGACTAAGGTGTCAAGTACTCAAGTCATTGGAGAAGATGCCATGGTTTGCGGGATGGTGACATCTCAACCTGAGGGTGATACTGACTCTGACTGGAGGCCTCCTCCTATTACTCAAGAGTTCTCATACCCTTCGGATGAGGAGATAGTTCCAAACCCAAAACCTATGTTCCTCAAAGCATTCTTACCTTGCTTGAAAGGTGTCTGTTCTTGGTTCAAGTCTGCCGAAGCACAAGAAGATCAAGAAGCACCAACTTCAACAAAAGAAGTAGTGACAAAAGTTCCTTGTCTTCCTGTCACTTCCGGAAAATATGTTGACAAGGGGCCATCTTCTCGCTCTTATGTCGACATCGCGTCCCGTCTTTCAGAGGATCCAGCTCAATTATGGGAGGTTGCAACCCGACAAGGCATGGAGACTCGCTTGAGGATGAGGGCACGTCAAAGAGCTTTAAGTTCTATGACTGAACCGTCGCAAGACGATGTTGAGTCTGATGCTGAAAGAGGGTCTTTTGACTCTGAGTCAACTTCTTTCCTACAACTCTCTCATTCACCACACTATTCTAATCTTGCTCCTTCCATCGCTTCTGATGAGGAACAGTATCTTGGATTTGGTGTTGGTGATGACAACACTGCTCCAGTTAATAGGCTCCAGGTCAAGGCGATCCAGGTGATGAAACTAATGCTAATGAAGAACAAGGGGCAGATGTTGATCCTCTTACACTTGATCCTTTCGTACGGGGCATGCCTTCGAAGAATGAGATCGCGAGTACAAGATGTTTGGTGAATTAGGAGCGAAGTTTGATCAGTTGGTTGAAGCTTTGACCATTCTTGGTCATAGAGCAATACCATCAGATCCGCCCCAACCAGTCATTGATCCTCAAATAGCATAGTTGGAGGCTACTGCACAATCCTGCCCTACAGATAGTGGTGAGCAACATGCAGCAGCAGTGGGTGCTCCACCTCTCTTTTCTATTCCCACCATGGCTGCAAATGCTGCACCAACACCTGCTGCATTGAAGGATTGCCACAACTATGTTGAAGACTTAATCAACCGAAGATTGAAGCAGATTATATAGCCGAGAAAGCTCTTCAAACTCTTGAAACAGAGCTCGAGAAACCTTATGAAGCATGGCATGATTTAGTGCCCTTCCTGTCTGGATGGCATCCACCTAAGTTCTGTCAATTTGATGGAACTGGTGATGCGAGGGAGCACTTAGCCTACTTTGAAGCAGCTTGTGGAGACATTGCCAACAAGCCCTCACTTCTTCTGAGACAGTTCTCAGGGTCCTTAACCAGCTCTGCTTTCCATTGGTACAAACATCTTTCGATTGCGTCTATCCGCGATTGGATAGGCATGAAGAAGCTTTTCAAGACACAATTGATGACCATGCAAAAGGACATCTCAGCTTTGGAGTTGTCCCAAGTCAAGCAGAAGCGTGATGAGAAGATTGATGACTACTTGATCTGTTTCCACGATAACTATGTGCGTCTTGCCAGGGAAATGCATCAAGAAGAAGCTATTCTCATGTGCGTCCATGGGATGCAACAGCATTGGTCCATCAAAGTTTCAAGGCGTGGGCCCAAGACCTTCAGCACTTTTGGCACAGCGGTAGCAGCAACCAAATTAGAGTTTGAGAAGTCTCCTCAAATCATGGAGCTTTACAAGAATGCTGGGCATGCTGATAATTCAAGAAAGTTCAACTCGACAACCAAGCCTTCCAGCGTCGGAGTCAAGGCTAAGTCGCCGGCTGAGTCCCATAATGCGGTGCATGTGCCTGCTGCACATTACAATGTTCCAATGTTAGGTTCAAGGCGTGAACCCGCACCAAGACCGCAGTGCCCGACTATTCAACGTCCAACTGTCCAAGAGTTGTTGAATAAGCAGTACATCTTCTGCCGAGAGCTAGTAAAGATTTTCTTTGATCAACTGATGGCACAACAAGCTTTGAATCTTCCCGAGCCAAGAAGACCTGATCAAGTGGAGATGACAGACAATCCTTTGTATTGATGAGAAGTGGCTTGCTTTAGAGCCCCAAGCTATCAATCCCGATTATCGTACCACAAAATTTACAACAGTTTGTGAAGGTCCTTCATCCATGCAAGCAGATAATGAAGATGGAGGCTTGTGGTTGCCACTTGAGCAAGTCGAGCACTAGCTATCCAATCATTGGCAAATTCTATTTCTCCCCAAACAGGGAGGAAGACCGTGGGAGATGATGGAACAAAAATGTCCACAACGTAAACTTCAGGAGCGCACTCAAGGCCATGCTTCCACCTCAACGATCAAGTCACAAGCAAGACGGAGGCAACCTAATCCAAGCCATCGATGCATGCCATCAAGATTTATCCCTCTGTCAAAAGGAGACGAATCTTTCCCTCGACCGAGCCGCACTCTTCCTACTTTGGCACAGTTCTTGCCTAAAGATTGGGGGCAACCCTCTGCACCAGTAGAGGCAACTGATGGTGAAATACCTTCACCTTATTTAAACATTACCTCGTGTAATGTGATTCTTGCAGGTTACAACTCCAATACATTTGACTCGGAGGAGATATTCACGGCGCAAGAACGTGAAGTATTTCGTATTGACATTTTACCTACATAAGTTCAAGTTGAAGAAGTCAACATGAACCTGCGAGGAGGCAAGGTCTGTCCTGAACCTCTCAAGTCTCAATTGTACAGAGAAGAAAAATAGAAGGCTTTACTCAATAAGACTGCCAATGTACCAAGTGGTCCATCGGATGCCCGTGCTACTGAAGAAGAGAAGCAAGTGCAGCAGGCAATTGATTATAATATCATTGCACATCTGAAGTGCATTCCTGCACTCTCGAGTGTGTATGATGCTTTAATATTGGTGCCCGATCTTCGGCAGACCCTTATTAAAGCATTGCAAGCTCCTGAGTTGCCTGATGTGGCAATGGCGAAGCACCGTCTTCTCTGCAACGCCGCCGGCACAAATGAAATCACCTTTTCTGATGAAGACATGGTCATAGATAATGGCGATCACAACATCCCTCTTTACATAGAAGGGAACATCGGAAGTGCCTACGTCCGATGAGTCTTGGTTGATCCGGGGTCTTCGGTAAATATTCTTCCAATTCGAAGTTGAACTCATGCAGGTTTTTCATTCGAATACTTGGAGCCCACAGATGTGATGATATGTGGCTTCGACAATCAAGGAAGAGCGGCCTTGGGGGCAATTACTCTAAAGCTCCAAATGTCCACTTTCAGTTTCAAGGTGCGGTTCTTCATCATCGAAGTAAACACCTCCTACTCCGCGCTGTTAGGGAGACCCTGGATACACAAGTATCTGGTAGTTCCATCAACTCTGCACCAATGTCTCAAGTTCATAGACGGCGATGGAGAGCAGCAGAGGATAGTTGCCAACAACAACCCATACACCTTCCAAGAGTCACATCTCGCAGATGCAAAATATTATTTTCCAAGTGAAGCTCTGGGGAAGCAGCAAGGAAGATCGACGCCAGTTGTAGATGCTCTGATCGCGCCGAGTTCACAAGTGAATTTCCTCATTGCACCATCCCTACCTACCAGGAAGAGGGAATTTGCAAAGCGTGCCTATAGGAGCAAGGATTCCAGTTGTGAAAAATCATTTGCAGCTGTCTCTTACTTATATGGCCCTTCAATCCCTACATCAGCCCCATGGAAGCAAGATTCTTTTGCTCCGTTATTGTTGAAAGAGGGAGCTGCATCTTCTTCTTCTGCACCTATGTTGCTAAGGTCAAAAGTGAAAGCATCACCGATGCTCCTTACCTCGAGTTTAAAGGAAGCCAACCCGGCTCCTACTTCTTCACCATTTATTTCTTTGACTAACAAAAATTTTGCAGGCGCTCAAGAAAATTGCAAGACAATTGCAGCGTAGGATAAGTCATCATCTCCTTTCATCTTTGATGCATGTGGAAAACTGGGAGCACAAACAGTTTTCATGAAAAAGTGAGGACTTGTCAAAAGAAGAATAAAGTAGTTCAAAAAGGCAGCGAAAAGTGCTACTTTCAAGCAGCCTCCATCACGCCATACATCTGTGACAATACCATTGGAAGTTTGGCATGTTCCGGACCCACATGATTGTGCTTCACCCACTATCTTCTACAAAGTTCTCAAGAAGCAGGAATACGATCCTATTATTGAAGAGCCCAGTCTTTCAACTGACCTCGACGCAGCTTTAATCGCCATGAAGGCTGAGCCCCGAATGGCCAATCTGCTCAAAAGGGCTGGAGTTAAGTTGGAAAGAAATCAAAGGTTGCCACCTCTGCCAACAATTTGTGGAGAATGGTGGGAGCAATCAGAAAAGCTCATTCGGAAGGGACACAAGTCTCGTGACCTCCACCCGAAGTATGGATTGGGCTATGCCAGCCCTAACGATGAAGATGATGAAGCTGATGATGCACAAAGAGTCACATGTCATACTATAGTGACTGGCGTCAGCCCACAAAGGTATAATGAATTTGAATTTTCAGGTTCCAATGAAGACGATTGGACTCTTCATCAACCTCAGTCCTTTGGAGTTGCTGCAAATCAAAGTCATTGGGATGGAGACGAGCAATATCTCTTGGCTAGGATGCATGAAGCAATGCCTTCTGAACATGGATAAGTGCTAGATGCTACACATGCACCTCAACAACTTGAAGATGGAGGACAACTCACTATTGATGAGCTCGTGAAGATCAACTTGGGAAGTGAGGAGGATCCATGCCCCACCTTTATTAGCGCAACCCTCACGCCTGAAGAGCAGGAAAGTTACCAAGACTTCTTAATGAAGTACAAGAATTGCTTCGCTTGGTCTTATAAAGAGATGCCGAGGTTTGACCCTCAGGTAGTCACTTATAAGTTGGCAATTGATCCACAATTTCGCCCTGTGAAGCAACATCCACGACGCTTCTGCCCAGAGTTACAAGAGCAAATTGTTGCTGAGGTGGATAAGCTAATCATAGCTGGCTTCATCAAGAAAGTGCAATACCCATGCTGGCTGGCTAATATTGTCCTGGTGTGAAAGAAGAATGGGCAGGTATGTGTTTGTGTTAATTTCAGAGATCTGAACTGAGTTTTTCCAAAAGATGACTTCCCCTTGCCTATCACGGAGATCATCATTGATGCCACTACGGGCTATGGTGCTCTCTCCTTCATGGACGGATCATCAGGCTACAACCAGATCAAGATGGACGAATATGATGCCATCGACACCGCCTTTCGTACACCAATAGGGAATTTCTATTATATAGTCATGTCCTTTGGATTGAAGAATGCTGGCACTACTTATTAGCGAGCCATGACATTCATCTTTGATGAATTAATTCATCATTCGATAGAATTTTATGTTGATGACTTAGTGGTGAAAACTCAGAAACGTGAACATCATCAAGAGGACCTTTGCATTGTCTTTGAAAGATTGTGTAAGCATCAACTGAAGATGAATCCCCTCAAGTGTGCATTTGATGTTCAGTCTGGTGTGTTTTTAGGATTTATTGTGCGCCACTGTGGCATTGAGATTGACCCAAAGAAGATCAAGGCAATTATACAGATGCCCCCGCCAAGGAACCTGAAGGAGTTGAAGTCACTTCAAGGCCAACTTTCCTATATATGATGTTTTATTTCTAACCTTTCAGGTCGCATCCAACCTTTCACTAAGAAAAGAGTAGAGTTCGAGTGGGACGAGATGTGTGAAGATGCTTTCAACAGCATTAAAGAATACTTGCTCAACCCACCCGTTCTATCAGCACCAATCAAAGGATGGCCTCTCATCCTTTATGTAGCAGCGCAGCCTAACTCATTAGGCTCACTTCTTACCCAACATGATGATGAAGGAAAGGAGGTGGCGTGCTATTATTTAAGCCGCACCATGGTAGGTGCTGAACAGAATTATTCACCCATTGAAAAGTTGTGTTTGGCCCTTATCTTTGCTTTGAAGAAACTACAACATTATATGTTATCACATCAGATCCAACTCATCGCAAGAGCGGATCCAGTGAAATACATATTGAGTCAGCCGGTTCTCATGGGGCGACTCGGTAAATGGGCTTTACTTATGGTGGAGTATAATATCACTTATGTCCCGTAGAAGGCAGTTAAGGGTCAAGCCTTAGCTGATTTTCTCTCGCAGCACATCCTGTACCGGATGATTCTCTGTTGGTCATTAACTTGCCTGACGAAGAAGTCTTCACCTCCAACACGAAGGAATGGGAGTTGTACTTTGATGGTGCCTCCTAAACTAAACTAGACCCTGATGGTATGCCAAGAAGGTGACCCGGAGTAGTTCTCGTGTTCAAGACACCAGAAGGCGGGATGATACATCACTCTTTTTCTCTCCTGAAGGAAGAATGTTCAAATAATGAAGCTAAGTATGAACCACTTATCTTCGGCTTATTATTGGCACTTTCCATAGATATTCGTCGCCTCCATTCATTCGGTGACACTCAACTCATTGTACGCCAAGTCAATGACATTTATTAAGTCTGAAAGCCTGCATTGATGCCATATCATGAAGCAGCACAGAGGCTTATGAGGAAATTTGAGCATATTGAGATTTCTCATGTGCCTCGAAGTCAAAATGCATCAGCGGATGCTTTAGCAAAGCTTGCTGCAGCACTTGCTCTTCCAGATGGGGAATCCACGCAAGTCATCATTGAAGAAAGGTGCTTGCTTCCTACAGTTTTGGAGCTAATCTCAGAAGAAGTTGAAGTTGATATTATTGTCACTTCTCATATTGAAGAGAAAGACTGGTGTAAACCCTTCCTCGATTAAAAGATGACCCTGTGAAGAGACGCCAGCTGCAACGATGACTCCCAACATACACCTACAAAGTGGGGGTTCTATACCGGCAATCTTTTAATCAAATGCTCCTTCGATGTCTTTCCCAAAGAGAAGCTGATAAAATTCTGCAGAAAGTTCACCACGGAGTTTGTGGTGGTCATAAAGTGGACCAAAAATGTATTACAGCATTAAACTTGCTGGTTACCATTGGCCTAGTATCATGGCTGTTTGCCTCAAGGTGGCTAAGTCTTGCTATGATTGTCAAATACATGGTGATATCAAGCATCGACCACCGGTTCCACTTCATCCCACTGTCCCTTCATGGCCGTTCGACGCCTGGGGCATTGATGTCATTGGTTCCATTGAGCCTCCTTCATCTAGGTAACATTGTTTCATTTGGCAGCGATTGATTATTTCTCCAGGTGGGCTGAAGCAATCCCATTACGAGAAGTGAAGTCTGACAACGTTATCAATTTTCTGGAGTGCAACATCCTTTACCGCTTCAGAATACCTCATCGCATCATCTCCGACAACAGAAAAGCCTTCAAGTCACAAAAGATCTATAATTTTGCAGCAAAGTACAAGATCAAGTGGAATTATTCTACAGGATATTATCCTCAAGCCAATGGATTGATTGAAGAATTCAACAAAACATTGGGCAAGATCTTGAAGAAGATAGTCAGAAGATACCGAAGAGACTAACATGATCGTCTTTTTGAAGCATTATGGGCTTATCGCGTAATGGTGCGCACTCCAACACAGGCAACGCCCTATTTGTTGGGGGAAATCTCGGACGCTTACCGGGGAAAATCCCTGAGAGCTACCAGGGAAAATCCCGGAGGGCTACCGGGGACCGGAGAGCTCTTGGGGAAAATCCCGGAGGGCTACTGGGGGCCGGAGAGCTCCCGGAGGACCACTAGGGAAAGTCCCGGATGCCTCTCGGGGAAAACCCCGGAGGGCTCCCGTGCAAGGTCACGTGTTGGTGACATGAGGGGTGCCTCGGGAACTAGCGAGGACACTTTTCAAGCATCCAAGCCCTTCGGCCGGTAAAATGGTGTCAACGCCCCTCGATCCGACGGACGTAGCTAGGGCTTTTTAGTCTTTTGGCATGTTTTGGGGCCTATATATACCCCCTTTATCTCATTTGTAAAGGACTCGAATTTCATTTTTTCATACACACAAACAACAGCATCCCTTGGAGACCTCTCTCTCCGAGAGAGCACCTCCCCAGCAGACTCGCGTCCGAAGGGTGCCGACAGGACTAGGGCCCCCATCGGGACCCGAACCTGTGTAAAAACCACCATGTCAATCTTTGTGTTGCCTGGCGGGAGGTGACCGATAGCTCGGTCAGCTCGCGTCGCTGCGTCCATGTCAAACACATCCGAAGAAACCTGCCGGGGTATTCCTTAGTGTTTGAGAGTGAAGCCGTGTTTCCATTAGAGGTTGAGATTCCCTCATTAAGAATCGCTCTTCAAGAAGAATTCAAACATGACGAACAGATTCGGCTCGTTTTCAAGAGCTGGATACCTTAGACGAAAATCGTCTTCATGCACTTCAAGACATCGAGTTGTACAGTCAAAACATGGTACGGGCATATGACAAGCTTGTCAAACCGCGTGTCTTCAGGAAAGGCGAACTTGTGCTTGTTCTTCGACGCCCTATTATAGTCACAAGCAAAGTCAAAGGCAAGTTCGAGCCTAAATGGGAAGGACAGTACATCATCGTGTAGGCATATGATGGTGGTGCGTACCAACTCATTGATAAACAGGGGAACCGCCCAATGCCTCCCATCAATGGCAAGTTCTTGAAGAAGTACTTTGCATGGTTGTGCCTTTGGCATGATCTCCTCACCCTTTTTTTCTTTGTCTCACCCCTTTTGCTTTTGATTAAGTTCTTTTTGTGTTAAAAAAATTTTCAAAAAAAAATTTCAAAATTTTTTTTCTTTTACGGGTGGAAATACCCAACAATAAAAGGCTTTCTTAGCTTTCATCAAGTCAATCACCCCTAGTTTTGCGGCTGAAGGATTCATGTACTGAGCAAAGAGTGAATCAACTTGGCTTTATTTGTAATGGAATGACCTCCACACAAAGCACATAGCAGGTGTAAAGTATGTGTAACCTGTAGGATCGAGGATGCCGACTAGAGGGGGGATGAATAGGAGGCTTTAAAACTTTTCAAATAAAACAACTTTTGCAACGAGAAGAACCAAAAACAATTTAACAATATATTGCACAATTAAATAGAAGAGAAAAAGAGAACAAACAGAGAGATTTTTCCCGAGGTCTCGGAGACTCGCCCAGTCTCCCCTACTCCTCGTTGAAGCACTCAAATGAATGAGTCTTGCTTCAATATCCATGAAGGATATTTCTTACTAGTGGTTGCTCCTTGTCCACTTCGGAAAGGCGAGCACTAATGCCTTTTAAATCACGCCGAGACTCTTCAACAATCTTCGAACAGAAGAGGTCAACGACCACGCCACCAAACCGTCTAGGTGAGGGTGTTCACCAAGAGTAATAGATTGCAAGGTCTCTCCTAGACCTCCAACTATCACCGAGAAACTCTACATATGCAAAATGATGCGAACTGAAAAACTCGGTGGATCACAAAACTCACGACTTGATCAAAAGATCAAGATTTTTAACTCTAAAATAAATGCTCAAGTGTGTATAAGAGAGGGAGGCTGCTTGGTGTACAAAACAACTACACAATGCCTCTATTTATAGCCTAAAACATCAAAAGAGTCGTTGTGCACGAGCTGAAAAATCAATAGTGCATACTGACAGTCAGCATGGCATGCTGACAGTTAGCATGGGTCACGATCAGAAAGAAGTAAAATCCGGAGAAAACTCAGCTAGCTGTTTGAGGTCGAAAAAGGAAACAAATCAGCACAAAATGACAGTCAGTTTGTCATGCTGACAGTCAGTGTCCACAATCACGGCTCGACAAAAATCACAGATAAAACATTGCTAGCCATTTGTGGTCGTATATGGAAACTGAAACCTCATACTAACAGTCAGCATCACATACTGACAGTTAGTATGGACCACAAAATCGACCAGTTAAAACAAAAAGTCAAACAAATCAGCTCGAGGTCAAAATGCATACTGACAGTCAGCATGGTATGCTGACAGTCAGTATAGGCAAAGAAAATTTCAGCTAAAAAGACACGTTCTTTGGACAATTGTCAGTTTAAACAGACTGATATTCAGACTGATAGTCAGCATAGCATACTGATAGTCAACATGAATAAAAATAGCCATAACTTTTAATCCAGAAATTTGATTAAAGTGTTTTATAGCTTGTTTGAAAGATAATTAAAAGGGCTATATTTTTGTCAACAGAAGCAAAAGCTAGATTTGCCTAGATCTTTTTCTGGAAAATTCCAAAACCTTCTGCTGTCAAAAAATCAACTGAAAGACCAAATCAAATCCAATGGAAATGAATGAGATGCAGTGACTTAAGAGTTTCTCAGTTTATGCTGGAAATGTAGAGAGGAGTTGCAACCCCTCTTTATAGTATGGTTAAAACTAAGATATAAGATTCTAAACCGATCAAACTCCAAACACCGAGATCGGTAAAAATAAAAACAAATTTTTACCTCAGGTCCTTTGCATTTTTAATCTTGCGATTTTCATTTCGTCTTTGTACTTCGCGACTTGTGCTTTTCTTTCTCACGTTGGTTCACCTTGATTATCTTGCATGTCTTCCCAACTAGGCTCTATATCAAGTGACTCAAAAATACAATTAGTCTGAAACGCTTGTTTTTATTAATCATCAAAATTAGGTATAATGGCCTAGATGCAACATAACCAAGGGCAGTAGGATACTAATTCTCGTCTTATCTGAAGCAACCAGTTCACTATGTATTTTGCTATCCAATTCCTCTCTTCAGATCCATGGAGACATCAAGCCCCTGGAGAAACTATAGGATAAAGAGTAGGAAAGGGCTACTTGACTCGGCACAAGTCGTAGTTCAATGTGCAGTCGCTTGCCACTCCTGTGAGGCGTAAGCAAGGGTCCTTTTAAAAAAAATGAAGCCTACGGGGATTATTTAGTCACTGCAAGATGTGGATTGGCTAATTTTGAAGTCTCAAAGTAAAGAAGCACCAAGCAAAGTTTCAAAGTAATGAAGCAATCCTCACTGGACAATTTCTCAAAAGAAGCTTCCAAGAAATCTCAAGGAGTACCTTCAAGAAATCCTCCAACAAAGCAATGAAGAAAGCCATCCACCATCCTCGGCAATAGTAAGGCAAAATTCCAGCAATCCTTTCACCCTACAAACCTCCAACTATTCAAGTCAAACCAACCATACCTATGACTATCGATTCGATGAAGTCAGTGCAAGGTGTGTGAAGTCTTGGTGATCTCTAGCAGAAGAAAAAGACTTGAAGAGGTTCCTACTGTCTTTGGCAACTTTTACTGAAGCACTATGCTACCTACACATCATCACAAGCGAATGAAGTTGTAAATGAAGTTCATCATGGACAGTCGATGTCTTCAGAACAATGAATCCTTCAGAGGCTCTATCTCATGATGATATCCATGGCTTGATGTTTAAAGAAAAGCCAATATTTCAAAATAAAATATCTTTTGGGAAGGTTTTGCCCCAACGTTTTAAAGCAACGTTTCAAAGCCTTTTATTTTGGGATGGTTTTCCCCATATTTTAGAGAAAGGTGTCTCCTTTCCTTTCTTTAATATTCTATTTTAAAATCATAAATCGTTTATTATTGGAGGGTTTTACCCAAAGTTTTAAAGAAAGATGTACTTGCCTTTCTTTGTTCTTCTATTGTGGGAAGGTTTTGCCCCAGCACTCCAAAGAAAGATGATTTTTTCCTTTCTTTGTTGATTTTTTATGGGAAGGTTTTACCGCAACGTATTTTAAAGAAAGATGTTTTATCCCTTTCTTTAATGTTTGTTGGGAGGGTTTTACCCCAATTCTCTAAAGAAAGAGATTTCTTTCCTTTCTTTGGTGATTCATAACGGGAAGGTTTTACCCCGATGTTCCAAAGAAAGATGTGTGTTTTTTTTCTTTGATGTTCATCATTATGGGAAGGTTTTACCCAATGTTTTAAAGAAAGATGTTTCTTTCTTTTCTTTGATGCTCTTAATTATGGGAAGGATTTACCCCAACATTCCAAAGAAAGATGTGTTATTCTTTTCTTTCACCCTTTTTTATAGGAAGGTTTTACCCCAAATCTCCAAAGAAAGAGGTTGTTTTTCTTTCTTTGATATGCAGGTTAACATTGTCAAAATTATGTCTGAAGATAGCTATGTGATGCCTTGACCAAACAAGTTGCAATGTGACCATTGATGGGAGCAGTGAAGCATACCAGTGCAGTTCATGTGGATCTGTGAAACCCTTCAACTCCGCTGATTGGCTCCGTGGTGGTTAGAAGGACGCAGTGAAGTTGAGAAAATACCTTAAGTTGTGACATGGTCCTTTGTCATTACTTAGGAAGATGGGAGCAGTGAAGCATGCCAGTGCGGTTCACATGGATTTGTGAAACCCTTCAACTCTACTGGTTAGCTCCGTGGTTGCTAGATGGACACAGTAAAGTTGATAAAACACCTTAGGTTGTGGCATGATCCTTCGCCATGACTTAGGAAGACTAATGACACTGGATCATTTTGATGAAGCTATCAATTCCTCTCGCTGGTTGGCTCCGTGGCAACTAGACGGACGTAGTAGAGTTGTGTGTTTGACTTCGCAGATGATTAAAGATGTACATAAGTGTCAACCACAACTTTATTCACTTTTGTTCACATTGAGCAACAACCTTGATTATGGTTTCTCCAACCACCTCATTTTCGACCAAAGCATCTGTATGTAAATTACATGTAGATTTTGTTGCTTGACTCTAGTTTCAAGTGTCGCAACTCAGAAATAACAGTCGGTTTCGCCAAGTTAAGTTCGCACTGCTTCGCGCACAAACTCAACTCGCCAAGGGGCATTTGTTCGATGAATTTTTGTAATAAAAAATTCATTAGAAAAGTCCCATATGAAAAAATGGCTAAAATAAAAATGCATATGTTCATTGTAAAAACCATTAAATTTGATCACTGGTCGAATTTGGATTGGATTCGGAATGGTCAAATGCGGAGCGGATTCAGAATGGTCAAACACGGATCAGATTCAGGTCTGGTCAAATGCGGATCGGATTCAGAATGGTCAAACGCGGATCAGATTCGGGTTCGGTCAAATGCGGATCGGGTTCGGGTCTGGTCAAATGCGAATCAGACCCAATTTCAGCCTAAACATACCCATATTCAGTTTTAGTCTGAACAAGACTTATCTGTAGCTTGATTTTTTTTATTTAAATAAGAAAAAGTATATCTCTATTCAAATTCCAAAAAGGGGATAATCTCTTTCTATCCTTTTGTTTATTTAAATAAGAAATATATCTCCTATTCGAATTCAAATTCTCTAAATATCTCTGGTTGTTAGATGGTTGCAACCAACCTGGAGCCTCTATAAATAGAGAGGGGGTGCTAGTCTTTTGGAGAGACGCAGGTGCAAGGCAGGGGCAAGGCAGGTAGACAGACAGGCACAAGCACACAGGAGACAGGCACAGGACGTGAAGAGGGAGACGCACAAGAGACGGACAGATAGACGAACATGTGAACAAAAAGGCGAACAAGATAAGAAGACCAGCACAGGAGAAGCCATGCTTTTCTTCCTCTATAGATCTACTCGTGCAAGCTTTGAAAGTTGCCATGGGTGAGTCTTATTCATATGCATAGCATTCACTATGCATCATACCAGAGATGGAAGCCTCGTTTGTGGTGCCCGTTCTAGCCAAGAGAAGATCGATGATAACTTCTCATCCAGAAGTCCGATCGACCCCAAATTTTTATGGTGAATAGGGAAGTACAGGTACAACATGTACACAAAGTTTTGAAGCCAATCAGATATCTCTAAGGTCTAATTTGACCAAAAGAGAGGCTCTGTCCAAAAGACATTTCAGCTTGTTCCATGGGAGAAGATAGGTGATAACTTCTCATCCAGAAGTCCGATCAAATCAAAATTTTTATGGTGAATATGGGAGTATAGGTACAACATGTTCACCAAGTTTCAAGCCAATCAGAGATTGTTGAAGTCAAATTTGACCAGAAGAGAGCCCCTGTCCAGAAGATATTTCAACTTGTTCCACGGGAGAGGATCAGTGATAACTTCTCATCCAGAAGTCCGATCAATCCCAAATTTTAATGGTGAACAGGGGCGTACAGGTAAAACATGTCCACCAAGTTTCAAGCCAATCAGAGATCTGTAAGGTTGAATTTAATGAGAAGAGATGTTGTATCCAGAAGATGTTTCAGCTTGTTCCACGAGAGAAGATCGGTGATAACTTCTCATCCAGAAGTCCGATCGACTCCAACCTTTTGTGGTGAATAGGGGAGTACAGATGCAACATGTCCACCAAGTTTCAAGCCAATCAGAGATCTCTAAAGTCAAATTTAACCAGAAGAGAAGCTCTGTCCAGAAGACATTTCAGCTTGTTCCATGGGAGAAGATCAGTGATAAATTCTCATCCAGATGTCCGATCGACCCCAAATTTTTATAGTGAATAGGAGAGTACAGGTAAAACATGTCCACCAAGTTTCATGCCAATCAAAGATCTCTAAGGTTGAATTTGATCAGAAGAGAGGCTCTATCCAAAAGATATTTCAGCTTGTTCCACAGGAGAAGATCGGTGATAAGTTCTCATCCAGAAGTCCGATCGACCCAAACTGTTTATGGTGAACAGGGGAGTATAGGTAAAATATGTCCACCAAGTTTCAAGCCAATCAGAGATCTTTGAGGTCGAATTTGACCAGAAGAGAAGCTCTATCAAGAAGACATTTCAACTTGTTCTATGGGAGAAGATCGGTGATAATTTCTCATCCAGAGGTCCAATCGACCCCAAATTTTTGTGGTGAACAGGGAAGTGCAGGTACAACATGTACACCAAGTTTCACTCCAATCAGAGATCTCTTAGGTTGAATTTGACCGGAAGGGAGCCTCTGTCCAGAAGACTTTTCAGCTTGTTCCACGGGAGAAGATCGGTGATAACTTCTCATCTAGAAGTCTGATGGACCCCAAATTTTTATGGTGAATAGGGGAGTACAGGTGAAACATGTCCACCAAGTTTCAAGCCAGTCAAAGATCTCTAAAGATGCAATTCGATGAGAAGATAGGATCTGTTCAGTGCCGTTTCAGCTTGCCCAAATGAGAGCAGATTGATGATAACTTTTGATTCAGAAGTCCGATTGATCCAAAATTTTTATGGTGAATAGAGGAGTTCAGGTGCAACATGTCCACCAATTTTCAAGTGAATCGAAAGTCTGCAAGATGAAATTTGACCAGCGTTTATATGGGCTACAGTAGTTGAGTTGTTTCCTGATGAATATTTTTATCAACTTGTCCCACAGGAGAAGATCGATGATAATTTCTCATCCAGAAGTCTAATTGACCCCAAAATTTCATGGATAGTAGACTAGGGGTGGAAACGGAGCGGATTCGGGTCGGATAGTAGTAAACCCATATTCGCATCCGCATATTTCTTCCGGATACGGATGCGGATGTGGATGATATGCAGATGGGGATGCGGATATGAAAAAACGGATACGGATACGAAGCGGATATGGATACGGATATTAAACGGGTTCAGAGCGGATACAGACATGGATATGAAACGGATTTGGATCGGATACGGACACGGATATTTACAAAATTAATATGATTATGATACAAAAACAAACAAGAATAACATAATAAAAGGATTATACTACACCAAATAAAATAGTCATAACAAGGATAATATAATAAAAGAGTTCATGCTACATCAAATAAAAAGTTTCATACTCATATAGTCATATATCATTCATACACACCACCATAAGTCAAACTCAAGTTACGTGACAAGTTGATAATGCATAACAAGCATTTAAAATAGAACAAAGTATCTAAATAACTCATAAAGTCATAAGTCATACAAAATACAATAGCCATAGCATAATCCACCAAGCCATCAACCATCAACTTTACAACTCATTAGTCAACTTGAATGATGTGATCACCTATAGGTTGAACAAAATTAAGCAATGAGTTCTCATAGCATGTATTACTAAGAGCATAATAATTCAATAATCTAAAAAAATCACTAACATGATCATTTTCTTACAAAGTACTCCCATCATCATCTTCAAAATTATCTCCAACAATATCATGTAGAATGGATTGCAATTGACCTATAACAAATACAAAAAAATAACAAATGTACACAAGTCATATAGCATAAAACTATAAAATTATAGACATCAAAACATATATATAATGGGTTAATCACCTTTTGACTTGGCTCTAATCCAATCTTGAGTGCAAATTAACTTTTCAACAGTCTCTGGAGCAAGTCTACTCCTGTATTGATCAATGACACGTCCACCTGTACTAAATGTTGACTCAGAAGCCACTGATGTAACAGGAATAGCTAACACATCACGAGCAACCTTTGATAGAATAGGATATTTAGAACCTTCTGTTCTCCATCATGAAAGAATATCAAAAGGAGTGTCACTATCCCATGGAAGCGTGATATCCTCAAGATACAAATCCAAATCAGTTCTCTTAGGCTGCTGTTGAGATTTCTGAAGAAGAAACTCATTAAATTTTCTTTTCCTCTCATTGTAGCTACTTGTGCCTTGCCGAGAAACTCCAGAGATACTAGCATGCATGACTTGCTCATTTGGCCTGACATATTGACTATAAAGTTAATTGATAACTTAATGTATCTCTTGGATCTCTTTCTCTCCTCCAGTTTGATAAATCTATGGGTAGTAATATTCAACCATCTGCATCTTATATCTTGGATCAAGTAAAGATGCCACAGCCAAAATCATGTTTGACTTATGCCAATATTTGTCGAACTTTTCTTCCATTGCCATTGCCATATTCACATGAAGGATATCAACACTGTCCTTCCATTCTTGCAATATCAATTTAACTTCACAAAACTCCTGAAAGAATAAGTTTGATGTAGGATATTATGTTCCAGAAAGAAGCTCAGTAATGGTATGGAATGACTTTAAACAAGCAAATAAGTCCATAGCAACATTCCACTCATCATTGGTTGGACAACAACTATACTTTATTGGATCCGAATAGTTCAACCTCAAGAATGCATCTTTGTAGTACAAAGCATCCCGAAGCATGAAATAGGTAGAATTCCATCTTGTAGTAATATCATTAGATAACCCTTTAGATATATCAAGATCGCAATCTTTTGCTCTCTTTTGAAACTCTTCCCATTGCAAGGTTGAACTCTTCACCAATAATACAGTTTGCCGAATATTTTCAATGGCACTTCTTATCACTGCCATTCCATCTCTAACAACTAAATTTATAATATGTGCGGCACATCTAACGTGAAAAAAAGCACCATCACTAATAAGCAACTTTTGTTGATTGAGACGCTTGATTACATCTTTGATGCAAACATCATTGGCTCTATCATTATCACAAGTTAATGAGAACATCTTCCGATCTATGTTCCAATCAATTAGGTTCTTCATGAAAGTCTGAGATAAACTCATACCAGTGTGTCTACCCTCTAAATGCATGAAATTAATGATTCTCTTTTGAAGAGACCAATTCTCATCAACAAAGTGGGCAGTGACACACAAATAACTCTTGTTTTGTGTTGTACAAGTCCAAAGATCCATTGTTGCGGAAATACGGCAAGAGAGAGATCTAAACATATCATAGACAACTTGTTTCTCCTTATCATATAGCTCAATGATATTGTTTTTAATGGACTTTGCTGATTTCATATTGAATGTTGGGCGCAAAGACTTGATAAAATCAATAGTGTACTTGTGCTCAACAAAGGTAAATGGATATTCATGCATCACAATAGAGGTAGCAAGTTTTTTCAAACTTATTGCTTCATCATACTTATATGTCTCCACAGAAGATGTTTGACCACCATATGATAAAAATGCAATCAATTTCTGACCTCTAGATAAGTTAGAGCTATGAATTTTTGCATGATTCATCAAGTGAGATGTGCCATTCTTGCTTCTACCATCTAACTTTCTTTTGCAAGTCTTACAAATAGCTTCTACAAGTGTGGCACTCTTTCCATTCACAACTTCCTTAGACTCTTTTCTATCAAAGTAATTCCAAACATTAGATGTCAGCTTTTTACCCTTTGCTTTAGAAGCTTCTTCAGCATTCGTGGTATTTCCAGCATTAGTTTCTTCACTACTTTTGGCCACATTTTTTTGTTCAACACTCTCGGTGTCAACTGAGATCGGTTCAGCTCTTCCTTGGGACCCTTCTCCAGCCCCCCCTTGAGTCCCTTCTTCAATGCTTGTAGCTTCCATTTGTTATTATTACCCTTGCAGCCAAATAGATATAGTTGGATTAATATGACTATACGAGAATTAACTGAGAAGTGACAACAGCAATGTGCTTACAGCCTTACAGTCATACAGTGACATCCAATCTATTCCATCTATCAATAGATACTTCCATTTATGAAATGGACAGACAACACACTGCAAATGGACATCCAATCTATAATATGCATTCCAAATTAACCAACTACTTTGATAGAAACTCAACAAGAACTAGCACAATTGCACAAGTGCACAACAGCAACAGTCAACAGCACAACAACATGATCTCGACAAAAACTCATCAGGAACTAGCACAACTCAACAAGAACTATCACAACAGCATGTCAACATCTCAACAAGAAAAGAACATTGTTATAATGTTACAAGAACAAATTCAACAATAAACACTTAGACAGTCAACACTCAACACTCAACAGGACAACAGCATCTCGTGATCTCCACCGAACTTCAATAATAGCATGATCATAACCAGATTTGAGCACTTGGTCATTAAGACATTAACTCATCATTCATCAATGATTGATCAGGAGATTTATGAACTACTAAATGACAGCATGATCGTAACCAGATTTGTGAACTATCAATTTATCTTACTTGGTGATTAACTCAGTTGGCTGCAACCACCACAAACAAATGAACAATACAAAGGGATATGAGTATCTTCTAGATTAGTACCGCCGTCGACTGGAGGCGGTGTGTGCTGGGGCAGCGGAGGGTGGAGCTGCGTGTCAGGGCGGCAGAGGACTAGGAGGCACGTGCCGTCAACTGGAGGTGGCAAAGGAGGAGGAGATGCGTGTCGGGGCAGCGGAGGGTAGAGGGTAGAGCCGTCGATTGGAGGCGGCGGAGGAGGGGGAGCCGCGTGCTGGCGACTGGAGGCGAGGCCGCGAGCTGGCGACTGGAGGCGAGGCGGCGGCGGTGGTGACTGGAGATGGCGGAGGATTGCAGCTGGCGGTGACGGAGGTGGCGACTGGAGGCGGCGGCGCAGGAGGCGAGGCCACGATCTGGCGACTGGAGGCGAGGCGGTGGCGGCGGCAACTGGATGCGGCAGAGGACTGCAGCTGGCGGCGACGGAGGCGGTGGCTGGAGGCTGCGGCGCAGGAGGCGAGGCGGCGATCTGGTGACTGGAGGCGAGGTGGTGGTGGCGGCGACTGGATGCGGCGGAGGACTGCAGCTGGCGGCGACTGGAGGCGGCGGCGCAGGAGGCGAGGCCGCGAGCTGTGGATTGGATCTGGATCTAGGGTGCCGGGTGCGTGTGTGGAGGATTTGGAATTTTGGATTCACAGTAAACAACTAAACATACACAGATACTGAGATACAGAAAAAAGATACACATACACTTACGGATCTGGGTATAACCCGTATATGCATCCGTATTCGGATATTTTAGGCAAACTCGTATTCGCATCCGAATCCGGAAGTTTCAAAAAAATTGCATCCGCATCCGCATCCGGGTCGGATCGGAAATTTCATATCCGCATCCGGCTCCATCCGGATGCAGATCCGGGTTAAACCCGACCCGACCTGGCTCCGTTTCCACCCCTACAGTAGACTCATGGTGAAGCAAATCCTCAAATTATCACCTCAATCCAAAGTGAAGAAGATCTCCAGAAGAGCAATGAAAACAAGTTCTGTCTCGCTGAATTTCAGCTTGATGTATGAACATTGCATTGAAGATAGTTTTCAATCCGACGGACCGATTGATATCAAATTTTGATGACCAATCGAAGAGCTGTCCAGAAACTATTCCTCCAGGATACAAGCAGATCAGAGGCTTGAAAGGCTCCCATCCAGTTTGTTGAAGAGAAGCTAGTGTAGTCCAATCATGTCGGAAGTTGTCAAAACAATCAAAACCATTGATGAATGTTCCGATGTGCTGCCTATCATGCAATATGTATTTCTGAAAGCTGAGGAAGTCAAGATGTTATCGCAAGTCATTTGATCCACTTTTCCATGTCGCTGGGTACTGATGAGGAGAAGGCGACATGCTTTTTGTTTGTGACTGACGAAGCTGGACACCATTCATGCTGGGTACTGATGAGGCGAAGACATCCATTTGTTTGTGACAGACGAGGCCGAACGACCCCTTGGTTGGGCACCGACGAGGTGAAGGTCACCTTTTGTGATAGCACCATAGACTGAGGATGCTATGGATTTGCATACTTGCATACATGGGCATACGCATCGCATTCATTCATTAAAGGGCAAAATTATTTCAAAAATTGAAGACGACGACCATTAGCACAGTTTAATCAGAGGTTTTTTGTGAACTTTTTCTACAGATGTAATTAACCAGGAACTTTTCAAAAGACCTGAGGAACCATGAACCATGCAGTCCCATGAAGCCAAGATGTACTTTCCTTTGGCGCAATAAGAGATTATAAATCCCAAAGGGACTTATAACTTGTAATTCTTTTCAGAATTAATAAATTACAGTGTTTCCTAACATTGTGCATTCTCTATTCTTTTATTTGTATACTTATGTATACTGGCACGCCCGCAACACGAAAGGGGCCAATTTCCCGGAAGAGAGATCTTCCCAGCGAAATAGTCCGGTTATGGAGCAACCGTAAAACTCTTAGACCATGGTTGGCAAGTCTCGACCAGTCCTTCTTTATTTAGAGGTACATCCAGTTCTAATAACCCTTTTGTTCCGTGGTCGTGCACAAGTTGTGTCGACGATTTGGACTCAAGAGTTCTCTGTCGATCTTACGTAGATTTGTGTGTTGTATGTGAGACATTTCAGGGTGTTCTCAGGTAAGTTAAGATAAGCAATGCAATAGAGACGCAAGGATTTATATAGGTTCGGACCCTCGATGGATGGAGTAATAGCCCTACGTCTTGTTGTGATTCCACTATGAATAAAAAGAATTTACAGGGAAGAAAGATTATCACAGGAGATAATCTCTCTTTACACTTTGGTCTATGGACTACAATTTCTAAGTCCTGATCAATCAGAGAGAGTGTGTTCTTGTATCGTACATCAGCCATCCTTTTATACTGAATGAAAGGATGCCAATGCGAAAATGGTTTCGGACGGTTGTCGTAGTGCAGTTTGTATAACCACACTAATCTCTTCGCCAGTTAATATGTGCAGTTATAACCGCACATCTTAACTCCTTGACGGTTGTCTTCACACGTGGGAGAAGTTATCTTGATCGTGGGAACGTGTTCGATAAAGGCTTGAACACCCCCAAGTTATCTTGATTGCGCATAGCCAACGACCCTCTGTTCGCGCATAGCCTGCAACCTTATGATAGCGCATTGCCTGCGATCATAGACTAACTCTGTGCCCACGACCTTCTGGTGTACAGAAAGCTGTCCGCCTATGACTATAATGACTGCTAGGACACAAAGGCCTATATCATATCCGAACTTGACTTGAACACGATATATGTTAAATAAACTAGCTCAGGTGATAATCATCATCAGCTAGCCCCCAAATTTGAAGAGATAAAAAGATTATAACTACAAATTTAATCTGCATCGAATATGTAACCCGACGCTGCAACTTCTTCAGTTTGCACTGTGCACTGTGTGGCGGTTGTCTTCACAAAAAAAATCTCTGGGTTTTTCTTGATAGGTAATCATGATATTTTTGACCATTTAACCAAGGCAAAAGCCATAAGTGCTCTTAAGAACTCGAGGCGCCCGTGAATGCGAACCGTCGCCTCCAGGCTCTATAAATAACGAAGCCTTTTAGTTCGAAAACTCACAAGCTTCCTTTTTGGCTAAGTCCTTTAGAACCTGTTTTCATCACCCTACTTCTCGTTTCCTCTGCAACTTTCATCCTAATAGCGAACTGAGACTCCAAAAAGATTGTTGAGAGTGATGAGGAAGAAATAGAAATAGGAACTGAGATTGAACAGAATCTTCAGAAGGTAGTCCTCTTCTGAATCATTTGTGCCATATTTTCTACCATAGCTTGATCGATCATTTCCAAAGTAATGCCTTTTGGAACTTTCATGTGATCGAGGAGATGATCCCTTCAAAGAAGAGATCCAGAAATGACGAAGGATCTTCCAGCAGAGCTACACCAAAAACACTAACGGGGACAGACATTTGGGTGGCCACATTGCCCCTTTCTCTAGCCCTTGCAACCCATCCAGTTGCATCTTCATCACCTTCTTTGGATCATCACTCTTCTGGGGAAAGTCTCACTGTGCCCATAGGGCCTTTGGGACCAAATCCCCTTCCATGCTTGGCTTTCTCCTCTGCTTCTCAGGTAATTATCCTCATTCTCTCTGTTGGTCGCATGTTTTAGAAACTAATCCATGTATGTACAGGAGTAGGAGGCTCCTGGAGCTCCCAGCAATCAGCTTGTTGAGATCTAGGCTCTTCTGAGGGAGAAATCTGACTTGGTTAGAACCCTCAGAGAAGAAAAAGAGGTACTGAAAAAACATATTGACGAAATCTCCCCAATTACTTTGCGCCTGGCAGGGTGTTATGATGGAGCTCATGAAGAAGCGCGCAAGTTCTGGCTAGAGAGGGATCACGCCCGAGAGCAGCGAGACCTCTCCAACTCAATTAGGGATAGTTGCTCCCTCATAATAAGGGATGATGTCGATAGGCTGAGAGACATCACCAGTTCTCTTGGGGCAGCCAGTGTTAATCCCACTGATGCCAACATGTCCCTGGGAGAACTTTGTAAATTACTTTCGGATCAGGTCGACGCTTTGGTCGCTTGCATCCCTTTTTTATGTAAGGACTACAAGAAATAAAGAATTCCTTTTCCTTACATATTTGAATCTTTGATGGATTATGTATAATCTATAATCACCAATTGAAATCTTTATATTCTCTTTGTGAAAGATAGTTACAGGTAAATATCTCTACCACTAAAACATACACAGGTATCAAGTCCTCTGTCCGAGATTAACTCAGGACAACACTGAGGTCATAGACCAGCATTGAGGCCATGAAGAATAGTGTGGTCACAGGACAACATTGAGACCACACATAGCACTAAGGTCACAGAACTGCATTGCGACCATAAATAGTACCGAGATCACATAAATAGCATTGCGATCATACATAGTGCTGAGATCACAAAACAATCATTTTTGAGATCATAATGCTGAAAATATTACTCTGGAATCATAATGTATTAATTCCTCAAAAATTCTCATATAATTATCTGTACCATAGCCCTTGACTGTGAAATACAATGATATAGTAATCTAAAACAGACGCATTTTGTTTCAGATTCAAACAGGGTTAATGATATGATACTGGGTTGTATTTGAGACAACACCTGCTATGAGAAATGATTAAAATAATGAACCTGGCGAGTAGTGGTCTCAGGCATATAAAAGGAAGAGGTAGCTTGCTTGAGAAGCTTCAGAAGAAAAACCCTCTTTTGCCTTAGCTACTTTCGCCGCAAAAAACCCTCTCTTTGCACCTTGCTCTCATCGCCACCAAAGCAGTTGTTTTTCCACTGATCTCATCAGCAATGGCGTCCTAGAGTTGATCAATCCACCATAGTGAGGAGAGCTTGATGATGCTAGAGAAAGAAGAGATCCTTCCCCTGCGGCTGCTAATCAACTGGCGGCCGGTGGAGAAGAATGAAGAAACCCCAGTCGTTCATGAGAACGAACTGGTAATCTTTGAAGAGTTCTTGCGATGTGGATTCCTAATCTTAGAAAGCAAGTTCTTTCAGGATGTCCTGGTGCACTATGGGCTGGAGCTGATAAACCTTCATCCCAACACCATTCTTATATTGGCGATCTTCCAACATTTGTGCGAAGACTTCGTCGGAGTGCTACCAAGCGTAGATCTCCTTCGATGATTCTACTTCTCGGCATGGTCGAAGAGCGCCAGTGCTGCAGGATGTTTATACTTCCGCGTGAGGGAGAAGAAAGATTACCCTTTTCTCCCTCTGTGGGATTCTGTGCACGGATGGCACCAGAAATGGTTCTACTGCAACCCCCAATCGGAAAGTGGTCTCTAGCTCGAGAATCATCGACCAGAGAAGAGCAGTGAAATGGACACCGTTCCTGCTTTGAATCAAGAATTGAAGAAGCAGGCCCAGGCGATTCTTCACTTAGTCCATTAGGGATTAACCGCACGGGATATCATCTGTGACTTCGTGAAGAACAGGATAAGCCCCCTGCAGAAGAGGGAACATCCTGCTTGGGAGGTGGAATCCATGGTGGACAACACCTTGGACTATAATACGGGTATCTTCTTTGATCTACAAAATGTGCAATTTTACTGACAAAAAATTCCATGTCGACTAATTCGCTTTTTTGTGATGCAATGTTGTCCTTGTCTGAAATTGAGAAAAGGACTAATAACCTTCTATGGCCGTATAATGCCGCCACAGAGGGAGCTCGAGGATCACCCCGGCCTCAGAGCTTGATCAACAGCAGTGACGATCTCAGACAGGAGCGTCAAAAGGTAAGACTTCTTTCGAGAAAGATGTCTAAGAACGCCTGTTGATTTTTATCACCAAATCGAAATTCCTGAAATGATGCAGCTGCTAAAGGGGTGAACCGCCGGGACAAAGCATCCTAGTGATGATGCCGGGCCTTCTGGGAGGTAAGCATCGAAGAGGTTAAAGAGATCCTCTTCTAAGTCAAAGAAGATGAAGGAGCTGGCCCCTGAATCGTCCAAGACAATCATAGGAGGGGCTTCTTCGAAGAAGAAGAAAATAGCCGCGAAAGATACTGCGGTAAGATTTTCTGTTCCACCTGTTGTGCCAAGCACGAATAGGAGTCACTTCTTAATCGTACAGGGTGAGGGGAGTGAGGATGAGGAAGACGAGGTTTCTCTCATCCGCCTTAAGAGGAAGGCGACGAGCTCTCTGGAGGTTGACGTTCCAGAGGAGCCATCCTCCCCTACTATTGCCAACATTTTGTCCTCCATGGCGGGGGCAAATGTTGAGGCAAGGGGTCCTGTGGTCGCAGAGGAACTTGCGGCCACAGACGAAATTCTCAGCCCTGAGGCATGCATCCCAGCCACCATGGTCACAGAGGATTCTAGGGCCGTGATTCCAACTACTTCAGTGTTGGTAACCCCTCCTTCGAATATTGAAGGAGCTGCTGCGGTAAGAACTTCACAGTCTTCAAATTTTCATTTCCTTGCATATGTCAATTGTATTTTGAATGTGCAGGAGGAAGAAGACACTGTCCCTTTCAAGAAGAGGAAGACAAGGACAGTTGCTGATGACGCTTCAACAAGGGCACCCAATGGGCTTCTTTCTCTCCAAAGTGCATCACTGAAATCCAAGTCTGTGATGGGGTTTTGGCTCAAGTAAGGATATCGAATTTTGCCACATTGTGTTTGTTTTGAAAACATGGATGTCACAAATCATGATATTTTCAGGACCCCTGTGTCTAGTGCCCAGCCGACCTCCTCAAGAACCGGCGAAACACCTACTGTGGAGGTCGAGGGTGACGCAGGTGCGAGCACAATGGCTGAGGTAGCCTCTCAGGCCATTGTGGAGGAGATAATTGTGGACCTCCAATGCCAAGGGATGGAAACCGCCAACTTGACTTCAGGAGCGGACCAGCAAGATCAACCATTTTCTACTCCTGTTGTCAAGGAAAGGACTGGTCTCGAGGTTCAACCTTTGAATGAACCTGAGGATGCTTCTTTAAGCTATTTCATAGAGGTAAGTAAAATTCTTATACCTTTTTTTGAATTGCGAATCTTAGGAATGTTCAAGTTTAAATGGAAGATCTTACTGTGTTTCAGGATCTAACCCGCGTGGTGTCGCGCCCCGCACAGGGTACCACGACTACTCCCGTGGAGACCTAGCTCGCTGCAGCTGGCCTCATACATACATACCACTGACTTCCCAGGATAAGTCAAGCACAGGAGTTCATTGCAGTAGAGTAACTTACAAAATATCATTGATAACAGTATGGCCTGCTGGCCTGGTACAACAAGAGTAATACAATGCCTTCACGGCACAAATGGTCTAATTAAAACAAAAGACAACTACTCGGCGGAAGCTAGGCGAAACCCCCACAGTCGTAAGAAGTTGACAGCAGAACAGCACACTTCAGGGTTCTGGCAGAACTGGCTCTCTTCCTTCTGGATCCACGAAATCTTCCAAGCCTTCATCTTGGTATTGTAGCACTCCATCTATTGTTGATAAGTTGTAAGGGTGAGCACTTACGTACTCAGCAAGTCATAGGTAAGAGTAGAGATACATATAGTAGAGATGACATGATCCTATGCTATTGAGGGAAAGAGGTGAGGGGGTTTTTCCACAAATACTTTTCTTCCAAGCTTTTCGAATCTCATGCTCATGGCAGCATTTCATATACTTAGGGCACAATCCACATGCCTCTTAGATATCACATGATCACTAAATTATGGTACTACCGCGACACATCAACACATGACAGCCCACGGCAGCACCCCTTATCATGACAACGCATGTCATTTGGGTAATCTTGAACTAACAAATTTTAATTTATAAAAACAATACTTGTGTCACACCCCGCGGATTCAATCCACCGCGGCATACTCCTAAAACTCGGGAGCACGAAGTATTCGAATACATTTTTAACTCTGCAGAGGGGTACCAATTTACCCGCAAGATATATCCACTTTCATGCCCTTCCTATCACAAGGATTGGACCCCTAACTCACTTCATACTGTGAGTGGCAAGGTGGAGATAACAAGAACTTTTGCCATGTTTCACACACAATTCACCCCAGACCCCGTGGTTTTCTTCATGCAAACCACAGTTGTGGCAGGGTTTCACAACCCCCACTAATTGGCGTCTTCCCCTCAGGGTCAGCGTGCATGATCACATCCTGTGATATGTGTTGGAGCGCACCCCGTGTTAATCGTGAGTTTGTCATATAGGGGTTTCATGTGTGATCCACATACTACTTGTTCAGGCCTGTCCCATACCAGGCTTGCGGTCGGCACGTCAATCATGCCACTAGACGCACAACACAAGGTTCTAGGTCCTTATATGCCAGTGACCAGCTCATACCACAATCCATGCACCTTCAGTGCCCGCACAACCAGTGCAGCCAAGCACCTCCAGTGCTACCACCATTCCATACCAAAATACTGGTCACGGCTAGGGGTTTTATTTCATGAATATAAATATACATAATATATTAGTTCATGGCTCATTATTTGATCAATTCGCATTTCACAGGCATCAGCCTGATGCTGCCATTTCATAATTCAACTATTCTCAATCTTTCTCATGCAATATTATTATTTTATAATCAATGTATATTCTAGCAATTCATACAATATAGGTTCAAGATGTTCAAGAATATGACTTGCCTTCCGCGTCGTAAGGAACAGCAGTTGATGTCGGGTCTGCGACGAAGTCTTCGAACTCGGACTCTTGCTCTGAACAAGGATCAAACAAGCAAACATGCATTACAATCAATCCTACTCTTACTATTCCACTATATGCGATAATGCAAGGAGAAACACTTAGGCGATACAAGATTTGGAAGCGATTAGGGTTAAACTATGGAAACCAAGGTTAAGATTAGTTGTCAAGGGTTTACAAGGTTCCAAATGTTCCAAAATATCAGAATGATATCAAGGCTGCTGCTGGTTCGCTCAAAACAGCGAACGCCTTTAGGTCGACATTCGGTTCAAGGCATCGACATAGGGTCGATGGATGATAGAGGGCTCAACTCAAGTTGTGACAGTAGAATAAAATGTAGATCACAACATCAGGAGTCTAGGGGACAAGGTTATGTTCAGTTTGCATACCCAGAAGGGGTCAAAATGGCCCAATGCCATTGGCTGACATAGGCTGACAATGCCCAAGAATGGCATTGACATGGTTTGAACAGTTTCTAATAGCCAAAATGGGTTTTGATTCAAGCATATGATGCACAAGGTAGTGAAGCAACTGTTTGACAAAGTAATTTTTGGTTTGCATGACCAGAGGTGGGTGAACAGGGCTAATGCCACTGGCTGGCATAGTTTGACATAGAGTTGACATGGCCAGAAATTAGGGTTTGCCATATCTTTTGATCTAGGGCTCCAATTGATGCACCACTTTGTCTGGTAGTTAGGCATTTGTAACAGGAACAAATGTCTCCACAGGATTTAGGGCAGGAGATGGCCGGAAAGTGATGAAAACCGGCAAGGAAGTTGACTGGCCTGGAGCACATGCAACATAAATAGTACAGCCAACTAGGGCATAGCTATATCTCACAATCTAGGCCGAATTAGAAGTCGTGGTAGAAGACAAAGTTGCTCAAAATGGTCCAAAACATCTAAATGGCAAAGTGGTTAGGGCTAGATCGGCTGGATTTGGAAGATACTGGCTGGAGAAAAGATGAACTAAAATCTGATTTGGGCATTTTCTGATTTAAAGTGATTGAACTCAATTCCTTGCTTGAGTATGGTCCTCAGGGTACTAGAAATGCATTGGTGAAGTTAGATTAACAGATTGCTCAACAGAGAAGCTAAATCAGCAAGTACAAGTTCATGTTCATGGCTGGAAATTGGGGGTTTTTGTTTTACAACGAATTTGTTCAAAACAATAGCTCAGGGGTCTTAAGTGAGCTATTCTAAGCATCTTTCACTACTGGCTCGAAGATCAATTCGTTCTGGAATGAAGTTAATTGCTCGCCGGAGCTACTGGAGTAAAACTGAAATTGCCGGCGACTGAGGGTATTTAGACTAAATTCCAAGCTCGAGAAGCATGAGGGGGATGAGGGAAACTCACTGGGGGTGTTGGATCGAAGAAGGAAGCAGTGGTTGAAGCTAGCACCGTGCTCCCTCTTTGCTGCTCACCGGGGAAGAAGAAGGCACAGTATTGCTGCTGGTTTTTCTGGTGTTTTATTGTGTGGTGAAGCTGGCTAAGTCCCAGGGGGTATAAATAGGTAAGGCTGGAGGTGTTGCAACGGCTAGATGTGCACGGGGAGTTGAAGCCGGCAAGAAATGACAGGATTGCGACTTCACGGCGAGCTGGCGTCGAGGTGACTTGGTTCAGCGGCCGTGAAGGCTTTACAGGTGATGTGAAGGCAAGTTGATGGCTGGCCGCGGCGAGTTCTCCACGTGGCTATGCTTTCCTGCTGTAGCCGTTGCCGGTGGCGTGCAAACGGGAGAAAACAACAGGCTGTGAGTTGCGCCGGGGAAGATCCACAGTAGCCAACACCGAGCACACACGTGGCAGCAGGTGAAGTGATCGAAGCTTGAAGCAGCAGTGCGTGCTCGAGGTCGAGGCAAACACAGCACAGCAGTGGCGAGGTCGAAGTCGATGGGAGCTGCAGTGGTGCACATGGTCGCATGCAAGCTGGGGCTGTGATCGTGGGCTGTAACCAGGTCGTGGTCGAAGTCCCAAGCACTGGTCGAAGTAGCAGCTGGTCGGTTGCACTGGTTCCGGTCGAGAACTGAGGTGCTGGTCGAACCAGGGGCTAAATTGTAATGATTTCGGTTGAAAGATGGACTGATTTGTAATTTTGATCTTAGAGAGGTTTAATTTGAAATTTGATTTAATGGATGAGTATAATATTTCTATTAATACTCATTTAGCTCAAATCTGGAGAAAATTTGATAAGGTTTGAGGGATTTCACCTATTTTCGAAAATAGGGTAAAATTAGGGTAAAATAGATCTGGATTTTGTCGATCTTGAATTCTGGTGATTGGGGAGAGATTTTGAAGTTTAAACAGAAGGGAAATATGTATCAAATAGCATTTGGGAGGTGTTCCCTGAAGAATTTCTGAGGTTGGAGTTGATTTGTGGATTTTAGCCTTTTCAGGCTTCCAGGTAAACAGAAAAGGACTTATTCGCAGTAAAATTTGGACTAAACTGCAAAAAGTGTTTAGATGAAACAATCTGGTTCCCAACTTTTTGGAGTAAGTTGAGGGTATTCCTAGGAACATATTCCAAAAGATACATGAGTCTGGATAGGGTTAAACCATGATAACTCAGTTATCTGGGATCTGGGGTACTTAGGGTAAATCTGAATTTCCTGTTTTCGAAAACAGAAAGAGACTTAGATACTGGGAGTTAGAGTTAGAATTCAATCTGGCTCCTGAAGACTTTTATCTTCAGAATAACTGGTAGGTTAAATCTGGATGGTCAGATCTTGATCTGGATCTAGAGAATAGATTTGGAGATTTTTAGGGTTTGGGAGAGATTAGGGTTCAGCTGATCTGGCTACTGCTACAGGGATACATGCATGCAGGATTTTATGCAAAAACTTTTCACCCCCAAAACCAGGGTGTTACACGTGGTGACCAAGTCAAAAGCTTTAGCAACGCGTATTGAGGTCACACAACGGGAGATCAGCTGGCTACAACAGTAAGTATCTGTATCTCATTTATTCCAACTTGAACTTCATCTAAGTAACTACCTTCCTTGTCACAGGGAAAATGCCTTCTTGACAAAAAGCTTGGCTGATCGGCAGACCCAGGAAGAAGCTGTGGCTGCTAAATTTTCTTCTATGGAGAAGGAACTTTGCGAGGCAGAGTTAAAGCTTTCCTGTAAGTTTTTCTTCTGACCAGAGAGAATTATTTCTTTACATGAACTGCTGTAAAATCAATTACTTTGTTCATGCAGTACAAGAGATCAGGATCAGATAAGCTCTCTCGCAAAGGAGAAAAATGATCTTCTTGCGACCATCGAGCTTCAAATCTCAAAGATTGGCACTATCTGTGAGGAAAACTTGACCTTAAAGGAGACAATTTCATCCTGCAGCAATGTTCAATCAGAAATATTTGAAAAACTGAAGATGGTTGCAAATTTGCTGAAGGCAGATATAATCGAGCCTCAAAAGGACAACTTAAGCCTCAGCGATTCATGCAAACTGGTCACGGCTCAAGTTGAATCACTCCTCGAGTATCTTCCTGAAGATACAAAACGGCAAGAAGAGGCAATGAAGACTAATGCAAGATCTGTAGCCTCTGCCATTCTATGCAAGTTAAGACTTCACTACGGTCCAAGTTTGGATTTGAAACCGGTGGTAGGAGATGTCAAGATCGAGAGTGAAGATCAGCTTGAAGCCATTATGGAAGAGGTCAAGCCCCTCATTGAAGATCTTTTGAAAGAGTTTGGGTTACTGTGATTTCATTGTAATGAACAATGATCCTCTATTTTTATTGTACTTGTACATATACAATTATAATATGCAAATGCATGCCTTATTTTTTTTTGGACTGGAAAAAATGTACTCAATTTTATTTACATTATGGCCATATTCCTCGAGCTCCCTCCTGAGATCGTACATAATGAAGACATAGTATTATAATCTCAGGAGTAATATGGGTTACTGACGATCAGAAAATATCTGGTGAGTTCCTTATACGTTGAGAAGCGTTTATAAAGGAATGTCTCAACCTAAATACGATCATCTGGTCGCACCAATACTGATCTTAGTACAATCCCAATGTTTATTACGAATTGGCAGCCCCTCGAATGATCAGAAACATGCTAGTAAGTCCCATATGCGTTTAGAAATGGCTTATTTAGGGATGTCTTATCTAGATGTGACCATGAGATGGGCCAGCGAATCCAACTTGGTTATCATAGTAAGATGATTATCGGTGACCAACCCCTGAGCATGGCTCAGTCAGGGTAGAGCGAAAAGAAATCAAACCATAACATAATACAAAGGAAAGTACTCATAATTTTTTAACAAAAACATGCTAATTGAAAAGGATAAAAGAGATGGGAAACTTACATGTAGAACTTGTGCAATTGATCTATGTTCCAAGTATTGGACAAGATCCTTCCATCCTCCACCGCCAATCGGGCTGATCCTGGTCACGGTACTGAGACCACAGTATAAATGCCTTCCCACTGAGGGGAGAATTTGTTGCAATTAGACTGGTTTTGTATTTTCTGTAAAACCAAGTCACTTATGTGAAGACTATGAGGTCGCACCCGTTTACTGTGGTATTTAGGTAAAGCTCGTAAATATACTACAGAATTGATCAGTGCAGGTCGCGTTTCTCCTCACTGAGGGTAATATCCTGGGCACGTTGTTCATGTTGATCAGCATGATCGAACTGATCCACATGAACAGATCCAATGCAAATTTCCATAGGTAAGACAACCTCTGCACCATATACTAGTTGAAAATGTGTCTCAGCTGTAGCTCAACTATAAGTAGTGCGTAGTGCCCAAGAACGGAGTAGAGTTCATCTACCCAAGCCCCCGAGCGCATTCTAAGGCGATCGAAGACACATTTCTTGATGCCTTGTAATATCTATCCGTTGGCACGTTCAACGGCTCCATTGCTCTGTGGATGAGCTACAGATGTAAAGCACACTTTGGTTCCGATGTCATCGCAATAGTCCAAGAAGAAATCACTAACGAACTAGGAACCATTGTCGGTGATGAGACGACTTGGAACACCAAATCATGTGACTATATTCTTATGAAATAATTTCTTCACCGTAGCTGCAGTAACATTGTGGATTGGTTCAGCTTCAATCCACTTCGTAAATGTGTCAATGGCTATGAACAAGAACTTGTACCCATTGACTGCTTAGGGCATAGGACCCACGATGTCTATTCCCCAGACTGCAAAAGGCCATGTTAGAAGAATAGTTTGTAAAGCATATGCAGGCCGATGAACTTGCCTTGCATGAAATTGACACTGTGGGCATGTTTTGACCAAGTGCTTGTCATCATCGAGTGTTGAAGGCCAATAAAATCCCAGTCGGAATGCTTTTTTGACCAGTGTTCGATACGACATGTGTGCACCACATACACCATCATGAATTTCTTTCAAGAGGGATTTACCTTCCTCTTGAGATATGTAACGTATGAATACTCATTGAGTACCCTTTCTGTATAAAACTCCATCGATGAGTTATATAGATGCGCTTTTCGAATTAACCTATCACTTTTGGTTCATCCTTGTGCAAGGTCCCATGTTCGAGATAGATCCACAATGGTCGGGTCCAATCTCCTTCATGTCCAAGGTTGGTGACGCAAATTGTCACCAAATCTTTCTCGATCGAAGCCATGATCGAAGGGTGTTTTAAGTGTTCGACGAACACTTATGCTGGAGTGGATGTGCGTGAGGACCCAATTTTTGATAATTGGCTGCGAGTATATTTTCCTTTTGCGGGATGTATTGGACTTTGAACTGACTAAAGCGTTTTTCCAATTTCCTCACTTCCCCTAGGTAATGGGCCATTGTCTCATCAGAGGTGTTGTACTCCTTGTTTACCTAGTTTACGACTAGCTGTGAGTTTCCCCTCACCACTAATCGACGGACTCCAAGGAATCTGGCTGCCCAGAGCCCTGCAATAAGTCCTTCATACTTTGCTGCATTGTTGGTCGCAACAAAGTGTAATTGAATGACATACTTGAGTTGGTCGCCCTGAGGGGTGATTAAGACCACTCCAGCCCCCGAGTGTTGAAAACTGCGAGAATCATCAAAATACATCGTCCAATGGTTGGTGCATTGTAAATCTTTAGATTCTTGTGTAGGAGGTTCAGGATTAGTCCATTCGACCACAAAGTCTGCAAGAATTTGAGATTTAACTGCTATGCGAGGGGTGAAATGGATGTCAAATGCTCCAAGTTCCACTGTCCATTTTGTGATGCGACCAGATTTCTCCCAATGGGAAGGATGAAGGCATAGTAATCTTGTGCGCTTGAAAGTAATGTCGTAGCTTGCGGTAAGCCATCAGAAGTGCGTAAAGTATCGTTTGGACCTTAGGGTAACGCTCCTTTGGTCCATGAAGTACCTTGCTTACATAATAGATTGGTTGTTGCACACCCTCTCTCTTCGCGACCAAAACCGCACTGACCGCGTGAGGGGTGGCCGCCAAGTAAAGGAGTAATGGCTCCCCTAAATTAGGAGAAACCAGTACTAGCAGACTAGACAGATATGCTTTAACCCCTTGAAAGGATTTTCAGCTTCATTCGACCATGTAAAACCATGGTGTTTGCAAAGAGCCTTAAAGAAAGGCAGTCCTCGTTCGCCTAGTCACGATATGAAATGGCTTAAAGCCACCATGCGACCTGTTAAGCTTTGGATGTCCTTCAAGGTCGAAGGCAATTTCATTTGCTCAATGGCCCTGATTTTTTCAAGATTAACCTCAATTCCTCTCGAACAAACAAGGAAACCCAAAATTTTGCTAGAAGAAACCCCAAGGAACATTTTTCTGGGTTCAATTTTATTCCATGATTGTTTAGATTACCAAAGGTTTCAACAAGATCATCTAAATGATTCAAGTTTTTTAAGCTTTTTACAATCAAATCATCAACGTAAGCTTCGATATTACACCCCAACTGGTGAAGAAAGGTCTTTTGCATCAAGCGCTGGTACGTGGAATCGGCGTTCTTGTGACAAAATGGCATTTTGACATAGTAGTAGGTGCCAAATGGTGTAATGAAGGTAGTTTTGTCTTCATCTTCTTCTATCATGCTAATTTGATGGTACTATGAGTAAGCATCCAGGAAGCTCATTAGTTTGCAACCTACTGTAGAATCGACCAACTGATCGATGCAGGGAAGGGAAAAATCATCCTTCGGACAAGCACTGTTTAGGCTGGTGTAATCGACACACATGCGCCACTTACCATTTGACTTTAGGACCATGACCGGGTTGCAAGCCACTCAGGATGATTGACTTCGCGAATAAATCCTGCTTTCTGGAGTTTGTCCAACTCCGAACGAATGGCTTCTTACCGATCAACAACAAAGCGTTTGAGCTTTTGCTTTATTGGTCGCTATCCAAGTCAAATTGCTAACCTGTGCTCAATTATCTTTCTTGGGACTCCAGGAATGTCGGATGGTTTCCACGCAAACACATCTGCGTTAGCCCGGAGGAAAGTAACGAGCTTGAGTTCCTATTTGTCATCCAGGACTGATCCAATCTGAATGCTTCTACATGGATCATCTGGGTACAATGGAACTAGATTTAGCTTCTCATCTGGTCGTGCGGCAGCTTTGATCACATCAGAGGTCGTGGTCGCAATCTTAACATCCCGAAGGGGAAGCTGATCCACCAACTCCAGAGATAGCTGATCACAAGTAAGTGCCATGTTCCGGCTGCCTCGGACCGAAATAACGCCTTTGGGGCCCAGCAACTTGGCGCATTGATAAGCATAATGCGTTGCTTCCATGAACTTAGCAAGAGTTGGCTGGCCAAAAATAGTGTTATATGCCAAATCGCAATCAATTACATCAAAGGTAATCAATTCTGTTCAAAAGTTGTCTGGTTCTCCCAATGTTACTAGTAACACAATCTGTCCCATCAGCATCATTGAGGGTCCAGGGATTATCCCATAATATGGATGAATTTATGGGTTTAATCTTGGAACGAGGGATTTGCATCTCGTCCAGGGCCTTGACTAATAGAAGGTCCAAAGAACTGCCCCCGTCGATCAGAACTGTTTCAACTCGAGTGTTGCTGATGATTGGGGTAATTGTTGCATCTAGGCCCCTATTATTGTTGATTTTGATTATTGATGACATTAAGTGTTTTTGATCTAATCATGTCTTTGAGCTATCTGTATGCAGAGACCTAAGAGTTATTTCGCCTAAGGTCGCAGTATTGCCAGAGTCGCAAGCACAAGGTTAGCAAGAAGAAAGCTGTAGAGACCTAAGCTATCTGGAGGATCTGCAAGTCGCAAGCACAAGGTCTTGAGCCGAGGTCGAAAGCACAAGGTCGAGTGTCATCAGAGGTTGCAAGTCCAAGGTCGCGAGCCATGGTCGCAAGCGCAAGGTCACCAAGAATGAAGCTGCAAAAGACTTAAGGTAAAATGCATATTTATTTTACCGATCTTGGTGTTTGGAGTCTGATCGATTTAGAAATTTTTCTTAGTTTCAACCATACTATAAAGAGGGGTTGCAAGTCCTCTCTACATTTCTAGCATAAATCGAGAAACTCTTAGGTCATTGCATTCATCCTTTTTCGGTTGGATTTGTTGTTAAATGATTTGGTTTTTCAAATGAGTTTTTGGCAGCAGAAGTGTTTTTTGCATTTTATGGAAAGATCTATGCTGATCTGGGTTTTTCTTATGTTGGCAAAAATATAGCCCTTTAAATTATATTTCAAACGAGCTATTGAACACTTCAATCGGATCTCTGGATCAAAATTTTTGACTGTTTTTATCCATACTGACTGTCAGCATGTGATGCTGACTATCAGCATATGATGTCAGTTTTTGTTGCTGACATTTGTCCAGAGAGCATGTTTTTTGAGCTAAAATTTTTTGACTTACGTTGACTGTCAGCATGAGTTTCAACCTCATCTGTTTTGTTTCTGAGTTTGTTTTAACTGGTCGTTTTTGTGGTCGATACTGACTGTCAGCATGAGCGACTTCTTTCCTTATGCGACCACAAACAGCTAGCTATGTTTTATCCCTGATTTTTGTTGAGCTGTGGTTGTGGATGCTGACTGTCAGCATGTGTTGCTGACTGTCAGTATGTGCTGATTTGTTTCCTTTTTTGACCACAACGGCTAGCTGAGTTTTCTCCAAAATTTGCTTCTTACTGGTCGTGACCTATGCTGACTGTCAGCATGCACTGTCACTTTCCAGCTCGAGCACAACGGCTCTTTTGTTCATTTGGCTATAAATAGAGGCTTTAAGCAGATGTTTCTTACACCAAGCAACCTCATTCTCTTATACACATTTGAGCATTAGTTCTTAGCATAAAAATCTTGATCTTTTGATCAAGTAGTGATCCGTTTGAGACCTAGCCTTGGTTTTCGCACTAGGCTCGCCCAGATTCTAATATGCGGAATAGCGGGATCTTACTCGGAAATACCGAAACCCAAAGTAGTTGCACAACTCTTTATTTCAAAGAGGGCTTTACACGTCGAACGTTAGGCACACTTGCCTACGTCGAAGGAACTATAAGTGTTTAAAACTCAAATAAGTTCGATGACTCTTCGATGATCTAAACTAGACCTATTACAAGGTATTTATAGTCCAATCGTATAAGTACGTATCAGACTTAGTAATCCTAAACGTATTAGACTCATATAACTAACTTAACTAATCCTAAACAGATAAGCTTAGTTATATATATAGGATTACAATTCCGAACAGGGAACGAATTCCTTTTCCTGGTCGCGAACCAATCCATGGTCGCGAAAGCTTTCCGAACACGGTTAAGGTTGCGAAGCCGTATGCGATCAGGATTTGGTCGCGAAGCCGCATGCGATCAGGACTTGGTCGCGAAGCCACATGCGATCAGGACTTGGAGATCCTTCCGGATCATGACTCCCTTGTTGAGAAGGAGCCAACCCCCGTTGCGACCTCTCGATCAAACTGGAGATGTGGAAATTGGGCTTGTCCATCTTCTTTTGTGTACCACTTTGCCGCACGTGCTCGTTGATCTTTCCGACCGATTCGAAAAGTCTCCTTGGTGCCACTGCGGGTGGTAGTCACCTTCCTCTCCAGAATCACATCGCCACGTAAAGGTTCACCTCGTTGATAGACCAAGTCTTCAACGGATGGTACTATGGTATCTGGCTCATCATCCAACATTGAAGGCTCGAAGAGTTTGAGGTGCTCAACATTGACAACCGAGTAAATATCGATGTATGGAGGTAACTCAAGCTGACAAGCATTATTACCCACTTTCCGCAAAATCCGAAAAGGACCATAACGAATGGGTTTGAGCTTCTTACCTTCACCTTTAAGTCTCTCCTTACTCAAATGTAACCATACCATATCACCTTCTTGAAATTGCGCATCAACTCGGTGCCGATCATGTCGCGCCTTGTACTTGACTTGAGCTTTCAGCAAGTTCTGTTCAACCTCACGATGGAGTCGTTGAATACCTTCCAGGAACTTTTGTGCTCGATCCTGATCAGATGCTTCCTTGCTGTTCTGTGCTGAGGTAGGGATCACAAACTCCATATCGAATGGACTCTGTGGTAGAAATCCTAAACAGACCTCAAACGGCGACTTTCCAGTCGAACCATGCACTGCTAGATTAAAAGCAAACTGTAGGTACGGTATGCTTTCATCCCAGGTCTTCGGGTGCTTCGAGTTATATCCTCTCAAGAGATGAACGACTGTGCGATTAACCACCTCGGTTTGACCATCAGTTTGCGGATGAAAAGCAGTACTCCTCTTTAGCTTGGTGTCCATCATCGTCCAGAGCGATCGCCAAAAGTGACTAAGGAACCGGGTATCGCGATCAGACACAATAGAAGTCGGCAGTCCGAAGTGTGTCCAAATGTGTTGAAAGAATACCCGAGCTGCCTCTTCTCCCATGATAATCCTCCGACAAGGTATAAGAACAATCATTTTGGAGAACCGATCAACGACCACGAATAGATAGTCGTTGCCACGTCAGGTCTTAGGCAATCCTCCCAAGAAATCCATGGATATGCTCTCCCATGGTCGTGATGGAACTGGCAAAGGAGTGTACAAACCTAATTTTCGGTTTGCCGGTTTCGAGATGCTGCAGAGACCGCAGCCTCGAACAAACCTAACCACATCTTGCTGCATACGCGGCCAGAACACATGTCGGTGAAGATTTTGCAACGTCTTTGTAACCCCAAAGTGACCAGCTACCTTCGATGTGTGCGCTTCTCGCATCCATTGAATTCGAGGTGCTCCACGAGGTATGCAAAGTAAATTGCCCTTGTACAAGAGTCCTTCTCGACGAACGAACTCTGTAGGGTTCCCTGTTTCGACCTCAGTCAGTGCTGTTTGAAAATCAGGGTCTTCACTGTACATAGTGACATAGTCATCATGACATGATGGCTCGATCTGCATGAACGCTGATAAATAGAGGGTTGTAATTGGTGGTCGCGACAACATATCCGCCAATTTGTTGTGTACGCCCTTCTTGTACTTAATCACCAGATTAAATTGCTGCAGATACGACATCCACTTCATGTGCCGAGCTTGCTGTAGCTTGGACTGAGTTTGCAAATATTGCAATGGTTGATGGTCGGTGTGGACAACCGTCTCTTTCCCCAAGAGATAACACTGCCAATGTTTCACGGCCTGATGTAGTGCGCATAACTCCTTATCATAAGTCGGGTAGTTCTTCTGAGCTCCCTGGATTAACTCGGAGTGATATGCCACTGGTCGACCTTCTTGCATGAGTACTGCGCCCATCGCATAACCTGAGGCATCGGTTTCTAGCTCGAACGGTTTCTGGAGATTCGGCAAAGCTAACACAGGCGCCTCGCTGATCTTCCTTTTCAGCAAGAGAAACGTGTCCTCATGTTTCCTTGTCCACTCGAACTTCTGATCGATCCTGGTTAATGCATGCAACGGAGAAGCCATAATCGAGAAGTGTCGGATGAACTTCCGAAGGTATTGGCATGCTCCCACAAAACTACGCACATCCGTAACTGTTCGCGGTCGCGGCCATTCGCGAATCACTTTGACCTTATCCGGGTCGATTTGCAAAGTACCGTTGCCGATTATGAATCCGAGGTAAAGTAGAGTTTGCTGACCGAACTCGCACTTCTTATGGTTGAGGCGAAGTCGATGTTGCCAAAGCTGTTCGAACACCTTTTCGATATGAATGAGGTGCTCATCCCACGAACGACTATAAACCAATATGTCGTCGAGATACACGATCACAAAGTCGTCGATGAACGGTCTCAATACGACATTCATAAGACGCATGAAAGTTGCCGGGGCGTTGCAGAGACCAAACGGCATGACCAGCCATTCGAACAGACCTTGCCGTGTTTTGAACGCGGTCTTCCATGTATCCTCCTCTCGGATGCTGACTTGATGATATCCTGACTTAAGATCCAATTTGGAGAAGACAACAGCATGCTTCAATTGGTCTAGCAGGTCATCAATACGAGGAAGGGGGTACCGGTTCTTGATGGTGATCTTGTTCAGTGCTTGATAGTCGATGCACATACGCCAAGTCCCATCTTTCTTTGGTACTAACACCACAGGAGATCCACAAGGTGAACTACTCGGTTGAATGACACCATTGTTCAGCAACTCACCAAGTTGTCTCTTGATCTCTTCATTCTCCAATACTGAGTTGCGACACATACTCAGATTGGGCAGTGTCGCATCGGACACAAGCTGAATTTCGTGCTCGACTGGACGTTTCGGCGGACGACCCTGGGTAGTCTCGAACAGATCACTGTATTTCTCCAGCAGTCCCGACAAACGACCAGAATCCTCTTGGCACGCCAGCGACAATGCTGGTCGAGTACCCTCACCTTGATCAATGGGTTGAATCATGACAAGCACATACTTGTGACATGCATTAACAATTTGTTTGGCTTGATTTGCGGTAATCAAGTTCGAAGTGTTGATGTGGATGTCTTTACTGATTACGAACTTAACTCCGTCTTTGGTGAGGTCGTACTCTTGCGCTCGCCGATGGAAGTGAGCGTCTCGATCATACAGATACGGACTCCCAAAGATCACCTGACAGATATCGATAGGGACAACATCGCATTGCACCTCATCGATATATCGTGCAGAGATCGCAAACTTCAACACACACTGACTCGTAATCTGTTGGTTCACGTCGGATGTAAACCAACCCAGCAGATATGGTCGCGGGTGTGTGGTTGTCTTCAAACCAAGTCGCTGAACCAGTCCAGCGGAGACCAGATTCTTCTGACTTCCTGGATCGAATATCGCTGCGACCACTTCGTGCTTCACCTGGATGTTGATGGTGAACAAGTCCTCCGTTGGGTGATGGTCGTTCGGTGGATCAGAACCCTTCTCCTTCAGCATTGCCATCAGAGACAAGGTCGTATCCGCCTCATTAACCGAATTCACTCGGACAACTTCTTCGTCGGGTGAAGTCGCAGTAGCCGTGGCTGTTCTTTTCCCTGGTCCGTTTTTCTTTGGTTGAAGTTCAGGATGAAGCTTGTAACATTTGTCCTTGGTATGCCCTGCGACTTGACAATTTTCGCAAAAGGCACCCGTGCCCGACTTTGAAGCGTTCTTCTTCGGACTCGGCTTTTTCTTTGTCGAGGTCGCATTTTCCTTCGTGCTTTTGTCGCTGCGGGATTTATTCTTCTTCTCGATCGCCATAGCAGTTGTGCTCGCGGTCGCAATGTCTTGGACACTGAACAGACTTAGCTCAGTACTGATTGATTTCTGAAGTCCAGATGTGTACTTCCGAAATACCTGAGGGTCGGATAGTGAGATGCCAATGACCATTGCTTGTCGCCGAAACTCTGTCGTATAGTCTTGGACGGTCTGGTCGCGCCGTTGGTACAATCTGTGCCAACGCTCCCATCTCTCCTCAAGGTAACCCATCGGATAGAATTCTTGTCGCAAAAGTCGTTTGAATTGACCCCACGCAAGGTCGTCAGCTTCACCACTGGCGACAAGGGCCTTCCACCATGTCTTGGCGTGGTCCTTCATCTTCAAAGGTGCAAATTTGACCTTTTGAGCGCTACTAAACCCTTTCAGGTCAAAGTAGGTCTCAAGTTGGTCGATCCAAGAATCCAGCTTCTCGGCATCGATCACCCCATCATATATGGGTATATCAATATTAGCGTCGACTTTAAAAGATCCGACAGCTAAGGAGGTGTTGGCGAGGTCGTTGGTCTTGTGGTCGCCTTCGTCTTCATCTTCGTCTGCCCTGCGCAAGTCTTCACCAGTCTTCTCACCCATAACCTTCCCTACTTCAGGAGGTACAATCATGGCCTGCTGCTTAATCCAAGCAAGCATGGTTTCCATGTCGGTGGAGAGTTTAGCCACTTGTTCGTCTAGGTTAGCTTGAACGGAGGTATCGTCAGACATTGTCGAAGATGCGGCTGTAGGAACCGTCAATTGATCGCCTGGAGTTTCGCCGGAGGTTTTGTAACCCTGGCGAGTCTTCACCATCCACAGGATAGGAAAGTTGCTCTGATACCAACTTGATCCGTTTGAGACCTAGCCTTGGTTTTCGCACTAGGCTCGCCCAGATTCTAATATGCGGAATAGCGGGATCTTACTCGGAAATACCGAAACCCAAAGTAATTGCACAACTCTTTATTTCAAAGAGGGCTTTACACGTCGAACGTTAGGCACACTTGCCTACGTCGAAGGAACTATAAGTGTTTAAAACTCAAATAAGTTCTATGACTCTTCGATGATCTAAACTAGACCTATTACAAGGTATTTATAGTCCAATCATATGAGTACGTATCAGACTTAGTAATCCTAAACGTATTAGACTCATATAACTAACTTAACTAATCCTAAACAGATAAGCTTAGTTATATATATAGGATTACAATTCCGAACAGGGAACGAATTCCTTTTCCTGGTCGCGAACAAATCCATGGTCGCGAAACCTTTCTGAACACGGTTAAGGTCGCGAAGCCGTATGCGATCAGGATTTGGTCGCGAAGCCGCATGCGATCAGGACTTGGTCGCGAAGCCACATGCGATCAGGACTTGGAGATCCTCCCGGATCAAGTAGTGAGTTTTGTGATCCACCGAGTGTTCTGTTTGCATCATTTTCATACTTAGAGTTTCTCGGTGATTGTTGGAGGTCTAGGTAAGACCTTGCAACTTATTACTTTTGGTGAACGCCCTCACCTAGATGGTTCGGTGGCGTGGCTGTTGATTTCTCCAATTCGAAGATTGTCGGAGAGACTCGGCGTGATTGTAAAAGGCATCGGTGCTCGCCTTTCCGGAGTGGATAAGGAGCAACCACTAGTGAGAAATATCCTTCGTGGATATTGAAGCAAGACTCATTCATTTGAGTGCTTCAACGAGGAGTAGGGGAGATCGGGCGAGTCTCCAAGATCTCGGAAAAAATCTTTATGTTTGTCTTCTCTTCCTCTTTCTTTTTAACTGTGCAATATATTATTCAATTGGTTTTGGTTCTTCTTTTTGCAAAAGTTGTTTTACTTAAAAATTTTTAAATCCTCCTATTCACCCCCCTAGTCGGCATCCTCAATCCTACAGTAATGACCAAAGGTAATCTCAATGGTCGCGTGAGCCCAATGGGAAAATCAGCCCGATCAAAGGTCAAAGGTGTTTTTGACCAATGAGGATACTGAGGCTCACCAAAGGGAGCCTCAGCTTGATTTACCTCACGGTAAAAAGTTTTGAATTGACTCTTAGAAGCAAAAGAAAAGGAACCACCAAAAATAATATTGACATGGTTTTGGGGTACCTGGTAAGATATTTCTTCGTCTCCATCGGTGTCTCTAATCCCGCAGGCTTGATCCTTTTGTGGTATAGTCGGCACAGGTCCAATTCCTTGGTAGAAGTCATCCAATTGCGGCAATTCTTGAGATCATGCCCCGCCGAGTTGTGGAACAGACACCACTTCTTGTTTCCCTGCGGGTTAGTTTGTTTTCCTGACTGGTCGCTATCGCGACCACCATAAGGAGGTTTACTTTTAAATGAAAGCTTGTTACCTTTCCTTGGTGGGGGTTTTTCAGCGACGGCGATCTCTTGGTACTGTCCAGCACTGTTCTTTTTGGACTTCTTGGATTTCCCGCCTGATGATTCAGGTTTCTTGTTAGAATCATCCTTCTTGTCATCCTTGAGGCCTGGTTGAGGTGGTAAATTTCCTTTATCCACCATCTTGTTCCATTGCACGGCCTCGGCCGCATCAGAATAGTGGTCAGCCATGTCGATGAGATCTGCCACTAATCGGGGTGGATGGATAAGTAGATCTTCGATGAGGCTCTGATATCGGATGGCATGTTTAAATGCCCTGATAACGGAGTTGTTAGATATGTTCAAAATGGTATTTCTCACTCCAACAAATCTTTTGACAAATTGCCGAAGAGTTTCTGTAGAAGTCTGATGTAGACGATGAAGATCATCCTCTTTGCCGGGCTTCTGATAACAATTCTGAAAATTGTTGAGTATTGCATTGCACAACATTTCTCAATTGTAAATCGATCCCTCTGGCTGATTAAACAACCAGGTTCTTGCTGGTCCTTAAAGGACCGTTGGCAAATAGTTTGCCATGACGTGGTCATCTTTGTCTGCCGCTTGAATGGCAGTGATGTAAATTTGAAGAAACTTGGATGGGTTCTGGGTTCCATTAAATCTGTCGATCATCCGTGGTTTAAACTTCTCCAACCAGACCACTGCGCGGAGGCCTGGCGAGAAAGCTTTACAATCGACATAGGAATTACGGAGGAATCTGTGACTTTGAACTTGGTCGCAGGCGACCTCACCCTGAGGAGATACGCCTTGCGGTCCTAGACGAGAATGGACAGGCACGCGATCTCTATCACGGGGGCTTCCAACTCGCTTGCCCTTGTCATGCCAAACTGATCCTGGTGGTAATCAATTATGCCTGCCATGTCTAGAGTGAGAATAATCTCTCTCATACGAGCGAATCGTAGACCGGGATGACGCTGTTGGAGTTGCATCGGATGGAACTTCATCCAGCCTATCCACCAAGATTCTGGCAAAAGCAGGTATATCCAAGTATTCCATATTAGGAGGAGGATTACGCAGGGCATCTGCGATAACACGAAGTCGATCTTGTGTACTCCTCCTAGGCGCACCAGGTGTCACCGTTTCCTCAACCGCCAGTGGATAACCGGGGGCTAAAGAAGGCGTCTGATCACGCCTGCGACCATGCGGATGACGGGACGAACTAAGAGCGGCAGCATAATGAGATTGTGCAAGTTGCGAAGCTTCCTTCGCAGCCCTGCGAATCTCGTTTTCTCGTTGCTCGCGATCCTGATCCTCCTGTTGCTTTCGTTCATGTTCCTCCTGTTGCCTACGCTCTTGTTCCTCCCTAGCAATCCGCTGCTCAGAAGTTTCCCCTGTTAAAGCAGTGAATTCTCGAGGGATTGAGGTCGTAGAAGGAGAAAACATCTCTGTCTGTTCCGAATCAGATTCAAAATCAAAGAGAGACTTGAGGTTATCGGGGTCAAACCTCCCAGGACTAAGCTCTATGTTTCCATCATCCACGTCCTCAGAAGCAACGTGTTGTGGTACATATTTAGCCTCCAATGTGGTAGAACTCACATGAGGCGTCCGGTTGATCTTCTCTGTCTCTTGGTCGATAGACATGACCTGAGTCGGAGAAGATGCATCCTCACGATGTTCCTCAGGAACATCCTCGCGATCAACATCTTCCATTGGAACGGGATCGCTAGGTGAGCGCATCCAAATATGGGCATAGTCATCGAGATCGAAGTCATTCTCGGAGTCATACGCCCCTGACATGACTTACCAGAACTCCTGAAGAAAGGGAAACACCTTGAGAAAGGCCCCATGGTGGGTGCCATGTTGCATCTAGGCCCTTATGCCTGATTTTGATGATTAATGAAAACAAGCAGTTTAGACTAATTGTGTTTCTTGAGCTATTTGGATATAGAGTTCACTTGGCAAAGATATGCAAGATGATCAAGATAGAAGTCATACGAATCCAGGTACAAAGATGAGACACAATTCGCAAGATTGAAGTTGCAAAAGATCTAAGGTAAAATTTATTTTTATTTTTACCGATCTGGGTGTTTGATCGGTTTATAGAAATTTGTTTCTAGTTTAAAACATACTATTAAGAGGGGTTGCAAGTTCTCTCTACTTTTCCAGCATAAATCAGAAACTCTTAGGTCATTGCATTCATTCATCTCGGTTGGTTTTGTGTTTCTAAATGGTTTGGTTTTTAAGATATTTTGGCAACAGGAACACTTTTTGAAGGTTACAAATTTAACTAGGCCGATCTAGGTCTTGCTTATGTTGATAAAATTATAGCCCTTTAAATTATCTTTTAAACAAGCTATAAAACTCTTCAATCGGATCTCTGGATCAAAGGTTATGACTATTTTTATCCACACTGATAGTCAGCATGTGATGCTGGCAGTCAGCCTGAATGTCAGTTTTCATTGCTGCCACTTGTCCAGAGAGAGTGTCTTTTTGAGCTGAAACTTTTTGACTTACGCTGACTGTCAGCATACGTTGCTGACTGTCAGCATGAGTTTCGACCACATGTTATTTGGTTTCTGAGTTTTTGTTTAACTGGACATTTTGTGGTTGATACTGACTGTCAGCATGAGTTGTTTTCTTTCCATATACGACCACAAACGGCTAGCTAAGTTTTATCCGTGATTTTTGTCGAGCTGTTGAGGTAGATGTTGATTGTCAGCATGTGTTGCTGACTGTCTGTATGTGCTGTTTTGTTTCCTTTTTCGACCTCAAACGGCTAGCTGAGTTTTCTCTGAGATTTGCTTGTTACTGCTCGTGGTCTATGCTGACTGTTAGTGTGTACTGTCTTTTTCCAGCTTGAGCACAACGGCTATTTTATTCTTTTGGGCTATAAATAGAGGCTTTGAGCTATTGTTTCTTACACCAAGAAGTTTCATTCTCTTATACACACTTGAGCATTTGTTCTTAGAGTTAAAATTTTGATCTTTTGATCAAGTCTTGAGTTTTGTGATCCACAGAGTGTTTTTGTTCACCTCATTTGCATACTTAGAGTTTCTCGGTGCTTGTTAGAGGTCTAGAAGAGACCTTGCAAATTATTACTCTTGGTGAACGCCTTCACCTAGACGGTTTAGTGGTGTGGCCGTTGATCTCTCCATTTCGAAGGTTGTCAGAGAGGCTCGACGTGATTGTAAAAGGCATCGGTGCTCACCTTTCCGGAGTGGAACCATTATTGAGAAATATATTTCATGGATATTGAAGCAAGGCTCATTCATTTGAGTGCTTCAACGAGGAGTAGGGGAGACCGGGCGTGTCTCAAAGACCTCAGGATAAATCTTCGTGTTTGTCTTCTCTACCTCTTCCTTTTTAATTGTGCAATATATTATTCAATGGTTTTGGTTCTTTCTCTTTGCAAAAGTTGTTCATTTGAAAAGTTTTAAAGCCTCCTATTCACCCCCCTCTAGTCGGCATCCTCGATCCTACACGCCAGCTGTCAACGATTTGGACTCGGAGTCCTCTGTCGATCTTACGTAGAATTGTGAGTTGTATGTGAGACCTTTCAGGGTGTCCTCATGTGAGTTGTATGTCGTCAAACAAGTCCAGGGATTCCATGTTTACTCAGTTGAAGAACATTGTGAATGAACTCAAGGGACTAGGAGTTGTTTTTACTAACATTGAAATTGTGAGAAAAATGCTCAGCGCTCTTCCGGAGAGTTTCGACACACTAGTGACGGTTCTCACCAACTCCGACCTATCATCCACCACACCTACTGATCTCTATTGGAACCTCATCACCCATGAGATGCATCGAAAGGAGAAGAAGGAAGCGGCCAAACCATTGGAGACCAAAAAGAAGACGTTGACTTTCAAAACCGGCTCCAAAGATGACTCAAGCGATGGCTCCTTTGATGAGGATCTAGCCCTTATGGTAAAGAATACTCAAAAGCTTTTTCACAGGTTGCACAAGAAAGGAGTCAACATTGACACAAGACCAAAAGGGTCAAAACAAGCAAACTTCAAGGACATCATATGCTATGGATGTCATGAAAAGGGACATATGGCATTAAGATGTCCAAACAAGAACAAATCTTGCGGTAAGAAGAAGAAAATTTTCAAGAAAAACGATGGTGCAAACAAAGAAGCATGTTTCAGAGAATGGATGTCCGGAGGAGAGAGCTTTGATTCTGACTCCGATGATGAAGGAGGTTGTTCCAAGAAGCTAGCCGGATTAGCTCTTGGCAACAACAAAATATCGACAAGTTCATCCCTTTGTCTTATGGCTAAAGGTGATGAAAAGGTATATTCTCATGACCCTTCATATGATAAACTAGATGAAATGATTAGTGAATTGAATGAGGTTTTTGGAATGACAAAGAAGTATAGAGCGCTTAAAAAAGAACATTCTTCTTTACGCACTCAATACTCAGAGTTAAAAACTTCATATGAAAGTCTTCTCATTAAAGATATCACTAATGCACCATCTAAGGTAGATGTAGCCATTTCTTGTGACCTAGCTGATAATCCTTCTAATGCTATCCCTCAGAATAATATGACTACTAGTTGTCATAATTCTCTTGAGATACCATGTGCTTCTAATGAAATAATTTTAAATCAAAATAATGAGCTTAAGGCACAAATTAAGAAGCTTGGAAAAGGATTAGAAAATTGTTACAAAGGAAAAGTATCTCTTGATCTTATTCTTAGCAAACAAAAATGCTCATTCAGAAAGGAGGGACTTGGATGCTTTTCGAAGAAAGGAAAGAAATTAAATGCAAAAACCGTCTTTGTAAAAGCATGCAACATATTTTGCTTTAAATGCCATGAAACAGGTCATTCACATGATGCTTATCCTTTGTTGACTTCAACTTATTTTGATACTTGCTACATGCTCAAAAGGTCAAAGAAAGGATATGCTATAGAAAAGTTTGTTGGTGCACCTATGCTCAATAAAAAGAAGAAATCAATTTGGGTGCCCAAAGCTTTGATTGCTAACATCGAAGGACCCAAAAGAGTTTGGGTACCTAAAAAGACTTAATTCTTTTGTTTTTGTAGGTGAACTATAAGACCAGTGGAAAACATTGGGTTCTAGATAGCGGATGCTCCGAACACATGACCGGTAACAAAAAGTTATTCACCTCATTGGAAGATAACTCAAGTGAAAACCAAAAGATAACCTTTGGCGACAATCGTCAAGGAAATGTGGTAGGCTTGGGTAAAATTGCAATATCCAATGATCTTTCAATTTCAAATGTTTTACTTGTTGAATCTTTGAACTTTAATTTGCTATCCGTTGCAAAAATTTGTGATCTTGGATTTCGTTGCATCTTTTATCCTAAAGAAGTTTTAGTTGAAAGTTTAAAAGATAATTCTTTGATATTCAAAGGCTTTCATTTTGGAAATCTCTATCTTGTTGATATTCACTCTAAAGATGCATCCCTTTCAACATGTCTTGTCTCTCAAACCTCAAAAGGTTGGCTATGGCATAGAAGGCTTGCACATGTTGGAATGCATCAACTTAAAAAGCTTTTAAAACATGATTTGCTTGTTGGTTTAAAAGATGTGAATTTTGAAAAGGATAAACCTTGTAGCGTTTTTCAGGCTGGAAAGCAAGTAACTACTTCACATCCGATTAAGCGTGTTCTATCAACTTGCAAACCTTTGGAACTACTGTATATGGATTTATTTGGACCTTCTGAGTTCCAAAGTATCGGGGGTAACAACTATGGTTTTACTCGCTACACTTGGGTCTTCTTTATTTCTCAAAAATCTGAAACCCCCGATGTTTTCAAAAGTTTTGCAAAACGGGTTTCCATTGAATTCGAACTTTCCATCAAGAAACTCCGTAGTGATCATGATGGAGAATTCGTTAATTCAACTTTAGTGGATTTTTGTGACTCACTAGGTATTAAACATGAATTTTCTACTTCTTACACTCCATAGCAAAATGAAATTGTGGAAAGGAAAAATCGAACACTAATAGAAATGGCAAGAACAATGCTAAGTGAGTATGACACTCCTACTCGCTTCTGGGCCGAAGCCGTGCATACTGCTTGCTATTCTATTAATCGGCTTTATTTGCATCATCTTCTAAACTTAACTCCCTATGAGCTTCTTATTGGGTGTAAGCCAAATGTTTCTTATTTTCTAGTTTTTGGTTGTAAATGTTATATCCTTAGAAAAAGAAACTTTGGTGGTAAATTTGAAAGAAAAGTAGATGAAGGCTTTCTAGTCGGATACTCCACCACTAGCAAGGAATATCGTGTTTTAAATAAAAATTCTAGTTGTATTGAAGAATCGTGCGACATAGAATTTGATAAAACTAATGGCTCGCAAAAGGAGCAAGTCTCTTGTGAAGTTTCAGGAGAAGATCTTCAAGAAGCAGTGAAGAACATTACTATTGAAGACATCAAACCAAGAGAAGAAGATCAAGAAGATGATGAGAATATAGAGAATGATGATCATCATACATCATCACCTCATATTGATCCACCAGAGCAAAATCAAGGAGAAGCAGCACAAGAAGAAGCACCAAGGCAACATCAAACCATCACCAAGGAACACCCTCTAGATCAAATACTAGGTGATGTCAGTAAGGGTGTTCAAACTCGCTCTCGTATTGCTTCTTTTTGTGAACATAATTCTTTTGTATCATCACTAGAACCTAAAATTGTAGATGAAGCTCTTAGTGATCCTGATTGGGTAAATGCTATGTATGATGAACTTAATAATTTCTCTAGAAATAAAGTTTGGACTTGATCCGTTTGAGACCTAGCCTTGGTTTTCGCACTAGACTCGCCCAGATTCTAATATGCAGAATAACGGGATCTTATTCGGAAATACCGAAACCCAAAGTAATTGCACAACTCTTTATTTCAAAGAGGGCTTTACACGTCGAACGTTAAGCATACTTGCCTACGTCGAAGGAACTATAAGTGTCTAAAATTCAAATAAGTTCTATGATTTTTCGATGATCTAAACTAGACCTATTATAAGATATTTATAGTCCAATCATATGAGTACTTATCAGACTCAGTAACCTAAACATATTAGACTCATATAACTAACTAGCTAACTAATCCTAAACGGATAAGCTTAGTTATACATATACGGATCGGATTACAATTCCGAACAGGGAACAAATTCCTTTTCCTGGTCGCGAACCAACCCATGGTCGCGAAACCTTTCCGAACATGGTTAAGGTCGCGAAGCCGTATGCCATCAGGATTTGAAGATCCTCCCAGATCATGACTCCCTTGTTGAGAAGGAGCCAACCCCTATTGCGACCTCTCGATCAAACTGGAGATGTGGAAATTGGCTTGTCCATCTTCTCTGGTGTACCACTTTGCCGCACGTACTCGTTGACCTTTCCGACCGATTCGAAAAGTCTCCTTTGTGCCACTGCGGGTGGTAGTCACCTTCTTCTCCAGAATGAAATCTTCACGTAGAGGTTCGTCTCGTTGATAGACCAAGTCTTCAACAGATGGTACTATGGTATCTGGCTCATCATCCAGCATTGAAGGGTAGAAGAGTTTGAGGTGTTCAACATTGATAACCGAGTAAATATCCATGTATGGAGGTAACTCGAGTTGACAAGCATTATTACCCACTTTCTGCAAAATCCGAAAAGGACCATAACGAATGGGTTTGAGTTTCTTACCTTCACCTTTAAGTCTCTCCTTACTCAGATGTAACCATACCATATCACCTTCTTGAAATTGCGCATCAACTCGGTGCCGATCATGTCACGCCTTGTACTTGAGTTGAGCTTTCAGCAAGTTCTGTTCAACTTCTCGATGGAGTCGTTGAATACCTTTCAGGAACTTTTGTGCTCGATCATGATCAGATGCTTACTCGCTGTTCTGTGCTGAGGTAGAAATCACAAACTCCATGTCGAATGGATTGTGTGATAGAAATCCTAAATAGCCCTCAAATGGCGACTTTCCAGTCGAACCATGCACTGCTCGATTAAAAGCAAACTGCAGGTACGATTTGCTTTCATCCCAAGTCTTCGGGTGCTTCGAGTTATATCCTCTCAAGAGATGAACGACTGTGCGATTTACTACCTCGGTTTGACCATCAGTTTGTGGATGAAAGGTAGTACTCCTCTTTAGCTTGGTGTCCATCATTGTCCAGAGTGATCGCCAAAGACTAAGGAACCGGGTATCACGATCAGACACAATAGAAGTCAGCAGTCCGAAGTGTGTCCAAACGTGTTGAAAGAATACTCGAGCTGCTTCTTGTCCCATGATAGTCTTTCGACAAGGTATAAAAATAATCATTTTAGAGAACCGATCAACGACCATGAATAGATAGTCGTTGCCACGTCGAGTCTTAGGCAATCCTCCTAAGAAATCCATGGATATGCTCTCCCATGGTCGCGATGGAACTGGCATAGGAGTCTACAAACCTAATTTTTGGTTTGCCGGTTTCGAGATGCTGCAGAGACCACAGCCTCGAACAAAACTAGCCATATCTTGCTGCATACGCGGCCAGAACACATGTTGGTGAAGATTTTGCAGCGTCTTTGTAACCCAAAAGTGACCAGCTACCTTTGATGTGTGCGCTTCTCGCATCCATTGAATTCGAGGTGCTCCACGAGGTATGCAAAGTAATTTGCCCTTGTACAAGAGTCTTTCTCACCGAACGAACTCTGTAGGTTTCCCTATTTCGAGCTCAGTCAGTGCTTATTGAAAATCAGGGTCTTCACTGTACATATTGGCATAGTCATCATGACATGAGGGCTCGATCTGCATGAACGCTGATAAACAGAGCGTCATAACTGGTGGTCGCGACAACATGTCCGCCAATTTGTTGTGTACGCCCTTCTTGTATTTAATGACAAGATTAAACTGCTGCAGATATGACATCCACTTCATGTGCCGAGCTTGCTGTAGCTTGGACTGAGTTTGCAAATATTGCAATGGTTGATGGTCGGTGTGGACAACCGTCTCTTTCCCCAAGAGATAACACCACCAATGTTTCACGGCCTGATGCAGTGCACACAACTCTTTGTTATAAGTCGGGTAGTTCTTCTGAGCTCCCTGGAATAACTCGGACTGATATGCCACTGGTCGACCTTCTTGCATGAGCACTGCGCCCATCGCATAACCTGAGGCATCGGTTTCTAGCTCGAATGGTTTCTGGAGATTCGGCAAAGCTAACACAGGCACCTCGCTGATCTTCCTCCTCAGCAAGAGAAACGTGTCCTCATCTTTTCCTGTCCACTTGAACTTTTGATCGATCCTGGTTAATGCATGCAATGGAGAAGCCACAATCGAGAAGTGTCAGATGAACTTCCGAAGATATTGGCATGCTCCCACAAAACTACGCACGTCCATAACTGTTCGCGATCGCGGCCATTCGCGAATCACTTTTATCTTATCCGGGTCGATTTGTAACATACCGTTGCCGACCATGAATCCTCGGTAAAGTAGAGTTTGCTGGCCGAACTCGCACTTCTTACGATAGAGGCGAAGTCAATGTTGCCGAAGCTGTTCGAACACCTTTTCGACATGAATGAGGTGCTCATCCCACGAAAGACTATAAACCAGTATGTCGTCGAGATAAATGATCACAAAGTCATCGATGAACTGTCTCAATACGTCATTCATAAGACGCATGAAGGTTGCCGGGCCGTTGCAAAGACCAAACGGCATGACCAGCCATTCAAACAGACCTTGTCGTGTTTTGAACTCTATCTTCCACGCATCCTCCTCTCGGATGCTGACTTGATGATATCCTGACTTAAGATCCAATTTGGAGAAGACAATAGCATGCTTCAATTGGTCTAGTAGGTCGTCAATACGAGGAAGGAGGTATCGGTTCTTGATGGTGATCTTGTTCAGTGCTCGATAGTCGATGCACATGCACCAAGTCCCATATTTCTTTGGCACTAACACCATGTCGTGGTATTGAGAATACCCCGGCAGGTTTTGAAGACGATCCTAGCGGAGATTTCGCAGCGCGGGTTGACCGGGTGACCGGTCCTCCCCCGCCGGACAAACACAAGAAATGACACGAGGATTTATACAGGTTCGGGTCCCGGTGGGGGCCCTAGTCCTGTCGACGCGCTCCCGACCGGAGTCGGCTGGGGAGGCTCTCTCCGGGGGAGAGGCTTCCGGAGCACGTCTGTGAGATTAGCTATTCCAAATAATAATGGGTTGATCCCTTACAACAGAGGGGTACAAGGGCTATTTATAGCCTCAAAAAGAAGCAAAAAGCCTAAACTACCCCGGAAGCCACCGTCGGATTGAAGGGTAGGACCGTCCTTCTTCCGGTCAAACGTCTTGGATGCTTGACAGGTGGTCGCTGATTCCCGAGGCGTCCCTCGTGTGACCTGCACGTGACAAACAAACAGGGACTTTACCTTTTAGAAGGGCGATGACGTCCTTACCGGAAGGCAGGGTCCCGGGAGCCCGAGAGGCGGCGCCTGGGACCCGCCCGGGGGGCACGGTCCAGGGGCCAAAAGGCGGCGCCCGGGACATGCGCCGGAGGCATCGTCCCGGGAGCCAAAAGGCTGCGCCCGGGGCAGGCACCGGAGGCCACTGTCCCCGGGCGAATGGCGGCGCCCGGGACCCGCCCGGGGGGCACGGTCCCGGGGGCCAAAAGGCGGCGCCCGGGACATGCGCCGGAGGCATCGTCCCGGGAGCCAAAAGGCGGCGCCCGGGGCAGGCACCGGAGGCCACTGTCCCCGGGCGAATGGCAGCGCCCGGGACCCGCCCGGGGGGCAAGGTCCCGGGGGCCAAAAGGCGGCGCCCGGGACATGCGCCGGAGGCATCGTCCCGGGAGCCAAAAGGCGGCGCCCGGGGCAGGCACCGGCGGCCACTGTCCCCGGGCGAATGGTGGCGCCCGGGACCCGCCCTCGAGGGGTCCCGGGAGCCAAAAGGCGGCGCCCGGGGCAGGCACCGGAGGCCACTGTCCCCGGGCCAAATGGCGGCGCCTGGGACATGCCCGGGGGGCACAGTCCCAGGGGCCAAATGGCGGCGCCCGGGACATGCCCGGGGGGCACGGTCCTGGGGGCCAAACGGCGGCGCCCGGGACATGCCCGGGGGGCGCGGTCCCGGGGGGCCAAATGGCGGCGCCCGGGGCAGGCACCGGCAGCCACTGTCCCCGGGCCAAATGGCGGCGCCCGGGACATGCCCGGGGGGCCCGGTCCCGGGGGCCAAATGGCGGCGCCCGGGACATGCCCGGGGGGCACGGTCCCGGAGGCCAAACGGCGGCGCCCGGGACAAGCCCGGGGGGCACGGTCCCGGGGGCCAAATGGCGGCACCCGGGGCAGGCACCGGAGGCCACCGTCCCTGGGCCAAATGGCGGCGCCCGGGACAAACCCGGGGGGCACGGTCCCTGGGGCCAAATGGCGGCGCCCGGGGCAGGCACCGGAGGCCACTGTCCCTGGGCCAAATGGCGGCGCCCGGGACAAGCCCGGGGGGCACGGTCCCGGGGGCCAAATGGCGGCGCCCGGGGCAGGCACCGGAGGCCACTGTCCCCGGGCAATCATGAACTTACCTGGACTTGTCCGCGTGGAGATTTGCCCCAACAGCAGCCCCCCATTCCCTCCGGGGACGAGGCTTGAGCCCCCGGAGGGAATGGTTACGGTACCGGGAAAATCTCCGGACGAAAATCACCGGAGCCCCGGCGACGCTTCGGTTTCTGTGCCGGGCGCTTTATGGCCGCGCCGCTTTCGCGATAAATGCACGCGCGGTTCAAACCGGTGTCTCGATTTACGCGCCTGTCCCTTCGTTTCCCGCGCACGGTTTGAATCAGTGCTCCAGATTGCCCCGAGGGGGCCACGTGGCGCGCATCTAGATCACGGCCAGCCTCTATAAGTAGGGCCTTAGGGGGCCCCGGAAGCTCATTCCAAATCTTCAACTCCAGCTTCAGCTCTCCCGGTAGCGCTCTTCCGGTAGCTTCTCCGGTAGCTTCTCCGGGAGTTGTTGACAGCCACCTGAAAACTTAGCCACCCAAAAAAGAAAGAACTGACCTAATGGCGCCCAAAGGTCGAGCGAAGACCACGGAGGTGCCCCCGGAGGAAATCCCCGTGGATTTCCTCTGGGCCTCCGAGTTCTCGACCTCGGACGCAGAGTCCCTGGTCAAGAAGGGCGTCGTTGAAGAGGGGGACATCCGGGTCCCCCTAAAGAAGGACGGAGCCCCCCGCCCCAGGCCCGGAGAGGTCGTGGCCTTCGAGGCCTTCCTCGAGGCGGGGCTCCGGCTCCTGGTGCATCCGATGCTCCGGGAGTTTCTCAAAGAGTACGGGGTGGCTCTCAACCACCTCACCCCGAACGCACTCGTCCGTATGGGCCTTTTTATATGGCTCTACGAGACAGCGACCGGGCGGGAGCCCACCCTCCGCGCCTTCCGGTACTTCTACGAGCCGGCAGCGCGGAGCTCCCACCTGGTGAAGGGAGGACCGAAGTCCCCCTTCGGCTCGGTGATGGTCCAGATGCTGCCCTCCCGGGTGGCGGACTACCCGGCGGCGGCCTCCCGGGACCACTGGGGGGACTGGCTCCGGAGGTGGTTCTACCTCCGGGTCCGGGACGAGGCGGTGGTCTACGCCCCGGAGCCTCCCACCTACAGCCGGTCATCTGCACCGAAGCCGCCGGTGTGGACGGACGAGGAGTTCGAGCTCCTCGGGAAGGTGGTGCTGGCGAAGAAGGCCCGCTCGATGCGGGACGCCGCGGAGGAGCTGGCGCTCCTGCGGCTTTCCCCCTTCTCACGCGGGGGAAGGGGGATCGGCATGGGCCCGGAGCAGCGGCCTCCGGTCAAGCCGGTCACGCGGCGTAAGTCCCCTGCATTTTTGTACTTGCAGTTTTTTATGAGAAATCGACTAACTTTTTACCTCTTGCAGTGCGCCCGTACCCGGCGGCGAGGGACAAGGCGGAGCACCTCCTGGGGAGGTACTTCGCCGACGAACACGAGCGCATCGTGCGCCTCGTGGTGGAGGGGCCTCCCCGGAACCTGGTGGCCGAGGCCTACGGGCTCAGGCTTCCGGAGAGGAAGCCCCTTCCCACCCCCGGGTCTCATAAGCGGGGGAAGGATGCGGCCGGGGGCTCGGAGCCCAAAAGGCCCCGGGTCCAAAAGACCCCCGCCCCGACGACGACGCCGGCGACGACGCCGGTGAGGGCCCGGGACGCGGCTCCCGGAGCCGAAAATGCCCGGGCGGCGCCCCGGGCAGAGGCGACGCCTCCACCCCCGGAGGCCCCCGTCGAGGCCCGGGGGAAGGAGGTTGTTACCGGCGTGGCGGGGTCCGATTCTGCGGACTACGCCCCGTCGCCAGTTCGAGTGACGCTTCTCTCGCCTCTCCCGGCGGCATTGGCGCCGGAGAGGCTAGAGGTGAGGTTTTCGGAGGCGGCGCCTCCGTGCCTCTGGCCGGTCGATGAGGAGGGGGGGAGCCCCTCAGTCTTCGAGGTCCCCCCGGAGCAGGAGCCTCCGAGGGCCCTCCGGCCTGGGGCGGGGAAAGGCCCGATGATCCCCCCCCGGGCGGAGAACCCCGCCCGATCTTCATCTTCGTCTTCGGAGGAAACTTCGTCGACAAAGACGCCGGCGACGCCGGCTGTGCTCCCGGATTCCGAGGTCCGGGGGCCCTCTCCCGGCCGCGACAGGAGGGCCGGGCAAGATACCTCCCTACTTCCCGCGGGGGAGGTGGCCCGCTACGCGGAGGGCCTGCACAACCGGAAGGTGCAGGCCGTCGTAGCAGGAGGAACACTCCACGAGCGTTTTGAGGGGCTTGAGTCCCTCGGCGCCCAGGTAACCCGAGCTCTCAACACCTTGGCTTTTTTCCTGCACTTGAGATTTTTCTAACTCTTTATGTATTTTGTAGGTAGTGACTGTTACCTGGGGCCTTAAGCAGCGGGTCACCCGGCTGCTGAAGGAGGCGGAGAGCCGGGCCGCGGCCTGCGTGGAGCAGCGGGAGGCGGCCCTCCGGGAGCTGGACGAAGCTCTTGATGAGCTGTCCCGGGCCCGGGCGCAGGTGCACCTTTCGGAGGGCGCCTACATCCGCCTCCGAGAGGAGGCTAAGGTGAGGGAGAAGGCGCTCCGAGAGCTCGAGAGCTCCAGCGTCCGGGCGCTATCGGACGCGGGCCGCTCCGTCCGCTCGGCCTTGGAAAGCCTTGGCGTTAGCCTGGGCTCCGGGAGCGGCCCAGAGGTGCCCCCGGCGACCCTCGCGGAGGCTGTGCGTTTTCTTAACGCACAAGTCTCCGCCATCCCGGGCACGGGGCCGGGCGATCCCCGTCATCGCAGCCGCCGCGGGGCTCGTTGACTACCGTGGGGTCGGCGCCCGGGCGATCGGGGGGCGCATCCCCCAGAGCTTCCCGGAGGCCTTCGAGCCAACGCGCCGGGAGGTGGAGCTGCTGGCGGAGGGGTTCTACGACCGGATCATCCGGACGAGGTTCCCGACACCGGCGCCTCCGGCCGCGGATGCCCCTGCCCCGGCCACGGAGGAAGCTCCCCGGGGGGAGGACCCCAATGCTAAAGTATGAGCCTCCCCCGGGTCTTTAGCTAGGACCCCTTTTCATTTTGTTAGACATTTTGATTCCGGTAGCTTCTTAGGAGAAGCCCCGGGCACTTGTACAAAAACATTTTGCAATGAAATACATTTGGAATTTTTCTAAGTCTTTGCAATGAAATGTTACCAGGGTTCCCGGGGGGTTACTCCCGGGCAACGGTCCGGGAGAGGCTCTCCGGGGGACGCCCAAGCGGCTTTGATTTTGCTGAGCCTTGTCTCCGGGGAGCGCGACGGGGGTACTGCCCGGGAGCCTGTCCGGTTGAGGTGGCGCCCGGAGTGGCACTTGGATAATTTTGACAACAGCCGTGCTGAATTAACCCCCCCGCGCCTGAAGGCCCAGATGATACCTCCCCTCCGGATACTTTCGCCGGCTGGGTATGAGTTTTGGCCCGAGGACGTACTTCGGGACTCTCAGCGTCGCGTCCGGGAGCTGTACCGGGACTTGGCCCGGGAGCTGAGGGAGCACCTCCGGGAGCTTTAGGCGTAGGGGCCTTAGGCTCGTAGAAAATCCCGCGGGTTAGGACCCGGGTTGTATCATTTCCGAAACCCACCGGAGGGGGAAGATGTCCTCCGGGTTTGTTGATCAATAAAGCGCATTGTTTCCTTTTATTGCGCCTCTTTATTTTCTTCTTCTTGGATGGTCTGGACGACTCATCTTAGCAGGGATGAGCTAAGTTTCTTCGTGGGTGGTGCGGTCGACACCCGGGGGTTCCTTCTCCCCCCCGCCCACAGCGGGCCGGAGAATAGCTCCGCGCGCTGTGGGGGTAACAAGGCCCCCGGGAAGGAAGACACCTGTAACATAGGAAATTTTCTAAGTTAGAAAATTTTAAAGCGAGGTTTTCAAGGAGAAGACCTTCCGGGAGATAATCATCCGGTCGCCGTGAGAACGGGGAGCCGGGAATAAGGCCGTAAGCGGAAGGAATGTCCAAGAGAACCCGATGGGATTTCCAGAGGCGAGCTTCCTGGGAGACACTCGTCCGGTCGCCGTAAGAACTGGGAGCCGGGAATAGGGTCTTCGGGGAACGAAATGCCCGAGAAATCCGACTTCTCCGAGAGACAATCGTCCGGTCGCCGTGAGAACGGGGAGCCGGGAATAGGGTCTTCGGGGAAGGAAATGCCCGAGAAATCCGACTTCTCCGAGAGACAATCGTCCGGTCGCCGTGAGAACGGGGAGCCGGGAATAGGGTCTCCGGGAGGCATTCATCCGGTCGCCGTGAGAACGGGGAGCCGGGAATAAGGTCGCTGGGGACCAATCATCCGGTCGCCGTGAAGACGGGGAGCCGGGAATAACGTCGACTCCCGGAGGAGGAAGATGGATCCAAATAAGCCGCAAGGGGCTGATCTTCCGGTCGCCGTGAGAACGGGGAGCCGGGAATAACGTCGACTCCCGGAGGAGGAAGAAAATCCAGAAAGCCATTAGACGTCCCGCTGAGGAGAGCGTCTACTCCCGGAGGAGGAAGTGCCCGAAGACGGGTCTTGAGTGTTTGGGTAGGGGACTAATCTCCCAAAGTGACTCGTTACCACGGCCACTGTGACCGGGTTGCCGCTTACACCCTCAGTCCACGAGGGCTGATCGTAAGCCACCCTACGGGAGTGCAGGCTCCGTTGTAGGGACTTGCTGGGGCTGGCCCACTTCCTCGCGGGGAGGGCGCCCTACGGGAGTGCAGGCTCCGTTGTAGGGACTTGTTGGGGCTGGCCCACTTCCTCGCGGGGAGGGCATCCTCACGGGGAGGGCATCCTCGCGGGGAGGGCATCGCCGCTAGGGGCGGTAATGAGAAAGACCTGCGATGAGACAGTTTGCAAAGCAAGACCTATGTATTGATTAACAAAATATACAAAGCCCCCCCGGCGAAGCCGCGAAGGGGGAAAAAAGGAAGCTACAGTGTCCCTCCTCCCCCTCCGGCGTGAACGCCCCGGGGGAGGGGACATGCCCGTAAGGCTAAACGTAGAACTTGCGAAGTAAACGCAAGTTCCACGTGTGCTTCAGCTCCTGCTCTTAAAAGTTGGAGAGCTTGTAAGCCCCCGAGCCCAGGACTGCAGAGATCTTGCAGGGGCCCTCCCACTTGGGGGAGAGCCTACCCTGGGCTTGGGGGGCCTAATGCGCTTGAGGACAGGGTCCCTAAGGCGAAAGGCCCTCAAGTAGCGACGACCGGGGCCGGAAAGGGGGAAGCCCCTGTGGCGAAGACCGGAATCGAAGTGGAGGGGGCCCCAGTGGCCTCGACCGGAACCGGGAAGCCCATGCGGGGGGAAGTCCACTGCGGCACGGGGGCTGCTCTGTCGACCGCCCTCGGTGCGGTACACGCGACGCGGGGGGCGGGACTGGCTCCCGGCGTAGGGTAAACCCCCGGCATGAAGTGGGCTCCCGGCCCCGGGAATAGGCCAGGAACGGGGTACCCCCTTGGTGCCATCGAAGTGCCTCTACATCTTTTGCATCTGCAAATAAAAGACTAGAATTTGCGTTACGGCACAGGTAAGGCCCGTGCTTTTGGTGAAATATGGGCTGAGAATCTCCCTTCAGTTGGAGGCGTCGGATCCCCGGGGAACGCATGCGGTGCGACCTGAGGAGCAAAGCCTCGTACTTGGCGGCACTGCCGGCCCCGGGGACAGCAGGACCTTCCGGAGGCCCCCTTCCAGACGCGGCTTGAGGAGGGGCCTCCCGGGGGGTATTGCCGCGACGTCTGGTTCCAGGGGGGGGGAGGCCTCCCCCCTGGGCGCCTCAATAATGTTGACGCTTCCGATCGCGGCGGCTGCGCGCTCATACAGAGCACGGGCCATGTCTTGGTCTCCCCGGACGTTGATCACGCCATGCGGCCCGGGGATCTTCATGCAGAGGTAGTTTTGATGGGTGGCAGCCCCCAGCCGGTTGATGGTGGTCCTCCCCATAATCGCGTTGTAGGAGGAGGGGAGGTCCACTACGTCGAAGCGGACCAGCTCGGTCCGGTAGTTCTCCGGGGCGCCGAAGGTCACAGGAAGATCTACCTTGCCCACGGGGTGGATCGCGTTCCCCGGGACAAAACCTTGTAGGGGCCCGGCTGCGGGCTGCAGGAGCTTCTCATCCACCTGCATCTCTTTGAAAGCCTTCAGGAATAGGACGTCGGCGGAGCTCCCACTGTCCACAAGGATGCGTGCCAGGTGACAGTTGTAGATTGTCACGGAGACGATGAGCGCGTCGTCGTGGGGGAAGCGAACCCCCCGTGCGTCTTCTGCCGTGAAGGTGAGGGGGACGTCGACCACTTTGGTGGCGGGGACGTGTGTAGCACCCCCACAACCTTAACTTCACGCGCGTAGTCCTTACGCTGGCGCTTGGAGTCCCGCCCGGAGGCAGACCCTCCCACGATGACGTTGATGCGGCGCTGGGAGGTCTGGAAGGGGAGAGCTTCTGAAGGCTCCCCCTCCTGTGCCTGCTCACCCCCCGTGGGAGCGGGAAGGGCCGGAACAGCTGGCCGAGGGAGCAAGGAGGCCGGAGTCTCCCCCCCTGCCCGCGTTGGTCGAGGAATGCCGCGAAGTGCGGCAGTAGTTGGTCGCAGTCTCGGGTAGCGTGGGTACTGGACCCGTGGAAGCTGCACCACGGTCCTTCCCGCCTTCTCCCCGCGTGGCCTTCCCGGCCGTGCGAAGACTGTCCTCCCCCATGGCCTTTCGGCTTGGGGAAGGGGCGGTTGCCCCTCGGGGGGTCGCGCGAGCCACCTCCGCGCTCGAGGACAAAAGTGTCCCGAGGCCGTGGCTCGTTATGCCCCCCCTGTCTGGGGCGTTTGGGGGGATCCCTGGCCCCCCGGTCGACGGGGGCGAGAGCCCCCTGGGTCTTCTTCCAGATATCGTCTTCCTCTGCCCGAGCGTACTTTTCGAGCACGTTGAAGAGCTCGTCGGCGGAAGAAGGGCAGCTCCGGGAGAGCCTCCGGTGGAGCTCCCCCGGGAGGATCCCGCTTTTGCAGGCTTCGATCACTGTGGAGTCCGGGACGTGGGCCACTTTGCTTTTTACTTGGGCAAAGCACTTGAAGAAGCTTCTGATGGTCTCCCCGGTCCTCTGGCACACTGTGTATAGCTGTGAAGAATCCAGGGGACGCACGTAGTTCCCCTGGAAGTTGGCGCAAAACTCCCGCTTCAGCTGCGAGAAGGACTTGATGGAGCCCGCCTTCAGATTGTAAAACCAGGAGCGGGCAATGCCGATGATGTAGAGGGGGAAGACATTGCATTGGACGCTCTCGTCCCCCCCCGCCGCGGAGATGGCTGTGGAGTAGATCTGCACGAACTCGTAAGGGTCCGCCTCGCCATTATAATGTTCGATGTGCGGGGGACGGTAGGGCCGCGGCCATCGGATGCTGCGGAGTCTTCGACACAGAGGTTGGTTCGCCCCCTGCACTTCCCGGGGGGAGCCCCAGTCACTGTCTTCTTTAACGGGGGACGCCCCCTCGTTATCCGAGTCAGGTAGCGGCCCAAGAGGGCCGCCAGAGTGGTGGTGACGACGCTTCTCTTCCGGGCCGGGACTGATTTCCCGGACGTCCGGGCTTCCCTCCGGGGAGGATGGTTCTTCGGCTTGTCTCTTCCCCCGACCGGTGCGAGAGCGAGGCTCCCTGTGACAACGACCGGGGGGAAGTTCTTCCCCGCGGCTGGGAGAATGCATTCGCTCGACCTCCCCCCGGGAGAAGCGGACCTGCTTCGCCGGGGGAGGGAGCTCCTGCACTGTAGTAGCCGGCCCGGAAGGTACCGGGGCCTGCTGTGGGGAGCCCCCTGCGACGGCCCCCGGGACCGGAAAGGGGGGAGCCCCTGCACCATCCGGGACCGGGGAGGGGGCGCCCGGGGCGGCGTTTGGATCCGAAGAGGGGGCCCCTGCGGCAACGACCGGGACCGGAAAGGGGGAAGCCCCTGCGACATCCGGAACCAGTGGGGGCTGAGCCCCCTCGGCGACGTCCAGGGTTGGGGAGCCAATGCGGGGGGAAATTCGCTGAGGCACGCGAGCTGCTCTGTCGACCGGCCCCGGTGCGGTAAACGCAACGCGAGGGGCGGGACTGGCTCCCGGCGTAGGAATAACCCCCAGCATGAAATGACCCCCCAGCCCCGGAAGCGGGCCGGGGACGGGGTACCCCCCTGGTGCCACGAAGGGCCCGGGGATGAAATAACCTCCCTGCACCGGGACAGGCCCGGGTGCCGAGAAGTGTCCGGAAGTATATCCCGCGGGGGGAGGGAACCCCCCGGCGGGATCATACGGGGTAGACAGCCCCCTGGAGACCGGAGGGGCCGCCGGGTATCCCATAAACGGGGGCATGATCCCCGGATATGTGTGCGACGAAAATGTGGGGGTCAGGGGCCGCGCCAACACACTGAGGAGCTCGTCCATAGAGCGTTGGGCGCGGAGCTGGCCCTCCACGAGGGCCTCCAGTAGGGCGTCCCGGGGAGTCGGGGGAGCCGTCGGGGGGAAACTTGTCCCGGCCGAGGCCCCCGCGGCCACAGGGAGCGACCCGGAGGTGGAGGCGCCTAGATTGAGAGGAAAGGTGGGAGGCGGTACCTGGGAATGGTCGCCTCCGGACGGAAGCGCCGGAACAGCAGTGTCCCGGACGGGCGGCGCCAGGTCACCGGGACCGGCGTCACTGGGAAGGGCGCGGGCCCTTGTTCTCGGAGGAGCCATGGCGATTCGTCACGGGTCCCCACGGACGGCGCCAACTGTCGTGGTATTGAGAATACCCCGGCAGGTTTTGAAGACGATCCTAGCGGAGATTTCGCAGCGCGGGTTGACCGGGTGACCGGTCCTCCCCCGCCGGACAAACACAAGAAATGACACGAGGATTTATACAGGTTCGGGTCCCGGTGGGGGCCCTAGTCCTGTCGACGCGCTCCCGACCGGAGTCGGCTGGGGAGGCTCTCTCCGGGGGAGAGGCTTCCGGAGCACGTCTGTGAGATTAGCTATTCCAAATAATAATGGGTTGATCCCTTACAACAGAGGGGTACAAGGGCTATTTATAGCCTCAAAAAGAAGCAAAAAGCCTAAACTACCCCGGAAGCCACCGTCGGATTGAAGGGTAGGACCGTCCTTCTTCCGGTCAAACGTCTTGGATGTTTGACAGGTGGTCGCTGATTCCCGAGGCGTCCCTCGTGTGACCTGCATGTGATAAACAAACAGGGACTTTACCTTTTAGAAGGGCGATGACGTCCTTTCCGGAGGGCAGGGTCCCGGGAGCCCGAGAGGCGGCGGCCGGGACCCGCCCGGGGGGCACGGTCCCGGGGGCCAAAAGGCGGCGCCCGGGACATGCGCCGGAGGCATCGTCCCGGGAGCCAAAAGGCGGCGCCCGGGGCAGGCACCGGAGGCCACTGTCCCCGGGCGAATGGCGGCGCCCGGGACCCGCCCGGGGGGCAAGGTCCCGAGGGCCAAAAGGCGGCGCCCGGGACATGCGCCGGAGGCATCGTCCAGGGAGCCAAAAGGCGGCGCCCGGGGCAGGCACCGGCGGCCACTGTCCCCGGGCGAATGGCGGCGCCCGGGACCCGCCCTCGAGGGGTCCCGGGAGCCAAAAGGCGGCGCCCGGGACATGCCCCGGAGGCATCGTCCCGGGAGCCAAAAGGCGGCGCCCGGGGCTGGCACCGGAGGCCACTGTCCCCGGGCCAAATGGCGGCGCCTGGGACATGCCCGGGGGGCACGGTCCCAGGGGCCAAATGGCGGCGCCCGGGACATGCCCGGGGGGCACGGTCCCGGGGGCCAAACGGCAGCGCCCGGGACATGCCTGGGGGGCGCGGTCCCGGGGGGCCAAATGGCGGCGCCCGGGGCAGGCACCGGCGGCCACTGTCCCCGGGCCAAATGGCGGCGCCCGGGACATGCCCGGGGGGCCCGGTCCCGGGGGCCAAATGGCGGCGCCCGGGACATGCCCGGGGGGCACGGTCCCGGGGGCCAAACGGCGGCGCCCAGGACAAGCCCGGGGGGCACGGTCCCGGGGGCCAAATGGCGGCGCCCGGGGCAGGCACCGGAGGCCACCGTCCCTGGGCCAAATGGCGGCGCCCGGGACAAACCCGGGGGGCACGGTCCCGGGGGCCAAATGGCGGCGCCCGGGGCAAGCACCGGAGGCCACTGTCCCTGGGCCAAATGGCGGCGCCTGGGACAAGCCCGGGGGGCACGGTCCCTGGGGCCAAATGGCGGCGCCCGGGACAAGCCCGGGGGGCACGGTCCCTGGGGCCAAATGGCGGCGCCCGGGGCAGGCACCGGAGGCCACTGTCCCCGGGCAATCATGAACTTACCTGGACTTGTCCGCGTGGAGATTTCCCCCAACACACCACATGAGAACCACAAGATGAACTACTTGGTTGAATGACACCATCGTTCAGCAACTCACCAAGTTGTCTCTTGATCTCTTCATTCTCCAATACTGAGTTGCGATACATACTCAGATTGGGCAGTGTCGCATCGGACACAAGCTGAATTTCATGCTCGACTGGACGTTTCAGCGGATGACCCGGGGTAGTCTCGAACATATCATTGTATTTCTCCAGCAGTCCCGACAAACGACCAGAATCCTCTCAGCACGCCAACGACAATGCTGGTCGAGTACCCTCACCCTGACCAATGGGTCGAATCATGACAAGCACATACTTGTGACATGCATTAACAATTCATTTGGCTTGATTTGTGGTAATCAAGTTCGAAGTGTTGACGTGGATGTCTCTACTGATCATGAACTTAACTCCATTTTTGGTGACGTCATACTCTTGCGCTCGTTGATGGAAGTGAGTGTCTCGATCATGCAGATACGGACTCCCAAAGATCACTTGACAGATATCGATAGGGACAACATCGCAATGCACCTCATCAATATATTGTGCAGAGATTGCAAACTTCAACACACACTGACTCGTAATCTGTTGGTTCATGTCGGATGTAAACCAACCTAGCGGATATGGTCACGGGTGTGTCGTTGTCTTCAAACCAAGTCACCGAACCAGTCCAGCGGAGACCAGATTCTTCTGACTTCCGAGATCAAATATTGCTGCGACCACTTCGTGTTTCACCTGGATGTTGATGGTGAACAAGTCCTCCATTGGGTGATGGTCGTTCGGTGGATCCGAACCCTTCTCCTTTGGCATTGCCATCAGAGACAAGGTCGTATCTGCCTCATTAACCGAATTCACTCGGACAACTTCTTCGTCAGGTGAAGTCGCAGTAGTCGTGGCTGTTTTTTTCCTGGTCCATTTTTCTTTGGTCGAAGTTCAGGATGAAGCTAGTAGCATTTGTCCTTCGTATGTCCCGCGACTTGACAATGTTCACAAAAGGAACCCGTGCTCGATTTTGAAGCGTTCTTCTTCAGGACTCGGCTTTTTGTTTGTCGAGGTCGCACGTTCCTTCGTGCTTTCGTCGCTGCGGGATTTGTTCTTCTTCTCGATCGCCATAGCAGTTGTGCTTGCGGTCGCGATGTCTTGGACGCCGAACAGACTTAGCTCAGTACTGATCGATTTCTGAAGTCCAGATGTGTATTTTCAAAATACCTGAGGATCGGAAAGTGAGATGCCGATGACCATTGCTTGTCATCGAAACTCCGTCGTATAGTCTTGGATCGTCTGGTCGCGCCGTTAGTACAATCTGTGCCAACGCTCCCATCTCTCTTCAAGGTAACCCATCGGATAGAATTCTTGTCACAGAAGTCGTTTGAATTGACCCAATGCAAGGTCGTCAGCTTCACCACTGGTGACAAGGGCCTTCCATCATGTCTTGGCGTGGTTCTTCATCTTCAAAGGTGCAAATTTCACCTTTTGAGCGCTACTAAACCCTTTTAGGTCAAAGTAGGTCTCAACTTGGTCGATCCAAGAATCCAGTTTCTCGGCATCGATCACCCCATCATATATGGGTATATCAATCTTAGCGTCGACCTTAAAAGATCCGACAGCTAAGGAGGTGTTGGCGAGGTCGTCGGTCTTGTGGTCGTCTTTGTCTTCATGTTCGTCTGTCCTACGCAAGTCTTCACCGGTCTTCACACCCATAACCTTCCCTACTTCAGGAGGTACAATCATGGCCTGCTGCTTAATCCAAGCAAGCACGGTTTCCATGTCGGTGGAGACCTTAGCCACTTGTTCGGCTAGGTTAGCTTGAACGGAGGTATCATCAGACATTGTCGGAGACGCCGCTGTAGGAACCGTCAATTTATCGCTTGGAGTTTCACCGGAAGTTTTGTAACCCTGGCGAGTCTTCACCATCCACAGGATAGGAAAGTTGCTCTGATACCAACTTGATCGGTTTGAGACCTAGCCTTGGTTTTCGCACTAGGCTCGCCCAGATTCTAATATGCGGAATAACGGGATCTTATTCAGAAATACTGAAACCCAAAGTAATTGCAGAAATCTTTATTTCAAAGAGGGCTTTACACGTCGAACGTTAAGCACACTTGCCTACGTCGAAGGAACTATAAGTGTCTAAAACTCAAATAAGTTATATAAATTTTTGATGATCTAAACTAGACCTATTACAAGGTATTTATTATCCAATCGTATGAGTATGTATCCGACTCAGTAACCTAAACGTATTAGACTCATATAACTAACTAGCTAGCTAATCCTAAACAGATAAGCTTAGTTATACATATACGGATCGGATTACAATTCCGAACAGGGAACAAATTCCTTTTCCTGGTCGCGAACCAACCCATGGTCGCGAAACCTTTCCGAACATGGTTAAGGTCACGAAGCCGTATGTGATCAGGACTTGGTCGCGAAGCTGTATGCGATCAGGACTTGGTCGTGAAGCCGTATGCGATCAGGACTTGAAGATCCTCCCGGATCAGGACTTTAGTAGAAGACCCAAGGACCATAATGTAATTGGAACAACATGGGTTTTTAGAAATAAGCAAGATGAAAATGGTGTAGTCATTAGAAACAAAGCTCGTCTTGTTGCACAAGGTTTTTTCTCAAGTTGAAGGTTTAGACTTTTGTGAAACCTTTGCACCGGTAGCAAGACTTGAAGCTATTCGTATACTTATTGCTTATGCATCAAACTTCAATATTAAGTTATTTCAAATGGATGTAAAAAGTGCCTTTTTAAATGGAGAAATATCTGAATTAGTTTTTGTGGAACAACCTCCCAGTTTCAAAGATTGAAAATTTCCAAACCATGTGTACAAACTTTCTAAAGCTCTCTATGGTCTCAAGCAAGCTCGTATGAATGACTTAGAGATTTTCTCTTATCAAAAGGTTTTAAAATTGGGAAGGTAGACACAACACTTTTTACAAAAATGATTCAAAAAGATTTGTTCATATGTCAAATATATGTTGATGATATTATTTTTGGGTCTACTAATGAATATTTTTGTCATGAGTTTGGAGATATGATTTCTAGGGAATTTGAGATGTCAATCATTGGAGAGCTAAGTTTCTTCCTTGGACTACAAATCAAGCAACTCAAGAACGGAACGTTCGTGAGCCAAACCAAGTATGTGAAGGACTTGCTCAAGCGCTTTGGGATGGAAGATGCTAAAGCAGTCAAAACTCCCATGGCCACTAATGGACATCTCGATATGGACAACAACGGAAAAGCGGTTGATTCTAAAATTTATATGTCTATGATTAGTAGCCTACTATATCTTATTGCATCTAGGCCTGACATTATGTTTAGTGTTTTCTTATGTGCTAGGTTTCAGTTAGCTCCTAAGGAATGTCCTTTGATTGCTATTAAATGAATCCTTAGGTACTTGAAATGCTACCCTAATTTAGGCCTTTGGTATCTGAAAGATGCAAACTTTGAATTAATGGGTTATTCAGATTCAGATTATGCAGGTTACAAAATTGATAGAAAAAGCACATCTGATAGTTGTCAACTTTTGGGGAGATCACTAATGTCTTGGTCATCTAAGAAACAAAATTCCGTAGCTCTCTCCACCGCCGAAGCAGAATATGTTTCGGCAGGAAGTTGTTGTGCTCAAATTTTATGGATGAAGCAAACATTTTTGGATTATGGAATTACATTTGAAAAAGTGCCACTCTTTTGTGATAATGAAAGTGCCATTAAAATTGCAAATAATCCTGTTCAACACTCTAGAACAAAGCGTATTGAAATAAGGCACCATTTTATAAGAGATCATGTGGCAAAAGGGGATATAGATGTAAATCATATCAGAACAGAGATGCAGCTAGCAGATATTTTCACCAAACCCTTAGATGAGAGTAGATTTTGCTTTCTCAAAAGTGAATTAAACATAATTGATATTTCAAATGCTAGTTGACCTGTTAAATGTATTTAAATATCTATTTATTCCCTCTCTGGTCAAAATTTGCTGTCTAGTCGAAGTTGTTGCCCTTGCTGATAGTTAGCATCCCACACTGACTGTCAGTTCTTTGTTTAGGAGCCTGGTCGTAGCCTCTGGTTGAAGTGGTGACCCACACTGACTTTCAGTTTCAAAACCCAGTTCTTTGTGCTGATTGTCAGTGCCTCACACTTATTGTCAGTCTCAAATCCCTCGTGTTTGTGCTGACTATCTAAATATATCACACTGACTGTTAGTGTGTGTCCCCTAAACCCTAAAACCCTTGTTTCTTTTTCCCGTCTCTTCGTCTCCTCCTCTCGCCGCCGTTGCCTCCTCTCGCCACTGCTGCCTCCTCTCACCTCACCGTGCGGCGCCGGACCTCGCCGCCATTGCCCCGTGCCTCACCGAGCGCCACCTCGGCGTGCGTCACCTAGCCGTGCCACTCTTAACCAGTGTCGTGCCTCACTTCGCTGTGCCTCATGGTTCCTCTTCTCTGTTAACGTGCCACTGCCTCGCCCATCTCTCGCCGGCCGTTCTCATCGACCCTGCTTGCCTTTGTCGTTGCTCCGACGTTCGTCGGCTCTCCTCGGTTGGTTCTCCACAGAGGTTTCTTCTTCATCTCTCTATCTTTGTGTCATGTCGTCTCAGCCTTCCTCATACTGTTGCGTTGCCTGTCGGAAGAACGCTGCAAACAGCAAGCATTCAACGAGTCAACTGTCTGGGTCTCGCTCTCCTTCTCCACCAGAGCGTGTCCCTGTTGATTATTCCAGGTGGCACGCTAGTCGCCTCCGCACCCTTCGCTCCATAAAACCTTATCTGTCTCCTCGTCCCACCGGCCGAGACTCCTGCCAGGTCCTCACCTTCTACACCAACCTTCATCTTGATCTGTGGACCAGCATCTACAGCAGTGTCCCTATTTTTGTTCATCGCTCCCTGTCCTGGCAGATGATCGCTTTTCGCACAGGCATAGTCTCCTTGGCCGATTCTTTCACCTCCGTAGGACTCAGAGATCTCATATCTTCCTCGTCTCTTCACTGGGCTGATCAGCCCATTCGCCACTTCTACACCACCGTTTTCATTTCCCCTCAGCGCGACTCACTGACCTTCATGACAGGCCTCCAGGTCCACACTGTCACGAAGGAGTAGTTTGAGGCCACTCTTGGTCTTGTTCGCCCAGCTTTTGGCCGCTAGCTCCACACTCTCCCTTATCTTGAGCATTGCGAGGTAGCCATGCTCTATTCTGGTCCTTTCCAGCTCCGCCACATTGCTGGCCTACGCCGCGATGTTGACCTTGCCCTCAGGATTCTCAGTCTCACCTTGCTCCCGATGACTGGAGACAGGGCGCGGGTCACTTATCTCGCTCTTCATGTTCTAATTTCTATCTTTCGGGAGGCCCTTTGACGTCGCTGATCTGCTCATTAGTGAGATTCAGCATGTTCTCATTGCCCCGTGTCTCCATCTGTTATATGCTCCCTACATATGGCGCTGCTTCTTCACATCAGGGTAGTGGATGCTGAGCTTCCTTGACCTCACCACCCTCCGGTCTTATATCCATTGGGTCAAGTTGATCATCGCCTTGGTGCTCGTCCTGCCGCTGCACTTGGGCCTGCCTCTCCCACATCTAATGATGATGATGCTCGTGAGTCGGGAGATGAGGCTCCAGGTCAGGCGGTTGGTCAGGCACCTACCGGAGACACGAGCATTGGATCATCTTCTTTGGCTCAGCTCCAGCTTTCTTTGGATCAGGTGCTTCAGACTCAGCAGCAGATTCTGCGCACCCAGGAGGAGCATCATCAGATCTTGGTTCGCCTTCTAGCTCAGCAGGAGCAGATTTTGGGTCGCCTGCCTTCGTCAACCACTCCTATCCCTTGGAAGAGGGCCCGCCCAACTGCTTCCTCACCTAGCTCAGCTTCCGGTGTTGCACCAGTCTCAGCTGCTCTAGCTTCCCCAACAGTCGATCCGACTGGCTCTCCTACAGGCTCCGGAGATACAACCGTCTTAGGCTTTTCATCTAGTGATTAGATTTAGGCTGCAGTTTCTTTTTGGTTTTTTTGAGTTTACTCCTGCCTTTTTGTGCTGGATGACAAAGGGGGAGAAATTTGTATGACATTTATTTTATGGATATGGATGTTTGGATGCTTTATTATATGATATGGATGTTTGGATGTTTTTGTTATGTTGATTGGTCCTTATTGTTTATGATATGAACTTCTCATTGATTTTTTTGATACATATCATATATTGTTTTGAATCAAGAATATTATTTGTGATCTCATGCATACACTCAGGGGGACTCATTGATTTTATTATCGAACACTTGTTGTCATCAATCATCAAAAAGGGGGAGGTTGTTGCATCTAGGCCCTTATGACTGATTTTTATGATTAATGAAAACAAGCAGTTTAGACTAATTGTGTTTCTTGAGCTATTTGGATACAGAGTTCTCTTGGCAAAGATATGCAAGATGATCAAGATAGAAGTCATACGAATCCAGGTACAAAGATGAGACGCAATTCGCAAGATTGAAGTTGCAAAAGATCTAAGGTAAAATTTATTTTTATTTTTACCGATCTGTTTGTTTGATCGGTTTATAGAAATTTGTTTTTAGTTTAAAATGTACTATTAAGAGGGGTTGCAAGTTCTCTCTACTTTTCCAGCATAAATCGAGAAACTCTTAAGTCATTGCATTCATTCATCTCGGTTGGTTTTGCGTTTCTAAATAGTTTGGTTTTTTAGATATTTTGGCAATCGGAACCCTTTTTGAAGTTTACAGATTTAACTAGGCCATTCTAGGTCTTGCTCCTATTGATAAAATTAAAGCCCTTTAAATTATCTTTTAAACAAGCTATAAAACTCTTCAATCGGATTTCTAGATCAAAAGTTATGACTGTTTTTATCCACATTGATAGTCAGCATGTGATGCTGACAGTCAGTTTGAATGTCAGTTTTCATTGCTGCCACTTGTCCAGAGACCGTGTCTTTTTGAGCTGAAACTTTTTGACTTACGCTGACTGTCAGCATGATTTTCGACCACATGTTATTTGGTTTCTAATTTTTTGTTTAACTGGACATTTTGTGGTTGATACTGACTGTCAGCATGTGATGCTGACTGTCAGCATGAGTTGTTTTCTTTCCATATACGACCACAAACGGCTAGCTAAGTTTTATCCGTGATTTTTGTCGAGCTGTTGAGGTAGATGTTGACTGTCAGCATGTGTTGTTGACTGTCAGTATGTGCTGTTTTGTTTCCTTTTTTGACCTCAAACTGCTAGCTGAGTTTTCTCTGAGATTTTCTTGTTACTGCTCGTGGTCTATGCTGACTGTCAGCATGCTATGCTGATTGTCAGCGTTTACTGTCTTTTTCCAGCTCGAGCACAACGGTTATTTTATTCTTTTGGGCTATAAATAGAGGCTTTGAGCTATTGTTTCTTACACCAAGCAGTCTCATTCTCTTATGCACACTTGAGCATTTGGTCTTGGAGTTAAAATCTTGATCTTTTGATCAAGTCTTGAGTTTTGTGATCCACCAAGTGTTTTCGTTCACCTCATTTGCATACTTACAGTTTCTCTGTGCTTGTTAGAGGTCTAGAAGAGACCTTGCAGCTTATTACTCTTGGTGAACGCCTTCACCTAGATGGTTTGGTGGCGTGGCCGTTGATCTCTCCATTTCGAAGGTTGTCAGGGAGGCTCGACGTGATTGTAAAAGGCATCGGTGCTCACCTTTCCGGAGTTGAACCATTATTGAGAAATATATTTCGTGGATATTGAAGCAAAACTCATTCATTTGAGTGCTTCAACGAGGAGTAGGGGAGACTGGGAGTGTCTCAAAGACCTCGAGATAAATCTTGGTGTTTGTCTTCTCTACCTCTTCCTTTTTAATTGTGCAATATATTATTCAATGGTTTTGGTTTTTTCTCTTTGCAAAAGTTGTTCATTTGAAAAGTTTTAAAGCCTCCTATTCACCCCCCTCTAGTCGGCATCCTCGATCCTACACGCCAGCTGTCGACGATTTGGACTCAGAGTCCTCTGTCGATCTTACGCAAAATTGTGAGTTGTCTGTGAGACCTTTCAGGGTGTCCTCAGGTAAGTTAAGATAAGCAATGAAATAGAGACACGAGGATTTATACAGGTTCGGGCTCTCGATGGATGGAGTAATAGCCGTACGTCCTATTGTGATTTCACTATGAATAAAAGAGTTTACAGGGAAGAAAGATTATCACAGGAGATAATCTCTCTTTACACTTCTGTCTATGGACTACAATTTCTAAGTCTTGATCAATCAGAGAGTGTGTTCTTGTATCATACATTAGCCATCCTTTTATACTGAATGAAAGGATGCCAATGCGAAAATGGTTTCGGATGGTTGCCGTAGTGTAGTTTGTATAACCACACTTATCTCTTCGCCGGTTAATATGTGCAGTTATAACTGCACATGTTAGCTCCTTGACAGTTGTCTTCACATATGGGAGAAGTTATCTTGATCCTGGGAACATGTCCGGTAAAGGCTCGAACACCCCCAACTTATCTTGATCGCGCATAGCCAGCGACCCTCTATTCGCGCATAGCCTGCGATCTTATGACCGTGCATTGCTTGCGATCATAATAGACTAACTCTATGCCCACGACCTTCTGGTGTACATAAAGCTGTCCGTCTACGACCATAATGACTGCTAGGACACAAAGGCATATATCATATCCGAACTTGACTTGAACATGATATATGTTAAATAAACTAGCTTGGGTGATAATCCTCATCAAGTTACGACCTTGTACTATGGATTATCATATATCCACGACCAGGGTGACCGCGGGCAAATATCTCCATGACCAGAGTGGTCGCGGGTAGTGTAATATGTGAGATTATAGACCCTGTGACAACTGACATTGTGACCATATAGGTCCATGGCCACAAATTATCAAAACCATGAGTAATAGTCATTCGTGATGGGCCTTTGTATCTAATTGACAAAAATGGGCAGGGTTATGTCCAGAATATCTTGGACTATCCCATGATCTCTCTTCGTGGTCTTTAGCATCCATGGAGAGGCATAAACAAATCGCTTGGCTCTCTTTGTGTGGTCTCCTGCAACCACAAAAAGGCATAACCAAACAACTTGGATCTCTCTCCGTGGCCTCCTACGACCACGGAAAGGCATAACCAAACAACTTGGATCTCTCTCCGTGGCCTCTGCCATGCTCTGCAAACTTAGCCTTCACCACAGTCCAAATTTAGATCTGAATACAGTGGCGGAAAACGCAACTTTTGACAATAGAGACTAACTTAACGCGATCATGGCCGAGGTTAGGCCTTTGATAGTGAAATTATTGTGCGACCTCGGCCTTTCTTGATGTATCTCCTCTCATTGTAATTTTTGTAACAATGAAATGAAATGAAAACATCTACCTTGTTATCAGAGTCTTTTGTTTTATACCTTGCAAATACATGTGATTAGCAAAGAAGTGAATGAAAAAATGAAAGAAAAGAAAAATACTTAAATTACTGACCCAATGTTATGGTTATATTCCCCTAACCCCCTCCTATAACTAGTGATATTGGAGACATAGTACAGTGATCGCAGGATAATTTCTTTGGCCCAAGGAGACCACAGCTTGAATGATCAGAACATTCTAGTAAGTCTCTTATGCGGTAAGGACCGACATAAAAAGAGATGTCTTAGTTAGATGCGATCATAAGATCGCAGAAATAATTGACTTAGTATAAATGCATAAGTTTTTGCTAACTCACAACCACTCGAATGATCAAAACATACTAGTAAGTCCCTTATGTGGTAAGGACTGGCTTAGAAAGAGATGTCTTAACTAGATGCAACCCTGAGTTCGGCTAGCAAATCCACTTATACATCATAGTAAGGCACATATTGCAACCAGCCCCCGGGTGTAACCCATAGAAAGTAAGGCTGAAAATGAAAATGCAACCACAACATATAGTGAAAAAAGTACTTTATTTGTAAAAAATTTATAATGGGAATGGAAAGAACTTACACATAAAATTTACGCAACTGGTCTATGTTCTAGGCGTTTGATAGTATTCTTCTGTTTTCCATAGCCAATCGAGCCGATCCTGGTTGCGGCATAGCAACCACAGTAAAGGGACCTTCCCATTGAGGGGAGAACTTATTGCAACCAGACTAGTGTTGGATTTTTCTTAAAACCAAGTCCCCCACATTTAGCATACGTGGTCACACCCTTTTACTATGATATTTACGCTAAAGTTGTAAATATGATGCTGAGCGGATCAGTGCTCGATCGTGTGTTTCTTCAAGAAAAATAATCTCATCTTCGCGTTTTTCATCCTGATTTATGATATTTAAGTGATTCACACGAGTAGAGCCAATTTTCATTTCAATTGGCAACATGGCTTATGCACCATAAACTAGTTGGAAAGGCATTTCCTTGTGGTTCTATTGGTTGCGGTGTGCAATGCCATAGAATTGAGTAGAGTTCTTCTACCCAAGCCCCTAAGCGTAACTTAAGGCAGTCATAAACACGTTTCTTAACCCCTTATATTATATGCATGTTGGCTTGTTCTACTGCACCATTGCTTTGTGATGAGCAACAGATTCAAAGCAGATTGTAGTCCCAATATGGTTGTAATAGTTCATAAAGAAGCCATTGACAAACTGGGATCCATTATCTGTTATAAGACGACTTGGAACACCGAATTGTGTTACAATGTTCTTTTGAAAGAACTTCTTCGCCGTTGGGCGGTAATGTTTTGGACTGGTTCGGCCTCAATCCATTTGGTAAACGTGTCAATGGCTATGAACAAAAACTTGTACCCATTGACCACTTGAGGCATTGGTCCCACAATATCTATTCCCCATGTGGCAAATGGCCATGTTAAGGGAATAGTTTGTAATGCATATATTTGTTGGCTGGTGAACCTACCGAGCATGAAATTGACATTGTGGGCAAGTCTTGACCAATTGCATGGCATCTTTAAGTGCCGTCGGCTAGTAAGAACCTTGTCAAAAAGCTTTTATGACCAGTGTTCTATAGGATGCGTGTGCACTACACACGCCTCCATGAATCTCTCTTAGAAGAGATTTGCCATCTTCTTGAGGAATACAGTGCATCAGCACTCCTTGAGCGCCTTTTTTGTACAGGGTTCCTTCAATCAATCTGTACATTCCTGCTTTTCTAACTAACTGGTCACTCTCGGTTTCATCCTCGGGCATGGTCCCATGTGCAAGATAATTCCTCAATAGTTGGATCCAATCTGCATCATGCTCGAGGGCGGTGACGTTAGTCATCGCTTCTAGTGCCTCTGCAGTGGTTGCGATTGAGGGCTTTTTGAAGTTCTCGATGAACACTCCTGCCGAGGTGGATGCACGTGAGGAATCGATTTTTGAAAATTGGTCTGCGAGAATATTGTCTCTTTGCAGAACGAATTGGACTTCGAAGCTTCTGAAGTATTTTCCAATTTCCTCAATTCATCCTGGTATAGAGCCATTGTCTCATCGGAACATTGGTATTCCTTATTCACCTAGTTTATGACTAGCTGTGAATCTCCCTTCACCACTAATTGATGGACTCCGATGGATTTGACTGCTCGAAGTCCAGCTAGAAGACCTTCATACTCAACTGCATTATTTGTAGCAATAAAGTGTAATTGCACGACATATTGGAGCTAGTCGTCCTAAGGTGTAATTAAGACCGCTCCAGCCCCCGAGTTTGTGAAACTCTGACAACCATCGAAATGCAACGTCTACTGGTCGGCATTTTTTGAATCCTCAGATTCTTGCACAGGTGGTTCGGGATTAGTACATTCAACCACAAAATCTGCAAGAATTTGGGATTTGAGTGCTACTCTGGCTATGAAGTGCAGATCGAATGCTCCAAGTTCTGTGGCCCATTTCGCAACTCTACCCGTTACTTCCAGATTTTGGAGAATGTCCCCTGATGAAGATTGATACCCGAGTCAGTTCAAATAAATGCACGCCTGGTTCAGAACAGACTTGAACCAGACAAGCGCCTGGTAGTGTGAACTCAAGTCATTCCGAGAAGCACAGGCATGAGGTCGCAGGCTTTACGCGATCAGACCATAGCTAGTGCGCAGTCAGGAGTTCGTGTGTCATACGCGGACAGAAGATTGCAGATGGTGCGCGGTTGGAACGTCTTCGACCAGAGGAAGTGGGATTATTCTGTCCCTGCGACAGGGATATCCCGAGTAACCCGAAGATTCTTCCACGTAGGAGGACAACAGTCAGGAGGTTAATACGTGCGGTTATCCATGAACAACACGTGTTAAAACTGCGTGGGGGTTAGAGGCAGTTTCCTAAAACTGCATCCAAACAACTGTTCGATGCCGTTATGACTTGGAACCCTTTTGACCAGTATAAAGGGGTAGCCCAATGCGTCAAACAGGGGGATCGAATGATTGAACAACCAGATGATCAGATCATCAAACCAAAGCAACCAGAAAACAGTAGTCTAAGTTAGATAGCTTTAACAAGCCTTCCAGGCATGGTCTTGCACAAACACACAGGAAAAATCTTCACCTGTGAAGATCTTTTCCATAACTCTGTAACTCTTTTTGCCATACATAGTGAAATCCCAACAGGACGTAGGGCTATTACTCCCACCATCGAGGCCCGAACCTGTATAAACCTCTCTGTGCTCCAGTTCTCTTTGATTCATCATACCTTCCCGGAGGGACACCCTGAAAGGTCTCACAACCTACAAATTTTGCATAAGTTCGGCTAAGGACCCCAAGTCTGAATCGTCGATAGTTGGCGCCCACCGTGGGGCCTTTCTCAAGACGTCCTAATTTTCATCCGGAGGTTCGCTGAATTATGGCTGGAGCATATGATTCTGAGAACGATTTCGATATCGAGGATTATGCTCACATTCCAATGCCTTCTCCTAGCGATCCTGTCCCAATGGAGGAAACTGGAGGCGATAATCTCCCAGAGGTCGAATCAACTCTCCAGGTCATGTCTATCGACTAGGAGGTGACTAATGCAAGGTCAGAACCCACCGAGGTTCTTGACACATTAGAGGGTGAATCCGGTCCGTCATACGACCCTGCTGAGGGGAAGGTTGATATCGGTCAGGAAATCAGCCCGGGGAGGTTCGACCCTGATAACCTTCATTGTCTCTTTGATTTCGAGTCTGACTCGGAACAGACCGAGATGTTTTCTCCCTTGGCGATATCTCTCCCTAGACCGTTCGCTACCTTATCGAAGGAAACTCCTGATTAACGGGCTACTAGGGAAGAACATGAACGCAAACAAAAGGAGGATCAAGATCTCGAGCAACAGGACAACGACCTACACAGAACTGCCCTAGAGGCTCTTCAAGATGCGCAGGCTCATTACGATGCTGCTCCGAGTTCTTCCCGACGATCACTTGGTCGCAAACGTGACCAGACCCCTTCTTTGCCTCCGGAGCGTTTCCCGGTGGATGAAGAAATGGTAACACTTGGTGCCCCTAGGAGAAGTACGCATGGCCGGCTTCGATCTATCGCTGAGGTCATGTGTAATTTTCCTCCTACGGTCACGGATGCGCAGAAACCGGCCTTCACCAGAATCCTGCCGGAGAGGTTGGACGAGGTCGCATCTGAGGCGACCCCTACGGCCTCTTCCAGGTCGGTGACATGTTCCCACAACCGAGAGCGTTCTTACTCTTGTTCTGGTCGACGGAGTTACCCGCCACCTATACCATCTCGCCAGGACAAGTGTAGGGGGGCACAGGATTCTCGTGATAGGGATCAAGTCCCTGTCCACTCTCGTTTAGGACCACGAGTGGCTTCTCCATTGCGTGAGGTCGCCCGCGATCCGATCGAAAGTCACAGGACAGTTCACGGTCCCTACGTTGGTTGTAAAGCTTTCTCGCCCGGCCTTCGTGCGGTTGTTTGGCCAGACAAGTTTAGACCAGGGGCCATAGAAAGGTTCGACGGAACTCAGAACCCGTCCGAGTTCTTTCAAATCTACATTACTGCCATCCAAGCGGCAGGAGGCGATGACCAGGTCATGGCCAACTACCTGCCAATAGTCCTCGAAGGACCGGCAAGGACCTGGTTGTTTAATCAACTCCAGGGTTTGATCTATAACTGGGAAATGCTGTGTGATGCTATCCTCAGTAATTTCCAAAATTGTTATCAGAAGCCGGGTAAAGAGGACGACCTCCATCGACTACGGCAAACTTCGATCGAAACCCTTCGTCAGTTTGCCAAGAGATTTGTCAGGGTGAGGAATACCATCCCGAACATATCTGACAGCTCTATTATTAGGGCATTTAAACATGCCGTTTGATATCGGAGATTCATCGAAGACTTGCTCATCCATCCTCCTCGATCAGTAGCCGATCTCTTTGATATGGCTTATCGGTATTCTGACGCAGCCGAGGCTGTCGAATGGAACCGGAAGGTCGATAAAGGTAACCTACCGTCTCAACCATGTCTCAAGGACGCTAGGAAGGAAGATTCAAGCAAGAAGCCGGAATCTTCGTCGGGCGGGAAGTCAAAGAAATCGAAAAGGAATCGCTCTGGGCAGTACCGCGAGGTCGCAGCTGCGGAGAAGCCTCCTTCGACTAAAGGTAACAAGTCTACGTTCAAAAATAAAACTACTTCTGGTGGTCGTAGTGCCGACCAGCCAGAGAAGTCGACTAACCTGCAGGAAGGCAAGAAATGGTGTCCACTCCACAACACCGCAGGCCACGACCTCAAAAACTGCAGGAGTTGGTTGAAGCAGTTAGATGACTTCTACCAGGGGTTGGACCGATGCCGACCTTACCGACTAAGGAACAAGCATGTGGGCTAAGAGACGCTGACGGAGACGAAGAGATGTCTTACCAGGTACCTCATAATCATGTTAATGTTATTTTCGGAGGTTCGTCCTCTTTTGTTTCCAAAAGGCAGTTTAAGGCCTTTTATCGAGAGATTAACCAAACGGAGACATCCCTTGGTGAACCTCAGTACCCCCGTTGGTCGGATACACCTTTGACGTTTGATCGCTCTGATTGTCCTGCGGGGCTTACTCGACCATTGAGACTCCCTCTGGTCATTACCCCAATCATCAGTAATGCGAGAGTCGAAAGGGTCTTGATCGACGGAGGAAGCTCCTTGGACATTCTATTGGTCAAGGCGCTCGACGAGATGCAAATTCCTCGTTCCAAGATTAAGCCCATAATCCATCCGTTTTATGGGATCATCTCTGGTCCCTCCATGATGCCGTTGGGACAATGGTCCTCCCGGTCACACTGGGAGAACCGGATAACTTCCGAACAGAAATGGTTACTTTTGATGTGATTGATTGTGATTCAGCTTACAATGCAATCTTTGGCAGGCCAACTCTTGCTAAGTTCATGATGGCAACGCACTATGCTTATCAGTGCGGCCAGTTGCCTGGCCCCAAAAGTGTCATCTCGATCTGAGGCAGTCGCAACGTAGCACTCACGTGTGACCAGCTATCTTTGGATATGGTAGACCAACTTCCCCTCCGGGACGCTCAGGTCGCCATAGTCGCCGTTGACGCGATCAAGGCTGCTCCTTGACCAGATGAGAAACTCAAAATAGTTCCGTTGTACCCAGATGATCCATCCAAGACAATTTGGGTCGGATCAGGCCTAGATGACAAATAGGAACTCGAGCTCATTGCTTTTCTCTGGGCTAACACAGATGTGTTTGCATGGAAACCATCCGACATGCTCGGTGTCCAAAGGGAAGTAATTGAGCACAGGTTAGCAATTCGACCTGGATAGCGACCAATAAAGCAAAAGCTCAGGAGTTTTG